>WWBZ02000014.1:0-602381 GCA_011503125.2 Botryosphaeria dothidea
TTCCATGGTTGCCCACAACCCAGGCTACTGACCGGTCTCGCTTGGTTTTCAAGAGATCTAAGTCTTGCTTACGATCAAGATCTATCAGATCGCCTTCTGCATCGAGTCGCGATTTTCTTGCTAATCTAGAAGTAATGTCCGAAGTTCAATAACTAAATTATCCTTTATTTCGGATAATAAACCTCTATAACTAGGCTACTCAAAGGCAAGAAGGATCCCCTAAGACATTAGAAAGAGTCCTAGAGTACTTAAGTATTCTCGAACCCTCTATAATTCTCGGGGACTTTAACGAACACCACCCATAGTAGGACCCCCTTACCCGACTAATATAAGGAGCTCCTAGGCTAGTTGAATAGATAGAAGTAAATAACCTAGAGCTACTAAACACGGTAGGAGAAGCCACCTTCTTTAAACCGGATCTAGTACGCCCTACGGTCCTTGATCTAACTATAACAACCTAAAATTTATCTAATAAGATAAAGGACTAGCAAGTCCTCGACGACTTCGGCTTAGATTACCGTCCGATATTCTTTAAGATAGAAACTAGAGGCCCTATAGCGGATTCTCCTACTACTACGGCCCGATTTAATACTATAAAAGTAGACTAGAAAAAGTTCTCCTTAATTTTCTAAGAGAAAGTTAAAGAAAAGCTTCTAAACGTGCTAGTAATAGCCCGTAACCTAGAATCTCCCTTCTCTCTTTCGAAAGAGATAGTAGCCGCCAAACTACTAAAGATACTAGCGCTAGATAATTTAGGAGATACGCTAACTAAAGCTATCTCCTACGCTGCGAATCTTACTATCCCCCGCCTTAAACTAGGACTAAAATCGAAACCGTAGTAGAACGACGAGCTATCTACTAAACGGCAAGAGCTAAAACGAAAGGCTCGCCTTCTCTCCTACCCCCCTACGGAGAGAGATAAGTAAGAATACCTAGAAACCCGGAAAACCTTCGTTAACGCGATTAAGTAAGCTAAACGTTAATACTAGAATTAATTTCTCTCGTCAAACTCCCCCTAAGATATATATAAAGCTATATCCTATACGAAGCCGCGATCCTACGATTAAATTCCCCCTATAAAGGGGAAAGATAGCCAAGTTAAGATTAGCTTTAAGGGGTAGTGCTCTGCCCTAAGGAAGGGCCTCTTTCCTATATCTCCCTTAGCCCCCCCGTTTAAGTAGAATAGCTACTCCCCCTCTAAGGACTAGGAATAGCCTACCCTTAGCTATACGGAACTAGAAAAAGTATACTTAAATTAAATAAAAGGCACGACTCTAGGCCTAGACGCTATAATATAAGAGATAATTACCCGAGCGTTTAAAACTGCCCCTAACGCCTTCTATTAGGTATATAGCCTACTTTTTATATACGGATACTATCCGTTATACTAGAGAAGAGCTACCGGTATAATCCTAAAGAAGCTAAATAAACCCGACGAATCTATCCTAAAGGCTTATAGGGTAATTTTACTTCTTAATTACCTAGGAAAAACTCTTAAACGGATACTAGTAAGAAGGCTAGGCTTTTTAGTAGAAACGACCTCTCTTCTAGATCCCTCCTAAATTAGGGGAAGGCTAAAGAAATCTGCTATTAATACCGCCCTACTACTAATAAATATCGCCGAGAAGAATCGCCGTAAAAAGCGTAAAACCTCGGCCTTATTCCTTGATATAAAAGAAGCCTTTAACTACGTCGCCTAAGAATAACTACTAGCTATAATAGTAAGAAGTGCACTTCCACGGTAACCTAGCCTTTCTAGGGTGGCACAGGTTCTAAGTTCGAATCTTAGACCGCTTACCTACTCGTAGCATATGCGTCCCACGTTAAAAGTACACGTACCCGCGTTCTCTCTAGCGGTAACAAGGGGGAGAAGGGCCAGCTAGGCGCTTCTAAAAATAAATTTTAAGAGCGCTTTACCAGCGCTTATAAATAGGTAAGCCGGGACTTCTTACGGCTTAGTCTTAAGATTTATAGTTACCTCTCTCTATAGTTCCTCCCTCTTAGCTACTCTTCCTACTTTAGATACCGCTACCGGTATATAGAAAAAAAAAAACCATACTAAATAGAGTATCTACGGATACTACTATTATAGATAGGGAAGGTTTTTACCCGGGCTATCCTAAGAAAGTAGCCACGGTTTCCCCTTCTATATATACCCTTATAGATAGCCACAGCTGCATAGACCCTTCGGGGAGCTAAATTAGCTTAATTAAATTTATCTATCTATCTATAATAGTAAGAATAGGCCTACTAGTTAATCTACTCGCATAGGTTAGGTCTTTTCTTAATCTACGAGTACTAGGCCTCGCCTTTAACGGAGAAAATAAGGATTTTAGTAGAATAGAGACTAGGATTCCTTAGGGAAGCCCGATCTCCCCTATACTATTTCTTATATATATTCGTAAGCTCTTTAAGACAAGTAAAATTATCTACTTATCCTATATAGACGATATTACTCTAGTAGCTAGTTCTTCTAGCTATAAACGTAATAAACGTCTATTAGAGAAAGAGGTAAAATAGCTCTATAAGCGGGGCTAAGAGAACGGGGTAGAATTCGACCTTTTAAAGACTAAACTTCTATACTTCTCTAATAATAAAGAGGCTAGCTAAACCTCTATTATTTTACTAGACGGTAATATAGTAGAACCTTAAAAACTCGTCCGTTAGCTAGGGATCTTCTTCGACTTAAAACTAACTTTTAAGAAGCACGTCTCTATAAGAGTTAGCTAAGCCCGTTTAGCCTTCTAACGCCTCTCTAGACTAGCTAATATCGAACGGGGTTTATCCCCCTACGCGGTTAGACGGCTATATATAGCCTATATTACCAGCGTAGCCGATTATAGCTATTAAATCTTCTAGAAAAATCAGGCACAGTTTAAACGCCAATATATACTACTCTAAAATCTTGCTCTACGGAAGATTCTAGGAGTTTTTAAAACTACTCCTATTATTTCTTTAGAATTAGAGACGGTAATTCCACTCTCCGAGCTCCGTCTAGACGATATTCTAAAAAAGTATACGTTTAGAATAAGATAGCTCGAAAAGAAATATCTAATCCGCTGCGAAATAGAGAGAGAACCTAACTAAAACTTTAGGTAGTATACCCCCTATATAGATAGAAAGAATAAGGAGAATATACTCTAAAATCTCTAAGGAGATAGAAGAGATAGACCCCTTTCTTTTTAAACCGTAGAGCGGTAGCCCTTCTTATTCGGTTAGGATATCTATACTAGAGAAGGAAGCCGAATCGAAAGTATATAATAAGGCCGTTCTAGAAGCCCCGAATAGTTAAGTATCTATATATTCCGACGCCTTATAACTTCCTAACGGAAAAGGAATAGGAAATAGGAATAGGAATACTAGATCTTAGCTAATCTCGAGACTTAATATAATAAGAACTAGTTAGAAACTACGGTTCCTAACTACCTCGTTTATAATAGCGAACTAGAAGGTATTATAAATGCCCTCGAATTTGCTAGTAAACGTGGATATAAAAACCGAGAAATAAGAGTCTATGCGGATAACTAAGCCGTACTCTTACGGCTATAAACCCTAGCTAATACTCCTAGCTAAGACTAACTAAATCCGGGTAGTAAAAGTAGTAAAAATTCCTATAGGATAAGGGGAACAAAATCTCTCTAGAATAGGTACCTGGATATAAAGATATCCTTAGAAATGAAAACTGCGGATAAACTAGCAAAAGAAGCTACTAGACTACCTATATCGAGCTCGAAAAATAGCGTAGCCTTCTACGGAATGCAGCTAAAGGAAGAGCTTTATAAAGAGTAGGAAAAGAAGCTTAAAAACACCTTAGCCTCTACCTATAAGGAACTATACGGCTATTAAGTTAAACGGAAACTAAAAGCCCCTTTAAAAGAGCGAGAATTAGCCTCCGCCTTTTACCAACTAAAGATAGGATACGGATACTTTAGATCCTATCTCTTTAGGTTTAAATACGCCGAAACCGATAGGTGCCTATGCACGAACATAGCAAAATAAACACCTAGACATCTCTTACTAAAATGCCTAAAATACTCCTACGAAAGAAGGAGTATAAAGGATATACTTAGAAGAGACTATCTAGACCTAAAGAAGCTTCTTACTATCGATAAAAGGAATATCTAGTACGCTAGATTTTCTAAAATAAACAAAGATATCTACACGGAGATGGTATCTAGAAAATAGCTCGGCGGAGCTCTAAATAAACGTATACCTACCGTATTTTCTTTTACTTTCCTTATATCTATTTCTCCTTTATTTCCTTTGGCTACTAGCCTGTTTAGGCGATAGACGCTATACCGTTTACTATACCTAAATAGCCCACCTTTACTAAAAAGAGGTATTACCCTTCTATAGCTACGAGTTCTAGAAACTCCGTCTTTAATAGTTCATAGTGTTGGACTATAAACTGTTAGGAGAAACAGGGTCTTATTGTACCAAGGATCAACAGCGAAAATTTGCTAGATAGCTACTATATAAGAGGCTGCAGGGTCACCTACCCTCCTCCTCATGCCACTTATCATCTAGTAATGCGAATAATCACAATTCAACAGTTATGAGCCCGGATATGCGTATGATGCATTCTGCTATCTAAAGCTATCCTCCTTTTGCACCTCTTTGTACAGCATTCGACGTACCGAGGTATCCGGACGTTATCTTGGCAATCTTTGCCTACCCCTTCGAAAGCTATTATTACTTTTTACATTACTAGACTACTTCGTTAAGTACTAGTATTAGCTTTCTATATCTTACGCAGTAAAAGCAATCTTCGTATTAACCTTATAGATGCCCGGTAGATAGGAGCACTAATTAAGGAGCGAGTAAATAAGAATACGGTCGCAAAGGAAACGCCGACTAGTCCCACTATAACGACAACCGTTATCTACTATTGGTTACTAGTTACTAGCAAATTAGCAGCCATAACGTCTTCTAAACCAATCGTTATCCTAAAGTCGTCGGACGACTGGGACGAGTGGTATTTTATCATCCAATCAAGAGCAAAAAAGGCTCAGATCTTCGCCTATATCGACCTATCGAAACCGGAGAAACCGGAGCAACCAACTAAACCTACGAGACCTTCCGAACCAGAATCCTTAGACGATGAAAATGATCGTATATGGGATCGATATAAGATAAGGAGGGAGGACTATAAGGAAGATCTTAAGCAGTACGAGAAGCGTATAAAGGAGATCAATGACCTCTCATCAGTCATTGAGGATTCGGTTAGCCAACCGTTGCTACCGATTCTCCTTAAGCTAAAAGAGGACTCGCATCCCTATTCACAGCTATACGCACTTAAGGCTCGCCTTCAACCGACCTCTCAGACATAAGAAGATCTTGTTATCAATCATCTTAGGCAGCTTGAGAAATCACCTAGCAGCCAGAACCTTGAGAAATGGCTTGCGCAATGGGAAGAGACTGTGTTTAAAGCTGAGTCTCTCGGCCTTCCTAACGTCTTAGGCGATCGAGGAAAGAAGAATTTCCTTAAGGCACTTACGTCTTATGACGTGCAATGGGCAGCCAACCGTAAGATTAAGCTTTAAGACGGTGAACTTAATAAGTCACTTTAAGAGCTTATTATCGACTACCGGAACTACCATCGCCAAGGACTAGCTAAGAATCCGAAGGTTACTTAAGCAGCCTTTGTAGCAACACTCCGAAACCAGCAGCAAGAAAGACTAGCATGTATTTGCGGTCTACAGCATGCTCAGTACAAGTATTACTATCTTAATCCAGCTACAAGGCCCAAGGACTGGAAACCGAATAAGGAGCGATAAACCAAGGTTAATGAGGCACTTACGGATCTAACCATAAAGAAGTAGGTAGAGTAATCCATTAAGAGGAATAAGAGTAAGAAGGGCAATGAGAAGGAATCCGATAAGCAATCTAATAAGCAAGCGGAAAGCAAAATAAATACATCAACTTAAGATAATCAGGACTCTGATATGACCTCATTTCTAGCAGTCGTTGCAAGCGCTTTTAGCACGCGACGTCTCTCTCGTCCAACAACGCTTGACCTCTCCTGGATCACTAATACTAGATCCACACATCACATTTGCAACAAGTTCATGAAGAACCGTTTCAAAAAGACACGCAACGCAGACCCAAATGACGTTATTACTACAGGCGATAGTCAGATTCCAATCGAATCGTTTGGAGAAGTCACGGTTAATGCATATAACGACAAGGGACCTCGTGTTATTACGCTTCTAGACGTTGCTTATATCCCATCGTTTATGGTAAACCTCGTATTAGTTGCAAAGGCAAGAGAAAAGGGCATAGAGATGGACACTGGCCGCATGTGTCTCTATAAAGGGAACTTTATTGTCACCCAGTTGACCTTCGAACAAAACCACTTCTTTATAGAGTATAACAAAGCAGCAGAGTTATCTAAGATCAACTCATACCTCGTTGTTCGATCACTGCCAGCTACGCAATAGCATAAGATCTTTGCTTATGCAAACCAAGCCGTTATTAAAGCGATTCCGAAGGCAACTCAAGGTGCAGCACTCACTAAGGAACAACTCCCTCAGCACTGTGATGTTTACGCACGCACTAAAGCTCATCAATAAATCTCTCGGTCCTTACAGCATGAAGAGTCATCCGAGGAACCCTTCTTTCGCATCTCATTCGATTTAGTCCAGCTGATTCGAGCCAACAACGGACACCAATGGCTTACACACATTAAGTATGCATTAACAAAGTTCACTTTCTCTGAAACGCATTTGTCCAAGGATTAGTGCAATGAGATTATCCTCAACGTTATCTAGATAATTAAGACGAGATTCAAAAGAACAGTCGCATTTTTCCGATCAGATAGAGAGACTTCGCTGTCATACGAGCTTAAGCAGCAATTCAGGCATCAGGGAATCACTTATAAGGTGTCAGCTCCCTATACGCCGCAATAAAACGGATCATCGGAAAGATCTGGACACACGATTATCCTAAAAGCTCGTGCACTTCGAGTCAGTGCCAACCTACCAGAGGGACTTTGGCCAGAGATCGTAAAGGCAGCTACTTACCTTTATAATCGGACTCTAATAAAGCGTCATTAGTGGAAAACTCTATTTCAGATGGTCCATGGCAAGCAGCCGAATATTGCGCACTTACGTGTATACGGCTGTAAAGCCTACTCACTACTAAAGACGATTCCACGCAGCCATAAATTAGAGGAACGTGTCCTTATCGGTTACCTTATTGGTTACGACTCTACTAATATTTACCGTATCTGGTATCCACCGAGTAACCGGATCGTACGCGTACGAGACGTCACGTTTGACGAATCTAGCAAGTTATCATAGGAAGATGTGGAACAGTTTCGAGCAGCTTAACAAGGAGAACCCCAAGCCACCGTAATTGTCCCTCGTATCAGACTGGACGAGGAAGACATCATTCACACGGATGAAGAGTCAGAGATCTCATCCGATAAAGACGAAAACCAACCTTCTAGCACTCAGGTACATATTAAAGCCTCAAACAAGCCATACGAGCATCAAAGTACTCAACTACCATCACCCACGCCAACAGAGGGCAGCTTACTACAACCAGCCTCTCTAGGCTTAAGGGGTAAGCAAGAACCGTTATTAGACGATCAATCACACCATCTTGGACCTCTGTTACCAGTCCAATACGAAAATGAGCCTGATCCCGGTGCTTCACAAGGAAACCGTGCACCTAAGGCTCGAGATATTACGGCTGATGTCAACCCAAACCTTATTATCGAGGGGAAACGCACGCGAAACGCACGCCAAGAGCAAGGTTCTCGCAGGCAAGCGTACGCGGCATCAATCACGAATAATATGTTTAGCCACCAGGCGTTTATCAGTGCCTTTGCGGCCGTATTAGACACAAAGAACCAAGCATACGATAACAAGCAACAGAACGATCTCCCCAGAATCCATAGAGACGAACTACCACCTGAACCTCGCTTCTACAAGGAGATTTTCAGTTACCCACTACGCGAGTATCTGCTTAAAGCAATTGATACTGAACTCGAGGAAGTCCAGGATAAAGGGGTGTGGGAGATTGTGCCGATTACAGAGGCGCAAGCACTTAGTAAAGAGGTTATTCCTCTTACCTGGGTTCTAAAGTATAAGTTCGATAAATACGGCTGGCTTACTAAAGTCAAAGCACGCATTTATATAAGGGGTGATCTTCAGACCTCAGCAACGGATACATACGCTGCTACCCTAGCCTCCCGGATTTTCCGAACCTTGATCGCAATTATCTGCGCTTTCGATCTTGAAATGCGTTAGTATGATATAGTAAACGCATTCCCTCATGTTCCACTTCATAAAAAGGTCTTCTATAAGCCACCTGAAGGTATAAAGGTAAAACACGGGTTCATCCTCCTCCTTTTAAGAGCCCTATACGGTCTTAAGGAATCACCATTTCTTTGGCAAAAGCACTTCTGTCAGTCACTTGAGGAGCTTGGACTGGAACCTATACCAGACGCTCCGTGCCTTTATGCCAACGATTACCTATTCGTATTTTTCTTTGTGGACGATATCATCATGGCTTATCATAAGCAACATGAGAAATACGCCAACGCGTTTCAAGAAGATCTCTTTAAACGATATGAAATACGACTACTTGGAGAAGCTCAATGGTTTCTTGCCCTACGTATTATTAGGGATCGGCAGCAACGCCTACTATGGCTCTCACAAGAGTCGTATATCACCGGCTTAGTTGCTCGATACAACGTTAGGGAAACCTATTTCCCAGCAACACCTCTCCCATCAGATGAAGTGCTCGAAGCAAATTAAGGACCACATGCAAGCCCACAAGACATCCACACATTTCAGAGCAAGATCGGCTCAATTCAGTTTGCTGCTATAAGCACACGTGTGGACATTGCTTATGCGTGTTCAGCACTCTCATCATATCTCACCAATCCCTCTCCTCGCCATCTAGAACTCGCACAAAGGCTCCTCGGTTACTTGGCTGGAACCCGGAAACTTGCCTTATGCTATCAGGGCTTCCTTAAGGATGAGAAGAATATCTTTATAATTAGTAGTGACGCTGCGTACGGAAACGACCATAATACTCGAAGGAGCCACTAAGGCTTAATAATTATACTATACGGCGCATCCGTTAATTAGAAGGCAATAAAACAGCTAATAGTTACCACCTCGACTACCGAAGCTAAGCTTCTAGCTCTATTAGAAGTAGTAAAGCAATGCTTCTGGTGGAAACGTTTCTTCCGTGGTATTTAGTTCGATCCGGGCCATCGGATTGACGTATAGTGTGACAATACGCAAACCTTGCGCTTAATGCAGGAGAATGTAGGAAAGCTTAATACCCGGCTTCGTCATATTGATATTTATTACCACTAGCTACGTCAAGAAGCTCAAGTAGGAAATATTTACTTACGCTGGACGCCTATAGCAGTCATGATCGCAGACGGCCTTACTAAAGCGTTACCTAGGCAAAAGCATAACCAGTTTGTTAAGAGCGTTGGCTTAGTACTGTTTGAGGACTAGCACGCCTTGTTATTTGCCTCTTCTCCTTGCTTCTTTATACGTTATTTTTTCTATACTTTCGGGATTCAACACCCTCTGCAAGTTTAAAGGTTTAACACCGTTGTTATTCCTTAATTCTTTATCGTACACTTCCCTATTAGGCAAGGCACGAAAGGGGTGTGTTAGACTATGAACTGTTAGGAGAAACAGGGTCTTATTGTACCAAGGATCAACAGCGAAAATTTGCTAGATAGCTACTATATAAGAGGCTGCAGGGTCACCTACCCTCCTCCTCATGCCACTCATCATCTAGTAATGCGAATAATCACAATTCAACAAGAGTAGATTCTGCCTGGCTCCTGAGAGGGAGGTCGTAGTAGTAGTAGTAGTAGTAGTAGTAGTAGTAGTTGCATTAACGTCTATCTGTACTAACTTTGCAGCTAGTTTTGCCTCCCATGGGGCTTGTTGACGGGTGGAGTAGCCACCTTTTCGCTGGACAAATGAGATCCTCCGCTTCCTACCTAACTTTTATCATAAAACCTGCCATTCACGGTTCCTCGCATCTCCCCCGGAACACCGCCGTTGATTCAAGGAGGTTTTGAAAGAGAAACCACCCCGTTGGTCCGAGGAGGTTCCTAATCTTCTCTGCCCTCGTTGCAGTTCCTGGATACTCCCAGCCCGCTGCCAGGCGGCAGTCGATAAAGTGCCATTGCGCCTTCTCAGCGCCGGAGAGGGAGGTCGGTAGGCTTGCTTATATACATAAGTGATAACTGAATAACCGAGGGAGTGTAGATATCTGAGGAAGTGTTGATCCGAGGATATTGGGCATGATTGATGCCTTCCATGTTTCCGTGAGAAGATTCGAGAAATAAGTTATACCTGAGGTAGTAAGGAAATAGTCTGACAGGTATATCCCTCCCCACTAAGAAAGACTTAGGACTATTACGGAAGCATCATTGCTCCAGAAAGGACAGCCCCTATAGAGACTATCGTACCATGGACCCTCCCACCTTGGGAGCGCGATATCCAGCCAAATATCATTATTACCAACCGGGACAGCGCGACAGCTAAGGCGCAGACACTACCGACCGCGGACACTATCTTTACCGATGGGTAAGCAGGCACGGGCTTTGTGGCGCGGCAGCAGTACGCTGGACTAGAATTAAAGGCTTTATAGTAATCAGGCAACAGACAGTACAATAGAGCCAAAATGCAACAGTAGTAATGGCGGAATTACGAGCTATGGTGTTCGCACTAGAATGGCTGGCCCAGCGCCCGCGGCAGATAAATGCACCAATACCAGACCGCATCGTGCACACTTTCTGGATAGTCACGGATAGTATAAAGGCACTCCAGCGTTTAGGAACGTCACAAGTAAGCCTATTAGGCCAATATCTAGTTAAGAGAATACGGGAGCTTATAGTCAGGATTGAAGTTAAGGGCGCAGCAGTCAAGTTTATGTGGGTACCAGCCAATAGTGGAGTCGCCGGGAACGAGGCGGCACACTAAGCCGCTTAAGAAACAACAGTACCTGGGCTACGACCAACGATCGATAGGCGTAATAGACGGCGGGCAAGGGAAACAGTTGAGGCGCTGGTAAGGCAGCGGCTACGCTAGGATCGAGAGGATGCAGCAGTAAAGCCGAGCCCGTGGGGGAAATACACGCGCAAGCTGGATGGAGCCTTTCCAGGACAACATATACTACGGCTATATAATAGCCTCGACGCGGAAAGTGCAGCTATCCTCATCTAGTGTCGGACTAACCACAGCTTCCTCCGAGAATTTCTCTACCAGCTACGGAAAGAGGAATCAGGACGGTGCGAGTGTGGACAAGGAATGGAGACAGTACGGCATATCCTCTTAGTCTGCCCGCGATGGTAGCAGGCCCGTAGCGAGTTAGAAAGCACGGTTAGAGAAAGGTGGGGAGATGTTTCGTACATGCTTGGAGGGTGGAGTAGGAGGCAGGACTGGCGGACTGGGCAACCGGTCGATGGGCCAAAGGAACGATGGAGGCCGGACATACGGGTGGTTAAGGCGGTGATTCAATTCCTGAAATCAACTGCACGGCTATCCGGCCTAGATAGGACTAGCGGGGCGACGCAGCCGCCGCACGATCACTAAACGGAGTTGGGCTGAGAAGTGAGGCAAGGCAATGACGGATGAAAGGCGCGGCAATGTACATAGGACGGCTCTTATGTCTCCACAGAAGATATCGTAGCCTGAGTAGACCAATCCAATCCAATCCAATCCATATATCTTAGGGTGCGGGAAAGCTTATGCAAAAGGGGAAGGACTCATGTAGAGTGCATTGAAAAAGTACGGTACATTCGAGCATATATCTTAGGGTCAGAGCCTTTGTCGACGCATTTAAGTCTGGAAAGCAGAAACCTATGGTGGTCAGTCGTGTCGCATGCGTGGGAACGGTTGCACGTGTCGAGCCAACTGGCCAGTTGCTTCAAACTCTCTTCTAAGCCTGTTGATGCCGTCACAGGCGTGTGAGCGGAAAAAGGTTGTAGCGCTGTGATCTTGACGTCAACTTTGACTACCACAAAACTTATCCGGCTATACTTACATTTCACATCCTGCAACGTGATGGCGCTGTAGTGAAGCCTGCTTAAAACATTGTTGTCTGCTATAGCATGGCGGAAGAACCGAACGGCGAAGCGCTTTATATCATCCCTAAAAGTCATATCTGGTAAAGCTGTAACTGCCGGGAAGGTAGTACGCACGAATATCATATAAATTTAATAAAATCGGAATTTTAGATTGCCTGACCTTGACTACATAATCCACCCTATATAATATATCAGCAGCATGCCAGATTTTGCGCAATGTTCAAAATGAAAACCCAAAAGGAGTGTTAAATTCAGGCCAGGTTTCTAGGTGGAGAATCATAGTGCGGTATCAAGTGCAATCCGACAGCGCTAAGAGCGTACTTCTTCCCGTAAGCTTTGTCCAGGAGAATTCGAATGTAGGAATTCCGTTGCCCTGAGAATCAACAGGCCCGAAGCATCCAGGAGGAAGCTTCGTATCGCTGGGACTGTTGGGGTCACAGTTGATTCCGACGGTTGTAGAAGCGTCGCAGGTTACCAAGATTGACAGCGGGTAATTGACGTTAGGGATTTCCAATGTACCGGTATCCTGTGGCCGCTTAGGACGAAAGTAGAAAGTGTCGTACGGCCATTCTCCTGGTGGGGCCGCTATTTGTTTGGGGCAGTCATAGGTGCGTTCATCATCGTTCTGAGTCGTGGATGGACAATTGAGACCTTTCCCGGAGGATACGGCACCGTCCACTTTGCAGCATTTTGCGTGTACGCTGCTGACGAGAGCCATGCTCCAGTAGAGACCTAGGACTAAGCGTGCCATTACGGAGTGCTAATACAATAAGTTCCTATCCTTTTCCCCTATTTTATTCGAGTACTTACATTCTTATCTCTTTTTCTTACGAAATGTTGGGATGTATGTAGAAAATGTAAACCTCTGCACGTCTGTCTCTTTATATATAAATTAGGGAACTATCCAGTCCGCATATTAAGGCCCAGCTGGGAGGTCAGTCGGATTGCTCATAAATAATTCGCTAAATATAGCAACGCTACCTCTCAGTGCAGCCAGCCCGAGGAAGGGTCGAACGAAACTAGGTTTACGGATATATTGCGTACCGCGTTCCGACAACCCTATTTCCTGCGGATAAAAACTAATGCATCTTGTGGAAGGGTCTACCTTCGATGTACCTGACAAGACTCTAAGATAAAGACGGTCTTAAACGCAAAGTAGAGTTCGCGCTAGAATCATTCCGTACTTAGTATCATATTTATATTAGAGTGTCTCGGAACCGTATCCATCTCGGATCCCTGCTAGGTATGTTGCAACACGGCAAGATACCGAGCGAGCTTCGGTGCGCGGGCAACTGACTTTTATAGCTTCACGGGGAATTGATTTCGAAACTGCCTTCCCACCTCCACTACAAATTGAAGATACACTGTTACGGCGCAGCCGCCACAGGTTGAGGAAGTTAGGGATCAGCCCCGCCGGAACAACAGAAGTCGGGGTCATAAAGATCCGAGGTCACGTGACCTCGCGCTCAACTAGACCCACCCGCTCAGATTGCCAAGGCTGCCTGAGCGGGCCCCACCTACTAAGCCATCCTGCTCAGTCACAACAGCTCGCTCAGAAGACTACGCGCCATTGAGCGCAACCCGCCTATTGAGCACATAGATTGTAGATACTCTCCTACGTATATATAAACCACACTCCTTAGATAGTTTTGACCTTCGTGGTCAACTTCAACAATAGAATTTGGACTCTATTGGTAACAAGGCCTTCGCACGCAGTGCTCAGTCTCCAGTCGTCTACTCGTCCCTCACGTACCTCTTCTTGTACCCACTCAAGGAAAACCCTCGACAGGTTTTCTCCCTCTTTGGTGTTTGGATCCTTAGAGGCAGAGGCCCGCTCGTTACATACACGCAACTCTTTTGCATTTGAATTATATTATGTGCCTACCTTCTACTTTTTCGCTTTTCTATATAAGACTTGTAATCGATGACAACTGTAGGAGAGTAATTTGACGCGTAGGAAGTTTGGCGCACTGTTTGATGATGCGTGGTGCTGCAAGCTGATGAGTTTCGAACTAACTCCTACAAAGTTTTAGTAGCTTGTTTAACTTAAAGTTCTAAAAGCTAGTGCTTGCGTTAATTAAGGACTTTGTTTTCTACGAATATTTTCTTTCACCCGTCTTAATTGATAGGTGCAGAAGAATTCTAATACATTACGAGAACTTTGGATCGGGCCATATAGAGTCGCGGATTGCCAGCCAGATTACGACACCACTGCGAATTCGTTTTGCGCAACTCAAGAACCTCATCAATTTACAATTTTAACGTAGACCTTGACTAGCAAGATTGGCGATGAGTTGTATCATTCTTCAATCGATGAGTACACCTTGAATGGCCTTTACTTCCCAGGGATGTCGGGATCAGAAGAGTCGGCCAAGCATCATTGCATGTACAGGAAAAGAATTTCGGAGCCAGTCCCGAATTAAGAAATGTATTACACATCGCTCTAACTCACGCGCTTCTCCGTACTGGATATTTTGCTATAGAACGAAGCCGAGAAAACTAATATCTTGATGTTCTGCTCGGCAAGTAATGATATCAGCGCGACCGCCCAAGAATTTCTGCCCTCTAGTGGGGCGCCGGAACATTTTCTGCCGTATTAGTGCCGTACTTTGACAAGGACAGCTTGGTCCTACCTCGGAAGATTCAGCGATTATATTAACTATTTCCTGGAAGATTAAGTCGTCGAAATGAAGAATCCGAAGTCCAGAGCGGCAGTGAAGTACCACGACGGGGCATCAGTCAGCACCGCGCTCGACGTCGGACTAGCTTCACTACCCATGTATTATGTCCGCCTCGCGGTTTACAAGACCAAGGCCGAGCCCGCTTAGAACGAGGAATTCAAGAGACAGGTGGCCACGTTGCAACACCGGAACATGATGGAGAAAGCGTTTAACAATATACGCAAACCGACTAAGATAGTGGTCTACTCAGAACGTTCTGCCAGTATGGGAGAGTTTTAGTGATAGGTTGTTAGAGAGTGCGGAAATCACCGAACTTAGATTGATATGGGATAAGCTTGTGTAGATTCAGCGGTCTTTAGTAACACAATAAATTTACTTTATTTTTTTACTGTTATAGCAGCACCCGTAAGTGGAAGCCAAGCCTAAGGTAAAGTTTGAGCGGGAGAGGATAGCATTAAAGAGGGCCATCCAATGACAGCCATGACAGCCATATTAGCATGTCCTCCATCAACGATCATTCAAGAACCGCTGCGCAAAGTCTAAACTCTCATGGTCTTGAGCGAATTTCCCTTGACTTCCTTACGCCAGACAGTCGCTCAGGCACGAGCAGAGCGAGCCAGAGCCCGTACCATTCTGCGGGAAATGCCCACTATAACTATGGCGCTGAGAATAAACACCTACCATTTTTGGCTCATGACCACCACGTTCAGGCCCAGAACTCCGGCGCATGCGTCATCGCCTCAGCCGAGCACTCGCCGTGGCCCTCAACCATTTCGACGTCCAACTACAGGCGGCCAAGCACCATTGGAAGCAATAACTATACCGAGAGCGAGTTCATAGGCACTTCTGATCACGACTTGCCGTCTACTAACCCTCAGAGCTTTCCAAGTGGCTCTTCTAAGGACGGTTGTGCTGATACTCGTCGCGAGCCTCACCATGCATACGTTGAGGAAGAGTGCGCCTCCATCATGGTCTGCGCTATCTTGCACGGTATGACCTGGCAGAAGATTGAAAAAGAGTTCCGCGAGCGCTTCTCTGCCGGCCAGAAGCGATGTCATCAAGGTATATGACCGACGTAACCAGAGAAGGAGCCAACGGTAAGTAGACTTTCATGCGCTTACTATTACATCCGGGACTAATAAGGAATCCCTAGCGCCCGAGATACTTCTGATAAGCGGAAGCTCGAGGTCAAGGCTGTCGTCAAGAAAACTATTCTCGACATGTATGATTTCCCGGACCTTTAGAACTATATCCAGCAGTGTCGCTAGACTTTATAGTTGTAAGGCATTCTTCTCTCGTTCGCCTTAGCCCTTGACTGGCTTGCTATAGAGAAGGTTGATTTGTAGAAGGTTGTGATGGCTTGTATCCGGTGCACTCGCGGAAATACAGTGGTATTCTATCTACGAGAAGACTAAGCTAAAGAGAAAAGGAAGCAAGGTTTTAAGCAAGATAGCGCTGCTTATATCTCTCTCTAGGGTTCCTTTTCCTGGTAACGAGTTGCAGAGTTTTCTTGTTGAGCTTCAGGGTCCTCTCGACCCAGGGTCTCGCCGCAAAATCCATCCAAGGCACCTTCAGGGTTCAAACCGTAACAGAGGCCTAAGATCTCGCCGCAGGATCCATCCAAGGCACCCTCAGGGTTCAAACCGTAACAAAGGTAATCTTGGTCAATTCTTAGTAACGTGTTACGGCGCAGCCTCCACAGGTTAAGGAAGTTGGGGATTAGCCCCGCTAGGAACGATAGAAGTCGGAGTCCTAAGGATCCGAGGTCACGTGACTACCGCGATCAGTTAGACCTACCCGCTTATTCGCTAAGATAAATAAGCGAATAAACCTTCTAAGCGCTTCCGCTTAGATACTCTACTAGACTTAGAAAGAATAGTAGTTAAGTATAATATATCTACTAAGTATAACGTACTCCACAAGCGAGCGGACCACACAAGCGAGTGGACCACCCTAACAGGCCCGAACTACTTTACAGTCGATTAACTCCGCAACGCCAAATAAAATCGATAATCCATAAAATATATATTATTCGCCATTGGTTTCTACATCTTTTTTACACGTGCGCGAATTATGTCTAGTCTCGCCGTACTTCTTGCACCGCCGTTTCTTCTTCGCAGGCTTACCCGATTCCACCTCTTCTCTACGCACTTCCTACGATATCTCGCTATCCATATTTATTCGAGGAACTAAATCTAGCCCTTCCGTAACTGTGAGCACTCTATATTTCTAAATCCGCTTTCTTTTGCGCTTTCTGCGTTGCGTTGCGAGCGTATTTGTATTTCGAAGCTCTACGTTTTCCGCTTAGATAAGCGTCGCATAATACGGAATCATCTTAACCCCTTTTGTAAGGAGACCAATCGCCTTATAAATCGGCGTTGGCGAGCTATTCTGATGCGATATAATCTTACTCTGGATAAGCGTGCTTTGAGAGCCAATTTCAGCCAGGTTTTGCGGTGTCTTTAACTCCTAGGTTGCATCCTCGGCCATAGGAGGTGTTGGCGTACGAAGTCTAACATTAAGCTTCGAAATCACGGCCTCAGGGTTATATGGTGCTACGCCTACTCTCCGGAATCCTCCTTGAATGTTCGCTCTTATGAAAGCGGCTGCGAAGGCTATTCTGAACGCGGGGAGGAAGTCCTCCTTCGCGATGTGGGTGTGCATAGCGCGCATAAGGCTCTCGATTTGCTTTCCGTACGCGTTTTTCAAGGGCGAGAAACAACCAACATCGAGCGGCTGAAGGAGATGAGATAAATGCGCAGGCATGTAGAGTGTTATAATCTTCTTTTGCTCGCAGAACTCGTCGAATTTAGCTGATCGGTGACTCTCGTAGCCATCAATAATTAGGAGACGGTACGCCCCCTTCGTACGATCTTTTATGTGTTTATCGAAGTGCTTTAGCCATTCGAGACTAAGTTCATTCGTCGTCCAGCCGTTATCGCTTACCCTAATAGCCCAGTCGTGTAGTGTTTCGTTAGAATACCAGTTGGCGAGGTGGTTCTGTGCCTTGAAGATCACGAACGGCGGAATCGCCCAACCTATCGCGTTGATTCCTTGGATCACCGTGACCCATTCGCGATCGCCTTGCTGTAACTGTTTTGGTCGAGTCCGTCTTTCCGAGGAGGTGACGACTAAGCCCGTCGAAACCGTGCCCATTATAAAGCTCGTCTCGTCGAAATTGTGCATGTCTTCGTCCACGATGCCATACTTCACTTTTATATTTCGTACTAGATCGAACCACTCCGCAATCGTGCTCGGATCTTCGCATTTTGCTCTCTATCTATCGTACGCACGATTTAGATAGGTCTTTAGCTCAGGAGTCCGTCTGACAAAGTTTGAAGGCCAATTCTTGCTAACAGGGTGCGCATCGCGTCTGGAGAGAAGATTGGCCATTGCTCGAACAGCGTCGAGCCGGGGTAGAAATCCTCGCCCATCTAGATCGAGGATATACTTGATAATAGCCCCCTCTTCAAGCGGGCTAAGATTTTGAGATTTAGGCGTGCAATCGCGTCGTGCCATGATTCCGTCGCATCGTCGCGTTAGTATGGTACGGGAGACATTATACGTGTCTGCAGCGCGTCTTCTGCTTTTAATTTGGTCTCGAATAATAGCCTATGATGCTAAAAGTATATTTGCTTTATAAGAAGAAGATTCACGTTGTGGTTGTTGATGCATCGCGTTGCAAAGTGAGGAAGACGCGTTTCAGTGGTGGAGTGGTCTACTCGCTTGTGTGGTCCGCTCGCTTGTGGAGTACGTTAACCGTCGCTCTAAAACTTTTTTCCCCGAACCGCCCTTATACTTACCTACCCTCTCCCCCTCTTCCTCCTCCCCCTCCGTCCAATTTTTTAATATGTTCGACCTCGAAATCGAATTCCCTACCCTATAAAACTATTTTCTCTAATCCTCGAACCCTTCTTACACTCTAACCGCCCCCCTAATATTCTTTCCCTCGAAAATTAAAATAATTACTACCCTCCTTACTACTCTTTGCTTCTACTATCGCCTACGCCTAATCTACCGCTACTTAACTGTTATGAACGTGGCTTACTTGGACCTCTTACCTCTCTCTTACCTTCGTTGATTCAAAACCGAGATCTAGACTTACCTGCTTACAAATCAGGAAGCTAGTATTTTAGTTAGTTCTTTATGAATATAAACCTCGCCCCTCTGCTTTATAGTTAGTTCTTTAGTCTAGCAATGAGTATTCCTCGCGTACAACTTGTTACGCCTTGATTGGACCTTGCTTGCCTCCTTTGTTACTCGTTACTCGTTCCCCCCGTTACTCGTCCCTTGTTATTCGCCTCTCGCGCTTCGGCATCTGCTTTACCTCTACTGCCTTTACCGGCTCCGTTACCTCGTTTACGCCCTCGAAAGTCCATTCATTAAAAGATAAATACCACGAGCGCTTTAGCAACCAAGCAATCAATTCATTCATTCATCAATTCCGACCGATCAAGCGCAAATTCCATCAGGTGGTATTACTATCATAAGAAAATCTAAGTACAAAGAAGGAAGAAAGAAGATGGAGTGTGAGGAGACGGATATATGCTCGCACGTTGACCCTAGTATCTGAAGCTCACGCGCACGCGACAGTACAACGAAATCGACCTCGAGAAAAAGCGCCAAGACCGGTACCGCTCGAAAGCTCTTAATTCCCCTAGCTAGACCCTCGAATCTTAGCCTCGCAGCTACACGCGCTGCTGTGTGGTCGCGTGGAAAAGAGACGTTTAGGGGCTCTAGAATCCAACGCGAACCTCGCATACCTACCCTAACCTCAAACCACTCCCGATTCCTCCTAAATTTTATCCTAAGCTTCTTTAGCATATAAAGAAACCCTAGATAGAGTTGTATAGGGATACCCTTAAGGGAACACCCGCTAGCCCTATTATAGCCCCTTCTGCCCCGACTTCCGTAGAATTTTCAGGGTCCGCCAAGCCCTGCTAAACCTTATTTCGACCACGAGAACCTACCTAACGATATACCCCTAGACCTCCTAGGCAGCCTACCGCCTAATAGGGTAATCCTAGGCTCCCCTATTATAAGCCCCTTAGCCCTACTAACGGAATACGGAACTCCTTAACTAGATTAGACTGAAATTTAGATAGAAGACGCCTAAGTGTTATGCCCCCACCTCGAACCCGTGGTTATATAAACATTAGCACATATATAAGGTCTCTATGTTCGATCCTGGGCAGATCGAATATTGTCGTCTTTTTGGCGCTGTGGCTGGTTGGTTCAGAGACCCCGACCCGGGCCTCACACTAAGAGACTTATACCTAGACTACTACCCCTAAAGCCTAGGGCTAGAAGCGGATAATTAATCTAACTAGTGTGAGGCAGCAAAGCCGAAATGATGGTATTGCTTTTAACTAAAAATCTATGTACAAGGAGAAAGGAAAGAGAGTCTAGAAAGAGAGGGCGAAGGGTAAATATACCCAGTCGCTTAGCGCTGGGCCCGTGCCCTAGTGCCTAACCGAGTTATCCTTGGTAAAGCTGGGGCCTCTGGTTGCTGTTGAGTATCTACTCAGTTGCCTGGGGTGGTAGCGCTTAAGGGGCCTGATACTAGCCTCTCCCCCCCTCCAGTCTTTAGGTACTAGGCACGTACCTAGTTTACCCCTACGAAGATATTCCGTTCCTCTAGCGAGGCCCTTAAAGCTACTCTTAACTACCTAATTAAAGCGGCGGATCTCGAAGATAGTAGGGAAAAAAGCTTAGAAATCCTCGACCTTACAAATATCTTCCGCGAATATATAGAAAAAGGTATACTAAACCGGTTAAAGTCTATCCTAGCTACCTAAATCCGCTTAATAGAGAATATAATAAGAGTACTAGCTAACCGGGCTAGAGAACTAGCTAAAACCCCCCAAGGCCATCTAGCTCCTTAGGCCTCCCAAGCTCCTCAGCCTCCCTAAGCTCCCCAGCCCCCCTCATCTCGTCAAAACCCCCAAACCACTTAGGCCTCCTAAGCCCGTAACCCCTCCTACGCGGAAGTAGTTAAGTAAGGAGAATAGTAAATAGTTCCCCCAACGAAAAGGACTAGGCCGGCCCTAAAGCCCGCCCCGATTAGAGAAAGATAGGTCGTCCTAAAGCCTTAGAACGAGATCTCTATATACCTACTCCACCTCCGCAACGTAATAAACGAAGCCTTTAAAGCCGAAATTAAATTAAATAACCTAGTTATCTTAACCGTCTCGATATTAGGGAAGAAAAACGTAGTCTTTACGTATATAGAAGCCTATATAGTAGACTTTTTAGCTAAGAACTCTACTATTATCTTAAAGATTACCTCTTTCTATAATCTCGAGATTAATAGGCCCTAGTATAAGGTAGCCGTACACGGCGTCCCTATAAATATCCTCCAGGACTACACGGATAAGAAATTCTCCTCTTTTATTAAAGAAGACGCTAAGGCCTTTAACTAAGGCCTTAATATAATCGGAGAGCCGTACTAGCTAACCCCTAAATTCCGAAGGGAAGCCTAATAGGCTAGCTTAATCTATATAGCCTTCTCTACTAAAGAGGAGGCTAAAAGAGTAATTAATAAGAGACTCTCCTTACTAGGAGTCTTCTATAAAGCCGAAAAATATAGGGAACTAAAATACCCGACCCACCTAAAGCGGAATTAGACTCTATATCTATAGGATATATTAGAGTACTATAAGCCAACGTCGCTCGTAAAAGCCCGGCTACCGAAGGGCTATTATAGCTAGTAATAGAGCTTAAAATAGATATTATTCTTATCTAAGAACCGTTTATTATTAGCTCCTCTAATCCCTAAGAAGTACGGTCTATTAACTACCCCTCTTTCGTCTAAACTCTTCTAGTTTTCTCTCCTAGTTTAAGGCCCCGTGTTCTAGCTTATATTTCCCGCTTTATGCATGGGGTAAAAGTAAATAGGGCCGCCCTTTTTGCTAGCGAAGATAGCATAGTATTAGAGGTTTAATAACTAAATTATCTATCCTTCCGGATAATAAACCTCTATAACTAGGCTATCTAAAGATAAGAAGGATCTTCTAAGATATTAGAAAGAGTTCTAGAATACTTAAATATTCTTAAACCCTCTATAATTCTCGGGGACTTTAACGAACACTACCTATAGTAGGACCCTCTTACCCGACTAATATAAGGAGCCCCTAGGCTAGTTAAATAGATAGAATCTAATAACCTAGAGCTACTAAATACGGTAGGAGAAGCTACCTTCTTTAAACTAGATTTAGTACGCCCTACGGTCCTTAATCTAACTCTATTAACTTAAAATTTATCTAATAGAATAAAGGACTAGTAAATCCTTAATAACTTCGGCTTAGATTACCGGCCGATATTCTTTAAGATAGAAACTAGAGGCCCTATATTAGATTCCCCTACTACTACGGCCCGATTTAATACTACGAAAGTAGACTAGAAAAGATTCTCTCTAATTTTCTAAGAGAAAGTTAAAGAAAAGCTTCCTAATATACTAGCAATAGCCCGGAACCTAGAACCTTTCTTCTCTCTCTCGAAAAAGATAGTAGCTACTAAACTACTTAAGATACTAGCGCTAGATAATCTAGAAGATACGCTAACTAAAGCTATCTCCCACGCTACGAGTCTTACTATTCCTCGTCTTAAACTAGAACTAAAGTCGAAATCGTAGTAGAACGAGGAGCTATCTACTAAAAGGTAAGAGCTAAAACGAAAGGCTCGTCTTCTCTTCTTCTTCTCTACGTAGGAAGAGAAGTAAGAATACCTAGAAACCTAGAAAACCTTCGTTAACGCGATTAAGTAAGCTAAACGCTAGTACTAGAATTAATTTCTCTCGTTAAACTCCCCTTAAGATATATATAAAGCTATATTATATACGAAGCCTCGATTCTACGATTAAATTCCCCCTATAAAAGAGAAAGATAGCTAAGTTAAGACTAGCTTTAAGGGATAGTACTCTGCCCTAAGGAAAGGCCTTTTTCCTATATTTTCCTCGGCCCCTCCGTATAACTAAAATAGCTACTCTCTCTTCGAGAACTAGGATTAGTCTATTCTTAGCTATATAGAACTAGAAAAAGTATACTTAAACTAAATAAAAGGCACGACCCTAGGGCTAGATACTATAATATAAGAGATAATTACTTATACGTTTTAAGCCGCCCCCGACGCCTTCTATTAGGTATATAGCCTACTTTTTATCTACGGATACTATCCGTTACGCTAGAGATAGGCTACCGGTATAATTCTAAAGAAGCCGAATAAACCCGATAAGTCCGCCCTAAAGGCTTATAGGGTAATTTTACTTCTAAATTACCTAGGAAAAACTTTTAAACGAATACTTATAAAAAGGCTAGGCTTCTTAGTAGAAACGATGTAAGGCAGCAAAGCCGAAATAATAGTATTACTTTTAACTAAAAATCTATATATAAGGAGAGGTGCCAGGGCACCCTAGTCCTGCCTGTCCATGCGGCTGGCATAGACAAACCCCAAAGCATATCCTCCTCTTCTGCCCCCACTTCCAACAGGGCAGGGCACAGATGCTCCAAAGGGCAGGGACCACGGACTACTACTCCCTCCTCTCAACAAAGAAGGGGATTAAAGCAGCAACAGACTGGTTCTTACGCCTAGGGCTGCTCAAGCAATTTAGCCTGGTAAGGGAACTAATATAGGAAGATAACCAGGAAGAGGAACTAGGAGGACAACCAGGACTACCAGGACCACTAGGACCCGGACAACTACGAGGATAAGGACTGAAGAGATAGGTCTAGCAGGTGAATGTAGGACTGCCACAGCAGCCGCTACTGGTAAGAAGGAAAAACAAGAACTAGTATAGGATAGCATGCCCAGAGAGAGAGGAGGGGTTTTTGCCAGGCGAAAAGGTTTTCCCCCTCGTGTAAAATAACTACAGATAGCCAGCCCCGCATGGACCCGTAAGGGAACTATATCGGGAAGAAATGAATTTATCTATCTATCTATATATAAGGAGAAAGGAAAGAGAGTCTAGAAAGAGAGGGCGAAGGGTAAATATACCTAGTCGCTTAGCGCTGGGCCCGTGCCCTAGTACCTAACCGAGTTATCCTTAGTAAAGCTGGGGCCTCTAGTTGCTATTAAGTATCTACCTAGTTGCCTAGGGTAGTAGCGCTTAAGGGGCCTAATAAACGACCTCTCTTCTAGACCCCTCCTAAATCGGGAGAAGGCTAAAGAAATCTACTATCGATGCCGCCCTATTATTAACGAATATTACTAAAAAAGACCGCCGTAAAAAGCGTAAAACGTCGGCTCTATTCCTTAATATAAAAGAAGCCTTTAACTACGTCGCCTAAGAATAACTACTAGCTATAATAGTAAGAATAGGCCTACTAATTAACCTACTCGCGTAGGTTAAGTCGTTTCTTAATCTACGAGTACTACGCCTCGCCTTTAACAGAGAAAATAAGGAATTTAGTAGAATAGAGACCGGGATTCCTTAAGGAAGCCTAATCTCCCCTATACTATTCCTTATATATACCTAAGAGCTCTTTAAAATAAATAAAATTACCTACCTATTCTATATAGATAATATTATTCTTATAGCTAGTTCTTCTAGTTATAAGCGTAATAAATATCTATTAGAGGAAGAGGTAAAATAGCTCTATAAGCGGGGCTAAGAGAACGGGGTAGAATTCGACCTTTTAAAGACCGAACTCCTATACTTCTCTAATAATAAAGAGGCTAGCTAAACCTCTATTATCTTACTAGACGGTAATATAGTAGAATCTTAAAAACTCGTCTAGTAGCTAGGAATCTTCTTCGATCTAAAACTTACTTTTAAGAAGTACGTCTCTATAAGAGTTAGCTAAGCCCGTTTAGCCTTCTAACGCCTCTCTAGACTAGCTAATACCGAACGAGGTCTATCCCCCTACGCGGTTAGATAGCTATATATAGCCTATATTACTAGCGTAGCCGATTTCGGCTATCCGATCTTCTAGAAAAATTAGGTATAGTTTAAACGCTAATATATACTACTCTAAAATCTTACTCTACGAAAGATTCTAGGAGTTTTTAAAACTACCCCTATTATTTCTCTAGAACTAGAGACGGTAATCCTACTCTCCGAGCTCCGCCTAGACGATATTCTAAAAAAGTATACGTTTAGAATAAGATAGCTTAAAAAGAAATATCTAATCCGCTATAAAATAGAGAGAGAATCTAACTAAAATATAGGAGGTATATCTTCTATATAGGTAGAAAGAATAAGAAGAATATACTCTAAAATCCCTAAGGAGATAGAAGAGATAGACCTCTTTCTTTTTAAACTATAGAGTAGTAGTCCCCCCTATTTAGTTAGAATATCTACTCTAGAGAAGGAAGCCGAAGCTAAAGTATACGCTAAGGCCCTCCTAGAAGCCCTAAATAGTTAAGTATCTATATACTTCGACGCCTTATAACTTCTAATAGAAAAAGAGATAGAAATAGATAGATAGATAAATTTATTTCTTTCCGATATAGCTCTCTTACGGGTCTATACGGGGCTAGCTATCTATAGTTATTTTATACGAGAGAGAAAACCTTTTCGCCTAGTAAAAACCCCTTCTCTCTCTCTAGGTATACTATCCTATACTAGTTCTTATTTTTTCTTCTTACTAGTAGCGGCTACTATAGTAGCCCTATATTTACCTACTAGACCTATTTCTTTAGTTCTTATCCTCGTAGTTATCCGGGTTCTAGTAGTTCTAGTAGTCCTAGTAGTTCTAGTAGTCCCCCTAGTTTCTCTTCCTAGTTATCCTTCTAAATTAGTTCTCTTACTAGGCTAAATTACTTAAGTAGTCCTAGGTATAAGAACTAGTTTATTACTACTTTAATCCTCTTTTTTATTAAGAGGAGAGAATCGTAGTTCGTAGTCCCTACTCTTTAGAGTATTTATACTCTATTCTATTAGAAGTAGGAGTAGAAGAGAAGGATATACTTTAGGGTTTATCTATACTAGCCGTATAGATAGATAGAACTAGAATATTCTAGTACCTTACGCCTAGAGAGGAAATCCTCTAGTTTAATATACTTAGTACGTAGTAGAGTAGTAAGTATACTCTATAGCTTAGATAGTTCGCTATAAATTTATTAAATCTTTAAATTCTACTATATACTTTAGGCTACTAGCTTATCTTACCTTTCTTAGCTAGTAAACTTTATCTATCTCTTCTTCTACTTATTTCTATATACTATACGTAGTCTTATTCGCTCCGGAAGACTTTAGTAGATAGAGGGATAGTAGTTAAGAAGGGCTATTACTCTTTCTCTAAGTAGAGTTCTTCTAGCTAGACCGGCTATACCTCTAGTATCTAGTATAGCCCGGGCTATCTCTTTAATACTCTAGTAAGTATTCTCTATTACTATTACTACTAGGCTATCTTTAGATCTAATAGTCTAGGCTAGCGTTAGTTCGTCTAGATAAAGTAAGAGTAGGGAAATCCCCGTCTTATACTCTAAAGTTTATATATTAGTTAACTTATATACCCCTAAGATAGTACGTAGATACTAGTTTTAAATCTTCTATAGTAGCTAGATAGCTATCTTTCTCTACTCTAGGGTTTCCTCTAGAACGTACTATACTCTATAGCCGTAGGTTATAACTAGTCTTACTATAGCTATATAGATATAGCGGGCTTTAGTAAATAAAGCTTCTTAGATAGATACTACGAGTCTAGAAAGAGATATATACTATTTAATTATCTTAGCTCTTATTTTCCTAATATAGAGTTCCTATCTAAGCTTATTATCTACGTAGACTCCTAGAATCTTAATTATAGGCTCTAGGTATCTAGTAAATCTAGGAATACGGATATCTACTACTATATTAAATCTTCTTAGTTTTCTTATAAAATAAATAAGGTAATACTTATTAGGCGAGAAAGCTAACCCGTAGGTAGCTACCTAGCGCTCGTAAATTTAATATACGCCCTCTAGTATCCTATAGTTTTATTCTATAGATCTACTAAAGATTAGAATATTAGTATTATTAACGAATCTAAGGGGGAAGATATTATCTCTACGTAGCTATATAAGTAGATTAGAGATAAAGAATAGGTAGAGGATCGAAGATAGTAAGAATTTCTAGAGAATTCCGGTTAAGATCTAGATTAGTAGACTAGTAAAGTCTCCGAAGGATAGCTAAGTAGTACGGTCCTATAGAAAGAATTAAGTAAATCTTTCTACCTATTCCGAGAGTCTTACTATTCTTATATTATAGAGAAGCCTTCTATAGAATACGTAGTTATATACTTCTAAGATATCTAGACTAAGAACTAAAGCTACTAGCCCTAGATCTTATACCTAGATAGTATAGATCTATTCTATAAGTAGGTCGAGAGCTACTACTACGGACCTATTTCTCCTAGCTTCTATCTATATATTAGGAAGTAGGCCGTATACTTTAGTAGCCTAGGAGATTTTATCTACTATAATTCTCTTAAGTAGCTTTTCTAGCGTATTAAATAGGGTAATCGGCCTAAATAATTTAGCTTTAGTATAGTTATCCCTCTATAGTTTTCTTAGAACTACGGTAATAGAGCTTTTAAACTATCTAAGATAGTATATAAGTACGAGATATCTCTAGAAGAGTCTAGTAAGTAGTCCGCTTAGTATCTAAGCGTACTACTTTAGAAACCTATTAATAATCTTATCTAGGCCTAGTATCTTATTTAGGGAGAGCTTCTTAATAGTATAGAGGATCTACTCTTTAGTAAGGTCTTAAGGGATCTCTACTAGCTCTAAGTATATATACCTATTTAGATCTAAGAGGTCGGTAGCCCTAAGAGGAGGAAAGAACTAGTTAGTAAGAATTTCTATCTTAGCCGGATTATCGTAGCGTAGTTATCTATCTACTTTCTAGAGGGATAGGAACTAAAATAGAGCTAGAGGCTTTAGTACTCTTATTTTTATCTACTTTAAGAGCTTCTAGAGTATAGATAAGTCTAAGATAATCTTAGTTACTATTCTACGCTATACTTTTATTCTATTTCTTCTAATCTATCTCTTCTTACTATTAGTAATAGTTTAGTATACTATCTAGTCCTCCTTCCTCTCTATAGCTATCTATTTTCTTCTAGCTACTCTCGCCTAGTATACTAAATCCGAATACTTCTTTATCTATTATATAGAGGCCTAGGGCGAGGGTCTCGCTACTAGAATAGTTTCCTAGATTATTCTTTAGATAACCTTCTAGAGTAGTTCTATAAAGTAGTTTAGATCTACTTTCGTATTAAGAGAGGCTACTCTAAGGTATTCGAGCTTTATTTAGAGTACTTAATTAGTTCTATTCTAGTCTACTTTTTTCTACTAGGGCCTTAGAGAACGTAGTTCTATAGAGGTAGAAGAGATATTAAGTATAGTAAGAATAGGTAGGTAGTCTAAGAAGGATTCGAGCTCCTAACTAACTCTATAGCTAAAAATCCTCTTTTTTAGCTACCGTATAGTAAAGATAAGGTCTAGAATACTCTCGCTACTATTCTCTCTTCTAGTAATAGTATCTCTTAAAAAGACTAGGTTAAGGCTAGCTATCGTAGCTATTTTAATAAGGTCGTCTATAAGAGTATAGTATATAGAGGAGGTAATACCTCTCTAGATAGGATAGTAAAGATTAAAGTCCCCTAGTAGGATATACTTCTCTAGTTTTCTAAGGGCTTTTAGGAGAAGCGCTAAGATTTCTAGAGCCGTACTAGTATAGAAGGCTAGTAGGGGGTTATAGTAGTTATAGATATAGATTATATATATTCTAGTAATAAGGGATAGTATAATAAGATCTAGTAAATAGACTATTACTTACTAGAAGTTAGGGCTAATAGCCTTACTTATAAAGAAGTAGGTTCTTACTACTTCCTCTTAAGAAAAAACTATATAGTAAGTAGGGTATCTTACTATTATCTTAACCCTCGGGTTTAGATAGATAAATTTATTTCTTCCCGATATAGTTCCCTTACGGGTCCATGCGGGGCTGGCTATCTGTAGTTATTTTACACGAGGGGGAAAACCTTTTCGCCTGGCAAAAACCCCTCCTCTCTCTCTGGGCATGCTATCCTATACTAGTTCTTATTTTTCCTTCTTACTAGTAGCGGCTGCTATAGCAGCCCTACATTCACCTGCTAGACCTATCTCTTTAGTCCTTATCCTCGTAGTTGTCCGGGTCCTAGTGGTCCTGGTGGTCCTGGTTGTCCTCCTAGTTCCTCTTCCTAGTTATCTTCCTATATTAGTTTCCTTGCCAGGCTAAATTGCTTGAGTAGCCCTAGGCGTAAGAACCAGTCTATTACTGCTTTAATCCCCTTCTTTATTGAGAGGAGGGAGTAGTAGTCCGTGGTCCCTGCCCTTTGGAGTATCTGTGCCCTGCCCTGTTGGAAGTGGGGGCAGAAGAGGAGGATATGCTTTGGGGTTTGTCTATGCCAGCCGCATGGACAGGCAGGACTAGGGTACCCTGGTACCTTACGCCTTAAGAGGAAGTCCTCTAGTCTAATATGCTCTGTACGTAGTAGGGTGGCGAGTGTGCTCTGTGGCTTGGATAGTTCGCTGTGGATTTGTCTGATTTTTGGGTTCCACTGTGTGCTTTGGGCTACTAGCTTGTCTTGTCTTCCCTGGCTAGTAGACTTTGTCCATCTCTCCTTCCACTTGTTCCTATATGCTATGCGTAGCTTCGTTCGCTCCGGGAGACTCTAGTAGGTAGAGGGGCAGTAGTTGAGAAGTGAGTTTGCCTTTTTTCTAAGCAGGGTTCTTCTGGCAGGGCTAGTGGCGCCTCTAGTACTTAGAGTAGCCCGAGCTATCTATTTAATACTCTGGTAAGTTTCCTCTACTACTGTCGCGACTGGGCTATCCCTAGCTCTAATAGCCTGGGCTAGTGCTAGTTCGTCCAGGTGTAGTAAGAGTGGGGGAATCCCTGTCTCATGCTCTAAGGTTTGTATGCTGGTTAACTTATACGCCCCTGAGATAGTGCGTAGGCACTGGTTTTAGATCTTCTTTAGTGGCTGGATGGTTGTTTTTCTCCACCCTGGGATTTCCTCTGGGGTATACCATACCCTACAGCCGTAGGTGAGGACTGGCCTTACCACGGCCGTATAGATATGACGGGCTTTAGTAAATGAGGCTCCCCAGGTAGACGCCGCGAGTCTAGAGAGAGATGTGTACTATTTGATTGCCTTAGCTCCTGTTTTCCTAATATAGGGTCCCTATCTAAGCTTGTTGTCTACGTGGACTCCTAGAATCTTAATTATAGGCTCTGGGCATCCAGCAAATCCAGGGATACGGATCCCTGCTGCTATATTGAATCTCCTTAGTTTCCTTGTAAAATAAATGAGGTAATACTTGTCGGGCGAGAAAGCTGACCCGTGGGTAGCTGCCCAGTGCTCGCAAATTTGATGTGCCCCCTCTAGTGTCCTATAGTTCTATTCTATGGATCTACTAAAGGTTAGAATATTAGTATCATCGACGAATCTAAGGGGGAAGGTATTGCCCCTGCGTAGCTGTGTAAGTAGGTTAGATGCAAAGAATAGGTAGAGTATCGGCGATAGTGAGGATCCCTAGGGAATCCCGGTTGAGGTCTAGATTGGTAGACTAGTGAAGTCTCCGAAGGATAGCTGAGTGGTACGGTCCTGTAGAAAGGATCGGGTGAATCTTTCTACCCATTCTGGGAGTTTTGCTATCCTCATATTGTAGAGAAGCCTTCTATAAGATACGTGGTCATATACTCCCGAGATATCCAGGCTAAGGACTGAAGCCACTAGCCCTGGGTCTTGTGCCTAGATAGTATGGATCTGTTCTGTGAGCAGGTCAAGAGCTGCTACTGCGGATCTGTTTCTCCTAGCTCCCATCTATATATTAGGGAGCAGGCCGTATGCTTCAGTAGCCTGGGAGATTCTATCTGCTATAATCCTCTTAAGTAGCTTCCCTAGCGTATTAAGTAAAGTAATCGGCCTAAATAACTTGGCTTTAGTATAGTCGTCCCTCTATAGTTTCCTGAGGACTACGGTAATAGAGCTTTTGAACTGCCTAGGGTGGTATCCAAGTGCGAGGCATCCCTAGAAGAGCCTGGTAAGGGGTCCCCTTAGTGTCTCAGCGCATTGCTTTAGGAACCTGTTGGTGATCTTGTCTGGGCCTAGTGCCTTGTCTGGGGGAAGCTTCTTGATAGTGTGGAGGACCTGCTCTTCAGTAAGGTCTTAGGGAATCTCTACTGGCACTGGGTATATACACCTATCCAGATCTGAGAGGTCGGTGGCCCTGGGAGGTGGGAAGAACTGGTTGGTAAGGATTTCTGCCTTGGACTGGTTATCGTAATGTAGTTGTTCATCTGCTTCCTGGAGGGGTGGGAACTAAGGTGGGGCTGGAGGTTCCAGTGCCCTTGTTCTTGCCCACTTTGAGAGCTTCCAGAGTGTAGATGGGTCCGAAGTAATCTTAGCTACTATTCTGCGCCATGCTTTTATTCTATCTCTTCTGATCTGCCTCTTCTTGCTATTAGCAATAGTTTGGTATACTACCTAGTCCTCCTCCCTCCCTATGGCCGTCCACTTCCTTCTAGCTGCTCTAGCCTGGTGCACTAGGTCCGAACACTCCTTTGTCTATTGTATAGAGGCCCAGGGCGAGGGTCTCGCTACTGGGATGGTCTCCTGGATTATCCTTTGGATGGCCTCCTGGAGTAGTATAGTAAAGTAATCTAGGTCTGCTTTAGTGTTAAGAGGGGTTGCTTTAAGGTGTTCGAGCTTTAATTGGAGTATATTATTAGTTCTCTTCCAGTCTACTTTCTTCCACTAGGGCCTTAGGGGGCGTAGTTCTGCGGGGGTAGGAGAAAAATCAAGTGTAGTGAGGATAGGTAGGTGGTTAGAGGATGATTCGAGCTCCTAGCTAACTCTATAGCTAAGGATTCTCTTCTCTAGCTACCGTGATATAAAGACAAGGTCTAGAGTACTCTCGCTGCTACTATCTCGTCTAGTAATAGTGCCCCTTGGAAGGGCTAGGTTAAGATTAGCTGCGGTAGCTATCTTAATTAGGTTATCCGCTAGGGTGTGGTGTATTAGGGAGGTTATACCTCCCTAGATAGGATAGTGGAGGTTAAAGTCCCCTAGGAGAATGTGCTCCCCTGGTTTTCTAAGAACTTCCGGTAGAAGAGATAGGGTTTCTAGCGCTGTACTAGTATAAGAGGCTGGCGGGGGATTGTAGCAGTTATGGATGTAGATTGTATGTGTCCTAGTAATAAGGGATAGTGTGATGAGATCTGGTGAATGGACTGTTGCTTGCCAGGAGTCGGGGCTAATAGCCTTGCTTATAAAGAAGCAGGTTCTTGCTACTCCCTCCTGGGGAAAAACTATATGGTAGGCAGGGTGTCTTGCTGTTATCTTGACCCTCGGGTTCCTCTAAGGTTCCTGGATAGCTAGGATATGGTGGATCTTTGGGTCCACTTCCTTGAAGAGCGGGAGCATTACCCTGTCCTTGCTCTTATGGACGTTATACTGTACAATGGAGAGAGAGCCTATGTCTAATATTGACTTCCTTCCATCTCTAGGTCCGGCTGCGAGGGGGCTAGTAGTGTAGGCTATGAGGAGGGAGTTCCCGCGGGCTCCTCTAAGGCGTGTTGTGAGCTGTTAAGTCCGGTGAACCTTATTTGGTTAGGAGGCGGGGGGCGGCTTAAGTCTCTTGGCCTGCCTGGTCCCCTCTTGACCGGCTCCTCCTCCCTAATCCTCTTCCTTAGTCCAACGGTTAACCAGTTAGTTTAAGGCTGTGTTTTGGTTATCAGGGGTCCTTCCCGGTGCCTTTCTAGTGCTGCCAGGCGGGCCTGGGCGGCCTTAGCATGGCAGGCTCTGCGTGCTGGGCAGGAGTTGCTTCAGGCTGTGTGCTTTTAAGAGCAGTTTGCGCACTGTATGCTTTCCTTAGGGCAGTCCCTAGTATTATGTGCCTTGCTGCACTGTCCGCACTTTTCCTCCTTTTTATAATAGTTGGTAATATATCCGTAGGCCTGGCACTTGAAACACTGGGTTACTATAAAGGCTGCGTTATAGTACTGCGCTATATGGATAGCAAAGTTAATAACAAGCCCCTTATCAATGATCTGGTTGGCGGTTTCGGGGTTTATGGTGCTGAGGATGATGGCCGAGTGAGTTTTCCCCTCTGGGAGCTTCCTCTTTAGCCAGGCCAGCTTACTAATACGTAGTCCTGGGTGTAGAGATAGGTTCTGCTCCTGGATGGTTTGGATGGTTTGGGGGTCTGTGGTGTCGATTCCTTCTCGAGGGACGTTGTGTACTAGCACTGAGTATAGCTGCTGGTTAGGCCTGACTTCTTTTCCTAGTCCTGTAGTCCATTCCTGGTCCTGGAGAAGGGCTGTTCTGGTTGCTTCATCCGGTATAAAGATCTTAACGTCTCCACTGGGGAGCTTCTTAGCAGCAAGTACTTTCTTGCACGCCCAGCTTTTTCCTGCCTAGATCTTTCTGATAATTGCCTCATTTGAGAGCTTGGCTATTTCTTGTCTATTTACTGTCTCTGGGAAGTGGAGGGTAAGTTCAGTAGTGGCTGGGGGGGTAGGGGGCTTCGGGGCTGCTTGGGCTGCAATTTGTGCCCAGCTGCGAGTATTGGGTGTGGGTGTAGAGGTAGCCTGGATACGGTTGACTGTCTTTTGGACCTGTTGGACCTCTTTGAGGATGTCCTTAAGGCCTGGCTCCTTGGTGGCTGCCTCCTAGTAGATAGTAATATGATCCTGGAAGATTGTCTTGGCAATGTCGAGAAAATTTTTTACCTGGCTAGAGAGGACTGAAGGGAGGCTAGCGGATGTTTGTAGGGCTTGGAGGAGGGTATCTGCTGTTTTTGAGGCTCTCTTAACGTATTCTACGCTGTACTGGGTGCTCTGCGGTTTCTTGGGGGTGTATTGGGGCTAGGTAGAGGTAGTTACTGGGGGAGGCTGTTCGCCTCTTCCTGTGTCCTCTACATCAACTACTTCGCGGCTGCAGTTGTCTTAAGTACTATTTTGGGACTCGCGAAGCCTAGGAGAGTCCCTAGGGCCCTCTCCCGGCGCCGTAGCTTGGGGTCGATTTTTTGGTGTGGTCATGTTTTTAAGAATACTCTTTAACCCTCGGGTTTCTCTAAGATTTCTAGATAGCTAGGATATAGTAGATCTTTAGGTCTACTTCCTTAAAGAGCGGGAGTATTACTCTATCCTTACTCTTATAGACGTTATACTATACGATAAAGAGAGAGTCTATATCTAATATTAACTTCCTTCTATCTTTAGATCCGGCTACGAGGGGGCTAGTAGTATAGACTATAAGAAGGAAGTTCCCGCGGGCTCCTCTAAGGCGTGTTATAAGCTATTAAGTCCGGTAAACCTTATTTAGTTAGGAGGCGGGGGGCGGCTTAAGTCTCTTAGCCTACCTAGTCCCCTCTTAATCGGTTCCTCCTCTCTAATCCTCTTTCTTAGTCTAACGGTTAACTAGTTAGTTTAAGGCTATATTTTAGTTATTAGGGGTCCTTCTTAATACCTTTCTAGTACTACTAGGCGGGTCTAGGCGGCCTTAGTATAGTAGGCTCTACGTACTAGATAGGAGTTACTCTAGGCTATATACCTTTAAAAGTAGTTTACGTACTATATACTTTTCTTAGGGTAGTCCCTAGTATTATATACCTTACTATACTATCCGTACTTTTTCTTCTTTTTATAATAGTTAGTAATATAACCGTAGGCCTAGTACTTAAAATACTAGGTTACTATAAAGGCTACGTTATAGTACTACGCTATATAGATAGTAAAGTTAATAATAAGCCCCTTATTAATAATCTAGTTAGCGGTTTTAGAGTTTATAGTATTAAGGATAATAGCCGAGTAAGTTTTCCTCTCTAGAAGCTTCCTCTTTAGCTAGGCTAGCTTACTAATACATAGTTCTAGATATAGAGATAGGTTCTACTTCTAGATGTTTTAGATAGCTTAGAGGTCTATAGTATCGATTTCTTCTCGAGAGACGTTATATACTAGTACTAAGTATAGCTACTAGTTAGGCCTAACTTCTTTTTCTAGTTCTATAGTCTATTTCTAGTTCTAGAGAAGGGCTATTCTAGTTACTTTATCCGATATAAAGATTCTAACGTCTCTACTAGGGAGCTTCTTAGTAGTAAGTACTTTCTTATACGCCTAGCTTTTTCCTACCTAGATCTTTCTAATAATTACCTTATTTAAGAGCTTAGCTATTTCTTATCTATTTACTATCTCTAGAAAGTAGAGGGTAAGTTTAGTAGTAGCTAGGGGGGTAGAGGGCTTTAGGGCTACTTAGACTATAATTTATATCTAGCTACGAGTATTAGATATAGATATAGAGGTAGCCTAGATACGGTTAACTATCTTTTAGACCTATTAGACCTCTTTAAGGATATTCTTAAGGCCTAGCTTCTTAGTAGCTGCCTCTTAGTAGATAGTAATATAATCCTAGAAGATTATCTTAGTAATATCGAGAAAATTTTTTACCTAGCTAGAGAGGACTAAAGAGAGGCTAGCGGATATTTATAGGGCTTAGAGGAGGGTATCTACTATTTTTAAGGCTCTCTTAACGTATTCTACGCTATACTAGGTACTCTACGGTTTCTTAGGGGTATATTAGGGCTAGGTAGAGATAGTTACTAGGGGAGGCTATTCGCCTCTTTCTATATCCTCTATATTAACTACTTCGCGGCTATAGTTATCTTAAGTACTATTTTAGGACTCGCGAAGCCTAGAAGAGTCCCTAGGGCCCTCTCCCGGCGCCGTAGCTTAGAGTCGATTTTTTAGTGTGGTTATGTTTTTTTAAGGGATAGGAATAGGAATAGGAATACTAGACCTTAGCCAATCTCGAGATACTATATAATAAGAACTAGTTAGAAACTACGGTCCTAACTACCTCGTTTATAATAGCGAACTAGAAGGTATTATAAATGCCCTTAAATTTACTAGTAAACGAGAATATAAAAACCGAGAAATAAGAGTCTATGCGGATAACTAGGCCGCACTCTTACGGCTATAAACCCTAGCTAATACTCCTAGCTAAGATTAATAAATCCGGGTAGTTAAAGCAGTAAAAATCCTATAGGATAAGGGGAATAAAATCTCTCTAGAATGGGCACCTAGATATAAAGATATCCTTAGAAACGAGGCCGCGGATAAACTCGTAAAAGAAGCTACTAGACTACCTATATTAAGCTCTAAAAATAGCCTAGCCTTCTATAGAATGTAGCTAAAGAAGGAGCTTTATAAGGAGTAGATAAAGAAGCTTAAAAATACCCCAGCCTCTACCTATAAGGAACTATACGGCTATTAAGTTAAACGGAAACTAAAACCCCCTCTAAAGGAGCGGGAATTAGCCTCCGCCTTTTACTAACTAAAGATAGGACACGGATACTTTAGATCCTATCTCTTTAGGTTTAAACACGCCGGAACCGATAGGTGCCCTTGCACGAACATAGCAAAATAAACACCTAGATATCTTTTACTAAAATGCCTAAAATACTCCTACGAAAGAAGGAGTATTAAGGATATACTTAGAAGAGAATATCTAGACCTAAAGGAGCTTCTTACCTTAATAAAAGAAATATCTAGTACGCTAGAGTTTCTAAAATAAATATAGATATCTATACGGAGGTAGTATCTAGAAACTAGCTCGGCGGAGCTCTAAATAAACGTATACCTACCGTACTTCCTTTTACTTTCCTTATATACTTCCTCTTTACTTCCTTTAGCTATAAGCCTATTTAGGCGATAGACGCCATACCGTTCACTGTACCTAAAAAGCCCACCTTTACCAAAAGAGGTATTACCCTTCTATAGCCACGAGTTCTAGAAACTCCGTCTTTAATAGTCTTAGGCTGAAAAAAAGGACGTAAAACTAAATAAATAAATAAATAAATAAATTAGCCGTCGTTTCCGTAATAGTAGTACCACAGCTCCGTAATTCTCTGCTCGCTGAGTCGGCCGTCGTCGCCGTAGGCGCGGTTGCTGGCCCACGACTCCCACAGGTGGTCCATAGGCTCCATCCACGCGGCCTGCGCCATGCCCAGGGCCGCGTACTCCTAGAAAGTCATCCACGAGAAGCGCGAGACCACTTGGCCCATGATGAGCTAGAGCGTCTGAACGTAGATCTAGAGCGTGCCGCCCTCGCGGTCGAATCTGGCCGCCACGTAGTTCATGCCGTCGGGCTGCTCCATAGACCCGCCGCAGCAAATCCAGGTGGCGCGCTCCGGGAGCCTACTGTAGCCGGTGCTAGAGCGTGGAAGGACTCGAAACTGGAGAAGGCCTAGTGCCCACGCTGGCCTGAGTGAAGCTATTGCTGCGAAGTGTGGTGAGGGCGAAGATGCTGCTGCGAAGTAAGGCGGCTCGCGGCAGAGGCGCCTACGCATGCACTATATAGTAGCCAGCGGCTGCGCGGTGGGCTGCGTAGATAGCTGATCTTTCTCCTAACTTAAAAAGCCTACGCCGTAAGCTATAGAGGTTGACGGCTGCCCCCCTTCCGCGGGAAGCTGCGGTGTATCCGCGAGCGTAGGCCGGCCGCGCAGTGCGTCGGGGCAGCATACGCCACTGGCGAAAGCCTCTACACCTTCTAGCGCGGCCAGAACGGTTTTTATAGTCGGCCTAGGCCGTGCGGCAGTTGATGCGCGATTTAACCTTATTTCTGGTGTCGTAGAGCCCCGCCTTCTGGAGAAACGAGCCACGCGAATGGCGGCCGCGCAGGAGCACACCCGGCCGCCGCAATACCACGTAGGCCGGCTCCGAGTCACATTTAAATTAAGAAACTCATTCATCTGCATCTGAAAAATAAATGCGAATTTAATTTGGGTGCAGATTCGTCCGCGAACCTGCCAGTCCTCCCCAGCCTTCTTAGCTTTAGGCTGCACTCCATCCGCATTACCCTACCATGCCACCTACAATTAGGTATCCTGGCTCCCAACTACCGAATTCGCCATTAACGCGAATAACTGTTCTTCCCTGTTAGTGAGCCCCTTTTTCGCCGCATACGGGTACGAGCCCCGGCTCTCCTTCGACTGGACTCCCGGACAAGCCCTCGAAAATCCTATCGCGAACTGGAACCGGGAAAACGCTTAGGAAAAAGCCGCTAAGATGTAAGAGATCTGGGAATTGTGTCGGTTATAGCTACAGCAAGCCTAAGAAAGGTAAACACGGTTTGCTAACCGGAAAAGGAAAGACCTCATTTACGAGATAGGGGATAAAGTATTTGTTGATTGTTGATGAACAACGATGATCTATTGATGATTGGCATGAGGAGGAAGGGCGTAGGTGGCCTACCCTCCTTATATACGTAAGTGAGTAATGTTACGGTGCAGCCTCCACAGGTTGAGGAAGTTGGGGATCAGCCCCGCTGGGAACGACAGAAGTCGGGACCCTAAGGGTCCGAGGTCACGTGACCTCCGCGATCAGTTGGACCCACCCGCTCATTCGCCAAGACAAATGAGCGAGCAAGCCATCTGAGCGCTTCCCGCTCAGATACTCCACTAGGCTCAGAAAGAATAGCAGTTAAGCGCAACCCGCTAACTAAGCACATAGATTGTAGATACTCTCCTACGCATATATAAACCATACTCCTTAGATAGCTTTGACCTTCGTGGTCAACTTCAATAACAATTCAAGCACTAATTATTAGTAACAAGGCCTTCGCACGCAGTGCTCAGTCTTCAGTCGTCTACTCGTTCCTCACGTACCTCCTCTTATACCCACTCAAGGAAAACCCCTCGATAGGTTTTCTCCCTCTTTAGTATTCGGATCCTTAGAGGTAGAGGCCCGCTCGTTACACTTTGACCACCATCCTTGCAAGGAGAGGGACCTTTTCAGAAACGAGTTCATCAGGTTAAGTATCACCCCGCCTAACGCGTTTAGGGAAAGCATACGATGGCACCGGGATCTCAGATGGATGTCGACCCAATAGAGGGTCGCGCTGAGGGTGCTCAGGGGCGTGCTCCGCCCGCGCAGCAAACAGAGCCTACTCGAGAAGAACTCTAGGCACTTGTTCAGGAACAAAAAGCCTAGATCGAGCGCCTGCTGGCGCACCAGACAAAACGGAGCGCTACTAAGGTTAAAGTAGCGGCACCCGAGAAGTTCGATAGGGATAGGAAGAAGCTCTAATCCTTCCTACTCTAGATACAACGCTACCTCTAGTTTAACTAAGCATAATTCAATAACGACGCCGAGAAAGTGCTCTTCGTATTAACCTACCTTAGAGGAACGGCAGAGGCATAGATGGAACTATACCTTCGCGACCACCTATCTAACGAACACTCTCTCGAGAAGAGACGGGCAAAGACCAAGGAAATCTTCGACACCTACACGGGATTCGCAGACAACCTTAGGGCCACTTTCAACGATCGAGACGAAGTCCGTAAAGCCTCTAACGATATTATAACCGTTAGACAGATAGGATCTATAGCTGTCTACGTAACTAAGTTTTAGCAGCTCGCAGCCTACCTTAAATAGTTAGACGAGACTTTCCGAGACCTCTTCTATAAGGGCCTAAAGGACGAAGTTAAGAAGAATATAATTACTTACGAATACCTACCTACCTTTTAGAAGATAGTAGACCTTACGTCTTAGATCGACGGTCGTATATACGAATAGAAGATAGGTTCTCGATAATCTAATACTTCGAAGCCACGCCGTGAAAGAATAACCCTCGAAGGCGGAGACGCTATAGCCCTCGACGCGGCTAATAGATAGAATTCTAAGAAGGGCAATAATGGTTATAATAACAAGAAGCCTAAGGGACCTAACCCGAACTAGACGGATAAGTAGAAATAGCGCTATAAGGATCGACTCTATATTACCTACGGTAGTAATAAACACTTCTCTCCTAAGTATTCGTAGAACCCTCGTAGTAAGAAGGATAATAAGTAGACTTCGAGCGCTTAGCGTGAAGCGTCGGTTATATCTCGCTAAGACAACTACGATACGCTATACTAGACAGCCTATTACGATAACGGCTGTTAGACGCATTAAACCAGCAAGGATATCTCTAGATAGTACCCCCACGAACCTCGAAAACTTCGGTATAATAACCAGGAACGAAGAAGTTATCGAAACCGACGATATTATCGATAGTTTCCCTCTAGACGACGAACTCGTCAACAGCGAAATAGGAGAACTATACGAGAGTACTAGTAAAACGCAGTCAGATAATACACCTATACCATCGGACAAACTAGATACCCTCGTCTCGCTAGAAATTCTCGCTAAAAGATACGGCATTAGCAACTATCTACGGGACGAATAGAGTAATCTTAGCTAAATAATCTAGATTCCGTATTAGAAAAGCATCGCGCTTACGGTTATTTAGGAATAGCGTTAGAATACCCTTTAGGAAACCCGAATTAAATAAGACGGAAAGAAGTACGAACTCCTAGTAACTAAAGAAACGATACTCGTCGAACGCTACTACTAAGGAACCTTAGTACGCGAGTAAGTAGACTACGACTCCCTCCGGGAGCTAGCACGGATTCTCTACTAGTACGGTACGGCAACGATCTAGTATCGTACACTCTAGTAGATTCCGGACAAGAAGCTTAATTAACTAACCTTTAGATATTAAGTTCGAAAAGATAAAGTCTACTAGCGAAGGAAGTAGAACGCCGATAAATAGACTAACTAGAAGCAAGTATATCTATAAGTTAACGAATAGGAAGACTATATACACAGCGAAGTCTACGGCTACCCTATACTAAAAAACTAGACGGCCCTACGGCAACGGGACCAACCTAGGGGCTATAGTCTAGGTCCCTTTATATAGTATCGCGTACATCGAAAACGAAAACTCTTACCGGACCAAACCTATAGAAATAGTTTAAGACACAGGGAATACTTAACGGAGTACCTACTAGAATCCTAATCGATATAGGATTAAGCGGAAATTTCATCTACAACGAGCTTGTATAGAAGATAAATATCCCGTACCGTAAGAAACAGGAACCGTATCCCCTTAGTAGATTCGACGGATCCTAGGCAGCCTACGAAGAAGGCTAGGTAAAAATAGAAACGGAGGAAGTAATCCTCCGAATAGGGAATTATTAGGAATAGATTTTCCTCGACGTCTAACGTATTCCCGGGTACGATATTATTCTAGGTATGCCCTAGATCCGGATATAGAAACCTATCTTCGACTTCGGAGAAGGAGACTCTATTATCTTTCGGGAGGAGCTCGAGGACCTCCTACGAAAATAAGGATTATAGAAGGAGAATAGGTTATTAGATACCCTTCGAAAACTCCTATTAATATTAACACGGGAAGTAGCTAGTATAAGGCCTAAATATAGTAACCGTATAGGTAACTCCGATAGTAGTATAAGTTAGTACTAGGACTGCGACGTAAGTAGCGAAGCCTCCTCGGTAAAATATAACCCTATTATAGGAATAAGCCCTACTAAGCGAAACGATACCCCCGACTTAAGCTACGACTCTAGCTATAATAGCGTAAGGCCTAGTAACGGTAGTATTAACGGTAATAATAGCGTAAGACCTAGTAACGGTAGTATTAACGGCAACCTTAAGGAAGGTATAAGATAGGACTAGGATAGTAGCGTGCGAGACGCCGCTTCCTCGGTAAAATGCAGCACCTTAAGCGGAGTAAGACCAACCGAGTCTAGTATCCCCGACGAATAAGTATAGTATATATTACGAAGGACTACGAGGAAAAGGTATAAGGCTAAGAGTAAGGCTTCGCGTAAGTAATTAGTAGCCGTAGATCCTTAGATCGACGTCTAGACAATCTTAGAAGAGGCATTTAAGCGTATAAGACGCCAAGGCCAGCAGGTCTACCTTATGTATATTAAACCCTTATAGGCGGTGCAATAGAGAGTATTAGCTAAGGCCGCACGGGAAAGGCTTAAGGATAAGGATAGTCCTACTCCTATTGGCGGAGACGATCCCGCGAGGATTAGAAGAAGATAACACGGTAGTTTGGAGATATGGAATAATCTATATAGAGAACCTCTAATACCGGAAATGGAAACGGTACCTAGCGAGTATTGGGACCTAAGAGCCGTTTGCTAAGAAAGAGGAAAAGGAGATTTGCCGAAGCATTAACTATGGGACCACGAGATTCCACTTAAGCCGGGTATAAAGCTAGCTTATAAGCCTATCTACTTCTTATTAGCAAAGGAAATGGAGGCTTTAAGGGAATACATCGAGAAGAACCTCGAGCGGGGATATATTCGGCCTTCGACGTCATCAGCCGGATATCTAATCCTTTTTATCCCAAAGAAGAACGGTAAATTACGCCTCTATGTCGACTACCGACAACTTAACGACATTACGATTAAGAACCGCTATCCGCTCCTACGCATCGACGAGCTCTAGGACAAGTTAGGGAAAGCAAAGTACTTTACAAAGCTGGACCTCCGGGAAGGATATTACCTAGTTAGGATTAAAGAAGGGGAAGAATAGAAGATAGCCTTCAGAACGAGGCTAGAACTCTACGAGTATACGGTTATACCATTCGGGCTTACCAACGCGCCAGCAACCTTCTAAAATCTCGTCAACGACACGCTGCGCGAATACTTAGATATCTTCTACTTAGCTTACCTCGACGATATCCTTATCTTTTTAGAGACCCTCGAGGATTATAAGAAGTATATTAGGAAGGTTCTAGAAGCCCTCCAGGCAAAGAATCTATCTATTGCACCCGAGAAATACGAATAGCACGTTTAAAGGACAGAATTCTTAGGCTTTGTTATTACCCTAGGTTACGTCGGTATAGACGACTCGAAACTGGATTCTATTAGAGAATGGCTAGTACCCAAGACGATTAAGGAAGTTCAGTCTTTCCTTGGATTCGCAAACTTCTATCGAAAATTTATTTGGAACTACTCAAAGGTCACGGAACCTTTAACGCGACTTACTCGAAAGGAGCATGGCTTTAAATAGGGAGACGATTAGCAGCAAGCCTTCGAATCGCTTAAACGGATGTTTTGCGAAGCACCGGTTCTAGGGATATACGATCCCGACAAACCCATCGAAGTAGAAACTAATACGTCAGGATTCGCCCTCGGAGTATATCTTAGCCAGCCTGACGAAGAAGGCAGATAGCACCCAATCGCGTTTTACTCCAGAAAGTTCACACCGGCAGAGCTTAACTATAATACTTACGACAAGGAGCTCTTAGCAATCGTCTTAGCATTTAAGCAATAGAGATACTATCTTGAAGGAGCCAGCTATCAGGTAGTAGTGCATTGCGATTATTAAAACCTTACGCGCTTTACTACGACTAAGGAGCTAAACCGACGACAGGTTCGCTGGTCTAAGGAAATGGCCTCCTACGATTTCAAGATTACGCATAGAAAAGGTATAGATAACGCCGCCGCTAACGCGCTTAGCAGAAGGGTAGACTATATAGAAGGACGAATCGAGCCGTACCCTACAGCGTTCGCAGTGGATAGCGATAGATCGCTTACCCTTGCCAGACCGTCTTTCCCAATACTTCGCATCGAGTCAAACCTATAGTATTAGACGATCCGAGAAGTATACGCATAGGACTCCTTCGCGTAGAAACTTTTAGCGCTTAAGGACGACCCGCGTATTGCTCGAGATAGAGAAGGAACGCTTCTCTTTAAAGGATTAATCTATATCCCGGTAAGACTACGAGAAGCACTAGTTAAGGATATACACGAAGTACCCGCGCATGGACATTAGGGCGTCGACAGGATAACCGAAAGAATCACACGAAACTTCTACTTTCTAGGGTTACGGAAGACAGTTCAGCGTATAGTCTCGCAATGCGACCTTTGCATCAGAAGCAAAGCTACGATACACGCTCCATACGGATAGCTATAACCCCTAGAAGTTCCGGAACGACCGTGGCAATTAGTTACGCTAGACTTTATTACGAAGCTACTACAGTCCAGAGACTCGCTTACCGGAGTTAAGCACGACTCGATCCTAGTCTTTGTCGACAGACTCACGAAGTACGCTTACTTCTTACCCTACCTCGAGGCATCGAATACAGAGCAGCTAGCTTATACGTTCCTCCGATACATCTTCGCGGATCACGGAATACCGGAAGAACTAGTTTCGGATAGGGATAAGCTAATGCGTTCTGAATTCTGGCAAACGCTCATGCGGCAACTTGGGGCTAAGAACAAACTCTCTACAACCGCACACCCGCAAACGGATAGTCAGACAGAACGGATGAACCGGACTCTCGAACAATATCTCCGCTATTTCGTCAACTACCCACAGGACGATTGGGCCATATAGCTACCTATGGCACAGTTCGCCTATAATAGCGCCAAACAAGAGTTAACCAACGTATCCCCGTTCTTTGCCAACTATGGATTCGAACCAGACGCGTATAGAGAAGCCATCCCAAGTCGAAAATTGGCCCAGCAAGGTGTTCTTAAAGCCGAATAGCTGAAAGAACTACACAAAGCCATCAGTCTCGACCTCGAGCACGTACGAATCATGATGTCCAAGTACTACAATAGACGGCACCAGGCGGCACCGAACCTAAAGAGGGGGGATAAAGTATACCTCCTCACAAAAAACATCAAATCGAAGCGACCAAGCGACAAATTGGATTTTAAGAAAACCGGTCCATTCGAAATTTCAGAAAAACTCGGAAACGTTACGTATCGACTCAAATTGCCAACAACGACACGAATGAATTCCACCTTTCACGTGGCATTGCTCGAGCCAGCACCAGAAAACGCCACAATCCCAGAAACTCCAGAAGAGATAATCCTAGAAAACCCAGATGCCGAAGAAAACGAATACCCAGTCGAGAAGATCTTAGACTGCAAAAGATTCGGACATCAGCTCAAATATCTTGTTAAATGGGAAGGATACGGAAATGAGGATAACCAATGGGTACCCAGGGACGACATACATCCAGACCTCGTCACAGAATTCCACCGTCAAAATCCTGACCTCCCACGGAAACGAGGCCGTCCCCGAACGAGAACAGCGGGAGACCCTCAAGATAGGGAGACAAACGGGCAGAGTTCACAGGCTCAGGAGAACATGGAGACTTCGCACCAGCCACAGGCTCGCCGGCAGACTCGGCAGACTCAGCCACATGCGGCGCAGCAGGACCCACCGTCTCGTGACGTGGCCGTTTTGACGCGGACGGACCCTCCGAATTCTCAGGGTCAGACGACTCCCCAGCTGCCAGACGCTCCAGTAACCGTCGATCCTCCTCCTCCAAAGCAGCAACACTCTCAGAAGAAAGCTCGAGATCAAGAATGGAAAAACCACGATCCTCTAATAACTTCTGCTGTTTTCGAAGACGAACTAACTTCGAGGAAGAAGCACGTAAACGAGACTGTAGCCGCTCTAGCGCCTCTGAAGCCTCCTGGAAATCGCGATAAGCGTTCTCCTCTTTAGAACGAATTCGTTCTTGTTAGCGACGCAAGCGATTCACTACCTAAACGTCAGCAAGGAAAGAAGCAACAGGAACAGACTCTTACTAGCAGCCACCGAGACCTTCTGAGCATCACACATGGTATAACCACGAGCCGCACACTCTCCACAGCGAGAAGAACGGGGACCAACCCTACACACGCGCCCATTAGCCGAATAATCGAAACAAGCACGAGTAACCGGAGCAAAGGAGTTAATCGCGGTCGACAACTCCGCACGATAGGCCGACTCGTCGCGAGGACGTTTCACACCCGCCATAACGAGAAAGACTTACGGACAGAAGGAAACTACAGTAATTAGCGAATTATAGTCTTCACGGAAGAATCTTCGGGCCGAAGATCCTTAAAGGGGGGGATAGTGTTACGGCGCAGCCTTCACAGAACCTGGTTGAATAGGATAAGGAGAGCAAGCGGGGCGCCGACGCACCCGCGAGAGAAATCCACCCAGTGGAGTCACGTGACTCCCCAGTTCAACTGTTCAAAGCCTTGGCACTCTGAACTTCTGAACCCGCTAGTTCAGCAGTTCAACCTCTTGGCAAATTGAACCCACGAACTATCAGATTGTATAGAACTCTCCTACGTATATAAACTACGCTCTCTAGATAGCTTTGACCTTCGTGGTCAACTTCACAATAGAATTTGGACTCTATTGGTAACAAGGCCTTCGCACGCAGTGCTCAGTCTCTAGTCGTCTACTCGTTCCTTACGTACCTCTTCTTGTACCCACTCAAGGAAAACCCTTCGACAGGTTTCCACCCTCTTTGGTGTTTGGATCCTCAGAGGCAGAGGCCCGCTCGTTACACTTAGAGTATCCGGAGACTATAAAGACTTTTTATTATATTACCGAGGTATACGCTCGTAGAAGCCCGCCTATAGATAAATGCTAACGGATGTAGAACCTACGGAAGTATCGCGACTTTCTTACCTACAGCGCAATCTTTTACGGGCTAGTATTATTAATTACCTGCACAACTACAGACAATTATCTCGAATACTTTAGGCGAGAAATGAGGATAAATAGACCGTGTATACCTCTCGTTAAAGGAAGTGATTTTGAAGAAAATTTTAGGGGCTTTGACCTAGGGAAATGGACTGGGTTTACGTATCTGTCCGAGGCCTCTAAGGAATCTATGCTTCGTGGAGATTATGGACCGGTTGTGAATTGGTAGGAATGACTATAATGGCTTCTTGTTTGTTGTTTTACTACTTGTTGACCTTCATTTATTTCAATGATTTTGCTTCTCGTTGTTAGTTATTTCGCGTAGTGAGCAAGGTAGATAGTTTCGGATGATGTCTGTAGCACGGATGCTATAAAGACATGGCGTATTATATCACCCTTCTTAATTTGAAAGTGTCGATGCGTGCGCATGGCTGATCCGTGCAGATTGTTGAGGTGCAATGTCCCGAGTCCAGATTGTAACAAGCTAAGGCGCGCTTAAGGATTGGTTCATGCAATGCATCTCTTACATCTCGATTGACGGACAGTCCGGCGTACAGCAAGCAAGGAGGCTTGACCCCGCTTCCAAGTTCCTCAGGCTACTAAGCCTCATTAAGCGTCTCCTCCGGCCGATCAATTCGGATCAGGAGCCTACCTCCTAGCTCACAACATGACAGATGCAAAGATGTCGGATTTGAGAGTAAAGAGTTGTGAGGTCAGAAAAGAGAGTTAGCAGGGGTTGATATATCTATCTACTAAGCTCTGCCCGTTAAGCGAGCTATTAGAGCTAATCTGCCAATGGTCTTGGAGATATGAGTGAATAAAGAGAACAAAGGGAGAGTCATTCCAGGCCTATAGCCTCCACTATAGTCCATGTATTCCATCAGCCACCTTTCCTTTATTTCTCTGTTCTCCTTTTCTCCTTAGCTTAGTCTTATAGATAGCAATACCACTGCATTTCCGCGAGCGCACCAGAAGCCCTCACATTCCCTCAGACCCCATCTCATCATCCCACACACTGCCAATCTGTTGGATTGTTGATGAACAACGATGATCCATTGATGATTGGCATGAGGAGGAAGGGCATAGGTGGCCCACCCTCCTTATATACGTAGTGAGTGACTAAGCTATCTGGTGTTGCAAAAGCAATATGCAAAACACGTGATTTCCAACACAATCCCATAAACCTTAGTCATCGCTATCCTCCTCTACTTCTAAATCCTCACTATTATCATAACCCTCAATATCCTCCTCGCCGTCTTGGGGATTTCCTAGCATTCGACAAAGTTCAGCTCTCAACACAGCATCCGCAACGTCAGAGGTAACGGCGGCCTCGTCATCCTCTCCGACCGTAACATCGATAGGCAGATCCTCGGTACCGAAAAAAGCCTGCACATCGTCAACGGCTCCCACCCTCCGCGCCGCGGCTAGGAACGTAGTGCGTCGGAACCAGCCCTTCTCGGGTGAGCCCCAGAAGCGGCGGTGGGCGCGAGTCTTGAGGGCGTCGACCTGCCAGCCGAGGCACGCGTGGCGCTGGCGACGAAGCAGGGCCATACAGAAGGCCCAGTATAGATAGCGCAGGCGCGGGCGGTGCTCGGGGTCGGGGTGCCTAAACTCGAGCGGGCGGCCGTCGAGGTCGGCGTAGCGTAAGCCGGCGCAGACGTACATGCTAGCCCACGGCGATATGGTTAGAGAGGCGTCGAGGACCTTAACAACGAGAGTGGACGAAGACGGGTCGGCGGCGTCGACGGGTACGATGGTAATCTGCGCCTTATCGAATAGCTGCTCCAGGCGCTGCTCCATGGGGATACAGTTGCGCACATCGTATAGGTGGCCGTGGGTAGGATCTCGGGCCGCGTCGCCGAAAATATAGCGTGCATTCAGCTCACCCAGTGCATTCGGCACAATATGTGCCATGCGGATCTGGCTTGCTGGGTAGTATTCATGGGTAATGGCGCACCACTGTCTCGCTTCCTCATTGCCTGTAGCTATAGCGTTTTTATTGTTAGGCGCGGTGATGGCGTAGAAGTCGGCGCATCTGCGCGCCCAGTTACTGTGAAGGGCGCTGCGCTGTTGAGCATTGGTGCGAAAGACTAGTTGGGCGGTGGCGGGCGTGTTGCCGTAGCTCTGGAGCCAGCTATCGATGAGCTGGTCGTCCTCGAGGTGGCGCGTGGCCTGGGCGGTAATGATGTCGACGGCGCGGCCCACGATGGTGTTCCTATTAGCCTTATACCTGTCCTTCTCTAGCAGCGCCAGCTGTGTATAGCCCTCGATCTTTGCTAGCTGCTCATTGTACCGCGACCGCTCTGGCTTCTTATCCGAACACTCCCAAGAGCGCAGCCAGTGCTGTCTCGTTATTTCTAGTTGATCTAGCTGATTCTCAATTAGTTCCACCTGGCCCAAAATGCGGTAGCGTACGCGCTCGATGAAGTCACTCTCGTGCTCTGCCTGGGTTACGCCAGAACGTTTCCTGTTCGTGGCCATCTGTGTCGGAGACTCTTGTGTTGGGGACTCCTGCGATGACGTGTGCCGCTGCATTATCTGGACCTCTTCGCTACGTAGGTATTGAAGATCAGTATCAAGATCGGGTATGAATTTCCAGTTGCTGTCGTCAATAGGTAGTCGGAACGCGAGTGGGTTGTAGCCATGCTCTCCTGGGCGCTGGATAAAGTTCGCTTTAGCATGTTTTCCCTGCCGGCCGCGGCGTTGCAACTTAGGCGTCGATGGCGGGTCCATGATAAACAATAAAGACTTACCGGGAGGAGAAGCTCGATATTTATCATAATCAGCTTCGTTGTCTACTCCAATCAATGCGTTATTATATTTGCGCGTGTCTCGCGTGGCTGCAGGTGAAGATGGTTTTAAAACCGTGCGTTGCCGGCGGTAGACAAAGAAGTTAGAGCAAAAGGACGGCTTTATACCTATGCACGACATAGTCTATGCACTAACACCCATTAAAGAACGCTAAAAAGTTAAAGCGGATCAAACTAATAATATATAGGCCCCGTGTTAGCGGCGCCCTAAGATATATGCTCGAATCTACCGCGCTCTTCTAAATCTACTACGTAGGGGTCTTTCCGTTTTCGTATAAGCCTTCCCGCGCCTTACCGCCCCCTAAGACCTATAGAATTAGATTAGATTAGTCTACTTAGGCTACGATATCTTCTATAGAGATATAAAAGCCGTTCTATATATATTACTACGTCTTTTATCTATTATTATCTGTAATAAACGGACCTTAGAGGGCGGAGAGACGAGGTAACGAAGCTAGTAAAGGCAGTAGAGGTAAAGCAAATGCCGAAGTATAAGGGTATAGTTCAAGGGGGCGAAGGTACGAGGGACGAGGGACGAGGGACGAGGGAGGCAAGCAAGGTCCAATTCAAGGTGTAATGAGACTCGATGCTGCTACAGAGAGGTCGCACAAAGTGCGAGAGTCTACGTACAAGCGAGAGCTATAAAGTTGCGAAGTACGTGACGTCACCGCGTGCACGCGCGTCTGCTGCCTACACGTCATCACGTGCACTGCCTCAACACCACTTCTTCGTTCAGCCGTTACACAAGGCGTAACAAGTTATACGCGAGGAATACTCATTACTAGACTAGAGAACTTACTACAAAGCAGAGGGGCGAGCTTTATATATATATAAAGAACGAACTAAAATACTAGCTTCCTAATTTATAAGCAGGTAAGTCTAGATCTAGATTTTAAATTAACGAAGGTAAACGAGAGGTAAGGAGCCTAAGCAAGCTACGTTTATAATAGTAGGCTCTCCTCCCTAGAGGTAAGTTCCTACGAGCCTTTAGCCTAAGGGTCGAGGTTTTAAAGGGTAACGTTTATAAAACGTATTAAGAGCTTTAAGGTCTTTAATAAGGTCGTAAGGTTCCTAGGTTAGTGTCGAGTAACTAGTCTATTTTACGAGGTATTTTAGTTATCTCCGGGTTGCTTTAACGTCTAGAATCTCTTCTACCCGGTACTCTTCTTCGCCGTTAACGATAACGGGCGGGGGCGGAGGTTAGACTTAATTAGGCAAGGGGTTAGAGGCCGCGGGTTCGAGTAAAGAGTGTGATGGCTTGTATCCGGTGCACTCGCGGAAATATAGTGGCATTCTATCTACGAGAAGACTAAGCTAAAGAGAAAAGAAAGAAAGGTTTAAGTAAGATAGCGCTGCTTATATATCTCTCCAGAGTCCCTTTTACTGGTAGCGAGTTGCAGGGTTTTCTTGTTGAGCTTCAGGGTCCTCTCAACCCAAGGTCTCGCCGCAGGATCCATCCAAGGCACCCTCAGGGTTCAAACCGTAATATTACCCTCCTCCCGGCTTTGAAGGTAGGTCTCTAGGGCTTTAGTATCTTCTAAAGCGCTTGCTAGTTCCCAAGTTAGCCGCGCGTATCCTCTCCACTTAACTTAATAGAGTTTCTACCGTTTCCGCTAGCCTGGCCGTCTTCCTAGTTTTTTACCTAAGATAGCTTCAACCCTCTATTCTTCTTCTCTATTAACGAGTATAGCTAGTAGTTAATAATCGTCCTATTCTTGGCTTAGTAAAGGATCTATTCTAGCTGGGCGTAAGAGATCGACGTTAAAGACGTTATATATCCTAGTTAGTACGTCTAGTTTATAGCTATAAGGGCTAATAACCTCGATAACTATAAACTTTACTACTCGATTATTAAGCTTCCGGCTTAGGCGGTCCGTTCGTATATTCTTAAGATTTAGCTAGACTCTATCCCCTACTTTATACGCTAGTAATAGATCCCTATATCGATTTACTTAGGTCTCCTAATTCTATTATACGTTCGCTATTAATACTTCTACCCATTCGGTTATCTCTTTAATCTTTACTACGATTACTTCTCCTTTTTATATTAGTAATATAGAGTTCGGGACTAGTTTGTGATGGCTTGCATCCGGTGCACTCGCGGAAATGCAGTGGCATTACTATCTACGAGAAGACTAAGCTAAAGAGAAAAGGAAGAAAGGTTTAAGCAAGATAGCGCTGCTTATATATCTCTCTAGAGTCCCTTTTACTGGTAGCGAGTTGTAGGGTTTTCTTGTTGAGCTTCGTTGAGCTTCAGGGTCCTCTTAACCCAAGGTCTCGCCGCAGGATCCATCCAAGGCACCCTTAGGGTTCAAACCGTAATATTACCCCCCTCCCGGCTTTAAAGGTAGGTCTCTAGGGCTTTAGTGTCTTCTAAAGCGCTTGCTGGTTCCCAAGTTAGCCGCGCGTATCCTCTCCACTTAACTTGATAGAGTTTCTGCCGTTTCCGCTGGCCTGGCCGTCTTCCCAGTTTTTCACCTAAGATAGCTTTAACCCTCCATTCTTCTTCTCCATTAACGAGTATAGCTAGTAGTTAATAATCGTCCTGTTCTTGGCTTAGTAAAGGATCTATTCTAGCTGGGCGTAAGAGATCGACGTTGAAGACGTTATGTATCCTAGTTGGTACGTCTAGTTTATAGCTATGAGGGCTAATGACCTCGATAACTGTGAACTTTGCTGCTCGATCATCAAGCTTCCGGCTTGGGCGGTCCGTTCGTATATTCTTAAGATTTAGCCAGACTTTATCCCCTACTTTATACGCTGGTGATGGGTCCCTATGTCGATTTGCTTGGGTCTCCTGATCCTGTTGTGCGTTCGCCATTGATGCTTCTGCCCATTCGGTTATCTCTTTAATCTTTACCACGATTACTTCTCCTTTTTATATTGGTGATATAGGGTTCGGGACTGGTTGAGGATCCTCGAATAACTATAGTGGCTCGAGGTGGTATCCATGAGAGAGGAAGAAGGGGCTAACACCTATCGATGAGGATTCTTGGCCATTTATAGCAAGCTCTGTTGCTGGCAACCAGTTAACCTAGTTATCTTGCGCGTAGTTAACCATCCGGCAGAGCTTCCTTTCTATCTCGGTGTTCGCACGCTCCGTTGATCTATCTGTTTCTAGATGGTAGGCTGTTAAGATTCGTCTTTCGATCCTAAGTAATTGGCAAACCCTCTTCTATAGCTGGCTAACAAATTGGCTTCCCCGGTCAGAGATAATAGCGGTTGGGACTCCATGGTGGCGGTAGAAGTAGCGAATAAATATCCTAGCAACTATTTCTGCTTTAATATCCTTATAGGCCTTAAGGATGACTCCTTTACCTAATCGATTAGTAATAACTATAAGCATCCGATATCCTTGGCTCTCGGGTAGCGGTCTAATAAAGTCGACTAAGATCTCTCTCTACTGACGGTTTGGTACTGGTAACGGCCGTAGTAGTCCTTGTTTACGGTCTCTCTAGACTCTAGTCCTTCCGCAGACGTTATAGTTACGTACGAATCTACGTATATCAGATACGAAGTTCGGCCAGAAGAACTGTCTTGCGACAAGGGCTATTGTTCTAGTGCGTCCAGGATGAACTACTATTATTGAATCGTGGAGTATCTAGATTAGCTTGGTTCTTAAAGGCTCGTGGTTTGGTACCCAACGTCTACTGCGGAACAGCAACTCTCCTTGATTATTTAAGGAGCAATTAGCAATTGAGAGCTTAACTGGTTCTTCTAAATCGTTTGGTAGCGTTCTTCTACCCTCTCTTACTACTGTTATAAGACGTCCATGGTCCGGATCCGCTGCTTTTGCCTCTTGCCAGAGCTGCCGTAAATGGTCTTCGATTGACGTTGCTCCTTGTTCGTATACTGGTTCGTCTATAGATCTGTCTGATGGTTCGTCTACTAGTTCATCTGCTGGTTTATCTGCTTGTTCGTCTGCTCCTTATTCGGTTATAGCTTGTCGTCTTGTTTGCACTGGTGTTGCTAAAACTCTCCAACAGTTGGCTTGAACCTTATCTAGGCTTAAGAGTCGTGCGACACGATATTAAAGCCTCTTATCATCTTAAGATACTGGTAAGTCTTAGTCTCTTCGTGTAAGTGCGTTAGGCTAAGCCCTAAGCTTGCCTGGACGGTAAGCAATGGTAAAGTTGAATCGGCTCAGAATCAGCTGCCATCTCATTTGCCTCTTAGAGAGCCGTCGGACTGTTATAAAGTATTCGAGATTCTTATGGTCCGTAACAATCTTGAATTCTTTTACGCTTCGTAGCTCTACATCCTACTGCTGAAGACACTTAATAATCGCAAGGAGCTCCTTATCGTAGATCTCGTAGTTGCACTCTGCTGGCGAGTTCTTCTTTGAGAAGTAGGCAACTGGCCGGAGCACTCCATTGTCATCGTATTAGGATAAAATTCCTCCTGTATAGTATCCTGAGGAGTCAGTCTCGAGGATTGTCTTTCGGTCCGGGTTAAATTGGGCAAGGATTGGTGCCGTGATAAAGGCCTTCTTTAGCTTTCGAAACGCTCTTTCTGCTCCTTCTATCCAATAGAACGGAACGTCTTTCTTTGTAAGTGTATGTAACGGAGCCGTAGTCTTCGAGTATTTATTAATAAAGCGCCGGTAGAAGTTCGCAAAGCTAAGAAATCTAAGTACTCCTTTAACTATAGTTGGTGTTTCCCATTCCTAAATAGCTTTTACCTTAGCTGGGTCCATGCGGATACCTTTCCTAGCTTCGATAATAAATCTAAGATACTTTGTTAACTGAACCTCGAATTCGTACTTATCGATATTAAGCTGTAGTCCCGCTGCTTATAGCTTTTCGAGAACCTTAGTTACGTGCTCTCGGTGTTAGGTACGGGATCCCTCGGTAAAAATAAGCACATCATCGATATAAGCCGATACGAAGTCGTCTAGGAAGTTCTGTAGGGTCTAGTTGATATATCGTTGAAAGGTGCTTAGTGCATTAGCTAGTCCAAAGGGAGTAATAAGCTACTTAAATAGTCTAAAGCGGGTTCGAAAGGCTGTAAGCCATTTATCTCCTGGTTTAACCCGAATCTTATTGAATGCTGCGATTACATCGAGTTTCGTAAACTATCTTGCCTTACTGATCCGGTTAAGGGTCTCCTAGATAAGAGGTAGTGGATATCGATCCTTTCGTGTAAGTTGATTAAGGGCTCGGTAGTTACAACAGAATCGTAAGCCTCTACCTGGTTTCTTTATAAAGAGGACTGGCGCTGCGGCTGGAGAATTGCTTACACGGATAAAGCCTTTATCGAGTAGCTCTGTAAGCGTTTTCCGGAGTACTAGTAGTTCGTCTCTGGATATGTTGTATAAGGGTCCCTATGGGGCCACTGGTATCCTCCCATTCTCATCTTTCTTAAGCTTAATCTGATAATCGATTCTAGGTCGGTGTGGAGGTAACTTGTCGGCCTTACTTCTATCGAAGGTGTCGAGAAACCGTTTATCTAACTAGGCTGGTAGTTTCGTCCTTGGGTCCGTATGCTTCTTCTTAGCAAGTGCTTTATTAATATTAGCTAGACTTGCTGAGAAAACCTGGTAACCGAGTCGTTTCTTCCTCGTAAGAAGGCGGAACCTAGCGGCTCCGACCCTTCTATAGTCGAGTTCTTTTCTCTCTCTCTGGCTTTATACTACTAGGCCAGAGTCCTTAAATCTAAGGATTTGTTTTTCTGTATCTAGTTCTGCTCTCTCTTTTACTAACTATAGTAAGCCAAGAATAACTTTATAGCCTTTAATCCTTGGAGCTATATGGAAGTAAGCTCTTTTCGTTTGGTGTCCGCCGATATCGATCTCGGTAATTGCTACTTCGGTAATCTAGGAGTCGGTAATAGTATTAACTGACTGGATTTGTCTTGGTTGGATAGGGATACGCTGGAGTTTATGTCTTCGAGCGAATCGAGCATCGATAAAGCTATAGGATAAGCACCCAGAATTAATAAGGGTTTGAGTGGAGATCTCCTTATTGATAAGTACTGAAACTAAGAAAGGTGGTTTTTCTATATGCTTATTCTCGAATTGCTTCCAATCTGCTTAAAGCTTACTTTGCTCCTTTCGCTCCTGACGGCGAATTTTATTAGGAGCTACTCTTTTTCCGAATTCTTATTGACCTCTAACACTTTAGTGTCCTCCTCTAATTGCGGAGGAACTTCCTGCTCCGACTGTCTAATACCAGCAGCTTGAGCTGGGCGACGGGTAGGCGTATAAGGGTATGCATGCTTCTAGTGTCCTGAAGCACCACAACGCGTGCAAAGCCTGTTCTGACGACGTCGGTTGATCTTATCTTAAGTTACCCATTTAGCTCTCCGGGTTAGTGCGGCTTTGGCTGGGCCTGTTGGTTCCTAGTTTATTTGGTCGTTTTAAAGAGGCTTTGGATACGTAGTAGGTCTGGTAGTCGTCATTGATCGAGTAGATCTCTCATCGGTTTGAGGACTTGGGCTTCTCCTTCCTTGATACCCACTTCGTATAACTGACTTCTTAGCCTTATTAACAGCCTCTATATCGTTACTAGTTCTAGCCAGCAAGTTAGTAAATTCGTGGAACGTAAGATCTTCTAAGCTCTTGCCAACTAGTCGGTCTTTTAGTTCCTAGCTAATTAAGTCCTAAAGAGAGTCTTTCTTTTGCTTATCGTCCTATGTAGTACTTTTGCCAGATTCAAGCATTAGGTGGCGGAACTTTACAAAGTGTTCTCTAAAGGTGCCACCTTTTTGATGTAGGGCTCGGAGCTCGCGACGTGCTTTTTCCTCGCGATATAGGTCGCTAAATACGGCCCTTAGCTGTTCGAATAGGTCCTAGATTATAGCCGTCTAGCTTAAGAATCTCCACCATGGTTGTAAGTAGGTAAGCGCGGTTCCTCGTAGCTGGTTAAATAGTAACGCTGCTTGTATCGTTTCTGGGTAGCTTGCGTAATCGATTCGAAGTTTCTAATTTACTTGATCAATCCAGGCTTCTAGCTCCTTTCGTTCTCCTTTAAATTCTACTAGCTCGGGTAGAATTTTTCTTGGCCTTTGACTTGCCGTAAGCGCTTGAGTAACCGCTTCAGTAATTACGGTTGGTAGGGTTTGTACTTAAGCCGTCGGGGTGGACGTAGCTGTTCCTACGCTAGGCTGCCTTGTTATTGGTGTAGTAGCCTAGCTATCCATTCGTGCCTGTAGCTAAGTAACTATTGTGAATAGTTGGTTCGCCTATTGTGGTGGGTCCTCTTGTTCGCGCTGCGGGGCCTCTTACGGTTTATCCATTGGTTGGTCGTCCATTCTAGGACGCGTCTTTGGGTATCTTCTTAAGCGTCTCCTTGGGTGTCTTCTTAGGTGCCCTCTCTAAGATCTCCCTTTTAGATCTTCTTTTAGGGACTTCTTCGTGCCTTCTTAAACGCTACGCTGTCGTTTTATTAAAGGGCTTCCTTCGGGAACCTTCTCAAGTGCCTACACGGACACCTTCTTGAACGATTTCCCAGGTATAGTCAACTGGCAACGAGCCTAGCTACTATCCTATTCCTTAGGTGAGTGGGAGCTATAGCGTATAGAGGAAAGGGGATGAGCTTAGTCTAATGTGATAGCTTGCATCCGGTGCACTCGCGGAAATGTAGTGGCATTACTATCTACGAGAAGACTAAGCTAAAGAGAAAAGGAAGAAAGGTTTAAGCAAGATAGCGCTGCTTATATATCTCTCTAGAGTCCCTTTTACTAGTAGCGAGTTGCAGGGTTTTCTTGTTGAGCTTCGTTAAGCTTCAGGGTCCTCTTAACCCAAGGTCTCGCCGCAGGATCCATCCAAGGCACCCTTAGGGTTCAAACCGTAACATAGTTAAAGATCCTCGAATAACTATAGTAGCTCGAGGTAGTATCTATAAGAGAGGAAGAAAGGGCTTACGCCTATCGATAAGGATTCTTAGCTATTTATAGTAAGCTCTATTACTAGCAACTAGTTAACCTAGTTATCTTACGCGTAGTTAACTATCCGGTAGAGCTTTCTTTCTATCTCGGTATTCGTACGCTCTATTAATCTATTTATTTCTAGATAATAGGCTATTAAGATTCGTCTTTCGATCCTAAGTAATTAGTAAACCCTCTTCTATAGCTAGCTAATAAATTAGCTTCCCCTATTAGAGATAATAGCTACTAGGACTCTATAGTAGCGGTAGAAATAGCGAATAAATATTTTAGTAACTATTTCTACTTCGATATCCTTATAGGCCTTAAGAATAACTCCTTTGCCTAATCGATTAGTAATAACTATAAGTATTTAACATCCTTAGCTCTCGGGTAGCGGCCTAATAAAGTCGACTAAGATCTCTCTCTACTAACGGTTTAGTACTAGTAACGGCCGTAGTAGTTCTTATTTATAGTCTCTCTAGACTCTAGTCCTTCCGTAAATATTATAGTTACGTATAAACCTTCGTATATCCGATATAAAGTTCGGCTAAAAGAACTGCCTTATAATAAGAGCTATCGTTCTAGTACGTCTAGGGTAAGCTATTATTATTAAATCGTAAAGTATCTAGATTAGCTTAGTTCTTAAAGGCTCGTAGTTTAGTATCTAACGTCTACTACGAAATAGTAGCTCTCCTTAATTATTTAAGAAGTAATTAGTAATTAAGAGCTTAACTAGTTCTTCTAAATCGTTTAGTAGCGTTCTTCTACCCTTTCTTACTACTATTATAAGACGTCTATAGTCCGGATCCGCTACTTTTACCTCTTACTAGAGCTACTATAAATAGTCTTCGATTAACGTTACTTCTTATTCGTATACTAGTTCGTCTATAGATCTATCTAATAGTTCGTCTACTAGTTTATCTACTAGTTTATCTACTTATTCGTCTACTTCTTATTCGGTTATAGCTTATCGTCTTATTTATACTAGTATTACTAGAACTCTCTAATAGTTAGCTTAAATCTTATCTAGGCTTAAGAGTCGTATAATATAATATTAAAGCCTCTTATTATCTTAAGATACTAGTAAGTCTTAGTCTCTTCGTATAAGTACGTTAGGCTAAGTTCTAAGCTTACCTAGACGGTAAGTAATAGTAAAGTTAAATCGGCTTAGAATTAGCTACTATCTTATTTACCTCTTAAAGAGCCGTCGGACTATTATAAAGTATTCGAGATTCTTATAGTCCGTAATAATCTTAAATTCTTTTACGCTTCGTAGCTTTATATTCTACTACTAAAGATACTTAATAATCGTAAGGAGCTCCTTATCGTAGATCTCGTAGTTATACTCCGCTAGCGAGTTTTTCTTTAAGAAGTAGGCAACTAGCCGGAGTACTCTATTATTATCGTATTAGGATAAGATTCCTCCTATATAGTATCCTAAGGAGTCGGTCTCGAGAATTATCTTTCGGTCCGGATTAAATTAGGTAAGGATTAGTGCCGTAATAAAGGTCTTCTTTAGCTTTTAAAACGCTCTTTCTACTCCTTCTATCTAATAGAACGGAACGTCTTTCTTTATAAGTATATATAACGGAGCCGTAGTCTTCGAGTATCTATTAATAAAGCGTCGGTAGAAGTTTATAAAGCTAAGGAATCTAAGTACTCCTTTAACTATAGTTAGTATTTTCTATTCCTAAATAGCTTTTATCTTAGCTAGGTCTATACGGATATCTTTCCTAGCTTCGATAATAAATCTAAGATACTTTATTAACTAAACTTTAAATTCGCACTTATCGATATTAAGCTATAGTCCCGCTGCTTATAGCTTTTCGAGAACCTTAGTTACGTACTCTTAGTATTAGATACGGGATTCTTCGGTAAAAATAAGTATATTATCGATATAAGCCGATATAAAGTCGTCTAGGAAGTCCTATAGGGTCTAGTTAATATATCGTTAAAAGGTACTTAGTATATTAGCTAGTCTAAAGGAAGTAATAAGCTACTTAAATAGTCTAAAGCGAGTTCGAAAGGCTATAAGCTATTTATCTCCTAGTTTAACCCGAATCTTATTAAATACTACGATTATATCGAGTTTCGTAAACTATCTTACCTTACTAATCCGGTTAAGGGTCTCCTAGATAAGAGGTAGTAAATATCGATTCTTTCGTATAAGTTAATTAAGGGCTTAGTAGTTATAATAGAATCGTAAGCCTTTATCTAGTTTCTTTATAAAGAGGACTAGCGCTGCGGCTAGAGAATTACTTATATAGATAAAGCCTTTATCGAGTAGCTCTATAAGCGTTTTCCGGAGTACTAGTAGTTCGTCTCTAGATATATTATATAAGGGTCCCTATAGGGCCACTAGTGTCCTCCTATACTCGTCTTTCTTAAGCTTAATCTAATAATCGATTCTAGGTCGATATAGAGATAACTTATCGGCTTTACTTCTATCGAAGGTATCGAGAAACCGTTTATCTAACTAGGCTAGTAGTTTCGTTCTTAGGTTCGTATACTTCTTCTTAGTAAGTACTTTATTAATATTAGCTAGACTTACTAAGAAAACCTAGTAACCGAGTCGTTTCTTCCTCGTAAGAAGGCGGAACCTAGCGGCTCCGACCCTTTTATAGTCGAGTTCTTTTCTCTCTCTCTAGCTTTATACTACTAGGCTAGAGTCCTTAAATCTAAGGATTTATTTTTCTATATCTAGTTCTACTCTCTCTTTTACTAACTATAGTAAGCTAAGAATAACTTTATAGTCTTTAATCCTTAGAGCTATATAGAAGTAAGCTCTTTTCGTTTAGTATCCGCTAATATCGATCTCGGTAATTACTACTTCGGTAATCTAAAAGTCGGTATTAGAGTCTAAAGTCTTAGGATTAAGCCTTAGAGAATTATCGGCGGGTTACGTAACGCTAAGCCTCTCTTATATATAACTCTTTCCTTTCTTCTACGTCTTCTCTTCTTTCTTCTTAAGTCTAGCTTAACGTATATAGCGTAATATACCTTTTAGCGATTATTCTAAGGTTAAGCCCTAATAGTCGGTAATAGTATTAACTAACTAGATTTATCTTAGTCGGATAGAGATACGCTAGAGTTTATATCTTCGAGCGAATCGAGTATCGATAAAGCTATAGAATAAATACCTAGAATTAATAAGGGTTTAAGTAGAGATCTTCTTATTAATAAGTACTAAAACTAAGAAAGATAGTTTTTCTATATACTTATTCTCGAATTACTTCTAATTTACTTAAAGCTTACTTTACTTCTTTTACTTCTAACGGCGAATTTTATTAAAAGCTACTCTTTTTCCGAATTCTTATTAACCTCTAATACTTTAGCGTCCTCCTCTAACTACGGAGGAACTTTCTACTCCGACTATCTAATACTAGTAGCTTAAGCTAGGCGACGGGTAGGCGTATAAGAATATATATACTTCTAGTATCCTAAAGTACTATAACGCGTATAAAGCCTATTCTAACGACGTCGGTTAATCTTATCTTAAGTTATCTATTTAGCTCTCTAGGTTAGTACGGCTTTAGCTAGGCCTATTAGTTTCTAGTCTATTTAGTTATTTTAAAGAGGCTTTAGATACGTAGTAGATCTAGTAGTCGTTATTAATCGAGTAGTTCTCTTATTAGTTTAAGGACTTAGGCTTCTTCTTCCTTAATACCTACTTCGTATAACTAACTTCTTAGCCTTATTAATAGCCTTTATATCGTTACTAGTTCTAGCTAGTAAGTTAGTAAATTCGTAGAACGTAAGATCTTCTAAGCTCTTACTAACTAGTCGGTCTTTTAGTTCCTAGCTAATTAAGTTCTAAAGAGAGTTTTTCTTTTACTTATCGTCCTATATAGTACTTTTACTAGATTTAAGTATTAGGTAGCGAAACTTTATAAAGTATTCTCTAAAGGGGCTACCTTTTTAATATAGGGCTCGGAGCTCGCGACGTGCTTTTTCCTCGCGATATAGGTCGCTAAATACGGCTCTTAGCTATTCGAATAGGTCTTAGGTTATAGCCGTCTAGCTTAAGGATCTTTATTATAGTTATAAGTAGGTAAGCGCGGTTCCTCGTAGCTAATTAAATAGTAACGCTACTTATATCGTTTCTAGGTAGCTTACGTAATCGATTCGAAGTTTCTAATTTACTTAATTAATCTAGGCTTCTAGCTTCTTTCGCTCTTCTTTAAATTCTACTAGTTCGGGTAGAATTTTTCTTAGCCTTTAACTTGCCGTAAGCGCTTAAATAACCGCTTTAGTAATTACGGTCGGTAGGGTTTATACTTAAGCCGTCGGAGTAGACGTAGCTATTTCTACGCTAGGCTGCCTTATTATTAGTATAGTAGCCTAGCTATCTATTCGTGCCTATAGCTAAATAACTATTATAAATAGTTAGTTCGCCTATTACGGTAGGTCCTCTTATTCGCGCTATAAAGTCTCTTACGGTTTATCTATTAGTTAGTCGTCTATTCTAGAACGTCTTTTTAGGTATCTTCTTAGGCGTCTTCTTAAGTATCTTCTTAGGTATCTTCTTAGATATCTTCTTAGATATCTTCTTAGATATCTTCTTAAATATCCTCTCTAAGATCTCCTTTTAGATCTTCTTTTAGAGACTTCTTCGTGCCTTCTTAAACGCTATACCGTCGTTTTATTAAAGAACTTTCTTCGGGAACCTTCTTAAGTGCCTATATAGATACCTTCTTAAACGATTTCCTAAGTATAGTTAACTAGTAACGAGCCTAGCTACTATCCTAAACTTAGAGGAAGAGGATAAAAACGTAGTACTTACGTAGGAGCTATAGCGTATAGAGGAAAGAAGAATAAGAACGTAGTACTTACGTAGGAGCTATAGCGTATAGAGAAAGGAGGTAAGAAAAGCCGTACTTACGTAAAAGCTTTAGCGTATAGAGGAAGAAGAATTAGCTTAGTCTAATATAATAGCTTATATCCGGTGCACTCGCGGAAATATAGTAGTATTACTATCTATAAGAAGACTAAGCTAAAGAGAAAAGAAAGTAAGGTTTTAAGTAAGATAGCGCTACTTATATATCTCTCTAGAGTTTCTTTTACTAGTAGCGAGTTATAAAGTTTTCTTATTAAGCTTTAGAGTTCTCTTAACCTAAGGTCTCGCCGTAGAATCTATCTAAGGCACCCTTAGGGTTTAAACCGTAATAAGAGCGTATAGTTACTAATAAGTTCTTTAGTAATAATCTAGTTAGCTACCTCGGGGTCTATAGTACTAAGAATAATCGCTAAGTAAGTTTTCTCCTCTAGAAGCTTTCTCTTTAGCTAGGCTAGCTTACTAATACGTAGTCCTAGATTATAAGGTAGTAAAGCCGAAATAATAGTATTACTTTTAACTAAAAATCTATATATAAGAAGAAAGAAAAGAGAGTCTAGAAAGAGAGGGCGAAGGATAAATATACCTAGTCGCTTAGCGCTAGGCCCGTACCCTAGTATCTAACCGAGTTATTCTTAGTATAGCTAGGGCCTCTAGTTACTATTAAGTATCTATCTAGTTACCTAGAGTAGTAGCGCTTAAGAGGCCTAATACTATCTCCTCCTTCTCTAAGCGAGGTCTACTAAGCTTCTTAAAAAATTCGGGTAGCTCGGGCGCGTTCTTATAGTATACGTAGTACTTACGGATTTTATTAGGAGTATTCTTATAGTTACCCTAGTGTTGCTATAGAGGATTAAAGTTCTACTTATCCTAGTTACCTATAAAGATAATCTTATACTATACTCTATACCTTAAGTTTCGGTAGTTTACTACCTCTAGTACTTTCTACTCCTTATAAGTTTTATTCTCGTCCTTATTAAAGATTATATATACTAGGCTAGACTCCTAGATCTAACCCGGATATAGGTTATCTAGGGTAAGGTATAGCTTCTAGAGGTAGAATATAGAGAAGATTTCTTTCTCTTATATATAAGAAGGTATAGTAACTTCGTATACTTTACCGTTAATTAACCTAGTAATTTTCTACGGACTAAGGTTCTTTAGTAAGAGAGACTTGCTATTCCGTCCTAAGTTAAAGTCTCGGGCGTTAATAAATACTTTATCGCCTATACGGAAGATAGGGTATAGCTAGCGGAATTTATCTATATAGCGGGCTTATTCTTCTTATATCTAGACTAGTTAATCTTAGAGGAAGCTTCTTATAGCATTTAACCTTTTAACTAACCGGTCTACTCTAATTACTTCTACTTTTCTAGTACCCTAGTAGATTTTTATAGGTTCTAAGCTAGTACGTAGATAGAATCCGTTATCTACGAAGAATAGCGATATACTAGTTAATACGCTAATATACGTATTAGCTATAAATTTAGCTTTAGGTAGAAAGTCGACCTAGTTGTCTTACGCGTAGTTAATATATATCCGGAGATACTTTTTAAGACCTTTAATAGAGCTTTCGCTCTAGCTATTAGTCTAGGAGTAAAATATAGTTAATATTTTAATTTTTACGTTATATCGTTCTATAATTCTTCTATAGATATAGGAGTCTATAGCGCTACCTCGGTCGGAGACGATATCTATTAGAAAACCTCGTATATAAAAGAGGCGGCGGTTTAGAACCTCTACGGTTTCTTTAGTACTTAGCGTTATTATTAGCTCGTAGATCTTTTTCTTAGTTAAACGGTCTATAATAACTAGGTAGTATCAGTATCTCTAATTCCTCCTAATATATAGCGGTAGTTTTTCCGTAAAGTCTAGGGCTACGTAGAGTTACTTCTACTAGGGGATAGAGAGCGGTCTTAGTAGTCCTTACTTTTACTCCGAGTATAGCTTATAGCGGCGGTAGTAGTAATAGTTCTTATAAAAACGAGTAATATCTTCTCTTTATCTAGCCTACTAGTAGTTTTCTATAAGCTCTCTATATATAGCCTTAGATCCTAGGTGTCCTATAAGTAGTTTTTCGTAGTAATTCTTTAGGAGGCGTAGGCGTAGTAGTTAGTAGTCTAGGATAATAAGCGCGTCTTTTAGCTATACCTAACTATCTTTTACTAAGAAGTCCTAAATATTTTTCTTATAGTTCTTCCTAATTAAGTAGCTTAGTACACGTCTATCTCCTATATTAATACTTCTACAGAGATCCTAGATTACCCTATTCTTCTCGTAGGCTTCGCTAATAAGTATATCGAGGTCTTTCTATATAGCTTCCTAGGTTTTCCGGGCTTTATAGATTTTCTAAGTCTAGTTATCTTCCGGCTCTTAAGAGTCTAACTCCTCCTTCTCTAGGTTATTAGTAGTAAAGAGGATAGAATTAATAGTAATCTTTATATTAGGTTCTAGGTTTAAGTCCCGAAGTAGTTGTTGGAACCGGTGTTGCTTTCTTAGGTCGTTAATTCCTTACGGTAGGTCCTACGTTCTTCTTATAAGCGAGTCTAGCTTCTCTTCTTATTTTCCTAGCCGGTAGGAGATAATAAAGTTAAAGGCGGATAGAAATTTAGCCTAGCGGGCTTAACGGCTAGTTAGTTACTTAGTTATTATAAAATACTCTAGGTTCTTATAATCCGTAAGTACCTTAATAGGCTTATCTATAGGAGTACTTATAAGTTCTAGTTCCTAAGTCTTAAAGGAGCGAATAATAGCGAGTAGCTCTTTGTCGTAGATTATATAGTTATACTTAGTTAAGGATATTTTCTTAGAGAAGTATATAACTAGTTTAAGTACTCTATCGTGTATCTAAGATAGGATATCTATACTAATAAAGTCTAAGGCATCCGTTTTAACCTATATTTTCTTTTTAGGGTCGAAATATACGAGGATGAGTATAGAGGTAAATACGGCTTGTAGCTGATTAAAGGCGGTTTGTTTCTTATTATCCTATATGAAGTCCTAGTATCTTATCTTGCGTTTCCTATTTCTAGTTGTAAAGTGTTCTCCTTTTATTATCTTAGTAAGGGGGCGTACTATATAGGAGAAGTTCTTGATAAAGCGGCGGTAGAAATTTATAAAGCTAAGAAAGGCTTATATATCCTTTACTAACGTTGGTACCTCCTAATTAATAATAGCTAAGACTTTTTCTAGGTCTATTTCGATTCCGTTTATACTTATAATAAGGCTAAGGTATTTAACTAATCTAATATTAAACTCGTATTTATTAAGGTCGAGTTAAAGACTACGGTTCTTTAGTCGTTAGAGGACTTTATTAACGTTTTTAGCGTGTTCCTCCTCCTTTTTACTATAGATAAGGATATTATCTAGGTACGCTATATAAAACTTATCTAGGTATTCGAGTATAGAATTATTAATATAGCTCTAAAAGGTGCCTGGCGTATTATAGAGCCTAAAGGGTATAACTAAGTATTCGTACTAACTAAAGCGAGTGTTAAAAGCGGTAAGATACTTATAGCCTTTCTTAATTCGGATCCGGTTAAAAGTATAGATAACGTCGAGTTTAGTAAAGATCTTAGCCTTACTAAGCTAGGTAAGGGTTTTATTAATATATAGAATTAGGTATCGATTCTTCTTAGTAATAGCGTTTAGGACTCTATAGTTAATATAGACCCTAAGTCCTTCTTCTAGCTTTCTAATAATAAGTAGAGGTGCGGTATAGTCCGAAGAGCTAGGGCGAATAAACCCTTTTCCGAGATATTCGTTAATATACTTCTTAATCGTTTTATTTTCCTATTAAGATATTAGGCGGTAGCTTTTTATATAAGAAGGTTTATAGTTAGGTTTAAGCTTAATTTTATAGTCTTCTTTTTAGTAAGAAGGGAGTATATCCGCTTCTATCTTATCCTAGAGTTCTTTAATCTAGTAGTATTCCTTTAGCAGCCGGGCAAGACGTTCTTCTCTCCTATATATCTTCTTTCTATCTATAAACTTTTAGAAATTATCTTCTCTAGTTATAGCCACGCTAGTATTTATAGTAGATTCCGCGGGTATATAGTAGTATCCTTTATATCTAGGAAGTAATACTAGATAAAAGAGTAGGAATATAGAATATAGTTAAATATCTAGTTAAGATTTCTCTATCTTTTATTTAGGTCGGCACCTAATAGCGTATTTAGTATAAGGTTTTATAGTAAGATAGCTAGCCTTAAAGCACTAAGGCTTATAAAACTTAACTAACCGCTTATCCTAGTCGATATACGGGTTATAAGTACGTAACTATCCGTCTCTAAGGATTAGTAGATAGTCTCCTAGGTTAGTAATATAGTAGAGAAGTTATTCTTTATAAGAACTAATATTAATATCGACTAGAGAGGCGTAGGTAATATATTAAGAGAATATTCTATCTCCTAAAGTTATAGTAATCCGTTTAATAAGAGGGATCTTTATTATCTTATATACGCGAATAAAGGAGGCATCGATAAGCTTAGCTTGGCTTCTATTATCGATAAGAGAACGTATATTACTACTAGCTACTATAGTATATATAATAAGATAGATTCCCTTAATTTTACACGCGCGATTATCTACTACGAAGTTTAACACCTTTATCTCTTTCTAACTACGACTAGCTAGCTACTCGCCTAGCTCCTTCTACTTATATAGTTCTAGAAGACGACTTACTCCTAGGACTAGGAGTTTTCCGACTCGCTATTAGAGTCGAGTTCCTTAATGCTCTAGATATACGTAAACCTAGCGCGGTTATTATTAGAATAGTAGGTATTAGATATAAAGTAGCCTAAGCCTCTGCAGCTACGATAGCGTTCCTACCTCGTTATTACGAGGCGTTTCTTATCTAATAGCTTTAAGGGTTTTAGCTTAGGCTTATACTATAGTCTAACCTAGTCTCTTAGTTTAGTAGTAGTAGGTATACGGCCCTATTAGCCATCTTAGTTTATATTACCGCTTCTAGTCCTACCCTAGCGGCTAAGGTTACCTTAAGTAGGTTCCTAGTTATAGGCAGGCTTAGTACGATCTCTTTTAGGATTATTGCTATTGTTTATCCTTTTGTTAGAACGGATATTTATAGACTTAATCTCTTAACGACGATATTCGGCCTTATAGAGAGTTTCGAGTAGCTATTCGAGAGAGGTAAAGGTAAGAGTAGCTACTAAGAGGGCTAAGCCAATAGAAATACTATTCTATATCTTATCGATCTTCTCTTCTTTAGTAGAATTAGTAAGAGACTAGAGTATATATAGGCGGGTGTAGTAGGAGTCTACCGTCTCTTTCTCGCTTTATCTAGCAAGGATAAGGTTATTAGTAGCTTTTTTCTTTGCGATATCTATTCTATATATCTTTCCTAGCTTTTCTAAGAAATCTAGGGCTGTCCGGTAGCTGTTAATATACGGACGTATTATAGCGGCGATTAAATTAGCAAGACGAGAGTAGATATAGCGGATTATTAGCTTCTAATTTCCTTAGAAGAAGTCCTCTTCGACTTTAAGCTTAAAGATTATATTATCCTTAAAGTTAACGAAAGTATAGATGTTAGTAGAGATAAGCTTGTTAATATCTTCTATAAGTATCTTGCGTAAGCTCTAATAAGGGAGGGTTCGCTGTAAGGTAGTAGTTCCCTCCCTTAGTTGACGTTCCTAGTTAAGGCTATGAATATTAGTACTAGGGAGGGTACCCGTATAAGGGTTGGCAATATCCTTAGTTAGAAGGTTGTTTTCTTGAATAAGCCGGCTAATCTTATCGTTGCTTTCTTTAATAACTCTATTAGATCTGGCGATCATCTTCTTATGGGTCTGCTTAAGTTTCTTGTACTTGTCCTAAAGAGAGGCGTGGGCTGTATACTCTTTGCTAGCGGCTATTTAAGTGACTTGGAGGACGTGGTAGAACTTAGTGCGCTGGTTTACTGTTACTATAGTGTACTAGTTGTAGAAGGCATGTTCGTTGGGCTAGCGAATGGAGTCGAGTCCGTAGTTACTTAGTATTCCGGGGTTGATGGTAAGGTCAAGATCCGTGGCTAATAAATGTGCAAGTTCTTCGGGTTCTGGGTTTCTGCGTGAGGTGGTGCGACGTGAGGTGAGACCGGTAGCTTGACTTTGCTGGTCTAAGGCATTAGGAAAGCCCTGAAATGGGATGGCGCCACTTGTAAACTCGTTGAGGTTCTGGCTGGGTCCCCTAACTGTGTTGCTGAATGATCCTTCTTTATCATCGCTTGGGTGAATAGAAGTAGTGCTAGCGATGCTGCTAGTACGGCTACGACTATGGCTTGCGGGGAATAGGCTTTGTTGCGCCATAATCTTCGCTGATTAGTTATTCTAGTTTTTAGAGTAGTTTGACTCGTGTTTCGGGTGAAACTCTAAAGAGATTAGTGCGGGATTAACGAGGATCTTCGTATCTTGTTGAAGAAGATAGATTTCCTATAATTGCACTATTGTTTCTCTAATAGTATAGGTTTTAATGTTTCTGGGTTGCTTGTCGCAGAGTATCGGTGTTGTTAAGTTCTGGTTGTAGGTTGTTGGTGTTGTCGGGTTCTGGTTGCAGGTTATCGAGTTTAGGTTCTGGTTGATGGTACGGGTGTCGGGTTATCGAGTTTAGGTTCCTTGTTGGTGGTACATAGATTATATGAGGCAGCAAAGCCGAAATGATAGTATTACTTTTAACTGAAAATCTATGTACAAGGAGAAAGGAAAGAGAGTCTAGAAAGAGAGGGCGAAGGGTAAATATACCTAGTCGCTTAGCGCTGGGCCCGTGCCCTAGTGCCTAACCGAGTTATCCTTAGTATAGCTGGGGCCTCTAGTTACTATTAAGTATCTACCTAGTTGCCTGGGGTAGTAGCGCTTAAGGGGCCTAATATAGGTATAGAAATAGATTCTAATTCTAAAGAGTTTAGGCGGCCTAGGGATTCTTAATATTAATGCCTTTAAGGGGGACGTTATAGACTAGTACTAAGTAGAGCTGCTAGTTAGGGCGGACTTCCCTACCTAGTTCTATAGTATTAACTAGAATCCCCTTATTTCTTAGGCAGTACTTATTATCTAGTTTTAGTTACTATAATCTCTCGAAGATTCTACCGGAGAAGAGGAGGGTATTAATTTACTACTATTTATACCTAATACCCTCGGATATTACTTCCTCGGATATACTTATTCCCTCGGTTATATTAGCTTAGATTTATATATTTAAGAATACTTATTCTCCTTTACTAAGAAGAATAGGCAGAAATTTAGCTCTTTCTTCTAACCTTATATAGTTTAGGGCCTAAGGCCTACCTATAGTTCGATAGTTATAAGCCCGGCTATCGTACTAAAGCGTAGACCGAATAGATAGTAAGAAATTACTTCCTAAAAAACTAACAATTAGAATTCTAGAATAAGACTATTTAACTATAACGGAATTAACTAAGAAAACCGTTATTCTTAATCGACCTTTAGACTAGGATAACTAGCTATATCTTATACGCTTACGAGCTAAGGCTCTAGGCATTTAGAAAGTAGTTAATCCTAAAAAGACTATACGACCCGATTAGATTCCGGATCCTAGTAACCTACCGCCGTTGCTACCGGATAACGATACTTAAGGATAAGACCGATTTAAGACCTAGTATACTATCTATCGATATAAGATTAACGTCTACGATAGACGTTAAAAGACTCTCGCGGAACTTACTACCTACATCCAAGAGTTAATCTTAATAACTAATCTTTTATTTATTACGTTAGAGGAACCGTATCTATAGGATATTCTCCGAGCGCTTAAGAAGCGCCTTATACTAATAGACTAGGCTAGACTACTTAAGCTTAAACACTAATACTACTAACTATATAAGCCTCTACGAAGTTAGAATATCGAATCCTAGCTTTAGTAATAGGAAAAGCTCTATACCAAGGCGAAGAAATATAACCTTACCGAAGTATTAGACAATCGACTAACCCGAGACTTTCTCCTTATACTTAAGCCGATTAAACCTTAATTCGTTAGCACCTACTAAATTAAGAATCTCGATCTAGTAACCCGCGTCACGGATCTCTATAATATAATCGAGAAGTTCCGCTAATACTACCGAGAAAACTAGATAGTTAAAGCTTAAAAGACTAAGGGAACCTACTTAGTATTTACCGCTAATTTTTAAGGTAAACAGGCTAAAACAGCACCTCTCTATCCCTACGGAATATATTATTAGGCCCTAGAATACTAGTATTTTAATTCTTAAGCTAAAAACCGACCTAAGAACTTTAAGCTAAATCCTAAAACTTAAGCTAAAGTTAAAGAGAAGCTTTAGGACCCGAAATTTAAGGAGATTATTACTAAATTACTTAAGAGAAACAAGAGAATTTAGTAATAAAAAGAATAAAAAGAATAAAACTAAGGCGAGAAATAGGATTAACCGCAATCCTAAGATGTATAGCCTATATTAATAACGGTAATATACTACTTTTTCGCAGCTTAGAATAGTCGTCTATTTAACTCCTAGATTCTCGACTCTAGAACCGACGTCTATATTTATAACTAATTAATAATAAATAGATTTAACGAAGCTAGAAAGGCTAGACCTAATAAGATCCTTAGATTAGGTAACTAAGCTATTCTAATTTAAGCCTAGGAAACTATCGATATATCCGCTAAAATATAGACTAGCTAGAGAACGATTACGCTTAACAACGTTACCTTTATTCTATCCTTCTTAACGAACCTTATATCGATAAGTATTATAGTTAGTAAGGAAATCTACTAGGATACCTAGAATATATAGCTTATCTACTAAGGAAAATACCTTTATAAAGTTTAATAGTACTAAGAATACTTTCTACTAGAATATAATCCTAATTTAGAATACTAAGGATATATAGTATTCTTAGCAACTATTCGCAAATTATTAGCCGAAAAATAGTATTAAGTCCTTATACACGCTAACCTAGAAGTTATCTAATATCTCGAGGAAAATATAGAAGGAGTATTAGTAATTAAAGAACCTCTAGCTCTAAAAATAATTTAATACTAACTCTATACACTTTTAAAATCCTAGAGGATTATCTTACGAGAAACGACTAGAGAAGAAGACTCTAACGAAGTATTCTACCGAGTTTTATTTAACCTACTCTAAATTTAGAAGGGGTATAACTAAGATAAGTAGATATCTTACTTCGCCTACGTTAAGACGGATTTTACCTTCGTCTTTATCTATCTAAATAAATTAGACGCCTAGGATATAATTAAATTTATCGTTAAACTCGTTAAAACCCGCTATAAGCGTTAGATTATTTTCTTTAGGACCGATAGCGAGCGAACTATTGGAATAGAAACTAAGTCCTTTCTCTAATTAGAAGGAATTACTCTTAAAACTTTAGCTCCCGCCACGCCTAAATAGAACGGATACGCCGAGAGATTAGAAGGCGTAATCCTATCTAAGGTAAGAGCTATAAGAATTAGAGTAAATCTTCCGTAATTACTATAGCTAGAAATTATTAGAATAGCTAGATATATTTATAATCGTATACTAATAGCTAAGCTAAACTAGAAAACCCTATTCGAGGTAGTTATAGGCAAGAAACTAAATCTCTCCTATCTTCGTATCTATAGCTATCGAGCCTATATATATAAGAAGGAAATTCTACGAAGCTAGAAACTAGCCGAAAAAGCATATCTTAGACATCTTATTAGATACGACTCTATAAATATCTTTCGAATCTAGATTCTAAGCTAATAAAAGATTATTCGAACTAGAGATATTAGATTTAATAAGGACGAGTTCTACCGACTAGAAGACCTAGACCTAACGCTACTCCTCTAAGAAGAAGCCTTAGAAATTATCTAAACACTCGAAATTTAGCCTTTAACTAACTAATAAACCGATAAACCTAAGTCTAAAGAAGACGAGCTAGAAACTACCCACGAAATAGAGATAAGCTCGAATCTAATAACTCGATACTAGGACTCTAGAGAAAACTAATAACTACTAACTCTAGATCTATTAATTATAGCTAGTTAATAATAAGAACAAGTATAAGATACTAATATAGGCCTAGAAACTTAATAAATAAGAAGACTTCTACGACTTCTTCTAGCATAGTACGATACTCTACTACAACTAGAAGTAATATTAGAAAATCGCGCTCCCCGTATAGTAGAAATATTAGGCACGATTACTAAAGATATAATCGAGCCTAAAGGGGGTAAAAGTACTACTCGTAGTACACGTAGTATACGGAATTCTAACCCTTAACTATAAGAAGACCTATTTAAGAAACTAAGAAAGCTACGGAAATAAGGATACGCCGTAGCACTTAATAAGATTTAAGAAATCCCGAACTCTTCCTACTTTAGTATATTTTTAGTAGTAATTAATACTCTAGAAAACCTACTAAGAATCTATAGAGACTAATTACTATCGGAACCACGAACCTTTAGGGAAATGCTTTAGCACCTATTTTTATTAGGATTTATTCTAGCTCTTAAGACTAAAGCTAGAACCCTAGTTAAGATTAGAACCTAGAGATTTATTAAACGCTCCGTTGCTACTTAAGCCGGTAAGAAAGTTATCTCTCTAACCTAGGTTTTTAAGTATAAATTCGATACTAAGGGATATCTAATTAAGTTTAAGGCTAGACTTTACGTACGCGGCGATCTATAATTTACCGAATAGGACACGTATATAGCAACTTTAGCCGCCTAGACTTTTCGGAGCATTATAGCAATTACGGCAGCCTTCGACCTTAAATTACGATAATATAATATAATAAATACCTTCGTTAATAGCCTAATCGATAAGAATACGTACTACGAACTCCTAGAAGGACTCGAACTACTCGAAGAATTCTAGGACCTTTAACCAGGACTTATTATTCAACTTCTTCGAGCCCTATACGGCCTTAAATAATTACCAGCCCTATAGAGTAACTATCTCTCGATAATACTTTAAGATCTCGGACTTACATAAGTTCTAGGAGTAAACTATCTACTCTTAAACGAGGTAATAATTTTATTCTTCTTTATAGATAATATTACAATCGTTTACCTAAAGGAATATACACGTTAAATCGATAAATTTTAGCATAAACTCTCTAATATCTACGAAATACGAATCCTTAGCGAACTCGAATAGTTTCTTAATATTAGAATTATTAGAGATAGACCACAGAGAAAGCTCTAGCTCTATTAGAACTTATATATCGAGAAACTAGCCGCTAAATTCAATATTAATTAGGATAAGTAACTAAAAACACCACTCCTAGTCGAAGACGTATAACCGTTAATTAATTAAGCTACAACTTAGGAAATCTACACGTACTAACAGAAGATTAGATCTATTAACTTTACCGCAGTTATTATACGTCTAGATATTACACAAGCAGCCTTAAAACTTACGGAATATCTCTAGAATCCCTCTAAGCGTCATTAACAACTAGCTATACGCGTAATTAAATATCTAGTCTTAACTAAACACCTCGTAATCGAATTTAACGGCATCTATAACTCGTAGTAAATAGTCTTCCTATTAAGTAGCGACGTATTATTTACTAATAATTAGGAAACTCGAAAGTTATCTTAGAGATATATCTTTTAGCTATTTAATAGACTAATCGATTAGAAGGCTAATAAGTAGAGAATAGTCACTACCTTAAGCATAGAAGCCGAATTTCTTTTACTCTCTAATACGGCAAAGTAACTTCTTTAGTAGGAACGCCTATTTAGGCACATTTAATTCGATCTAGACTATTATCTATTTATCCAATACGATAACCGCTAAACGATCCGACTTTTAGACGAGTCCTCTCCTAAACTAACGACGAAGTTACGCTACGTCGATATCTACTAATATTAGCTTCGTTAAGAGATTTAGAACAAGCGAATTAGGCTTTAATAGACTCTATTAGCCGAAATAATCGCGGATAGACTTACTAAGGCTTTGCCTATACAACGCTTTTAGCTATTCGTTAAGCAACTACATCTTATTAATATTAAGGATTTAATCTCTTAGAAATCCAAAGATACTCTCTTAGATTAAATTTACTTTTACACGAATTTTAGAGTTATAATAAGCACTAGACTACTTATTATAAAGGGGGTATATTAACTAGAATCCCCTTATTTCTTAGGTAGTACTTATTATCTAGTTTTAGTTACTATAATCTCTTAAAGATTCTACCGGAGAAGAGGAGGGCATTAATTTACTACTATTTATGCCTAATACTCTCGGATATTACTTCCTCGGATATACTTATTCCCTTAGTTATATTAGCTTAGATTTATATATTTAAGGATACTTATTCTCCTTTACTAAGAAGGATAGGTAGAAATTTAGCTCTTTCTTCTAACCTTACACAGTTTAGAGCCTAAGGCCTACCTATAGTTCGATATATAGTCTATTTCTAGTCCTAGAGGAGGGCTACTCTAGTCTAAGTATTAGGTATAAAGAGCTTAACGTCCCTACTAGGTGTTACGATCCTATATAAGAGTACCTATCGTAGGGTAGAGGACGGGCGTAGGATCCGGATTAATTGTTCTTCCTTTAGCTTACTTATTTATTAGTTAGCGTACAAGGCGATATTCCTTTACCCTATACCTACTATATCTTCCTCTCTTTTTCTCTTTAGCTTAGGAACTTCGTTCTATTATACCTACTTCGAATTTAGTTTAGTAATAGTCGTAATACTTTCCTAAGCTCTCTTACTCTTCCTTAAGCTCTTTATCTACGTAGATAATCGACCCGCTCTTATTCTATAATAGAGAAGGCAATACCTTACTTTAGCTTAGAACTAGTAGACTAGACCGACGCGGCCCGGACGCTACGTTACCGGCGTTAGAACCCTAGCGACTTACGCCACCCTAATCCTTACTTTACCGTGGCTCGTATTAGCACGAGGGAACTTCGCGACCTCCTAGGCTCGCGATAAGAGCAGTTAGAATCGCCCAATATATCGGACGAGCGCTTACTCCCTAGCGTTAATACTAGTAGTAGTAAGAACCGGCGTACTAAACGCGTTAATCTCTAGAATCGAATTAACGAGCTCTACATTTAATAGGATAGCCCGCTTAAGAATACTCTCTACCCCGAGGACCCGTTTCCTCACCTTAGCTTTATACCAGGTCTAACTAACGAAGATATAATTAACCTCTTACCCTTTATAGACGCTACCGCCGACTTTCCTCTCCTCTATATCTTCCCGAACGTCGTAAGGAGTCTCGTTCGCCGCCTGCGTAACGGCTATAACGCTAGTAATAACGAGATCGACCGCCTTGCTAAGATTAATAAATAATAGCGTTAGGAGCTTATATAACTACGCGCTAGACGCTAGGGAAGCGTGTCGACGGTAGGCAGCGAGGCCTACGGTACCGCTACCGACCCTTAGATTCTAGAGATACTTAATCGCCTTACTTCTCGACCTAACAAGCCGGAGAAGTCCGCCAAGCTTCCGGATCCTAAGGCCTTTACCGGCGAGCCCGGTAAGAAACCTACCTTCCGTCGCTGGAAGGTAGATATAAGGAACAAGATAATAGTTAACCGCGACTACTTCCGTAGCGATTTAGCTAGGGTGGCTTACCTATTCTTACGCACGTCCGGTTAAGCCAATACCATCCTATATCCCTATATAGAGACTAAGTCCCCTTAGGTTAGCACCTTCGACTTAGCTATAGAACTATTAACCGATACCTTTAACGACCCTTACTTTATAGAGAATAAGAAGTAGAAGCTTCGCCGACTCTATTAGCGCAATAAGACCTTTACGGAGTTCTACGCTCTGTTTATTACCACGGCTATAGACGCGGGTCTCGCTCGTTTAGAATGGTTTAAGGAGATGTGGTACCGTCTCTTAGATAAGCTCCGTAAGGAAATAATCTACCGCAAAGACTAGCTAAACGGTAGCTTTAACGCTTTAGTCGCTCTTTGCCGCAACGTAGACCGCGAAAACCGCTCTATCGACTAGCGTTACTAGAAGGCCGGTAAGCGCTCTACCCGGGGCAACCGTTCTACTAACAAGACCCCTACCGTACCTCGCTAGACTCTTAATATTAGTAAGGAGGACCGGAATAAGTATTTTCTAAGGCATTCTACTAAGGAGACCTAGAAGCTCCGCGACGAAGGCAAATGCTTCTACTATAAAGAAACTAGACATCTAGCCTTCTAGTACCCTAAGAAGAAGGCCCTAATCGCTTTCCTATAGCTAAGGTCCTCTAAGAAGAAGTAGTAGAAGGCGACGCCCTAGGTTGAGGAGGTCTTTAGCAGCAGCTCCGATTCGGAAAACGAGTAGCTCTTTATATAGTCGCGTCGAAGAGCAGCTTAGAGGTCTTATTTCCTAATATAAGAATTAACTCTCTCTAGTTCCCTACTTCTAGTCTATTCCTTATTCTAGTAACACTTTATTTATAAGGTAGAAAACTTTAAGTTAATGTATTACTAGATACCGGAGCGCTTCTTTATATAGTCGTAAGTCGAGACCTTACGCGTAGAGTTATTAAACAACTTAAATGTTCACTACTTTCTCTCCTAAAACCCATGCCTTTTTTAATAGCGGACGGCAGCAGCGGACCTACCATTATTTAGAAGATTTGCCCTTCTATAGTAGTAGGCAACTATAACGAAAGCCTTGCCCCTCTCTTTATTATGCAGACCCTAGGCAAATACGAGATGATTTTAGGATTGGGTTGGATGGAGGCCCACGGAGTGCTTCTTGATCCCGACTCCCGAACCCTTTACTTTAAGCCCGGTCACTGTACGCACCCTTAAGCTATTCTAAAGCTTCCTGCCCAGCCCCTAGTACCTACAACGGAAGATACCGCAGCTCCGAAACTTCCTTCCCCTATCTAAATCCTTCGTCGACCCCTCGGGCAAAATAGGTAGCTCTAGGATAACCAGGATACACTCCGGACTATAGAAAGAGAACTCTCAAGATTTAAGAACCCTATATAACTAAAAACAAAGGAGAAGCGCCCGGAACCGCCTAATCACTATCAACTCCTTTTAGTAAACAACTTCTTCTATTATCTAAAGTAACCCGGCACTTAGGTGTTCCGGATTACTATAGGTCCCGAAGAAGAAGACGAAGCGGAGATAAACTACTTCCAAGAGGCTCTCCTAGATAAATTAAAATACCCCGCTTCTTCTAACCCTAGGGAGCTAGAAATCCTAGACTGGCTCCAAGATATATCGGAAGTCTTCTTAAAGAAGGTCTCAGACACCATCACGACCGCTCTAAACTTCTATTGCAAGATCTAGCTGGAAGGGGAGCCCGACCTTCGGACTCCCCCACTATTCCGTATGTCCGTCGAAGAACTCCACGCAGCTAAGACGTATATTGACGAGAACCGAGCTAAGGGATTCATCGAGCCAAGCGATTCTCCCCTCGGATCTCTAATACTAATAGCAAAGAAGCCGGGAGGAGGCCTCCGCTTCTGCGTCGACTATCGGAAGTTAAACGCAGTCGCGAAGAAGAACCGTTACCCCTTACCTCTTATTAATAAGACTCTCGCTAAGCTTAAGGGAGTTAAGTGGTTCTCTAAGATCGACGTTCGGCAGGCCTTCTACAAAATCCGGATGCACCCGGACTCCAAGGACCTCACGACTTTTCGCACCAGATACGGTTCATATCGATATAATATTATACCCTTTAGACTCTGCAACGGTCCCTCGACGTTCCAGCACTATATTAATAACGCCCTTATAGGTTGCCTAGACTAATATTATTTAGTATTTATAGACGATATCCTAATCTATAGTTGTTGGATTTGAGAGTAAAGAGTGTAAGGTTAGAAAAGAGAGTAGATTCTGCCTGTCTCCTGAGAGGGAGGTCGGTAGACTTGCTTATATACACGAGTGATGACTACATAACCGAGGATACTAAAGATCCGAGAGAGAGTGCCGATGCGGGGTTGGGCATTAAAGAGTGTTGTTGTATAAAGGATAGAACATTCGAGATAACTGAGATGCCTGAGGTAGTAAGGCAAGAAAGTCTGACATACCCCCTTCACGACGTGTACGTATTGGGAGGGTCGTGATAGTAAAAGCAGCATTGAGCGTGAGAAATTGAGCAGAGTAGTTAGTTGTCTTGCAATTTGGTAGTGATGTCTTCGAGTCCAATCTGTTGAAGAAAGTATTGATGTTTCTGTTTGTTAAGAGGTTTCGTAAGTCCATCTGCAATTGTTTCTGCAGTAGGAGTCTAGGAAATTGAGATGTTGCCTTCTTGTACTTCCTGGCGTAGCCAGTGGCTGTGAATTTGAACATGACGAAGTTTCGTAATAAGCTTGTAGGTCTCTTCGTCAAGCAGGCGAATTGTCTGAGTGTTATCACACTGGATCTTCGTCTGATGTCCAGTCGAGAAGTCGATTGCTTTGAAGAGGTTTTCCCACTATATAGTTTCCTTGGCGGTGGTTGAGAGCGCGAGTAATTCGGCTTCAGTACTGCTGGTCGTAACAGTACGTTGTTTGGCTGCTTTCCAGTCGATAGCTCCTCCAAAGAGTCGAAAAAGAAAGCCTTGAACACTCTTTCTTGTGTCGATATCCGAAGCAAAGGAGGCATCGCTGGAGGCAATAAAGAGATCTTTGGTTGACTGAGTGAAGCCTGAGAAAGTGAGAGCGTAGCTTCGAGTGTATGATAGATATTCAAGAACTCGTTGAGCTAGATGAAGGTGCTGAGCTGAAGGATTCTGCAAGTGTTCAGAGAGTCGTGATGCTGCGTGTGCAATATCTGGTCTGGTGTGGACTGCAGCGTAGTTGATTGATCCGACTTTCTGCTGAAAAGCGTATATGTCTTGATCCGTAGCTTTATCGGGATTCTGAGTGATAGGTTCATCAGGAGGGAGAGGAACTGAGCGCTTCGAGTCCTCTTTAACGTTGAATTTCGCAGCGAGTTTGGCGATGTAGGAGTCTTAGCATAGCCAGAGTTTGCGCTCGTCTCTGTTTCGGATGATTCTGATTGCTAGAAACCATTGGAGTTCGCCAAGGTATCGACTCTCGTAGATTTCGAAGAGTTTTCGTTGGAATTCATTGATATAAGTAGTGTGATCCCTGTGGTAGATGATAACGATATCATCCACGAAGAAGAATAGGACTATATGTTCGTTTGTGAATAGGTAAGGAGCTTCTGGCACTTCAGTAAGGCCGAGATTTTGAAGTGTTTTTGACAAGTGCTTTTGCTAGAGAGCTAGTGATTATTTAAGTCCATATAGTGCTCGTAGGAGTAGGAGAACGAGTCCGTCCTTGATGTTCATGCCTGGTGGTGGTTTACAGTATGTTTCCTCATCAATTGGGACGTGTGGATATGCATTAATGACGTCGTACTGCCTTGATTCAAGGTCGAAAGCAGTTATGATTGCTATAAGTCCTCTAAAGATTCGTGCAGCAAGCGTGGCAGCGTAGGTATCCTGAGCAGTTGATTGAAGGTCTCCTCTAACATAGAGTCGAGCTTTGAACTTGATAAGGTATCCTTCTTCGTTAAACTTGTACTTAAATACCCAGGTAAGTAGAATAATCCGTTTCTTTGCCTTGTGTGCTTGTGTAACAGGGACTTCTATCCAGGTCTGAATTTGCTCAAGTTTCTTGATTTCCTCAAGGAGTGAGGCTAAAAAATCGTCCTTAAATGGATGATTGAGGAGTTCCTCGAAGGTCTTTGGCTCTGGTGGAAGATTATCTCGATGAACTTTAGACTTAGGTTTTGGAGTGTTGATTGCAGCTGAGAACGCGTTGTAGAAAGTCGATTTTGGTTGTTCTTGAGCTTGAGCAAGTCTTGTAGTATATGCTTCTTTTCGTGGTTTTCGTGGCTTTCTAAAAGGGTCATTGCTGTAGTTTGGATTTTGATTTCGAGAACTCCGTGAGCTATTTTCTAGAATGATAGTTTCTTTAGTAAATGTGGCTGAGATATCTGCTCCTCGTGGTACTCTGTTGCCGGGAGCAGCGCCTGGTTGCGGTGGAGTGTTATATTGAGTAGGGAGTAGAGGTCCAAGTCGTTGTTCAGTTTGCTCTTGCTCTTGTTCTTGTTCTTGTTCTTGTTCTTGTTCTTCTTCTGATTCGAGAGGTCCTACTTTAGGTTCTACTGATTCTGAGGGTGTGGGTAACGTTTGAGTTGATGGGTCTTTCTTAGCTTAAGATTGTTGGTTTGTCGTCTGATTGTGTTGATTGAGGGTAGAGGATTCAGGTTCTTCCTGAGGCATGAGACCATAGATTGATGGCAGAGCAGGAGTATTGAGAGTTTCAATTATCTCCTTTCCAAGGGCTTTACCAATATTAGTCTCTGATGGGTCGAAGAAGCTGTTTTCATCAAACGTGACGTCTCTGGTCCGTATTACTTTATCCTTGCTTGGGATCTAGATGCGGAAGATGTTGGTCGAGTCGTACCTAATAAGATATCCGATGAATGCTCGTTTAGCAAGCTTATGAGTGCGTGGAAGATCTTTGCGTAGAGAGTAGGCTTTGCATCCGTAGGCTTTAAGATGCGAGAGATTTGGTCTGTTGCCAGTGACTCTTTCAAAAGGTGTGATCTAGCCGAGTTTCTTGAGTGGAGTCCTGTTGTGGATATAGGCAGCGGCTCGGATGGTTTTAGGCCATAGTCGTTCTGGAAGGTTCGCGCCAATTCGCATGGCTCGTGCCCTGATGAGAAGTACACCCCCTAAGCGTTTAGAGTGTCCGTTTTGCTCGGGTGTTGCAGGAGCTAAGGTTTCAAGGGTGATTCCATGATCCATGAGATAGGAGAGGAAGGTATTTCCGAGTGTAGTTTCTCCATCAGTTCTGAAGAAGATAACCTTGCCCTGGTAGCGGATCTTGATGATTTTGAGTCCATAGATGGCTAGTTCAGAAGTGTCTGATTTATGCCGGTATGTGAATGGGAGGATAAAGTTTGATGATGAGCAAGCAAGATGAGCTGTCTATTTATCTCCGTTATAAGCTGGTATGAGCTGGAGAAGATCGAATGTAACGCGTGAGAAAGGCTTAGTTGGTTCTTCTTCTTTGTCTGAAGATCGAGAGACGATCCTGTGTGCCTTTGATAGTGCACAGGTTTCGCAGTGCTGGAGTGGTTGTTTAGATGGTGATGGAGTGATTTGTGTTCCTTCGGTGGATTCTTCGAGATGTTGAAGAGTTTCCTGGCTAGCGTGGCCAAGGATGCGGTGCCAGTTGGTGATGTGTGCGGCTTTGGTTGCGAAAGCAGTTAGTTGAGTTGCGAGAAGTGAAGAGTGAGCTTGGAGCGGTGCTGTGTTGCGTTTAAGGTAGAAATGTCCGTTATGTCGTTTAGTGAAGCAGAGAGTCTGATTGTTCTTGCTTAGAGTTCCAGTCCTTGGGTTCCAGTCGATTCCTGCTTCAAGAGCTTTGTCAAGCGATATAAGATTGGCCATAAAAGATGGAGACATTGCAACATCTTGGAGAGTGATATGGCCTTTACTAGATGGTGTCTTGACGTTGACAGTGACTGTCCCATACGCAGTGATTGGTGCAGTTGTTTCTCCACAGGTGAGGTATTCGTCTAGTTCAGCAGCTCTGGTTTGTTTGAATCTATCCTGCATGGATCGGTTACAGATATGATGATCTGTTCCAGAGTCGAGAATCCAGGATGACTGAAGAGAGGTATTGGCTCTCCTTGTAGAGTGGCTGATAATAGAGAATGAGGCGACTTCGATTGAAGGTGATTTGCTTTGAACGTTGGGTGTTAGAGTTGCAGTCGTGTTTGTAGTGGATGGAGAACCGAGTTGTCTTTCCTTTTCTCGATTTAGTGCATAGTCGATTCGTGCCTTGATTTTTGGATCCTTGAGTTTCTCGTTGACACGTGTTTAAGCAGCCTTGTTTGGTGTCCAGTGCTTGGGCCGTATGTCCTCGTTCAGGTAGAAACAGTCCTTATACCAGTGATTGAGTCCACAGATACAAGGTGGCTTTTCGTTGTTTTCCTGTTCCTTGCCCTTGAAAGTGGCCGGGAAGGCTGAGTGCTTCGAGGATTTGGATGGTTTCTCGAGATTCTCGATGCGTAGGTGTTGCCTGTAGTCTTCAACAGCTTTGTGAAGGGTTGGCTTAGTTTCTTGGCCTCGTAGAAGGTGTAGTTCCATCTGAGAGTAGGTGGAATCGATTCCTCGAAGGGAGAGGAGAAAGTCTCTGACTAGTCGGTCGTCTTTGACTTGTGGCAAGTCGCGTTGCTTGGCTTTGGTGTAGACCTCTTCCCAAGATTGAAGCCATTTCTTAATGTTCTGGTTGGATGGACCTCGCTTGAGCTGATTGTACTGCTGTTCGAGTTCCAGATCTGTAGCTTCGTTGGTTGGTGCAAGTTTAGCTTTAAGCGTTGTCAGATAGGTCCAAGGATGATTATCCGAATCCGTGTTGCTGATGTACGGGAGCAGATTTATGGCGATTGAGTCCTGGATGTAGGTTGCAAGATTAGCAAGTGCCTTTTGTTATTTTTCGTAGAGTGCGTAGTCAGCGCGGTAGTTGCTCATCTCATAGTCATAAGTGAGCTTCTTGTCAGCAGTAACTGTGCCTTGAATTATTGGTTTCTCAGGTTTGGTTGTGCCCTGAGGTTTGGTTGTCAGTGAAGGATCAACGAGGCTCCAGATGTCAGTGTTCTGGGCTCTTCCTTTTACCAGGAATAACTAGTGGTTCCAGTCCGAAGACTTGGTGAGTATGTGGGATTTGGTAGAGTCTCCCATGTTGTCAGTAAGTTGTTGTTGGTCTAGTTGGATTCGAGTAGAGGTGGTAGCCAGTGTGGCTCCGTGTTGAGTTGTTGGTTTAGTCGCCGTAGCCTGTAACCGGGCAGAAGCCGTAGATGACAGCAGTTGCGTGTTAGTAAAGAGTACTCAGTTGAGTAGAAGAGTTGATCAGCAAAGAGCTAAGAAGTGGGGTAGTCTTGGCGTCCAGCCGTAGCGTCCCCCGGGCTTATAACTGTTGGATTTGAGAGTAAAGAGTGTGAGGTTAGAAAAGAGAGTAGATTCTGCCTGTCTCCTGAGAGGGAGGTCGGTAGACTTGCTTATATACACGAGTGATGACTACATAACCGAGGATACTAAAGATCCGAGAGAGAGTGCCGATGCGGGGTTGGGCATCAAAGAGTGTTGTTGTATAAAGGATAGAACATTCGAGATAACTGAGATGCCTGAGGTAGTAAGGCAAGAAAGTCTGACAATAGTAAGTTAAGAAAAGAGCATCGGAAGCACGTCCGCGACGTTCTTAATAGACTCTAGAAGGTAGGCCTTTAGGCCGACCTTAAGAAGTGCGAGTTTAAGGTTACCGAGACTAAGTTCCTTAGACTGATCGTCTTAAGGGACGGCATCAAAATAGACCCAGCCAAGATCCAGGCCGTTCTTAACTAGAAAGCACCGAAAACTGTTAAAGGAGTACAGTCCTTTCTAGGCCTCTGTAACTACTATAGGAGGTTTGTACGAGGCTACTCAACCATAGCCAGACCCCTTACTAGACTTACTTGCAAAGACCAGACTTAGGATTGGACTCCTAGATGTTAGAAAGCCTTTAACGCCCTAAAAGAAGCCATCCGTTCGGACCCGGTGCTGAGATACTTCGATCCTGCTAAAATAGTCTATATTAAGGTGGATTCTTCGGACTATGTTAGTAGAGGCATTATAATGCAGAAGGATGAAAACGGGAAGCTCTATCCCGTAGCTTACTTCTCGAAGAAGCTTAACCCGGCTGAGTGCAACTACACTATCTATAACAAAGAACTCCTCGCTATTATTCGAGCCTTTAAGGAATAGAGACCCGAGTGCCTTAGCACCAACGCACCTATCTAAGTGTTCACCGATTACGAGACCCTTAAGAACTTTATCTAGACTAAACAACTCTCCCGTCGTCAGGTCCGCTAGGCTCAGAAACTCTAGGACTACGACTTCGTCATCCTGCTAATTCCTGGCAAGCAGAACCAACGAGCAGACGCACTTACTCGCCGCGAACAAGACCTTCCGCAGTTAGCCTAGGACGAACGGGTGCGGTATATGCACCGACCCTTGCTTGACGCATCCCAGTTTAAGGAACTCACCCCGGACATTCCAGTCCTAGCCCCATTGGACCTCCTAGTTGCTCCCCTTATTAAACGCCTGCGAGAGGCAAATAGAACAAATCTAAGCCTCCGGCACTAAAGGGAAGAGGCGGAGAAGACAGCTACTAGTTGGAGTTTAGAATAAGGTCTCCTGACCTTCTAGAGGAGGCTGGCTATCCCAGAAGACAATGCTTTGCGAGTTGAGCTAATTAGAGAAGCCTACGACAAGCCTATAACGGGGCACCCCGGAGAAAGAAGGACGATTGACCTTCTTAGGAATCGATACTACTAGAAAGGTATAAAAAACGATATTAAGCGGTACGTGCGGAACTGTCACTCCTATAAGAGAGCGAAGCCTAGTAATTATCCCTACCATGGTCTCCTTAAGCCACTTCCGATTCCGCATCGCCCTTAGAAAGACCTTACCTGCGATTTTGTCGTAAAACTACCCGTCTACGAGGGGAGTGACGCCGTTCTCGTAGTAATAGATAGATTCTTAAAGATGAGACATTTTATACCATGCTCCACCACGGCGACGGCTAGAGATTTAGCTAGATTATTTAAGGATCACGTCTAGAAGATTCACGGCCTTCTAAATAGTATTCTCTCGGACCGAGGTCCCTAGTTTGTAAGCGAATTCTAGAGAGAACTCTATAAACTTCTAGACATCGAGGTAAAGCTATCGACGGCATACCACCCGGAGACGGACGGATAATCTAAGAACGCGAATAAGAAGATAGAGACCTATTTAAGGCACTTTGTTAACCACCATTAGGACGACTGGGTTTCTTAGCTATCCTCCGCGGAATACGTAGCTAACGCTAATACCTCTACGTCCTCTACCGTTAGTCCTTTCTTCACTATATATAGATACGAACCGCGTCTATTATTTGACTAGGACCCTCGCCTAGTAACTAACGACCCCGTTATTAATTAGAACCGCGAGAAAGCTACGGAAATGGCAAAGAAAATAGAGAGCATCTGGGCATGGTGTAAAGAAAGACTACGGGCAAGCCAGGAAGTTTAGACCCGAAACGCAAACCGCTACCGTAAGGACGTTACGTTTAAGATAGGCGACAGAGTCTTCTTAACTACTCGGAATATTAATTAGGGCAGGCCTTCGCGGAAACTCTCCGCGAAGAGGATTAGTCCTTACCCTATTACCGCCAAGGTAGGACATACCTATCGGTTGGACCTTCCTTCCGGATTGAACTTATATCTAGTAATGCACGCTAGTAAACTTACCAAGGACCCAAATGACCCGCTGGAAGGTTAGTTATCTGAGCCTTAGCAACCAATTAAGGTAGACGGTAAGGAAGAGTGGATCGTGGAGGAGATCCTAGACTCTAAGAAAAAGCATGGGCATATTCATTATCGTGTTCAAGGGGCCGATTGGCCTCCGGACCCTTAATGGTACCCCGCTAATAACTTCGACCACATCCTCCTTGGACCACCTTGCCCTCCGCAGACTCACCTATGTCTCTCTGCCTTTCCCTTATTCCTTGTCCCTCAAGCCTAGCCCCCTGTATTAGACCTTACTGGTCCAAGCCCCTTGTACCCGTCTGCCTCTGCTTCATTACAAACGGTGCGCACGCGACAGTACAACGAAATCGACCTCGAGAAAAAGCGCCAAGACCGGTACCGCTCGAAAGCTCTTAATTCCCCTAGCTAGACCCTCGAATCTTAGCCTCGCAGCTACACGCGCTGCTGTGTGGTCGCGTGGAAAAGAGACGTTCAGGGGCTCTAGAATCCAACGCGAACCTCGCATACCTACCCTAACCTCAAACTACTCCCGATTCCTCCCAAATTTCATCCTAAGCTTCTTTAGCATATAAAGAAACCCTAGATAGAGTTGCATAGGGATACCCTTAAGGGAACACCCGCTAGCCCTATTGTAGCCCCTTCTGCCCCGACTTCCGCAGAATTTTTAGGGTCCGCCAAGCCCTGCTAAACCTTATTTCGACCACGAGAACCTACCTAACGATATACCCCTAGACCCCCTAGGCAGCCTACCGCCTAATAGGGTAATCCTAGGCTCCCCTATTATAAGCCCCTTAGCCCTACTAACGGAATACGGAACCCCTTAACTAGATTAGACTAAAATTTAGATGGAAGACGGCTAAGAGACTTATACCTAGACTACTACCCCTAAAGCCTAGGGCTAGAAGCGGATAATTAATCTAACTAGCCTCTTCCCCCCTCCGGTCTTTAGGTATTAGGCACGTACCCGGTTTACCCCTGCGAAGATATTCCGTTCCTCTAGCGAGGCCCTTAAAGCTACTCTTAACTACCTAATTAAAGCGGCGGATCTCGAAGATAGTAGGGAAAAAAGCTTAGAAATTCTCGACCTTATAAATATCTTCCGCGAATATATAGAAAAAGGCATACTAAACCGGTTAAAGTCTATCCTAGCTACTTAAATCCGCTTAATAGAGAATATAATAAGAGTACTAGCTAACCGGGCTAGAGAACTAGCTAAAACCCCCTAAGGCCATCTAGCTCCTTAGGCCTCCTAAGCTCCTCAGCCTCCCTAAGCTCCCTAGCCCCCCTTATCTCGTTAAAACCCCTAAACCACTTAGGCCTCCTAAGCCCGTAACCCCTCCTACGCGGAAGTAGTTAAGTAAGGAGAATAGTAAATAGTCCCCCCAACGAAAAGAACTAGGCCGGCCCTAAAGCCCGCCCCGATTAGGGAAAGATAGGTCGTCCTAAAGCCTTAGAACGAGATCTCTATACATCTACTCTACCTCCGCAACGCAATAAACGAAGCCTTTAAAGCCGAAATTAAATTAAATAACCTAGTTATCTTAACCGTTTCGATATTAGGGAAGAAAAACGTAGTCCTTACGTGTATAGAAGCCTATATAGTAGACTTTTTAGCTAAGAACTCTACTATTATCTTAAAGATTACCCCTTTCTATAATCTCGAGATTAATAGGCCCTAGTATAAGATAGCCGTACACGGCGTCCCTATAAATATCCTCCAGGACTACACGGATAAGAAATTCTCCTCTTTTATTAAAGAAGACGCTAAGGCCTTTAACTAAGGCCTTAATATAATCGGAGAGCCGTACTAGCTAACCCCTAAATTCCGAAGGGAAGCCTAATAGGCTAGCTTAATCTATATAGCCTTCTCTACTAAAGAGGAGGCTAAAAGAGTAATTAATAAGAGACTCTCCTTACTAGGAGTCTTCTATAAAGCCGAAAAATATAGGGAACTAAAATACCCGACCCACCTAAAGCGGAATTAGACTCTATATCTATAGGATATATTAGAGTACTATAAGCCAACGTCGCTCGTAAAAGCCCGGCTACCGAAGGGCTATTATAGCTAGTAATAGAGCTTAAAATAGATATTATTCTTATCTAAGAACCGTTTATTATTAGCTCCTCTAATCCCTAAGAAGTACGGTCTATTAACTACCCCTCTTTCGTCTAAACTCTTCTAGTTTTCTCTCCTAGTTTAAGGCCCCGTGTTCTAGCTTATATTTCCCGCTTTATGCATGGGGTAAAAGTAAATAGGGCCGCCCTTTTTGCTAGCGAAGATAGTATAGTATTAGAGGTTTAATAACTAAATTATCTATCCTTCCGGATAATAAACCTCTATAACTAGGCTATCTAAAGATAAGAAGGATCTTCTAAGATATTAGAAAGAGTTCTAGAATACTTAAATATTCTTAAACCCTCTATAATTCTCGGGGACTTTAACGAACACTACCTATAGTAGGACCCTCTTACCCGACTAATATAAGGAGCCCCTAGGCTAGTTAAATAGATAGAATCTAATAACCTAGAGCTACTAAATACGGTAGGAGAAGCTACCTTCTTTAAACTAGATTTAGTACGCCCTACGGTCCTTAATCTAACTCTATTAACTTAAAATTTATCTAATAGAATAAAGGACTAGTAAATCCTTAATAACTTCGGCTTAGATTACCGGCCGATATTCTTTAAGATAGAAACTAGAGGCCCTATATTAGATTTCTCTACTACTACGGCCCGATTTAATACTACGAAAGTAGACTAGAAATATTAGGCTCCTTAAGCGCTACCGCCCTAGGCAACTAGGTAGATACTTAATAGTAACTAGAGGCCCTAGCTATACTAAGGATAACTCGGTTAGGTACTAGAGTACGGGCCCAGCGCTAAGCGACTGGGTATATTTACCCTTCGCCCTCTCTTTCCAGACTCTCTTTTCTTTCTCCTTATATATAGATTTTGGCGGGGTAGTATACTAGTAGGGTATACTTCCACGGTAACCTGGCCTTTCTAGGGTGGCACAGGTTCTAAGTTCGAATCTTAGACCGCTTACCTACTCGTAGCATATACGTCCTACGTTAAAAGTATACGTACCCGCGTTCTCCCTAGCGGTAATAAGGGAGAAAATCTATAGGTGGTTAGGGTGGGCTATAAGTGGCATGTACGTCCCACTATAAAAGTATACGTACCCGCGTTCTCTCTAGCGGTAATAAGGAGGAGAAGGGCCAGCTAGGCGCTTCTAAAAATAAATTTTAAGAGCGCTTTACTAGCGCTTATAAATAGGTAAGCCGGGACTTCTTACGGCTTAGTCTTAAGATTTATAGTTATCTCTCTCTATAGTTCCTCTCTCTTAGCTACTCTTCCTACTTTAGATACCGCTACCGGTATATAGAAAAAACTATACTAAATAGAGTATCTACGGATACTACTATTATAGATAGGGAAGGTTTTTACCCGGGCTATCCTAAGAAAGTAGCCACGGTTTCCCCTTCTATATATCCTTATAGATAGCTATAGCTATATAGACCCTTCGGGGAGCTAAATTAGCTTAAAATTAAATTTATCTATCTATCTATCTATATATAGATTTTTAGTTAAAAGTAATACTATTATTTCGGCTTTACTGCCTTATATAATCTATATACTACTAATAAGAAACCTAAACCCGATAACCCGACACCCGTACTATTAACTAGAACCTAAACTCGATAATCTATAACTAGAACCCGATAACACTAATAACCTATAACTAGAACTTAATAATACCGATACTCTACGATAAGTAACCTAGAAATATTAAAACCTATACTATTAGAGAAATAATAGTATAATTATAGAAAATCTATCTTCTTTAACAAGATACGAAGATCCTCGTTAATCCCGTACTAATCTCTTTAGAGTTTCACCCGAAATACGAGTCAAACTACTCTAAAAACTAGAATAATTAGCGAAGATTATAGCGTAATAAAGCCTATTCCCCGTAAGCTATAGTCGTAGCCGTACTAGTAGTATCGCTAGTACTACTTCTATTTACCTAAGCGATAATAAAGAAGGATTATTTAGTAATATAGTTAGGAGACCTAGCTAGAACCTTAACGAGTTTACAAGTAGTACTATTCTATTTTAGGGCTTTCCTAATACCTTAGACTAGTAAAGTTAAGCTACCGGTCCTATCTTACGTCGTACTACCTTACGCAGAAACCTAGAACCCGAAGAACTTGTATATTTATTAGCCACGGATCTTAACCTTACTATTAACCCCGGAATACTAAGTAACTACGGACTCGACTCTATTCGCTAGCCTAACGAATATACCTTCTATAACTAGTATACTATAGTAATAATAAACTAGCGTACTAAGTTCTACTACGTCCTCTAAGTTACTTAAATAGCTACTAGTAAAGAGTATATAGCCTACGTCTCTCTTTAGGACAAGTATAAGAGACTTAAATAGACCTATAAGAAGATAATCGCTAGATTTAATAGAGTTATTAAGGAAAGCAACGATAAGATTAGCCGGCTTATCTAAGAAAATAACCTTCTAACTAAGAATATCGCTAACTATTACGAAGGTATCCTCTCTAGTACTAATATTCGTAGTCTTAACTAGGAACGTTAACTAAGAAAGAAAACTATTACCTTATAGCGAACCCTCCCTTATTAGAGCTTACGTAAGATACTTATAGAAGATATTAATAAGCTTATCTCTACTAACATCTATACTTTCGTTAACTTTAAGAATAATATAATCTTTAAGCTTAAAGTCGAAGAGGACTTCTTTAAAGAAAATTAGAAGCTAATAATTCGCTATATCTACTCTCGCCTTGCTAATTTAATTACTACTATAATACGCCCGTATATTAGTAGCTACTAGATAGCCCTAGATTTCTTAGAAAAGCTAGGAAAGATATATAGAATAGATATCGTAAAGAAAAAAGCTACTAATAACTTTATTCTTACTAGATAAAGCGAGAAAGAGACGGTAGACTTCTACTACGCCCGCCTATATATACTCTAGTCTCTTACTAATCTAACTAAAGAAGAGAAGATCGATAAGATATAGAATAGTATTTTTATTAGCTTAGCCCTCTTAGTAGCTACTCTTACCTTTACCTCTCTCGAATAGCTACTTAAAACTCTTCGTAAGACCGAATATCGTCGTTAAGAGATTAAGTCTATAAATATCCGTTCTAATAAAAGAATAAATAATAGTAATAATCCTAAAAGAGATCGCACTAAGCCTACCTATAACTAGAAACCTACTTAAGATAATCTTAGCCGCTAGAGTAGGACTAGAAGCGGTAATATAGACTAAGATAGCTAATAGAGCCGTATACCTACTACTACTAAACTAAGAGACTAGATTAGACTATAGTATAAGCCTAAGCTAAAACCCTTAAAGCTATTAGACGAGAAACGCCTCGTAATAACGAGGTAGGAACGCTACCGTAGCTATAGAGGCTTAGGCTACTTTATATCTAATACCTACTATCCTAATAATAACCGCGCTAGATTCGCGTATATCTAGAGTATTAAGGAACTTAACTCTAATAGCGAGTCGGAAAACTTCTAGTCCTAAGAGTAAGTCGCCTTCTAGAACTATAAGAGTAGAAGAAGCTAAACGAATAGTTAGCTAGTCGTAGTTAGAAAGAGATAAAGGTGTTAAACTTCGTAGTAGATAATCGCGCGTGTAAAATTAAGAGAACTTATCTTATTATATATACTATAGTAGCTAGTAGTAATATACGTTCTCTTATCGATAATAGAAGCTAAGCTAAGCTTATTAATACCTCCTTTATTCGCGCGCATAAGATAATAAAGATCCCTCTTATTAGACGGATTACTATAACTTTAGAAGACGGAATATTCTCCTAATATATTATCTATACCTCCCTAGTCGATATTAATATTAGTTCTTATAAGAAATAACTTCTCTACTATATTACTAACCTAGAAGACTATTTATTAATCCTTAGAGACGGATAGTTACGTACTTATAACCCGTATATCGACTAGGATAAGCGGTTAGTTAAGTTTTATAAGCCTTAGTACTTTAAGGCTAGCTATCTTACTATAAAACCTTATACTAAATACGCTATTAGGTGCCGACCTAAATAAAAGACAGAGAAATCTTAACTAGACATTCAACTATATTCCGTATTCCTACTCTTTTACCTAGTATTACTTCCTAGATATAAAGAATACTACTATATACCCGCGGAACCTACTATAAATACTAGCGTAGCTATAACTAGAGAAGATAATTTCTAGAAGTTTATAAATAGAAAGAAGATATATAGGAGAGAAGAACGTCTTGCCCGGCTGCTAAAGAAATACTACTAGATTAAAGAACTCTAGAATAAGATAGAAGCGGATATACTCCCTCCTTACTAGAAAGAAGACTATAAAATTAAGCTTAAACCTAACTATAAACCTCCTTATATAAAAAGCTACCGCCTAATATCTTAATAGGAAAACGAAGCGGTTAAGAAGTATATTAACGAATATCTCGGAAAAGGGTTTATTCGCCCTAGCTCTTCGGACTGTACCGTACCTCTACTTATTATTAGAAAGCTAGGAAGAGGACTTAGGGTCTATATTAACTATAGAGCCCTAAACGCTATTACTAAGAAGAATCGATACCTAATTCTATATATTAATAAAACTCTTACCTAGCTTAGTAAGGCTAAGATCTTTACTAAACTCGACGTTATCTATACTTTTAACCGGATCCGAATTAAGAAAGGCTATAAGTACCTTACCGCTTTTAACACTCGCTTTAGTTAGTACGAATACCTAGTTATACTCTTTAGGCTCTATAATACGCTAGGCACCTTTTAGAGCTATATTAATAATTCTATACTCGAATACCTAGATAAGTTTTATATAGCGTACCTAGATAATATCCTTATCTATAGTAAAAAGAAGGAGAAACACGCTAAAAACGTTAATAAAGTCCTCTAACGACTAAAGGACCGTAGTCTTTAACTCGACCTTAATAAATGCGAGTTTAATATTAGATTAGTTAAATACCTTAGCCTTATTATAAGTATAAACGGAATCGAAATAGACCTAGAAAAAGTCTCTACTATTATTAATTAGGAGGTACTAACGTTAGTAAAGGATATATAAGCCTTTCTTAGCTTTATAAATTTCTACCGCCGCTTTATTAAGAACTTCTCCTATATAGCACGCCCTCTTACTAAGATAATAAAAGAAGAATACTTTATAACTAGAAATAGGAAACGTAAGATAAGATACTAGGACTTTATATAGAATAATAAGAAATAAACCGCCTTTAATTAGCTATAAGCCGCATTCACCTCTATACCTATCCTCGTATATTTCGACCCTAAAAAGAAAATATAGATTAAAACGGATGCCTTAGACTTTATTAGTATAGGTATTCTATCTTAGATATACGATAGAGTACTTAAACTAGTTATATACTTCTCTAAGAAAATATCCTTAACTAAGTATAATTATATAATCTACGATAAAGAGCTACTCGCTATTATTCGCTTCTTTAAGACTTAGAAACTAGAACTTATAAGCACTTCTATAGATAAGCCTATTAAGGTGCTTATAGATTATAAGAACCTAGAGTATTTTATAATAACTAAGTAACTAACTAGCCGTTAAGCCCGCTAGGCTAAATTTCTATCCGTCTTTAACTTTATTATCTTCTACCGGCTAGGCAAATAAGGAGAGAAGCTAGACTCGCTTATAAGGAGAACGTAGGACCTATCGTAAGGAATTAACGACCTAAGGAAGCAATACCGGTTCTAATAACTACTTCGGGACTTAAACCTAGAACCTAATATAAAGATTACTATTAATTCTATCCTTTTTACTACTAATAACCTAGAGGAAGAGAAGTTAGACTCTTAAGAGCCGGAAGATAACTAGACCTAGAAAATCTATAAAGCCCGGGAAACCTAGGAAGCTATATAGAAAGACCTCGATATACTTATTAGCGAAGCCTACGAGAAGAATAGAGTAATTTAGAACCTCCGTAGAAGCATTAATATAGAAGATAGACGTATACTAAGCTACTTAATTAGGAAGAGCTATAAGAAAAATATTTAGAACTTCTTAGTAAAAGATAATTAGGTATAGCTAAAAGACGCGCTTATTATCCTAGACTACTAACTACTACGCCTACGCCTTCTAAAGGATTACTACGAAAAACTACTTATAGAATACCTAGAATCTAAGGCTATATATAGGAAGCTTATAGAAAACTACTAGTAGGCTAGATAAAGGAAAGATATTACTCGTTTCTATAAGAACTATTACTACTACCGCCGCTATAAGCTATACTTAGAGTAAAAGTAAGGACTACTAAGACCGCTCTCTATCCTCTAGTAGAAGTAGCTCTACGTAGCCCTAGACTTTACGGAAAAACTACCGCTATATATTAGGAGAAATTAGGGATACTAATACTACCTAGTTATTATAGACCGTTTAACTAAGGAAAAGATCTACGAGCTAATAATAACGCTAAGTACTAAAGAAACCGTAGAGGCTCTAAACCGCCGCCTCTTTTATATACGAGGTTTTCTAATAGATATCGTCTCTAACCGAGGTAGCGCTATAGACTTCTATATCTATAGAAGAATTATAGAACGATATAACGTAAAGGTTAAAATATATTGTAGTTCCCTCGGGAACTTGCTAAATACGTAGTATATTCTTACGTGCCTAGGGAGAGAAAACGAAGATATAGAAGACTCTAATTTCTAAAGATAGTAACTACGGTAGCTTAAATATATAACTATTAGGTATAAATTAGATAGAGTTAAGGTAGTAATTAGGTAGATATTAGGTAGTAATCGGGTAGAAATATCGTGCTTAGAGCACGTTAGGTAGTAGTTAGATATTATCGCTTAGTATAGATTAGTTTAGATATATCTAATTAGTATTAATACCTAAACCGTTATAAAATATTAACTATATTTTATCTCTAGACTAATAGCTAGAGCGAAAGCTCTATTAAAGATCTTAAAAAGTACCTCCGGATATATATTAACTACGCGCAAGATAACTAGGTCGACTTTCTACCTAAAGCTAAATTTATAGCTAATACGTATATTAGCGTATTAACTAGTATATCGCTATTCTTCGTAGATAACGAATTCTATTTACGCACTAGCTTAGAACCTATAAAAATCTACTAGGGCACTAGAAAAGTAGAATTAATTAGAATAGACCGGTTAGTTAAAAGGTTAAATACTATAAGAAGCTTCCTTTAAGATTAACTAGCCTAGATATAAGAAGAATAAGCCCGCTATATAGATAAATTCCGCTAGCTATACCCTGCCTTCCGTATAGGCGATAAAGTATTTATTAACGCCCGAGACTTTAACCTAGGACGGAATAGTAAGTCTCTCTTACTAAAGAACCTTAGTCCGTAGAAAATTACTAGATTAATTAACGGTAAAGCATACGAAGTTGCTATACCTTCTTATATATAAGAGAAAGGAATCTTCTCTATATTCTACCCCTAGAAGCTATACCTTACCCTAGATAATCTATATCCGGGTTAGGTCTAGGAGTCTAGCCTAGTATATATAATCTTTAATAAGAACGAGAATAAAACTTATAAGGAGTAGGAAGTACTAGAGGTAGTAGACTACCGAAACTTAAGGTATAGAGTATAGTATAAGATTACCTTTATAGGTAACTAGGACGAGTAAAACTCTAATTCTCTATAGTAATACTAGGGTAATTATAAGAATGCTCCTAATAAAATCCGTAAGTACTACGTATACTATAAGGACGCGCCCGAGCTACCCGAATTTTTTAAAAAGCTTAGTAGATCTCGCTTAGAGAAGAAGGAGGTAGTATTAGGCCTCTTAAGCGCTACTATCCTAGGTAACTAGATAGATACTTAATAGTAACTAGAGGCCCTAGCTATACTAAGAATAACTCGGTTAAGTACTAGAGTACGGGCCTAGCGCTAAGCGACTAGGTATATTTACCCTTCGCCCTCTCTTTTTAGACTCTCTTTCCTTTCTCCTTATATATAGATTTTTAGTTAAAAGTAATACTATTATTTCGGCTTTACTACCTTATAAGAAAAGATTCTCTCTAATTTTCTAAGAGAAAGTTAAAGAAAAGCTTTCTAATATACTAGTAATAGCCCGGAACCTAGAATCTTCCTCCTCTCTCTCGAAAAAGATAGTAGCTACTAAACTACTTAAGATACTAGCGCTAGATAATCTAGAAGATACGCTAACTAAAGCTATCTCCTACGCTACGAGTCTTACTATTCCTCGTCTTAAACTAGAACTAAAGTCGAAATCGTAGTAGAACGAGGAGCTATCTACTAAAAGATAAGAGCTAAAACGAAAGACTCGTCTTCTCTTCTTTCCCTCTACGTAGAAAGAGAAGTAAGAATACCTAGAAATCCGAAAAACCTTCGTTAACGCGATTAAGCAAGCTAAACGCTAGTACTAGAATTAATTTCTCTCGTTAAACTCCCCTTAAGATATATATAAAGCTATATTATATACGAAGCCTCGATCCTACGATTAAATTCCCTCTATAAAAGAAAAAGATAGCTAAGTTAAGACTAGCTTTAAGGGATAGTACTCTGCCCTAAGAGAAGGCCTTTTTCCTATACCTCCCTCGGCTCCTCCGTATAACTAGAATAGCTACTCCTCCTCTAAGAACTAGAATTAGCCTATTCTTAGCTATACGGAACTAGAAAAAATATATTTAAACTAAATAAAAGGCACGACCCTAGGGCTAGATACTATAATATAAGAGATAATTACTTATACGTTTTAAGCCGCCCCCGACGCCTTCTATTAGGTATATAGCCTACTTTTTATCTACGGATACTATCCGTTACGCTAGAGATAGGCTACCGGTATAATTCTAAAGAAGCCGAATAAACCCGATAAGTCCGCCCTAAAGGCTTATAGGGTAATTTTACTTCTAAATTACCTAGGAAAAACTTTTAAACGAATACTTATAAAAAGGCTAGGCTTCTTAGTAGAAACGACCTCTCTTCTAGACTCCTTCTAAATCGGGGGAAGGCTAAAGAAATCTACTATCGATACCGCCCTATTATTAACGAATATTACTAAAAAAGACCGCCGTAAAAAGCGTAAAACGTCGGCTCTATTCCTTAATATAAAAGAAGCCTTTAACTACGTCGCCTAAGAATAACTACTAGCTATAATAGTAAGAAGGCGGGGTAGTATACTAGTAGGGTATACTTCTACGGTAACTTAGCCTTTCTAGGGTAGTATAGGTTCTAAGTTCGAATCTTAGACCGCTTACCTACTCGTAGCATATACGTCCTACGTTAAAAGTATACGTACCCGCGTTCTTCCTAGCGGTAATAAGGGGGAAAATCTATAGGTAGTTAGGGTGGGCTATAAGTAGTATATACGTCCTACTATAAAAGTATACGTACCCGCGTTCTCTCTAGCGGTAATAAGAAGGAGAAGGGCTAGCTAGGCGCTTCTAAAAATAAATTTTAAGAGCGCTTTACTAGCGCTTATAAATAGGTAAGCCGGGACTTCTTACGGCTTAGTCTTAAGATTTATAGTTATCTCTCTCTATAGTTCCTCCCTCTTAGCTACTCTTCCTATTTTAGATACCGCTACCGGTATATAGAAAAACTATACTAAATAGAGTATCTATAGATACTACTATTATAGATAGAGAAGATTTTTACCCGGGCTATCCTAAGAAAGTAGCTACGGTTTCCCCTTCTATATACCCTTATAGATAGCTATAGCTATATAGACTCTTCGGGGAGCTAAATTAGCTTAAAATTAAATTTATCTATCTATAATAGTAAGAATAGGCCTACTAATTAACCTACTCGCGTAGGTTAAGTCGTTTCTTAATCTACGAGTACTACGCCTCGCCTTTAACGGAGAAAATAAGAAATTTAGTAGAATAGAGACCGGGATTCCTTAAGGAAGCCTAATCTCCCCTATACTATTCCTTATATATACCTAAGAGCTCTTTAAAATAAATAAAATTATCTACCTATTCTATATAGATAATATTATTCTTATAGCTAGTTCTTCTAGTTATAAGCGTAATAAATATCTATTAGAGAAAGAGATAAAATAGCTCTATAAGCGGGGCTAAAAGAACGGGGTAGAATTCGACCTTTTAAAGACCGAACTTCTATACTTCTCTAATAATAAAGAGACTAGCTAAACCTCTATTATCTTACTAGACGGTAATATAGTAGAACCTTAAAAACTCGTCTAGTAGCTAGGAATCTTCTTCGACCTAAAACTTATTTTTAAGAAGTACGTCTCTATAAGAGTTAGCTAAGCCCGTTTAGCCTTCTAACGCCTCTCTAGACTAGCTAATACCGAACGAGGTCTATCTCCCTACGCGGTTAGATAGCTATATATAGCCTATATTACTAGCGTAGCCGATTTCGGCTATCCGATCTTCTAGAAAAATTAGGCACAGTTTAAACGCTAATATATACTACTCTAAAATCTTACTCTACGAAAGATTCTAGGAGTTTTTAAAACTACCCCTATTATTTCTCTAAAACTAGAGACGGTAATCCCACCCTCCGAGCTCCGCCTAGACGATACCCTAAAAAAGTATACGTTTAGAATAAGATAGCTTAAAAAGAAATATCTAATCCGCTACGAAATAGAGAGAGAATCTAACCGAAATATAGGAGGTATACCTTCTATATAGGTAGAAAGAATAAGAAGAATATACTCTAAAATCCCTAAGGAGATAGAAGAGGTAGACCTCTTTCTTTTTAAACTATAGAGCGGTAGTCCCCCCTATTCGGTTAGGATATCTACCCTAGAGAAGGAAACCGAAGCTAAAGTACACGCTAAGGCCCTCCTAGAAGCCCTAAATAGTTAAGTATCTATATATTCCGACGCCTTATAACTTCTAATAGGAAAAGGGATAGAAATAGAAATAGGAATATATTAGATTTAAGAGTAAAGAGTTATAAGGTTAGAAAAGAGAGTAGATTCTACCTGTCTCCTAAGAGGGAGGCCGGTAGGCTTACTTATATATATAGGTAATAACTAAATAACCGAGGATACTAAAGATCCGAGAGAGAGTGCCGATGCGGGGTTAGATACTAAAGAGTGTTGTTGCCTAAAGAATAGAATATTCGAGATAGACGAGATGCCTAAGGTAGTAAGGCAAGAAAGTCTAATAGAATACTAGACCTTAGCTAATCTCGAGATACTATATAATAAGAACTAGTTAGAAACTACGGTTCTAACTACCTCGTTTATAATAGCGAACTAGAAGGTATTATAAATACCCTTGAATTTGCTAGTAAACGAGGATATAAAAACCGAGAAATAAGAGTCTATGCGGATAACTAGGCCGCACTCTTACGGCTATAAACCCTAGCTAATACTCCTAGCCAAGATTAATAAATCCGGGCAGTTAAAGTAGTAAAAATCCTATAGGATAAGGGGAATAAAATCTCTCTAGAATGGGCATCTAGATATAAAGATATCCTTAGAAACGAGGCCGCGGATAAACTCGTAAAAGAAGCTACTAGACTACCTATATTAAGCTCTAAAAATAGCCTAGCCTTCTATAGAATATAGCTAAAGGAGGAGCTTTATAAGGAGTAGATAAAGAAGCTTAAAAATACCCCAGCCTCTACCTATAAGGAACTATACGGCTATTAAGTTAAACGGAAACTAAAACCCCCTCTAAAGGAGCGGGAATTAGCCTCCGCCTTTTACTAACTAAAGATAGGATACGGATACTTTAGATCCTATCTCTTTAGGTTTAAATACGCCGGAACCGATAGGTGCCCTTACACGAATATAGCAAAATAAACACCTAGATATCTTTTACTAAAATACCTAAAATACTCCTACGAAAGAAGAAGTATTAAGGATATACTTAGAAGAGAATATCTAGACCTAAAGGAGCTTCTTACCTTAATAAAAGAAATATCTAGTACGCTAGAGTTTCTAAAATAAATATAGATATCTATACGGAGGTAGTATCTAGAAACTAGCTCGGCGGAGCTTTAAATAAACGTATACCTACCGTACTTCCTTTTACTTTCCTTATATACTTCCTCTTTACTTCCTTTAGCTATAAGCCTATTTAGGCGATAGACGCTATACCGTTTACTATACCTAAAAAGCCTACCTTTACTAAAAGAGGTATTACCCTTCTATAGCTACGAGTTCTAGAAACTCCGTCTTTAATAGTCTTAGGCTAAAAAAAAGGACGTAAAACTAAATAAATAATAACTTCGACTACGCCCTAAGAAAGCTTTAGGCTTTCTATTAGAAGTATCTAGAGAAGCCTAGCCTACCGTAGCTACTAGAGACATAGCTTAAAATCGACGCCGAATTAATAGAGTAAGCTCCGGAGATCTTACGCTAAAGGGGGGGGTAATATTACGATTCTATATAAGAGCACCTATCGTAGGGTAGAGGACGGGCGTAGGATCCGGATTAATTATTCTTTCTTTAGCTTACTTATTTATTAGTTAGCGTATAAGGCGATATTTCTTTACCCTACACCTACTATACCTTCCTCTCTTTTTCTCTTTAGCTTAGGAACTTCGTTCTATTATATCTACTTCGAATTTAGTTTAGTAATAGTCGTAATACTAGGGAGCTTCTTAGTAGCTAGCACCTTTTTATACGCTAGGCTTTTCTCTATCTAAATCTTCTTAATAATAGTATTATAAACGTAGCTTACTTAGACTCCTTACCTCTCGTTTACCTTCGTTAATTTAAAATCTAGATCTAGACTTACCTACTTATAAATTAGGAAGCTAGTATTTTAGTTCGTTCTTTATATATATAAAGCTCGCCCCTCTACTTTGTAGTTAGTTCTTTAGTCTAGTAATAAGTATTCCTCGCGTATAACTTAGTACGCCTTAAATTAGACCTTGCTTACCTCCCTCGTCCCTCGTCCCTCGCCCCTCGTCTCTCGTACCTCGTACCCTCGTCCTTTAAACTACACCCTTATACTTCGGTATTACTTTACCCCTACTACCTTTACCGGCTTCGTTACCTCGTTCCTCCGCCCCCTAAAGTCCGTTTATTATATTTTACTAGACTCCTCTCTAGTAGGCCTAAAGCTCTCGCCGAAGCCCTAGACTATAATCCCTAAAATAGTTAATAGAACTATACCTCCTAATTCTTAGGATACGCTCTTCTAAGTCCTTAATTAAGTCTCTACTCCTATTAACGCTCGTCCTACCTTCCCTAAAGATATCCCGGTTTCTCTACGCGTTACTCTTAGCTAGGTATACGCTAGAGGAAGATAATCTTGCCTAAGATCCGATATCGATTTACTAGTTATCCCTAAGAATGCTACGAACGCCTAAGTTACTTATATCTTTTACTACTACGGTTTTAGCTAAGATAAAGCCTTCGCCCGACTCTAACTACTAGCCCCGAACCTCTCTACTAATACGCCGGCTACTACGTCTATAGTATCTTCTTTAGAAATCCCTCGTCCCCGTATTCCTAAGGTATCGGATCTAGAACCCTTTAAAGGAGAACGCACTCGGTTCTAGAACTTCGCGACGTAACTTTAACTTAAATTTGCCTCGGACCTATCTACTTTTATAACGGACATAGCTAAGATTACCTACGCTAGGTTATATCTTCGCGATACGGCTTACACTTAGTTTGCCCCTTACGTCTCTACTTCGAACGGTTCCGTAGACTTCGATAATTATAAGGCCTTCTACTAAGCTCTTAAGGCCGTATTTAATAATCCTAATACTTACGCAACGGCTAAACGATCCCTCCTCGTACTTAAATAAGATAAGTCCTACTCGGCTTACTACTTACGGTTCCTCTCGCTTATTACGACCCTCGGTTAGAAAGAAAACGTAGTTAAGATCCACTACTTCCGCCTTAGCCTTAAAGAGAACCTTAAGAACCTTCTTATTAGACGTTCTATGCTAATAGAATTCGAAAAATTCGCTAAAACCTGCATTGCGTTAGATAACTAACTCTATACTCGAATAATTAAGAAAAAGACACCCGTAACTCGTATCCCTACCTCGACTCCTCTCTTTACACTAGCTACCCCTCGATCCTCGTCTCCCGCGCCAACCTCGATCCCCTAAAGTAAACCTATAGAACTAGATGCCTCTACTCGAAAAGCGTACCGAAGAGCTAATAATCTCTGCGCTTACTATGGTGATCCGAACTACTAGGTACGTAAGTGCCCTAAGGCAAAGAATCCAAAGGGTTTAAAGGGTTCAAACCTTAATTCGACCACAACTATACCCTCTCCGCCCACCTCGCTACTAGTAATAAGTCCACTCGTCTCCTCTAAAACCTCGACTCCTATAACTTCTTCTACGGCTTTAGTCCTCTACGTATTAAAAAACGTAGAAGGCTAGGTAGTACCCGGCACCTACCTAGCCTCCCGCCACTTTCTACTTTAAATTAATTCTCTATTCTTACTTCTTTATCTTCGAACCTCGGAATACTCTTATTTTTACCCCCCGAACCTCGTACCTTAATACTACGCGCTATTAATCTCGGAAAACGCCTACTTCTTATTCTTAAGTTAGTAGTTAATAATATAATCGAAACCTCGTCTATACTAGACTCTAGTACTTCGTCCTTATTTATAGATAATACTTTTATTAAGGAATACTCGCTTCCTACTCGTTAAAAAATATAACCTAAATCCCTCGAGCTGGCTAATAGATCTATAGCTAGGTAGATTACTTATAAAGCCGACCTTTAACTCGATATTAATTAATACTAAGAACTTCTTACCTTTTAGGTAACTAAGCTTAGTTAATATCCTATTATTCTTAGAAAACCTTAGCTAGAAAGATACGATCTATAGATTCTCTAGTTAAGGAATACTATTACCTTCGCTTCTCCTTTCTACTAAGTAAATTACTTACCTACTCGATAACCTATAATTACGCCTTCTAATCCGCCTTCGATCTCTTACGCTACGGTATCCTACGCCGTTCTTACCCGCTATATCTAACGAGATAAGACTAGGATCTATGCCGTATTAATTAAGGAAATCCAAGAATACCTTAAAAGCCTTAAAAAAACGGAATAATAAACCCCGGAATAAGAACTCGAAACCCTCCGCTTACGAATCCCGGCTCGATTTTACTACCTTCTTTCTTTCTTTACTAAGAAAGAGGCCGATAAGCTTCCCCTATATCGATATATTAATTATAAGATTTCGCTAGAAGAGGGCAAGAAACCCCTATTCGGTCCTCTCTACTTAATATCCGATTTAGAGCTTAAGGCTCTACGCGAATATCTTAATAAGAACCTTAAGAAAGATTTTATTCGGCCCTTATCCTTATCCTCTGCGTCCCCTATTCTCTTTATTAAGAAACTAGGTAGCGGCCTTCGTTTTTATATAGATTATCGCGAACTAAACGGTATTACGAAAAAGAACCGTTATCTACTCCCCTTAATTAACGAGACTCTCCGTTAACTTTAAGGCTCTCGTATTTTTACTCGACTCGACCTTCGCGGTACTTATAACCTTATCCGGATTAAGGAAGGCTCCGAATATTTAACCGCCTTTAGGACTCGCTATAGCCTATACGAGTACCTTATTATACTCTTTAGCCTTACGAATACGCCTACTACCTACTAATAATTCGTTAACGATACGCTACGTAAATATCTCGACCGCTAGTACGTCGTCTACTTAGATAATATTCTTATCTACTCGAAAATAGAAGAGAAGTACTACGAACACGTCTAATTAGTTCTCGAAAAACTTCGTAAAGCAGGCCTATACGTAAAAGGCGAAAAATACGACTTCTATACGACTTCGACTACGTTTCTTAGCTTCGTTATCTCTCTAGATAGTATCTCTATAGACCCGGCTAAGGTAGCCGCCGTAAGAGACTAGAAGACTCCTCGCTTAGTTAAAGATCTTTAATCGTTCCTTGGCTTTATAAACTTTTACCGAAGATTTATTAAAGGATACTCTCGAAAAGCTAGAGCTCTCTTTAGGCTCCTAGCTAAGAATATTCGTTTTACTTAGGGAAAAGAATAGGATAAGGTATTTACTTATCTTAAGGAAGCCTTCTACTCTTATCTAATCCTCCGATACTTCGACTTCTAACTCGAAACTATCCTTAAAACCGACTTATCCGACTTTATTATCTCCGTAATTTTATTCTAATAGGTAACCTACGATAATAGTAGAAGAATCCTATATTCTATCGCCTACTACTCTCGGAAAATAACCTCCGTAGAGTAGAACTACGGTATCGGGAATAAGGAACTCTTAGCTATTATAGAAGCCCTAAAGGAATACCGTTCCCTCGTTATTAACCTCTCCTTACTACTCCTCGTTCTTATAGACTACTCGAATTTAACTAGCTTTGCCTCTAAGTAAATCTTAAACCGTCGGTAAGCACGCTAGGCAATTAAACTCTTAGAACTCGACTTTAAGATCGTCTACCGCCTAGGAACTAAGAATTAACGCGCGGATACGTTAATAAGACGGTTAGGAGACCTCCCTACTCGAGAGGGGCGCCTACCCCCTACTACGATCCTTACCTCTAAAAAATTCGAAATTTCGACCCTTATTTCTACTCGCCATTTAATCGCTAGGCTAGAACCGTCTCTAGCTAGTAAAATTCGCTTAGTACTCGATAAGGATACTCTTAGACAAGAGATCCTTACCGCACTCGATACCTACGTACTTCGATATTCTAAGGTAGATTTAGGCGTATATTCTAAGAATAACGATAGTCTCTTACTAGTTAATAGACTTATCTATATTCCTAAAGATCTAAGCCTCCGCTAAAGAATTATTAGCTCTCGATACTCGTATCCGGCTACTAGATACCTAGGCTAAGCAGTAATATTTAAACTCGTTACTCGTAATTTCTAGTAGCTAGGTCTACGCTAGATAGTAGCTCGTTTTATACGAAACTATAAGACCTACTAAAGAATTAAACCCGCTCGACATACCCCCTATAGATATTTAAAACCCCTTAAAGTACTATAACGCCGCTAGTAATCCGTTTCTCTTAATTTAATTACGGAACTTCTAACGTCTAACTCGTTTAATACTATACTAGTAGTCGTAGATCGACTAACTAAAATAGCCTACTTTATCTCTTGCTAAACAACCCTCGATTCGATAGAGCTTACTAAGCTTTATCGAGACTACGTTTTTCGACTATATAGCTTACCCGACGACTTCGTATCTAACCGCGGCTCGATTTTTACCTCTAAATTTACTAGAGCTCTTAGTAGATTCCTATCTATTAAGACCAACTTTAGTACGGCTTTCTACCTACAAACCGACGGCTAGATAGAGCGTATTAACGCTATTCTCGAACAATACCTGCGTGCCTACGTTTCGTATTAATAAGACGATTAGAACGACTTTCTCTCCCTTGCTGAATTCGCTTATAATAATACGATCTCGACCACGACTAAGGTTACACCTTTCTTCGTAAACTACGGCTTCTACCCTCGTTATAAGATTCTATAAAAAGACTCGATCTTAGCCCCCCTCGAACCCCTACGCCTCTTCTAAGAGAACCTCGAAAACCTCGAAAACTACCTTCGCTAAGAAATTCGATTCGTATAAGACGCCTACGTAGAATAGGCTAATAAAGACCGTATTTCGCCACCCGTCTTTAAGCCTAGTGACCTTATTTGGCTCCTAAGAAGGCATATCTCGACAATAAGGCCTTCGGATAAACTTGACTTCAAACGCCTTAGCCCCTTTCCTATCCTAGAAAAGATCTCGACCTATATCTACCGCCTAGAACTACCGAGGACGATAAAAGTCCACCCTATATTCCACGTCTCTTTACTCGAACCCGCGGCCTCTAATCCCTTGCCTAATTAAGTCCAACCTCCGCCCCCGCCCGTTATCGTTAACGGCGAAGAAGAGTACCGGGTAGAAGAGATTCTAGACGTTAAAGCAACCCGGAGACAACTAAAATACCTCGTAAAATGGACTGGTTACTCGATACTAACCTAGGAACCTTACGACCTTGTTAAAGACCTTAAGGCCCTTAATACGTTCTATAAACGTTATCCTTCGAAACCTCGACCCTTAGGCTAAAGGCTCGTAGGAACTTACCTCTAGGGAGGAGAGCCTACTATTATAAACGTGGCTTACTTAGACCCCTTACCTCTCGTTTACCTTCGTTAATTTAAAATCTAGATCTAGACTTACCTGCTTACAAATCAGGAAGCTAGTATTTTAGTTCGTTCTTTATATATATAAAGCTCGCCCCTCTGCTTTATAGTTAGTTCTTTAGTCTAGCAATAAGTATTCCTCGCGTACAACTTGGTACGCCTTAAATTGGACCTTGCTTGCCTCCCTCGTCCCTCGTCCCTCGCCCCTCGTCTCTCGCACCTCGTACCCTCGTCCTTTGAACTACACCCTTATACTTCGGTATTACTTTACCCCTACTGCCTTTACCGGCTTCGTTACCTCGTCCCTCCGCCCCCTAAGGTCCGTTTATTACAAATAGCCTTATTAGAGAGATTAGCGACCTTCTATCTATTCGTCTTATCTAGAAAGTATAGAGTAAGCTTAGTAGTAGCCGGGGGGGTAGGAGGCTTTAGGACTGCTCGGGCTATAATATTAGCCTAGCTAGGCACTACGGGCGTAGGGGTAGTCTAGAGTCGGCTAACTATCTTCTAGACTTACTATATTTCCTTAAGGATATTCTTAAGGCCGGGTTCCTTAGTATTTACCTCTTAGTATATAGAGATATAATCCTAGAAGATTATCTTAGTAATGTCGAGAAAATTTTTTACCTAGCTAGAGAGGACTAAAGAGAGGCTAGCGGATGCTTATAGGGCTTAGAGGAGGGTATCTACTATCTTTAAGGCTCTTTTAACGTATTCTATACTATACTAGGTACCCTACGGTTTATTAGGGGTGCGTTATAGTTAGGTAGAGGTAGTTACTAGAGGGGGCTGTTCGCCCCTTCCTACGGCCTCTATATTAACTACGACGCGGCTATAGCTACTCTAAGTAGTGTTTTAAGTCTCGCTAGGCCTAGGAGAGTCCCTGGGGCCCTCTCTCGGCGCCGTAGCTTGGGGTCGATTTTTTGGCGTGGTTATGTTTTTGTTATAGATCTATAGTATCCAGTTTCTCTAAGACCTTATTAACCTTTTCCCGGTGCGCCCGGCGGGATCCATCCGTAAAGATTAAGATATTATCCACGTACGCGGAGATAAAGTCATCGAGGAAGTCCTTTAGGGTCTAATTAATATACCGTTGGAAGGTGCTTGGGGCGTTTGCCAGTCTAAAGGGCGTTACTAGCCATTCGAAGAGTCCGAATCGAGTCCGGAATACCGTTAACTATTCGCTCCCTTCGGTAATTCGTATCCGGTGGAAGGTAGTAGTTATATCTAGCTTCGTAAACCATCTCGCCTTACTAATCCTATTAAGAGTCTCTTAGATAAGTAGCAAGGAGTAGCGGTTCTTTCTCGTAATCCGGTTAAGTACCCGATAGTCGTAGTAGAAGCGTAGACCTCCGCCTAGTTTCTTAACGAATAGTACTAGCGCAGTAGCCGGAGAGTTACTTACCCGGATAAACCCCTTATCGAGTAGTTCGTTAAGAGTCTTCCTAAGTACTAGAAGCTCGTCACGGGATATATTATATAGAGGTCCCTATAGGGTATCCGGGGTCTTACCGTTGTTATCTTTTTCTAATTCGATCCGGTAGTTAATTCTAGGCCGGTGTGGTAGGAGTTTGTCCGCCTCGTTCTTGTTAAATAGTCGTGTCCATCGAGGGTCTACCTAGCTAGGCAGCCGGGCCTAAGTATCCGTAGGGGTTTTCTCTTAAAGAGCCTTATTAATGTCCGCTAGGCTCGCTATAAAGACTTAGTACCCTTTCTTTTCTCGGTTCCTTAAGAGGTAACTAAAGGCAGAGGCTCCGATAAGCTTGCCCTGAGGGCTAGGGAGATCCGTTGCTTATTTTACTACTAGCTCTATGTCCTTAAAGATGATAGTCCGTTTACTTTGATCGAGTACCGCTTTTTCTTATACTATCCATGGGCTTCCCAATATTAGATCGCAACCGGAAAGCCTAGGCACGATATAGAAGAATATACGCTTATAGCAGTGGCCTCTAATATCTACTTTAGCCTAGGCGACCTCGTCTATTTTCTATCCTATAGGTGTAAGTCCGTCTAGTATCCTTAGGGAGATCTTTATACGCGGGAGGTTGCAGCGTTTAGTAAAACTATAGCTCGTAATAGCGTAGAATTCACAACTAGTATCGGCGAGAGCTTTACTAAAAGACTCTTTATTAATTATAACTGGGGTAAGGAGTAAATCTTGTTCTAATTTGTGTTGCTGCTTGCGCCATTCCTTCTATACTTTCTACTTTTCCTTCACTATTAGCTCCTATCTACGATTTTCGGCAGGAGCTTTTAGTTTTCCGACTACTAGGAGGAGGATTTATCCTCTAGGTCCTCTAATTCCGGTTCTACGTACTCCTCCTATTAGGTAGGCTTTGCAAGCCTTACTGGCCTCCTTGGTGGTAGCTATGGGCACTAGGCAATCCTATGCCTAGAGTCGCCACAGCGTAGGCAACGACCCTTATCCTTACGTTTCTACATCTCTTATTCGTCTACCTACTTAACGCGGCGTCCCTGGGCGGCCCTTGTAGGCCCTATGGGTTCCTAGTCTATTTTGTCTTGCTAGGGCGTGGTCGGCTTTAGCTTGGACCCTGTCTACCTACTAGTAGACCCTGCCGAGCTAACCTTATTTTAACCACGCTACTAGTCTTATTGCCAGCCCTACTAGGGCTTCTTTCCTATATTCCTTAGGTTAAAGGCTTTAAGTTAGTTACTAATACGTTTTAGCTCCGTGCAGTAGTCCTTAAAGGACTGGCTTGTGCTCCTAAGGCTAATTATGCTTCGTTAGAGCTTCTGGCTAAGCCCTGCTTCTAAGTACGCCTTAAGAATCTCGTCCGGCCAGTTAGTGCCTCCCGCCTCTAATACGAGCTTACGGAATTCGGTAAAGTACTCTATAAAAGGCTTATTAGTTTGGCGTAGCTTATGTAGCTTACGTTGAGCCTTCTCTTATATATGGGGGTCGCCAAATAATAGGCGTAGCTGATCTAGTAGGCACTGAGTAGTCATGCTAGTCGTATTGGTGCTGGCTTGTACCTAGGGCTGCAGCTAACGAGCTACTTCGCCCCTAAGCCGATTGTAAAGCATAAAAAACTTCGTAGCTTTAGTGCAACTCGTGTAGTCCACGACGAGTTTAGCTTGAGCCTAGGTAATCCAAGGTTCGAGTTCTTCTCTATTACCCGAAAACTCGGCGAGAGGGCCGAGGTTCTTCGTGGGGCCTATCTTGGTGTAGTGGCTAGTAGGTCCTGACTTAGGGGCAGGGGGGTCCGAGGCAATTCCGGCCACCCTAGCCTCCTTTTCTCCAGCCTCCCTTCTAGCCTCCCCTAAGGGTTGTGTAGAAGGGGTTTAGGCGCCTCCCATCTTCAAGAGTTCCTCCTTCTCTTCCTTAAGCTGTATAACCTCTTGGGTAAGAGTATCTATTCGTGCCATTATTTATAGCAGTAACCGCTTCGTTTCTTGGTTCTCTTGAGCCTGTAGCTCTTGTCCATGCTCTTGAGGACTCATATCGAGTGATTCTAGTGATTCCAGTGATTCCAGTGATTCCAGTGATTCCAGTGCGCGACTGTGCCAGTGATCCGATATCCAGTAAGTCCAATGTGTGAAGTCTAGCTAATGTCAGGGCTCAACCTCAGGATGATCGCTAAAAGGTTTATTGCGCTAAGTACGTTAAGCTAGACTTAAAGAGAAAGAAGAGAAGTCGTAGAAGGAAGAGAAGAGTTATATACAAGGGAGGCTTGGCGTCACGTGACCTGCAGATGATCCTCTAAGGCTTGATCCTAAGGCTTCAGACTCTAACAAATAAAAAGAATAAAGAGTTAAAGCTATCTTAAATAAAAAATTAAAAAAATAGTATAGCTAGTAAAAATAGTAAAAACTCTATTAAGTTAAGTAGAAAGAGTACGCGCGGCTAACTTAGAAACTAGTAAGCGCTTTAGAAGATACTAAAGCCCTAGAGATCTACCTTTAAAGCCGGGAGAGAGGTAATATTACGGTTTAAACTTTAAGGGTGCCTTAGATGGATTCTACGGCGAGACCTTAGGTCGAGAGGACTATGAAGCTTAATAAGAAAACCCTATAACTCGCTACTAATAAAAGAAACTCTAAAGAGATATATAAGTAGCGCTATCTTACTTAAACCTTGCTTCCTTTTCTCTTTAGCTTAGTCTTTCGTAGATAGAATGCCACTGCATTTCCGCGAGTGCACCGGATGCAAGCCATTACACTTAGTCTTCAGTCGTCTACTTGTTCCTCACGCACGTCTTCTTGTACCCACTTAAGGAAAACCCCTCGACAGGTTTTCTCCCTCTTCGGTGTTTGGATCCTTAGAGGCAGAGGCCCGCTCGTTACAATATTATAATACTATCGTCTTTATATTATTCTATCTAGACTGCTGCTCCGGTACGATAGTTAAAAGATTCTGACCTAATACCGCCCTCTTTGCGTTCTCCATAGCATGTACCTCCATCTTAGCTAACGTGTCCGTCGTGTGCGTACCCAAATGAGGTACTAATAGCGCTCGCTGATTCTTCACGAGCCGCTCGTCAATCAACGGCTCCCGCTCGTACACATCCAAGCCAACTGCTCCAATACGACCCTCATCCAACGCGACGGCCATGGCAGCCTCATCGATGATGGCTCCACGCGCTGTGTTCACGAGAACTACTCCGGGCTTCATCTTCGCGATCTCCTGGGCACCGATCAAGTGCTTCGTCTTCGCGGATAGGGGAACGTGTATGGAAATGATGTCGCTCTCCGATAAGAGCTGATCGAACGATACGTAAGAAGCACCAGCCGCCAACTCTTCCGATAGAGGATGCCGGTTATGGTACACGGTCTTCAGGCCGAACGGATCTGCGCGTGCCTTGACCGCGCGCCCTATGCGACCCATGCCGAGCACACCGAGGACCTTGCCCTGCGGGTCATGGCCAAAGTCAACGCCCTTCTTGAATTGCCCGTTGCGCAACTTGCTGAAGGAGGGGTTGAGCTGTCTCAAGGCGCCAAGAAGAAGGAAGAGGGTGAGGTCAGCAGTGGCGGCGGTGACGGGATCCGGAGCATATGTGACGGTAATGCCACGTGCCGTAGCAGCGTCCACGTCGATCTGGTCATATCCGGCACCGTTGTGGCAGATGAACTTGAGTGATGAAGGCAAATGGTCGATGAATTCCTTGTCGAAGTTGCCAGCAACTGCACCGCTGGCTGATGTGCGGTAGATGACCATGATATCATTGTACTTTTGCCGGAGATCGGAGAAGAATTCCTGGCGAGAGGTGCTGGTCACGACTTCCGTAGCCGCTACTTTCCCAAGTGCCTCGTAGGCCTGGCGCGCATGCCGGACCGGGTTGAAGAATAGGATGCGCGGTAATGCAGAAGCAGTCATGTTGGCGGAGTACATGAGATTCTCCTCGTAATGTCTGAGAAAACGAATTCAACTCTGTATGATTTTTGCCCTCATCTTTAGACGTCCGCTTCATTATTTAAGTAAATGTATACTCATTGTGCTGACCTCGCAAATTTTTCCCTCCTTTAGCCCTGCGTTGCTCAGGTCGGTTAAAATTTTAGGCGCAAGTCCACACCGGCAACATTTTAAGCCACGCGTCGTATTACGCTGGCCCTCGATCGGACGGAGGTTAAACGTATCGTCGGGTTGTTCGGGCTTTCTAAGATAGATACGCCTTCTCCGGACGAGTGCATCTTCGGCCGGAAGCCGTATGCGGATGCGCTTCCACCAGACAGCGTAGCCGCTCAACCACACGACAGTAACATTGTGGAGCTGCCAAGCTATACCGTTGCCAAAGAGCTGCTAGTTACCTTCTTTTGTAACGGGCACCATCTCCTGTCTCTCCTTTATGGCCCTACCTGCTTTTGCGATGCTCTGTATGCAGAGGAGCCCGATGGCCGTCCTTGGAAGCCCGGCTCGCTTGGCATTTCCATCATTATCCAGTGCCTCTTCAACATTGCCAGACTCGAGCTGCCGCATCCGCCACCGCAGGGGCAGATGCTAATTCGATCCGAGGAGCAGCTACTTCTGGCCTTAACCTTTCTTTCGCTCAAATACAACCTCGAGTCGATTTAGGCTCTGCTGGCCGCTCGGCTCTCCGTTGTTGCCACTTTGTGTTTGCAAGCGGTTTCGACTACGGGCGGCTTGGTGCTGCGCTCGGTCTACAAGTTGGGCCTGATGGTTTGTCGATGCTCCTAGACAGTATTTAAAACTCATCGGAACCTCAGGCGGTTCCTAATGTATATATAGAGTGCAATGGATTTCAACGCGTTCGTTCGCAAAGCCAGAGGATATCGCGAGCCGAGAAGCGAGTAAGACAGAAGCACGTTGTAGATTCAGCCATGAGACCTAAACGACGACGACTAAGGCTATCGAGGCCAGAGTCCGAGTCACCAAGGCCCGCGCGGATGAACCAGGGCATCAGAGAGAGCGCACAGTCCTTACAGTTGGATAACGCAGGTTTTGGCAGCATTCCAAGCTACAGCTCCCACGGTGGCCATGGGCTCGTATTACTTTGCAACAGCGCAAGATTCCGATTACTACAACGGAATACAAGGAGTGACTCCGCTTCAGAACTCGATACGCCCACTCCAATGCTCAACTGTGGGCGATCTATTCAGAAACTTGGATTCTCGTACCAATGATTGGAAGGTGACTTCTCGTGCCACACCCGTATTTGACCCCACGCCAGTTCACGATGTTTGATGGGGCAATGTAGGGTGCTCTGCTAGATCTCGTTGGATCAAATGACTGAGATCAGATCCTTAGTAGGGTCGTAGCAATCGTGTTGATATTTGCAGATTTAAGCTATGTACAAAAAGTGCCAAGGTTCGACTTGCATTCAACTACGCAGCCGCTCCCTTGATGTGAGCCTCGCCCTTCGCAACATTGCCCCTCAGCTCTTCTATCGCAATCTTCAGCAAATCTCCCTCGTACTGCGATAATTTTCCAATAGGAAGCGCCTTGCTGGCGCCCTCTGCGTTAAATTCGATTGGCACTGCAAGATAGTCTACGCCTAGGCTCTTTGCGACCTCCTCGCCTCCGGGCACGCCAGGAAGGTAGACATATGCCTCTTCAATGATTCCAGACTCCCCTTTCGACGCTTTGATAATAGCCCGTGCAAATCGAAAGCCGGCGTATGCCATGCAAGTGGTGGCTGAGCCAGCGCCATCCTTAGACTTTACGATTTCATCGCCACCGAATTGGACGCCTAGCCGTTCATGATCAGCCATTGTTTACGCTACAGCACCGAATGCAAGCGGATTCTACTTACGGTATGTGATCGCATCCAACTGCTCCTTGGTCAAGTCGACCGACGGCTGGCTTTGACTGAATAGGGGCAAGATGGTTGCTCCGGAGTGCCCGCCGACCACGGGAACTTTGAACTTCTGCGGGTCTTGCTCACCCAGGACGTGAGCGAGAAAAGTTGACGCACGTACAACGTCGAGGGTCGTCACGCCGAAAACCTTGCGTGGGTTGAAGACGCCGGCTTTCTTGAGTACCTCGACGGCGATGGGTACGGTGCTATTAACTGGATTTGTAATGATGGTGATGAAGGCGGTAGGGCAGAACTTGGCCACGCCAAAGAGCAGGTCGGCAATGATGCTGGCGTTGGTCTTGAAGAGGTCTGGCAAGGAGCTTTGAGTGACTTTGAGGCTGGAAGTCTTCTATATTACATCACATACCGTCACGGGTCATGCCCGGCTTGCGCGCGATTCCGGCTGGTATTATGACGAGTTCAACTCCCGTCAAGGTCTTCTCAAGACCATTATCGGCGGGTAAGTACCCGCGGACTTTGGCCGGTGTGTCGATGTGGTTTAGATCGGTGGCAACACCGATTGAGTGGACGACATCATAGAGCCTCAAATCAGTCACCAGACGGCTCTAGAGATAAGAAGTGAGCAGGGTATGTTTTCAGGCCCAGTTCAAGCCACGTGCAGGACGTACCGATTTAAGGAGGAGACTTAGAGGCTGACCAATCTGGCCGGACGCACCAAGGACAGCTACTTTGGTCATTTTAATGGTGATGGTGCTTCGATTATGCGAAATTTGGCGTTTTCGCGAATACCAGACCTGTGTGTTCTTTTTTCTTTTGTGCACCGCGTGACTTAGTCCGCTTTATATTGTGCGCAGTCTCTACGTCGCACGTGAAATATTCTATGCGAGTTCCATAATTGAAGCGTCTTTCAAAGATGCGGCCTAAAGATTACCCGGGGATGACTTAAATCGAACCATTGCTAATCGTCGTGGCTCCAAAAGTGGTGGCAAACAATACGGCCACTGATATGTAGCAAGCTACGGTTGAACTATTAGCCGCACGCTGGCCAAAGGCGGGCCCTATAGTCATTAATGTCATTGCAATGCGGTCATACTGTGACCGATTATGGATCCTGTTTAAGTTTCCTTCGCGTCCAGCAATCTTTAATTCGCTTAAGTCCCTTCGGTATTAGTGGTCGGCACAATGTTCAGGCGATGTGGAGCCAATTAATGCAACTATCCCGCACCTAGCTACGTCTAGTCTAGGGTGTAGCTAGCAGCACGTCAGCGTAGTGGTCTGGGGTATCTGGGGTCCGTCTGGAGCCCATTGTCGAAACGCCGCTTCGTTTATACCGGCCCCATGGGGTACCCAGACCAGTTGTTTTACCCCGCGGTAGCCCCGTTAATTATAAGGTTCATTTCCGAACAAGGGCGATTCTAGTGTTCGGTCACGATGGTCCACCAAAGAAACTTGTTATATTCACGCAATTCTCTGCATCGAAGGGTTGTGTCCACGCTTTCTGCAGCTTCAGAACTTCAGTCTAAAAACGTGAAAGCACGGAAATCCACTCATTCGGGATCCGATCATCTGGCCATGTGTCGAATGATCTTATTCCGCATATGGATCGACGCGCATGCCTCCGACTATCAGGTAAAGGCTATTTGATTTTGCCAAGAAGCGGGATACGTCTGCCACGGAGGGGTCATCAATTCCACAAGTATATAGCAGTATACATTGCCAGATTGCATGGCGACGCGTAGGCTTCCGTGGCATTCTTCGTCATGTCTTCCTCGCCACTCTTCACTGGCCAGTCACTTGCTACCGTCCGAATTTGTTTGATGGTGGCGCCGGCCTTCTTGCTTTTTGGCTACAATCAGTCCAATCTTGGAGGTGTTGTTGGCTTCGACAGCTTCACCGACCGCTGGCCTCTGCTTGACACTGCCAACACCAAGGGAGCCCTCAAAACACAAAATTCCAGAATCCAGGGTAAGTTGCTCTCCGAGCCGTTGTTCGTCGATCAGTGGAAGCTAAGTCATCAAAGCTACTGTTGTCGCCATCTACACCCTTGGATGTTTGGTAAGGGCACTATCAACTATTTCGGTCGCGAATTGGCTCGGTCGACGGCGTTCGCTCGCCGTCTATGCGGGAATTACGTGCATTGGCCTTGTCCTGCAAGCATCTGCATTCAGCCTTGGCCAGCTCATAGTCGGAAGAATCGCTAGTGGTATCGGTGTCGGTGGTGTCAACTCCATCGTCCCCGTCTGGCAATCTGAGACTACCAATCCCAAGAGTCGCGGCAAGAATGTAATTGTCTCAGGAACATTTGTCGCTTCTGGAATCGCTCTCGCTGCCTGGGTCAACTTTGGTCTCTCATACGACCAGAGCTCCTCACTATGCTGGCGCCTCTCCTTGGCTATGCCTCATCTCTTCGCGATTCCGCTTCTTTTCACGCCCTTCCTGTTCCCTGAATCACCGCGCTGGCTGGTTCAGAGAGGCGACCTGGACAGTGCCAAAAGAGCCTTCGCTGTCATCAAAGGGACTAGTCCCGAGGATGACGAAGTCGTGGCAGCTGTTGAGCAAATCCGTCTCTCCGTCGGAGATGCAAGTGAAAAGAGGGCCCCTTTCCTCAAATTGCTCCGCGACACCCACCAGCGCAACGCGTTCCGTGTCGCCTTGGCCTTCTTTGTCAACTTCGCGGCTCAGATGACGGGTGCTAACGCCGTCACTTATTACGCCGCTACCATCTTCCGCGAGTCGCTCGGTTTCGCCCCGCACTCAGCGTCGCTGTTGGCAGCATGCGTATTGACGTGGAAGATCTTCGCAGCAGTCTTCGCCTTCCTTTCCGTCGATCGTGTCGGTCGTAGGCCCTTGCTCATCTTTTCCGCAGCTGGCATGTCCGTCTCCATAGTTGGATTGGCTGCATGCGTCTCTCAGATCGACGTGTCGAGGGGCGCCGGTGATGTGGCAGTCTTCTTCCTGTTCCTCTTCATGGCATTCTTCCCACTTGGGTTCCTCGGTGCCAACTTTCTCTACGCGGCCGAAATCTCCACTCAAGAGCTCCGTGTTCATCTGTCGGCTATCGGGGTAGGCGTAAGTGTGCAACCCAGGTCTCAGTCGTCCACCTCAAATCATTACAGTCTCACTAACAATGGTAACAGACCCATTGGCTTTGCAATTTCGTCGTCGCCGAGATCACCCCAATCTGCTTTGCCGAGATCGGCTATAGGACGTATATTATCTTTGCTGTCATTGGCGCCTTCGTTGCACCTGCTATCTATTTCTTCTTCCCGAGACGAACGGTAACTCCCTCGAAGAGATCGACCGGATCTTTATGCAGCCGAAGCATTGGTGGGGTGTCACCAGTTACGCCAGAAACTTTAAAGCCATCCGAAGTGTGCAACGAAACTCCGAACAGTTAAAAGATAGAACTAAGGGCTTAGAGGAGATTATAGATGAAACTATATAATACGAAAAGAGCGGGTCCACTTATTTAGTTTTTCTGTATTTTTATAGAAATAACCGTCCATAATACCGTGAATATAGCACTCCCCAATTAATATATAATTACCTCTATGCTTCCTTAGAACCATCGATATCTTGCAGCCTTGAAGGAGAGCTAAATAGTCTCCTGGCTTTACGCGCTCCGGGGCGAGCCCGATCAGACCGCTCTTCGCAACCATGAGGCGGCGGTGCCGCGTAGCACTCTCGAGTGATTGGCAGATTAGAAGATGGTTAAAGACAGCATGAGTCTGCCGATTCTCTTCTCGCTGGCAAATATCGCACTCGATGGCGTGGTCCGTCCGTAAATCCTCTGCGCGGTTCCATCTTGGGATGAAGGAGTCGCAGAAAGCCGAAATGAAACTTGGATACGACGCGACCTTGTCAGGTACGAGCTTGAAGTCGACATTCTTTCTGAGCCTGGAGTCTTCGATAATGGTATCCAGCCGCGCTTTTCCGTACCAAGAGTCAATTTTGTCGGCCAGGATGGTGCGGCAGAAAGCCTCGCCGATGCCTGTCTCAGAGGGCCAGTAATTGTCGTCGTTCCAGAATTTCGTTTTCGCAGAGCGCGATTTTGCTCTGCGCCATTTACGAGGTTGATCGATTGAAGTCCGCTTCGCTGTCAAATATGTTTTATCCCCCGATGTCTCTGAAAGAGACTTGGCCGCCGTCGAGGTCCGTCGTTCCCAGTGGTCGAGAACGCAGGACACAGACATCTCGCACCTCTTAAACGCGTAGTCAGAGCGACCATCCGTGTCATAATATTGCGAGCTACACCGGTCTTCCGTACAGGAGCCAGCATCGCCGAACTTGCGATACATCACCTGCTCCCAATCTTCTAGGACTAACATGTAGTTAAACACCGGCGAGTCGGAAGAAGCCGCCATAGCTGTGTCTTCAACCGTCCCAATGAACCAGCCCGGAGCTTCCAGGACAAGTTGGCTTATGATATTCATTTGTGGGATATTTCCTGATGTTGCATGGGAAAAGCTGAGGTCAGGATCCATATCGCAAAGGTGAGACGGCCTTGGGGAATGCTCGAAGTAGCTCTCGTCTGGTATCCATGACGGAAGTGTCCGGTCTTCGTGGAAGCCCGTAGCGCAAAGTATATTAAGGGTGGAAAGCTGCAAGACACACTGCTTAGAGAATTCTGCGAACACGGCGTCTTTCTCTTTAGAGTAATCCGGTTCTAATATTTCTTCGTCTGTAGCAAGACTCAGAAGGGCGTATATCCTGTCTCGTGGTTCTGTCGCCTCATTCCTATGCCACATTTGAATAAGGCTGAGAAGTGACATATCCTTCTTGGCCGATTTTTGTTTTCGGAAATCCGCAAAGCCGAGTGGTATTTGGAGCCACGAATACGGCTCGAAGAAATCAAAGTTCTTCGCCGTCATTTTCAAAGTGGATATCCCCAGCAGGAGGTTTGCACTGGGCATCGAAGAACTACCAGAGGAAAGCCACCTCCCGAGCAAGAACGAACTCCTGGATTGTCCACGAACGTGTCCACCAGTATCGTTCCAAAATGTCTCCGACATGTTTTCCGAGAGCTTCGATCAGATAACGGTTACATAAATCGAGGTCGTCCGTATCGACGTCTTTGCATTCTTGTGCAATCTCATGCTGTCCTTTGGCATACGGCTGCCGTGCATTTTGATTACAAGCTGTTGGATTGTTGATGAACAACGATGATCTATTAATGATTGGCATTAAGAGAGAGAGGGTAGGTAATCCGCTTGCCTCTTATACAAGTGATTGTGACTAAACTATATAGTGAGACACGATTCGTCTTAAAAACGAGTGATATCCTACAATTAAGCTAGAATAGCCGGGTAGAGGGGAAAATAAAGTTACGCGGCCGATTACTAATATTATAGAGGGGAGCGATAGTAGTTAGATAGTAGCAGGTCTATCGCGTAATTATGTCGGAGAAATAGAGTGTAGTAGTAGCGTTGCGTAGTTAGGTTAGACCATGGCTAAGTGGTGCCGGTAAGCAGCAGTAGTGTTTGAACCGGGCAGATCGATAGCGTGGTCAGCTTGTAGATATTGGGAGCTAAGATCAAGCTGCACTGGGAGGGGGGAACAGCTTTTCCCATCATTGAGCGACGTTTAGTATGGGTGGCGTCAGATTGGTCGCAGTCACGGTGAAGGAACAAAGCGATTGCTGGCTGAGGTGGGTACATAAGTGCAGAGTGGAGCCGCGGTGATGTGCGGAAGTAGTTTGGGCAGTAGAAGTACCAGTGAGGAGCAGCGCTGATAGTAAAGGGGAGTGGTGGTGGAAGGTCAGTCGCGCATTCAGGCTGGGTGGTGGCGGAACCCAGAGCCAGGCAGCAATGGTGCAGTCAGAGTGGGAAAAGTTGGGCGGTCGCGCAATCAAGGAGTGCAATAGCTAGGCGATGAGTGCCAGGGTCGAGTGACCGCCCAAGTAAATGAGGGAGCCGGGGCGCAGCGGTAGTGTCGCGTAGTGAGGTTGGTCGGTGCCTGGGTGGTTGCGCAATCAAAGTCCAGTGGCTGGGAGTTGGAGTCGAACATCAGCGGGACTGGAGAGGGAGGTGGGGAGCCGGTCCAGGCCGGCCCTTTGGTCTTCCACCGAAGTGCATACCAACCAACGCCCACTTCTCAAGTCCTGAAACAAGTCCATAACGTAATCCGAGTACACAACGAGAAGAATCTTCTAGTGGCAGCGTGAATCTTTAAGAACTACTATATATGCTGTTGCCTTAGCGTAAGAGTCATATAGAGTAGGGTACAAAAAGGCCGCCTCTTCTCTCATCGAGTTTGCCCTTTAATCTAAGGACGCCATCAAACTTACGTACGTTGTTTTTTTTAACAAGAATTCTTTCCCTCAAGACTTACTTACATTTATCCGACAATTACTCTTCATTTATTCGAGGGTCATTCCAACATCCTCCTCAGCCATCCACTATGTCCAACATTTTCGCCACCCCGCCTCATCCGGTTACAAAAGGTATTCTATCCCCTTTTCAGATCTCCGTTCCAGATGAAGAGGTACAACACTTCAAAACTCTCCTGAATCTCTGCCCCATCGCGGCGCCCAACTACGCAAATACCGCTTCCCACAATGGCACTTTCGGCGTGACGCGCGACTGGCTTAACAATGCAAAGACCTACTGGGAGTCCCAATTCTCATGGCGCGAGCATGAGACGATACTCAACAACATCCCGCAATTCAAAATCCAGGTTAAGGACGATCACACGCCCGATGGCGATGGCTCGCACTACAGTGTCCACTTTGCGGCGCTCTTTTCTCAGAAAAAGGACGCCATCCCGATCATCATGATGCATGGCTGGCCCGGTTCTTTTATCGAGTTCCTACCGATCCTGCTGAAAGTCCTCGACCAGTACGCCGACAAGCCATTCGAGCTACCCTTCCACATTATCGTGCCCTCTCTAAGCGGCTTCGGGTTCTCCAGCCCACCGTCGGAGAGCAAGGACTTCTCGCCCATCGACCAGGCGCGCGTGTTGGTCAAGATGATGACGGTGCTGGGCTTCGACCGCTTCGTCGCGCAGGGCGGCGACCTCGGATCCTTCGTCGCGACAGCTATGGCCGTGCAGCACCCCGAAGTCGCTGCCCTGCACCTCAACCTTGTCGCCATGCTAACGCCGCCTACCGGTCTAGAGGATCCGTCCTACACGCAGGCGGAGCTAGACGCGCTACAGCGTGCGAAGAGTTTCCTCGCGACGGAGGCCGACTTTGCGACGCTGCAGGGGCACAAGCCAAGCACAGCAGGCCTGGCTGTCGGCAGCAGCCCCATTGCCCTGCTGGCATGGATTGGGGAGAAGATGGTGGCGTGGTCGGACCCGGCGACGCGGCCGTCGCTCGATCATATCCTGCTGAACATCAGCCTCTACTGGTTCACGCGGTCGTACCCAACGAGCCTCTGGTACTACCGTAACTTTGTCGATCCGAGCAGAGGCGACAGAGTGACGATTGAGCACGTCAGAGACAAATTGCTTGGCTTTTCGCTGTTCGCGAAGGAGCTGGCGTACCCGCCAAAGGCATGGAGGGACGCATGTGGGAATTTCACGTGGTTCAGGGAACATGGGAAGGGTGGCCATTTTGCGGCGTTCGAGCAACCTGATGAGCTGTGGCAGGATGTCGTTGACTTTGTCACTGAGCAGTGGAAGCAGTAAGATGGATAGATTGAAGATGGTTAAGTGTAAAAGGCTTAGGGAACCTGTATGTAAGCAATCCAGGTCGGAATTCCAGAGGCTATTATTTCCTCCATATTAAGCAGTAGTTGCGAGTGTCTTAATATATTAGCTCTCTAACGTTTTGGAAGAATGTTCTCTATTGCCGTGTACTAGTAACCCCTTAGAAGAACGTACATTCTATTAGTGTAAATAGCCCTCTTTATTCTCTAGTTTATGTTTAAAGGTAGTGGTGGTTTTATTCTCCAAGATTGCTGGCCGGTTTGGTAAAGATATCGCATAGTTATTAGCCACCATTGACGGGGCTTTATAAATATTCTTACCAACAGCAAACCTTATCTAGGCTAATTAATGGCGAGGATGATGACTGGGAAGTACCGAGTCTTCAAAAATATCTCTCCTTTACTGTTCCGTTCGGTGGGCATAGAAACCCAGTTTCAGACGGCATGGTGAGGATGGGAACCCACTGTAGGCCCCATGGCAACAATTATGCGCTCATTCTAGTTCCTTCTACGCACAATCATGGAAGTTCATCCGACTGTGTACGAGTTTACGGTGGTGGAGCTGCCTTAGATGGGCAAAAAGTTCCTGCCGCTGTGACGAGGTCTTCACGCCATCTCCGCCGGTGCGACACGGGCTGCGAGAGAGCTTAGACAAACTGGAGAGCGAGTCACAAAATCGTTCCATTTGTACTGCCAACTGTTGCGAAGGCATTTAATCTTGCGTATACTATGTTTGGTATCGAAGGGAAGAGCGATGGGCTCTGCCTGCTTCTATCCCTTGTGTGACCCGTAAAATTAGCTTTCTTTTAGTACCGCCTTAAGCGTATGGCTTCAACTGCGAACCAACCATGTCAAACAGTGACGTGTCTATATTTTTCAATCTAAATTTATTATACTAGCGCGTGATATGATTGAACGCAGATATCGACCGGTCAGCAGTATCTCCCGACAACGGCCTAACGTTATCCCCTTCGACCTCCACCCTCCCAGGCACCTCGCCCGCCATTTTGCCTACATTCGTCCCACCATACATGTAAGCGAGCCCCGAGCTGCCGTCTTTGTGTCCGTACTCCTCTTGCCAATCCCTCGTGTGCGTCACCGAGCCATCTTTACCTCCAGCAGCAGCGCCGACGCCTCCGCTGCCTCCCAACGATAGATCGCGCACCTCTGGTGCACCCGAATGTCTTCGCGGACCCTGTTGCCATCGCTGCCTCCAAGGTGCAGGCTGCGGCCGGATACTCTGCACACCGTCTCCGTCTAAGAATCCACTCACTCCATTACTCTCACTACTGCTACCTCCATCCCTGCCCGCACCGCCTCCGATGAGCACGGCTTCACGCTCGCGGGCGCGGCGACGGATAAAAAAGTAGACGGAACCGCCTAATAGGACTGCGAAGGCTGCGAAGCCAACAACAATACCTGCAATACCTGAGCCTGAGACGCTACCGCCGCCGCCGTTGGGTGGCGAGGATGCGCTGGCAGTGGCGGCTGCAGTGGCAGGGATCTCAGTTGGGTCAGCTACGGTTATTGTGTGAGGATCGGGTTCTGCTGCTGCTGTGGTGGTGGGTAACGAGACGGAACTGTCAGAGGAAGGTAATGTTGCTGATGTCGAGGGCAGTAGAGCGGTGGTCGCTGCTGTTGATGATGCTGAGGTGGAAGATGCGGAAAGCGGCTCTAGTGCTGACGACAATAACGTGAGTGATGCTGACGCTGATGCAGTTGAAGTTCTATCTGGCGGTAATGACGACATTGAAACAACTGTCGGCGTAGCTGTCGAAGAAGAGATGGAAAAGGTAACAGCAGACGATGTTCTTGTGGTAGATGACGGTCTCGCAATAATTGACGGAGATAAGGCTGTCGCCAACGTACTTGTTGATAGGCTCGCTCGTGTTGATGATGGAGAAGGTGCTGATGAAGATGGAGAATCTGGAGTGTCTGGCGGGCCAGGCACGACGCCCAGCGCTGGGTTTGCAGGTATGTCGGGTCCAGGAATACCTGCTGGTAGCTGGCATACTGTCCGACCGTTTGAGTTTGCGCACGTCTGTCCGATAGTGCAGCAGAAGCCGCCGCCGCAGTCAATTTGAAAGAGCGGACATGTATAGCGTGGGACAATGTCGCGGGCGTGTCGTCTGTTGAGGAGCGGGGCCACTATTGCGTCGACGGCGGGTGCATCGTGGTGTGTAAGGGGTAGTATTGGTTCTTTCGCCATGCCTTTTCAATGTGTAAATAATATTCAGGTGCAAAGTCGGGCGCGAAGTGTATGCCTTTGCGGTATTTCTGTGTTGCAGCTGCTACACCCGAAGCTGTATATGTGAAGCCTGATCTTGCAGATCATCCGTCCCAGTTTCTACCCAGTTTCGCTCACACTCCAAATAGGCACAACGTATTGGACGGAAAGGAGATGGCGGATACGCGCTTGAAAGAATAGGAGTAACACGTCCGACGCCAACGACGGAGCAGTCCAAGACTTATGAGGTGCAGGCAGCACATCGGACAGAAAGCACCCATCGATCAAACGCACTACCCTCCGAACATCAAAACCTGGCCCTTCCATTTCCCACCCATGGCCACTACAAAACTTTTTTTCACTTTCGCACAAGGCAACTGCCTTTAGTCCCAACTACAAGCTTAACCTGCGCGCGTTGACGCATCGATTGCCGCGAGACCAGCGAATCATGATGCAGAGCCACACAGCCTGAGACACCCGCTTGCCGCAAGCAGGAACGGCCGTCACACATCGCCTGCCCAGTCCACCAACCAGGCTGTACCCAGGGGAGAAATAAGAAACTTCACGTGTCGAGATGCTCGGCAATCTCATTGCACCTGGTCGGCAGCCACACTTTATTCCGACTGCCGAGGTGCTGTGTGCCTTGTGAGAGGGGCCTGTGTTCGAGATCCGCAGACACGACCGCCCTGCTTTCTTTTCTGCCGCAAAACCGATAGTGGAGCCCACTTATACTTGTATGCCTGATCGGGAGCATGTAAGGATCATCGGTAGCCACCAGAATTAACTAAAGTGACATAGCATGAAGAGGACTGTGAGTCTCCAACCCTACCGGGATCGCGAGGTTAAATATAAAGGAACTGCGGCCCTGACCTGATCAGTTTCATCATCCTTAGAAATACGTCGCATGATCCTACACGTACCATCGGATCCCCAGTCGAAGGCAAACCACTCTCATGCCGCAATTCATGCGTCTACTGGCCCTAGTTGGAATTATGTCCACTACAAACCGGCTTTTAGCGTTTCTCCCGGAATGTCTGTACACACGTGGCTTCCCTCCAATTTGATGCCACATTCAACTTTTTGCTTCCGCCATATTTGTTAATTCCATTCTTATCTCACATCTTTGCACTTCAAAGCTTCGGCTGTTGCAGAAGAATATAAAATTTCCATTCCCTACATTTCCAGTGGGTCGATTCTAGTAATTCAACGTGTCGACGAAGCGGACGACGAGAACTGGACGCCGACCATGCCACGCTTATTCCATCATGTCCAACTTAGTTACCGGTCCTCATCGGACCACTAGAAGAGTGGTCTTTAATCGTCAGGGTTAGTGCGAGGACGACATCGACGAGGATGTCGCTGTGTGCGCAGCTTTTTCTCATTTGGGAGGTGGGAATGATTCGACCTCGAGGGTCGTCTCCGGGTCATTGCGGCGTGCGGGAGTTTTGATTGGATGGCATTGCCTATAGGTCAGATTTATTGCCTTCCCAAGCTCGTAGTTAAAGAAACACTTGCTCTTCGAGATGAAAACTGACAATTGATGTACTCGGATATATTAACTGGACCCCGTCTGTAGTACGATGACCGTCGTGACATCTGAGCGCTGTAGACTGATGTGACAACCACAACAAAAACAACCCCTTCCACCACTCAACCCTCAATCACCCTTGCGTACCGCAATAGCTCCTCGTCCTTCAAAAATCTCTTAGCTGTGCGCTGTGCCAGGCCAAGCACCACATCAGTACCCTCGTCCGGCTTTGCACCGCACTCCGGCGGTCGCGTCGGGTATACAAACACTATGCCGTCTGCAACGAGAGGAGGCCGGCGCACACGGTTCGGACGCCCGAATCCAAAATCCGCAACTTGATAATACGTCATCGACCGCCAACTTGTACAGTAAAGCCCTGTTCCAATAAGATTCGGCAGCGTGATGGAGTTCTTGTTCCCCGTGCCTGCGACCCACTCGGCGGTTGCGTTCACGATCTCCGGGGTTGAACAGCGCGTAATGCCAGCCCTGATGGCGGCTGACACGGCTACGAGGTTGGGATCAGGGAAGTGTGAAGAGAGCGGCAGGGAGGTCAAGATAGAAATTGGGAGCGTCTGCGTTGGTAGCGCCATGGCATTGCCGTAGAAGCTTTCTGGTACTCCTGCAACGCTGCGAAGGTTAACCGCATGTAATTGTGAGGATGTGGCAGGCACTCCGGAGGGGAGGGACTGAAAAACAGGCATGCGGGCGCGTGTTACGGCGCGCCAGATGGTCGCGATGATTGCATCGTACGTGGAGACCCACGGCACTTTAGCGTTCGTATCTTTGTCCACGCGACCGACGTGAGATTCTTCGACGCCATTCGTACGGACCGCTCCTGGATTGTCCAAGCAAACAAAAGCTGAATCTCTTCGGCCGTGGTCAGTCTGGACCTGAGCTGGCGATGCGTCAGCCTTGAGCGAAGCCAGCTTGCTTCTTGGAAAGTGCAGCGTAATGAGAGAGATCGGTTCTGTCGCTGGTGGTGGCTTATCGCCTTCCCCGGCATGATGGACAAAACCAATCTCCTGATGCAGCTCAATCATACGCTTCGCTGATGGCTGCAGTCCGTGGAAGCACAGCGGAGAACGATCCAGGCGGGGTTGGTCGAAGGATGGAAGCGGCGTCTTGTTGGTCAACGCCCGCGTGTTGGCGGCCCAGTGTGCGACGAAGTGATTTGTCCCGGTGCCTGTGGTTGACATCGTCAGTCCTGTTATTTTTTCCGAACAGTATGATTCGAAAACCGACCGTCAGATATGCGATGGTGTGAGGCAACGCATAGTATGACCCCGCCGCGGATGAAATTGGCTTGCACAACCATTGCTGGCGGATCCGACGTGTCCTGGAATATGTTCGCGATGCGCTTAGAGACCTCCTCCGGGAACAGCTTGTTAATGTCCATCTTTTCGAATGTGAAATCCGCCTGCTCCAGTGTTGCAAAGTCTGGGAAATCCTCCGCATTGTCCATCACGTTGACGGTGAAGTTGACGCCGCCATCTTTTTTCCTCAAAGCTGATAACTTCCCAGTAGTGGGTTCTGTTTGCACCGTTGCAGCGACGATGCCGTATTGATCAACAGTGATCTGTAAACCCTCTTTTAGATTCTGAACAACAACCTCGCGGTCCTGCTCTTCCTCTAATTTATAGCAAAGGCTCAGCATCGTGTAAAAAGGAGGGGCCAGGTAGTCGAAGTCGCTCAATTGGAAACTCTCCGTTTCCGGGCCATCTCCAATGCCCAGAGGGCGGATGCAGAATGTCTCTTTGCCCATCATGCGCTGTGGTTGATTTTCCGACCTGGTGATTCTCCTGCGCCATGCTTTTATTTTTCATTGATGTGTCCTCTGATAAGGACTTCGCTTATGTGGTGTGAGTAATCTTTCGTTGTGATGTTGCTGCTTACGCCGAGCCCCTCTATTCAGGGTTTCGTATGGATCCCTTACCCTGGTGTTGGGGGCCGGGAAAACATCGCGTATCTATAAGAGGAGAAAAGTGGTTCCAATGCATCCTTCAAGTCGCAAAATGGACTTCTGGCCCGCGGGAAAAAAAATTAGTCAATCGGAGTTCCACATTTTGCTGACGGCCAGCGCAGACATGGTTGTACGAAAGCGGGGACATTTAAAGGTTTGAATGAATGGAAGGGCCGGGAGCTCAGGGTAAATCCGGAAAAGGAATGAGGCCGAAGAACGATCCGCATTTGCCGCCGCGCGTTCATCTCTGGAATTCGTATATGCCTCTAGCGGGTCGTAGAGCAAGCATATAGATTACAGATAATCAAGAGTGTCGAAACTGATAGCGAACATTTGCTCGTGAATGGCAAATATCTGCGAAGCACTAATAAATCAAATTTTAGACAAATTTGTAGGGGAAGTGGAGAATTTTAACCAAAGGATTTCTCGTTCTGCAGTGCCCACTTTCCCCGCAAACTGGCGAAGGCAGGAGCTGTACCACGTCCAAGTCAGAGAATGACTACGTAAAATTACGGCCAAATGTGCGAGGTGAAAAACTAAGTGCCAAGCTCCATCCTTCTCTTTTTGTACGTTCCTCTACTTGAATTGAGAAAAGAACTTCCAAATCAGCGCTGGCGCGAAGGATAGCCCCCCAGCGCCACCGTCCGGGAGTGCCCAGTGCCCTCCACCGTGTGCAATCCACCAGACGGGATAGTCAGGCTTGCAGCCTTCGTATACGGTCTCATTCCAGTTCAATCTGAGCGGTTCGGGTGCTGCAGGTTCGTGTTCTGGGACGATACAGCCGTTATTTTTCACAAACATATCCCTAATCTCGCGGCCCGACGCGATAGGGATGACCGTATCATTGACACCGTGTTGACCGAGGAATGCGATAGGTTCAGTGCTGGAATCACAGCCACTGAATGGACCAGCCGATAATGCAGCAACAGCGCGAAAGACTTTCGGGCGTGCGCAGGCGAGGGCGCGCGACATGCTGGCTCCGTAGCTGAAGCCGAGGGCAAAGATGTGACGATCGTCAAGGCAGAAGTCGTTGGAGAGAGTCCAGAGGAGTGCATCGATGAAGGCAACATCAGTGCCGTTAGGGTTCGCCCATCCATTGTCAATGCCCTGCGGTGCGACGAAGATCGTGGCGGTGCCATTGGCGAGAGGTTGCAGCCCGAACCAGCTGTTGGCGTAAACATCCTCTTGCGTACCGTGTAGCCAGTGCAAACCAAGAACGATCTTATGTGGCGTGTTTGCATCATAGTCAACCGGAAGTTGCAGGATATAGGCACGCTTCGTGCCGTTGACTGTCAGCTCGTGTGTGCCGGAGTAGAGTGATGGCGTCTTGTCGCAGCCGATTGTGTTGGCGTGTACACACAAAGGCAGCCAGCAGAGGGTGTAAGTGACCACCGAGGCGAATGAGATCACTTTCTTCAACATCTTCGAAAGCGATTTTGAGTGTGAATCTGAACAATTGGCTTGGAAGATAGCTCGAGTGCCGCTGCAATATAAAGTAGTCCTTTGAAATAAGCCTGTTCTTAACCTTCTCCGCTCATAGCTCCTTGACTCAAGGATACCTGTCATTCTTTCTCCAGGTACTTTTGTTCAGGTAAAGAGCTGCCGGCAACAGCGTTCCGGCCTATGAGAACTTTTTGGGCATGACCTTGCATGCCTAGAAGCCCCACACAGCATTGTTTCAAGCGACGGTTCCGCTTACCAAATGTGGCAGAATTGGTGGTGTAGGCACCGTGTACCGGTGATCTGCTACTTTGTGGGGTAGTCACCTTCCAAAACAGCGTTTGAACCTCGGGTGACCGGTTTCTTCATCGGCATTTGAATGGATTTTACGAGATGTGGAGGGGAAGACAGATCTTGATTTCCTCCATCCTCTGGATACAGCAATGAAAACAGATTTCTTTGGTTCAGGTTTAGGTTCTTTATGAGGGTGCTAACGAGATATTCAGTTTGCAGCTTGATTCTTTTACTGTTCTCACCGTTTGGTCAAATACTTGATGATAGCCAAGAGAGCCTCCACACTCCCTCCAAGCAAAAATAAGAGGAATATGTCAGCAGCTGGGCATTTCAAGACTCGATAATTCTTACTCTATGACAATTGTTAGCATGGAGAAATTCACGACAGGCTTAGCTTGTAATGATTCACAATTTAGATGATAGCGACTTACGGAAACTTTTCTTTTTGGCCAGAATTATTCCGATGAGAGTAAAGATGGTTCTTTCAACGCTTTCGGGATATTTTTTCAACGACTCATTTCGGATTCGACACCATCTCATTTCTCTCCGAGCCCACTGCATCCAACTCCTGCGGCCCATCATCTGTCCCCTCCGGTGGTGGCCTCACAACCTTTCGTCCAACCTCACCTTTTGCAACTCCGTCCAGCCCCAACTCGACTGCCGTATCTGCAGGCTTCTCATGCACCTCCGCCGGCTGCCCTGGTAGTTCTGCTGGCGGCGGCTGCCTCACCTTCTCGTCAGCAAGGAAAGCCGCAGCTGTTGCGTTCTCGCTACGCTGACGGTCTCGACGACGACGTCCACAACAGAACCAGAGAACGAGGCAAGATATAGCAGCTGCACCAGCAACAGAGCCGATGACAGCACCAGCAATTGCGCCACCGGCGATTGATGATGACGGAGACAATGGGCTAGAGGCGGATGCGGCAGCGGAGGTGTTGGACGGCGGCGGGGGGTGGAACATGGTGTAGACTGCGGAATTATCGAAACCATCGGCAGGCTCGGTCATGGTTGCATTGCCGTCTGGACTAAAATTGAACGCAGAAAAACATGTTAGCTGTAGCTCGTATACAAAGAGAATGTGAATCCACATACGTGCCACCAATATGCCGCACAACCGCGTCAGGAACCCGGTATACTGCTTCCTGACTTGCGTTGTAAAATGTGCCCCACGTTGCGCTTGTCATGTCGAACAGCCTCACCCCCGCGCCGCCATCACAAGTCGTCGCATTAAGGTTCGGCAAGTCTCCTGTTGTCTCGACACCGAGGAGAGAGGCGTCTCGCGCCCCACCCGTAGAGAGCATTTGGTATTTGCCGGCACTGTTGCACGTATGGCCAAAGTAGCCTGGAGATGAAGAGGAGCCTGGATGCACGAGAGTCCATGTAAAGGAGGGGAGAGATAGAACGTGCACATCATCATAAACAGTGTTGTTACTTGGGTCAATACCGCCGTGAATGTAGCTATCCGCCGTGTGGTCAGTTGAGAATTCAAAGGTGGGACAAGAGCAGATAAAGACAGAGAAAAAGGAAATTGAGTAGCTTTGGGATCGTTGAGACTAACAAATTGAAGCTTGAGTTATCGTGGGCCGATTTTTGCCCTGGACAGACGCAGAAATCCACCCGCGGCGGAGGTATGTCTCCAGTGGTTGTTTGATTGACCCAAAAGACATCTTCATCCCAGAAACTGTCGCAGAGGCTGACCGTGATGAAGTCGATCTGGGGGCGTTTGCGTCAGTCCATGGCCAGTGAATCAACCAGCTGCCTTCATTTTCAACAGCAGCGGGGCACACTCACAAGATCTCCATTCGTAAATGTATCCATCGGCATTCCTGCGGTCATCTTCCCTCCGAATGCAACAAGCGTTCCGTTCTTTGTCTTGCCAAACCCGGGCGCATGCACGAGGCCGCCAGCCACACGGGGAGCACCAAGCGTCTCTGTGGATAGATTTCTTGTCTCCTGAGTATGTAGATCAATCATCACGAGCCCGGGGAGGTAGCTGATCTGGTTGAACGTCTCGTTCGTCGTCGTACCGCCGCGGTACTGCACGCTCGTGTACAACCCATACGAGCTGCCCCGATCATACTGCCCGTTCAAGAAGAAGCCAACACTATGTGCAACATCTTCGGCCTGCGCTCCCCAGTTTGGGCGCCATGGAACGACGCTGCTTATATCATAGCTTTGCCAATTCCGCACCTCCGTATCATAGCTCCATAAGGTCGTAGGGTCTTTCGATGGAGGCTCCCAATCGGGATCGCTAGTGTTCGCGAGAAAGGTTGAGCCGCCGAAAGTGAAGAGGTGGTTTGTTACAGACATCGCGGCGAAAAGGCCGCCGCGCACCATGTTTGGAGGATTTGAGTCCACGGAATTATCGGCGTAGCGGCCAATGCGCGATTCGGTGAAGTTGGAGGCATCCCAAGACTGGGACATATCGAACTCATAGATGTATTCACCTACAACAGTCATTCAGATCAAATAACAAGCGTTGGGGGTTGAAATCTGGTGGAGCTCACTGGCGCCCAGCCATCGCGTTCTGTTGTCTTGATACAGCTCAACACCGCCATCAATGAAAATGGAAGTTCTCCGCAGCATGGCTGGAGTGTGTCCTCGGATTAGCGCTTTTATGATGCCAGGAAACAGGCTGCCTAAACATACCCGAGTGATGCCATCGCGCGCATCTGTCGTGGACGGGGTCAAAGTCCGACTGGCCGCCCGTGGAAGTCACCAGGGCCAGCAAGCCCGCTCCCGACCGAAGCAGAAGCTTCCCTAGACTGGGGCATGAAACGCTCATTACGACATTCAAGGAAGGGAAGAAGGAGTTTCAGAGAGCGATCCGCGTTTCGCAGGGCTGAGGTCGACTGGGGCGAGCGGCCTCTAATCATTCTCTTCACACCGATCATCCCGGAGTTCCCGGTATTCTCAGCCTGTTGGCGGGTAATGTGTATAAGCACGCCACGGCATGGGGCTGATGGACAATGATTCGTCTGTTTCAAATTCTGCCCTGTAAGCAAGCGACGGATGCAACCACGTGTTTGGTTTGGATCAGGCTGACAATAATCCATAGGCTCCAGAACAGACTCACCTACAGTACTTAGTCTTAGATCGTGGAGTCGGGTTTGTTCGAAAATAAAATTGTGCATGCAGATCATTGTTACCGTGCTTTGGCGATAATGGGTTGGAACTAAGTCCTGAACAGGATCGCGCATATATCACAACCTCTGTGTGCATGCACAACTGCTGAAGAGGCTTTTTCAGGCGGCATACTTTTCTAGTAGGCGAATAGGGATTTGAGGATTAGCGAGTGGCGGAAATCGTGTGTCCAATCTAAAACGGGCTACTCTTCCCGTTGGACGCCCGTCTCACGTCAGCGTATGCGGTTGGCTGTTCACGTCACAAATGGGAAATTCTTGACGAGCGGGGGTGCATGGCGACATCTGTAGTACGCAACACTTAGCGGAACTTGAGATCTTTGCCACTGCAAGTTTCAGATGCATGCCCTATAACTTATCTTCTATCCACGCCGTAAATAATGCAAAAATACTCCATTCTATAGATACGCGGTCTTAAGAAGCCAGTTCCGAAAGGGAACGTACTGCTCGTGAGCACGCTTGCGAATCTGGTCTCTCGACACGGCGCACTGTGCGCAACAGGATGCAGCGAGGGTATCCGGCTGATGGGGGTTTCCGAAAAAAGATCTTGTCACGCTGCCGTCCCATTATTCTCGTGGCATCTCTTTGAAACCAGAGAGTAAGGGAAGCGAAGGTCGCGTCTGGATAGCCAGAAATGTGGATGCAACGCAGGTTTGCATACTCGCTCCGCTATACGAAGTCGATATTCAGGTACTCGATGCTCCAGGCATGGCCATTGTCCGGCGCGTCCATATACCAGCTACTGGAGCATTCATCTTTCTGATAGTCCATGAACACGATAGCTTCAGAAGGGTGTCATGATTGTCGGCGAGGTAGGTGAGGTATGCGAGAGATTCCCTCCTTTGTTGGTCACTTTGTGAAGTGAGGCTGATGTATTATCCGTTACGTGAGCGGTATGCTGCCATCTTCCGGACCTTAATGTTAACACACTTTCCGTCGACAAGAAAGGTTGCTTACAGCTTCGAAAATTCTTTGCGATCCAGCTGGTAGCGTGGTGTGACGTCTGCATAACTACGAGAATACCGTCGATTGGAGCACATTTAGTGCTGCTGACCGGTGTGGCTGTAGCCGAATAGCTTGCACCTTTCACAACATGGGCATATTTCAATGTCGTGGTACGCTTCCCTGCTGGTTCGTTGATGTCAGGAGCGTTCGGACGAAGGGCTGAGAGGGTTCCTGGTAGCATGGGAATACGCGGGTGGACGTTGTCCACATACTACCCCACTCTGTAGCAGATCCCAATGTGAGGAGCAGCAATGGAGAAACTACAGTGAAATTGTACTTAGTCCTCGAGGAGTATCTAGACAAACAAATGGCTATGAATCATCTTCCAATCTACGCTGGAGCAGACCTATTTGCCACCCTAGCGTGGGCCATGCACTCAAGTTTGATATTCACTACAGATTACAACGCCATGTCTATTACCAGTTTTCCATTTGTGCCTTGGTGATAATCCTCTACCAGCTCATTCAGTCTTTCAAGCGGATAGGTCGTCGTCTTTGCCCGTACACCTTGGATGGCAGCAAATTGAAGCATGGCTCGCAACTGCCGATTCCTGCCCACCAGCACACCCACCATCTCAATGTGCCGAAAGACAAGATCCGCAGGCTGGATATGAAAGCCTTCTTTCGGAAAGCTGACACAGACGCAGATTCCATGATTGCGTAGCAGCTTCACGCCGAAATCTAGCGCCTGCTGCGGTTCTGGTAGAACAAGCACGCAGTCCGCGCCCTTCTCACCTTCCAGACCCGGCTCCGGGGCCCCGCACACAGCAAACCTTGCCTCCTCCGCCCTCTGCGTTCTTGCGTCTACAACTGTGACCTTGGACGCGAGGGGTCCCAGCTCGTGCACCACGTCTCTGAGCAGTCTCAATGCACGATCCGACGCATCAATTGCCATGACATCGCACCCGAGTTTGGCTGCAAACTGCACGCCCAGATGACCCAGGCCGCCACCCGCCCCCGAAATTGCCACCATGACTCCCTCATTGCCTTTCCCGTCCAACCGTACCCCGCCGCGCTCCAGCGCGTTCCATATTGTCAGCCCTGCACACATCAACGGCGCGACCTCTACCGCCTGCAGCCCCTCGGGCACCGGCGCCACCTGCCGCGCGTCGACGGTGCAGCGCTCCTGGAAGCCGCCGTCCGCCGACAGCCCCAGGTTCCCGGCCCGGGTACAGTGAACGCCGTAGCCGGCGGGGTCGCCGTCGTTGCGTAGCCGGCACTCCCGGCAATCGCCGCAGCAGTGGTACGCGCGCCCGGGCACGCCGACGCGCTGGCCGACGGCAAGGTCGAGGGAGGCCGGGACGGTAGGGCCGAGGGCGAGAATGGTGCCGGCAAACTCATGACACCCCACACGCGGGAGGTCGCGCCACTGCATGGCTCCTGAGGCGAAGACGGCATCGGTGTGGCAGTAGGAAGCGGCTTCGACACGGATAAGGAGGTCGCTGCCGCGTGGGGCGGGAGGCTCTGGTACGTCGCGGAAGACGTAGCTATTCGCGCGTCAGTAATTTAGATATTTTGTCAGGGTATGGGCGTGACGTACGGCGTGTTGAACGCTTCTAGAACTTGGGCGCGCATGCTGGCGATGGTCAGGTGGGAATTAATTGCTCAATTAGCAAGGAGATGATATTTGTTCAATGAAGACTTTGAACGTTTGGTGTGTTTAAAAGTCCATTATGAATTGCCTTTCATTTGTTCCGCTTTGGAATCTTAACATGAGGCATCGCGTGTGGAGTCGAAGTCTTTTTGCGGGGCCACTATTTGGAGACGTGCCATGATCAGGCTTGGAATCTCGACCAGCGGGGATCACGACCAATGGCAGTCCATAGAGATAAACTCCAATTTGGAGCTCCACAACACGTGACTGCGCTAAAATACGCCGCTTCGGATCAGCAGTATCCCTGCTACTCCTCGTATGATTTGAAACGCCAAACAGATGTGTCTCACTTGAATTGCTCCACGATCAGAGTGCGGGGAAGTCGGCAATGTCATGGCTGCGGAGAAGTATTGCGGAGGATCGAGCACCGACCCCGCAGTTGTGGCTACCTCGGAAACTGACAGCCATCAGGGCAAGGGCCAGCCCGCTTCATCCGCTACGTATGGTATGCGTAAGGGGTTTCTTCGGTCGTGATCTTACTCGTTGATTAATAACGAAAGACTCCAGCTCTGCAGTTGTCACAAAACAAAAGGAGGCCTAACGTCTATCGTTTCCGAGACCAGCACGACAAGTATTTAGCGAATACTTTGCGGCACACATCTGCACAATCATGTTCAGATTCAACTTATGTGTTCAGAAGCTGTCAGAGTGTTCAAGCCAGCAATTTATGATTTATGGAGGCTTCAAGCCCCCGCACTACAAATAGGCGGTCTTCTCAAAGCTACCCTCAATCCATCCTTTCAACTTCTCTGCATTCCTCGGCACAAGCTTCACCCTGAACGGCTTCGGCTGGGTGACCATGCTTGTGGGTACTGCATTACAGTCAATTGTATCCAGCACAGGGTGGCTCCGCGGATCGTCGCATGGCCGTATGTGAAGAGCCAGGATCATTCGTACGAAGATGACGTAGAGCTCGCGGTTTGCCAGGTGCACGCCCGCGCACATGCGTGTCCCTGCCCCGTACGCGAAGTGCTGCGTGCCGGCCCCAGCGTCGGGGATACCGACGAAGCGCTCGGGTACGAAGTTCATAGGAGAGTCGAAGTGCGTGGGGTCGTGGTTGGCTGCCCACATGTTCTTTGATGACAGGACTCAGCATATAGAACAACTTTAGCTTGCCAGGCGATGACTTACCATGAAGAAGGGTGTCCCAGCTGGGATGGTTGCGCCTTTGTAGGTGATGGGCTTGGTGCTTTGGCGGGTGAAGGACATGTTAAGTGTTGACCAGTACCGGAGGATCTCCTACGTATCATCAGTGTCTGAGTAAACGTGTTTGCATCAGGTGCGGACCTTGGTGAAGGAGCGCATGTACTCAGACTTCTCCTCGATGAGACACATATGCCACGGATCCTCGTTTGGATATGATTTGATGATATCTTCGTGAGCGCGCTCCTGTACCTGCTGACCGTGTGGCGAAGAAAGGTAGGCAATTGTCATGTTGATGTTTCCAGGGAGTGTGTCAAGTCCGGCTGCAACCATGGTGAGGCAGATTGTCTTCAACTCATCTCGTACAAGTTAGTCGATTGCATGAATACTTCTCTTTTGGGCGCCGTAAGCTTACTTTCCTGCAGTGTCGCCTCCGGGTCTTTCAATACGTTACCTGCGATGCATGGATTGTCTGTGCCATCCGCGATTCGTTGCTTCAGCTCTCGGTAGAAGGACAGAATATACTCGTCCCGCCGAGCTCTGTATTCGATTGCCATTTTCTTGTATCCCGGCCAGAGTCTGAGAAATGGAACATAGTCTTGCCAGCAGTGAGCGACGCCGCGAATATTGCCCATTTGGCGCTCCACTTCCACTACTTCTTTCAGCGTCTCGTTCTGAATAGTCCCTTTGAGACGAATGCCGTAGGTAAGCGTCAAGCTGATATTGATTGAAAAGCGCTGGAAGTATCCATTCGGATCAACCTCGCTATCACCCTTGACGGCTTGAAAAAGTTTATTTATGCTGCTCGTGGCCTCGAGATCGATGAGTGGGAGGTATGTTTGGACGGCTTGCCGATTCAATGCGGTTGCAGCAGCTTTCCTCGCTCTCTTGGTTGACTCATTCCAGGGCGAAGTGCCGAGGGTGAACACGCCTTGAGTCTCGGAGACGACGTTGTGGAACGTCCAAAAGGTTGGGCGAGATACAAGTGCGGATTGATTGTGGATCCATAGCTCTTTCACCGCATCGAAAGAGTTGGCATAAATGATCCGCTGCATATTTTTAGCTCTCGGACTACGAAATTTTCAGAAGGAATTATGAACACACTCTATTCCCCAGCTTCACTTGGAATACATCGCCGTACTTCTCTCTTAACTTAGCGCAGTTGCGAGCATGGTGCTTTCCTAGAAGGAATAGGCTGCCGAAGATTGGAACTCCTGGAAGCTCGGGCAATCCTTTCATCTCCGGAATATCGGTTTTGCTCGCACGAATCGCTATCCACAAGATGAAGCCAATAATCAAGAAAGCTACGAGCTGTTCCATGATCGCTTGTTTTGCGACAGATAAGTGATGTCGGGAGCTGAAGCCCTGTCTGCAAAACCTGCATTAACAGCTTGCCGCGGCATTTATCTGTAGCAAAATCGCACACAGTCTGCCATATGCGACCTCCCCTTCATGAAAAGATTGGCAGCGGATGATGCGCTGTGGCGAAAACCTTAAAAGAGTCCCCAACTTGGAGCTTTTGGGGCCCGGAATGGAGAACTTTCCGCGTCTACCCCACAATTCCCGCGTCTCCCATCACTGGCGCGGAGACAAACGGTGCATTTATGATTTGAACTTCCGGGTCTCTTCTACCATCAATCCATCGAATCAACATAACGTACACCATGGTCACGCAGAAACCCCGCCTCGCTATCCTTGACGACTATCAGGGAGTCGCCGCCGCGAAGCTCGAGCACCTCTCCTACGCCATTGGCATAGAAACCTTTACGGATCACCTGGATTCACATGATCTGGATCAGCGCCGGAAGCTCATCAACCGCCTTAAGCCGTTCACTATCATCTCTACGATGCGTGAGCGCACAGCCTTCCCATCCGGCATTCTTGAAATGCTACCGCACCTGAAGCTCCTCCTTACGACGGGCATGAAGAACGCAAATATAGATCTTGCTACCTGTACGAAGCGCGGCATCGTCGTCGCGGGCGCCAAGGGAATCGGACGCGCACCGCTGCTCGACCAGCCAACGTCGTTGCACTCGACGTTAGAGCACACTTGGGCGCTGATCCTCGGTCTCTGCAGGAATATCGCGCGCGACGATGCCGTCTTAAATGGCGGCGATGGATGGGAAACGTCCCTTGCGACCGGCTTGCGCGGAAAGACGCTCGGTATCCTTGGACTCGGGAAGCTGGGGGTCGACACGGCAAGGGTGGGTGCGCTAGCTTTTGGAATGAATGTGCAGGCATGGTCGAGCAACTTGACGCAGGAGAAGGCGGACGAGGCTGCACGGACGGCTCCGCTGCCTGAAGGGACGTTTAGGGTTGCGAAGAGCAAAGAGGAGCTGCTGCGGGCGGCAGATGTAATAAGCGTGCATTACGTACTGTCAGAGCGGAGTCGAGGGCTTCTGGGGGCAAGCGAGCTGGCATTTTTAAAGCCGTCTGCAGTGCTGGTAAACACATCAAGAGGGCCGTTGGTGGATGAAATATCGCTGCAGCACGTGCTAAAAGAGGGGAAGATCAGGGGTGCGGCGCTGGATGTTTTTGACCGGGAGCCTCTCCCAAGCGATAGCGAGTGGCGGACTGCAAAGTGGGGGCGTCAGCATGGGCGTGGCGAGGTCATTTTGAGCCCCCATATGGGATACGCTGAGGAAGGCGTTGTGCATCGGTGGTACGAGGACACTGCCCAGACTTTGGAGGACTGGCTAGCTGGAAAGCCTTTGGTGACCCAGCCCAACTGAATGACGATTATAGCATTGCCGAATAGTTTAGTCCAAAATCATAAAAGCCGCCCCTCTCATCGATCATCCCTCTCCAGCAGGCTGGCATACGCCTCCAATACTCTTCCCACCAAGCCAACCATCTGCCAAACGCTATCAGATCTAAAAAGCTTAGCCCAGAGCCTAACCACAATTATGCTTAATCGTTGTGGTGCCTTCAGCAGTTGACCAGGATCAAGATCATCTTGCGCCTCGGTTACTATCTGAACCACGAAATTTAGCAGCCTTCTTTCCTCGGGTGTCAACTCACTCCCCGGAATGGTCACCATCTGCAACCACTTCGAAAGAAGCGAAGCACTCTCTAGAGAGCAGAGGGCGTGCTGGTTGGACCAGTAAATCACTTGTGTATGGGCTACGAAGTTGATACCCAGCTTAACAGGTATGCTGAGTGCGTGCGCACAGTGTAGGACAGCTCTGGTGAGTCGGATACTGCGTTGGATCGGAGGACTTCGATGCAGTGTTAGAGCTATTTGTGCAGGGTTCCAGCTCCTCAATGATTGCACTGAGCCCATTTCGGTGTTAATGCGAATGTATGCCAGTCGTAGAAGCGCTGTCGAGTTGAAGGAGACAGGTCCGTAAGGGCCGACCGGATCCATGGATGATTCTTGATTCCGCTCCCACTCTGAGGACCACTGCTTTAGTCCTCGCTCGAAGGCCTCGACCTCCACTGCGGATAGGCCCGGTCGGCCAGATACCAGTCTCGGTAGTAACCTGGAAGTGCGCTGTAGAAGCCAGATGTTCTGGATGACTCCATGAATTAGGACGTATCCTCCGAGCGATGAAAAGTGCGTATGCCCTTCGGACTCAGCCTCTTGGGGGTCTAAAAGGTAGCGCATGGTATGCTGAAACCGTGGATGGTTCCTTTTCACCCACTCCCATTCGGCCGCGCTCTCTGCTCTCCATTCTTTCTCACTGCTCGGAAGACAAATGTCAATTTCTGATGAGAGGATCAGGGGAGGGATGTTGAAAAGGATCGTATAGAGATTGAAGAAACAGAAGCCGAGCAGCTTCGTCCTGTCAATAGTTTCTCTTACGACCCACTGCTCCCAAGTTGTGTCCATGTGATTTCCAGGACACTCAAGTCCATCCTCCCTTACGAGAAAATCAAGAGTGCTTAGGACTGAGAACGCCTCTTGGGCTATCTTTCTATCTTCAAACCAGGTTGAGATTGCAACGAACAGGATCAAGCACTGCAATACTTCCCCCCACGCTTGAGCGTTGTTGAGGGTTGACCTTCCCTCATAATGAGCTGTGTCTGAGGAGCCAACGGGCTCTGTCACTCTTACGTCAGTTTCAGAGTGCAACGCGATCCTGGCCAAGGTGATGGCTTTCGCCACATGGAAAAGCCTGAGGCCCTGTTCTGCCTCCCGGCAGTACTGCGCGCCCAACGCTGCCATGGACAGCAGAAGATCCACAATCACTGTTTCGGGGTGGAACGACGGTACATGGATCATGGGGTAATGTTCATGAAAGCCGACAAAGTAACCGGCTACATATCGACTGAGAGCATGTCTCGAAGGAAGGGCAAAAAAATCCGGAATGAGATGCGAGAAGTCGTTCAGATGTTCTAAGATTCTCACTCGGCAGGCTTCAGTGACAGTACTGAAGGGTCGTGGCTTGTGTGATGGTTCAGATTCCCTTTGATTGTCTTCAGGCTGCAGAGATGGTAGTCTAGAACCAAAAGCCGAAAGATCCGGTCCCCGTCTTTCCGCGGAATCAGACTTTTCTCCTTCAGTGCTGGGATTGGCAGTATTGCCCCTGATATTGGGCGTTGGGGGCACGAAGTGCAAGTCGAAGAGAGGCAACGGCTGAAAATTATAGGAATTTCCAGGGATATTGTCCAGGCAAAAGGAGAGATCATCAGGCAAGAGTACCTCAGAATCGCATGGCGGATCCATATCGCCGAGCATTGAGTCCACGCCTTCCAGAGGATCTGATGCCCCGTGAAGGTCTCGCGTGTTCTGCGCAGGCATCAGATGCCTTTCTCCAGTAGAATGGTGCGTCCTTTTCGAGCGAGACATATGTGGAACGCGGGGGGCCGTCGGTACAAAACATCCTTCAGGCGTTTCATAATGTGGATTTGGAATGGATGATGTAGCAGTTTCACTATGTTCGATTTGGCTGTGCGTCAGTCGGTTGTGACGCGTCAGGAGATCCCTGCTTTTTGGTAAGCAAATTGAAGCCATTGGTGCCCGGGATTTGTGTACTTTCTTGTAAATGATTTTGTACAGAGCGGACAACGGAACGGTTTTTCTTTAGTATCTAAGAACACATGCACGTGTCAGTACATTGATGTACTGACCCCGCATTGCGTCTATTCGCCGTCGTTGGACCTAAAGTAGAATCGGGAATACGCACGCGACCTTTCATGGCGTTGCAGATGCTCAGATCTTGCAAAATGCCAACCACACCGGTTGCAAGCGAAGGGCTTGGCGGAAGCGTCCGGGTTTGCATTGGGACGAGATGCTGTTCCTGGAACCGTTGCCGACATGTTTTGGAGAATCTGGGGAAATGATTATTCGGGGTAAGAGAAGCTCTTTTATTTGGGGCCCCAAAGGAACGGGAAACCACCACGTAAGCGCCGGCATTAGCGGGAAGCCTATTTACAAGAACTGACATAAGTTTCCTTTACCAAGTAGTCTCCCTAATTAACATTGGCAGACGCATTCCAATTTCCGGACGAGAATGCACGGACGAATCCCTCGACGAAGATGGAGGGTGACCTTTACTCCGCTGTTGGACGGGCTGAGCGGAGATGCGATCGTGAGTAGGCGAGCGGGAGCACTATACTTACGAAAAACGTTTCGGCCGGCACCTATCGGCCCTCACCCGTAACCAGGGACGGCTTGCCACACCTGTACATTATCAGAGGCCTGCTTAATTCCCGGTGGCAGCTAACGGTTACTGCGGGGCTGGCGTCTTCGACGCTAGGTACACCTGCTGTGTCTGTCGGGGTGGGGAGTGTGGATCGCGTTTTCTACTCGTTGCGCTGTTCACCCCACCCCCGCTGCCGGAGTTAAGATAATCATCATGGCGATTACGGAAATTGAGAGGTGTGTCCTACCACCATTTACTCGGGTTTTACGCTACATGCAGTGAGTCATGGTATGATAAATTAAATCAGTATCATTACTCTTTCATACAGGCATTTTTTATACCAGTGTCATTAAAAGACTTTTTTTGTTAATTTCGTTGATGTGAGAACGATGCAATGCTCTAGAAGCGTCAAACTAAAATACATCTTCAAAACCGCTCGGGATCCTTTGCCAATCGAATTGCCCCCGAGCCGACATGTGACACTCTATTCCAGATTCTGCGATGGAGTCAGGGCTAAGCGTTTCCATTGCGGGAAGGACGTTTTGCACTTCTCCGACCTGTTCTACATATGAAAAACAAAGTAATATACTCCCTCCACTGGTGTTCAATAATACTTCTTATCCCGGCAGGCTCTTTGCAGCATCAGAAATTGCTTGTATCGAATTGTTCAGGCTCTGGTGCTGAGATTCAGAGTGTGCTCAAGATTGCGAATGAATAACGTGTTCCACTCGTCGTGTCAACTAATGACGAGGTCCCCAGCTATCGAAATGAATCCCATCTTCATCTCCTAGTAGATGTACGTCTCCGCGTTGTCATTGATGAAACGCATCTGTTTCTCCCTGAAGTCATCCCGAATGATTTCGCATCCCGCCTCGGTATATCTGAACATACTCTTCGCCCCAGGCTCCCACGTTGGCCAGTGCGGCAGATCGGCCAACCCGTGCTCGTTCGGATCAAGATTATTGACAAACGAGATCCACGTGCTCATGATGTTCAAGCTGTTCTTAGAAACGGCGGGTGGGAGAAACCCGAAGGCGTTCAGCACCACCTCTGAGATGTGGAACGATCCCAGGATGGGGAGGTTCGTGAGGCCCAAGTTCTTGAGAAGCGGGAGTTGACCGAGAACAGGGAGATCTTGCTCAATGCGATACGTGTATGCGGGTTGGGTGGCATGGACATGCTCGAGAAGGTCTCGTCGGCCGGAGTCGAACTGTGCACATGGCCTCATCAGACAAGGTCATCAAGTAAGCTGTTGGGAATACGACTTACGGTGTAATCTCCAATTGCCGCAGCAAGTCTCTTGTATTGCGGTCCAATCGCATTTGCATAGCCGGTGTCAAAGGGACTGCCCTCTCTCGGATCCTCGGAGTAAAGGCTGGTAAAAGCACGGATCTGGTCAGGCGAAAGATGCGGGAAGAATACATTCCTAAAGTAGAGCTGGAAGTCCTCGTCCGTCGTGACGTTGAGCTGCGGTACAACGGAGAACAGAGTCCCCTCATCCTTCATAGCTCCGATGATGATGGGAACTTTCCTGGCCTTGCCCGCACGCACGAGACGATGAGGCGAGTCTGGGAGGAACGCGCCGTCCGGCCGCGGGTACCATGGAACCACGGTGGACTCATATGACAAGAAGTTGGGCAGTTGCTGGACTGCATTGTAGATCTTGGCGTAGTCGGCGACCCGCAGACAGGCGAGCTTATCAAAAGTACTACCACAGCCGGACTTCTCGGCGATGAAGTCGAAGACATGTTGAGCATGGCTGTAAGGCTTGAGCTTCATGATACCGCCCGAAGCCATGATTGCACCGCGGAAGAGGCCTTCACTCTCGTCGAGGAGCAGGTGAGTAGCAATAGACATGGCACCTGCAGATTCACCCATGACGGTGACTTTGGATGGGTCGCCGCCAAAGCGGTGAATGTGTTTTTGGACCCATTGCATAGCGATCCGTCTGTATGATAAATATGTGAGTGGGTCTGTAAGAGAGTAGTGAAGGCAGAAAAGATCAGGGGACGCACTGGTCTTTAAGTAGGAGATTAGTGACGCCTGCATCGGTGATTTCCTGCGAAGCAAGCGTACCGAAGGCGTTCATGCGGTAGTTTGCGGACACGAAGACCACGGGTTGCTTCATCTCTATTGAGCGAGTGACGATATTGGCACCTTGATAGAGAAGGCCCTGCATTCATTTGCTGGTGAGTACGGGGAAGTTGCAACACTAAACCTGGAGCGCTTACCGGCAACGCTGTGGTTTCGGATCCGACTGCTGCACTGGCACCCAGCTCATACCCACCCCCATGGATCCACATGAAAACTGGCAAGCCGGCAGTAGAATTGATGCCCTCTGGAATCTGGACGTTGATATTCAAGCAGTCCTCGTCTTGGCCGTCAATAGGAGGAAGGATTAACTGCTCGACAGCTGAAAGAAGACCACCGATGTCCCCATTGTCACCGCTGATTGGGGATGCGATCAATTGTTGCTGCGGGCAGGCTGGGCCGTAATTGGTGGCATCTTGAACTCCTTGTATCTTGTCTTCCAAACCAAGCATGCGAGCGTTTTCAAGACGTCCAGCCTTCGCAAAGGGCACTCCAAGGAAGCTATTAACTCCCGAGTACTTCTTCGTTCCTTTGAAGGTGCCATACTCGAGCTCTACCATGGGATCTGCACCTCCTCCAAGGAGGTCGCCGAGCAGTTGTGGCAGCGCCGCAGCACAGCTGTACAGGAGGATATTTGCAATGAGAACTTTCATCGTCGTGGTAGACGTGAAGAGAAGGCTCTTAAAGAAATGAATGTAAAGGATGTTTCCTACAGGACAAGCTTACGTTGGGTGATGCCGCAACGCTCCTTAAATGCGCTCGTCAGCTTCCCTGTTGCAGAAATCCGGGGATGCAGATCATCCGGGAAAGGGTGTCTGTGTTTGACCTCTTCCGACAGCCAACATACAAATGAGCGCATGGTCAAAAAGGTTCATCATAGACAAAACCAGGGCCGATTGGTTCAATGCCAGCGTGGTCATATTACAGTGACGCAAAATACTAGATTTGCGTCATGCAGGAACAGGCCCTCGACGCTCTTCCGACCGTAATGTCGGATGTGGGACAAACGTGTTGTCCCTGCAACCCCACAATCAGCTAGCCCTGACGGATTAGCCAGGCGTTTTGATCTACAGATCTAATGGCGAAAATAGCAGTTGGCGGTGCATACTAAATGCTTATTGGGATTGATGCGGGAGCTAGCGCATGCCACGGAACAAAGCTAAATATCACTAATTTTGTTTCGTATCCAAGAGCACCAGATCAGGTCAAAATGCCTAAAATTAATTCCAGACTAAGCCGATGAGTATATCGGGAAGGAACCAGGGACTCTCGGAAGATCCACTGTCGGAACGAAACTGAGATAGAGACGCACCATCTCAGTACCGATCGTAGGACCGGTTGCAAAATTGCATGCGATTTGCACAGTCTTACTGGGACGTCGGAGCTGCTTCTCGGCAGTCTGCCGAAAAAATGTGGTGTGGACATATTTGAGTACGAATAGCGGGGGTAAGAGGAATACTTGCTTCGAAGGTCTGTGCAGCAGCGTAGGTGATACTGTCGTTGAAGTGCGGGTCAAAACCCGACTTACAGGAGAATCAAGTCAGCTGGGAATGGCGAATTTATAGTTACAAACATCAGAATTTTAGAAACCTAATGCCGATGACATCGCAAGTGGGATATTTACCTCTGCGCGAGAAAGCTCTTTTTAGTCGAACTCACGGAGAATGTGAGGGCAGTTCCCCTGACGTATGGACGAGATAGTAACAAGTCTACTGGTCAGGGATCCGTTATACATTCTATTCTGCTCTACTACTTCTGATTTTTAGACTTCTACCTCTCTCCTCACCCATTATCTCTTCGTCACTTAGTGACACCACTCAGCTCTTCCCCCACGTCCCTGAGGTAGCTCTCGGAAAGCGTTGCGTAGCTGACTTCTCATGCCGGCGGTCCCGCTGTATGGCGACGGGCTTTTGCCCTTAAACCTCGGCTTAACGTGCCGCTGCGAAACCTTCCTCCGCTTCATGATGGTCACAATGAACGCAGGAAGCAGGAACGCGATACTGCTGATCATGCCAATTACCATACCTGTGATTGTCGCGGGGAACATGGCTTGAGCACCATTTTCGCTGTTTTCGTTGCTGAATATGTTGGATGGATCGGCTGCAGTGTTCCCGGACTTTTTGACGACGCTCTCCTTGCACGCACCTGTACCAATGTTGTCAGAATAACCGTTCTCACCGACAGGCACAAGTGCATCGCTGGTGGCTGGGTTGGTGGCCCAGATGGAGGGTGTGTTGGTGTCGAGGCTCATCATTATGTATGCTGCGAAGGGGAACTGACGGCCGAGTTTAGAGAGGCCCTTAGAGCTGATGTCTTAGATGGAGTTGATGACAAGCTTGTGCATGGTAGTGGTCTGGTAAAGTAGACCGTTGTGGTTCTCGATGGAGACCTTGGGGGTGAGAAGATAATCGCTGGTAAGCTTAACGGAAAGGCTTGGTTGCAATTGAATAGTAAGGGCGCCCTGGGCACAATTTCATTAAATATTTCTTGGGGAAATCACTTCCTGGCTAAGACGAATGCGTGTGGAACTCTTATTTCTCGGACGCAATGGCAAGGCCAGCATGCATTGGCACCCGTGCGACCTTTCAGGTTATTGAGCAGTCCCACCATCAGTTGACAGGTCAAATGTCTATACCGGAGTCTGGATTCGTTTTCCATGAATTCTCATTCCCAACTTGGAGAAGCTCAAGTAGAGACAAGTTGATATCCCAAAGACGACAGAGGCCAATATAAGCGAGACGGACGGCCTTTACGTGTTGAAGATTTTATTTACACTAAAAACCTTATGACATGGCACTTATAAACGCATGTGAATATCGTCCAAGAGCGACCTTCGAGCTCGTGTCCCTCAGCAACCTCAACTGTAAGAGAAAGGATAAACGACAGCTATCCCACTTAGATAAAGGATGGCACGCTCACAGGTCAGGCTGAAATATACAAGGTTCGGGGTGGCAACAGCTGATGTATTGAAGCCCGGTAGATCCATCATCATCTTAGAGTAGTTATGAATCCAATTATGCCATTGCGTCAACTACTAATGGGGTTGACACTAGCGGCAAGAATGGGAAGGTGGGAAGGTGGAATGACATGGGAGTGGAAAGACACAGCAACTATTGGGTGGAGTAGTGGAGAGGTGCGCGTCATAATAGGTTACATCCTGGTCGATTAATTTCACCTCCGGTTAGTGCTACCAAAACCCCTCCGGTCCCAATCGGGTAGCGCCGAGGAGCATATAATTTACGTAGATGCGAGAATGATTGCTCCCATTGAAGTACTTCTAGCTGCGGTATATACAGTTCCATGAAAACGCCGTAATGGAAGAATCCTTTCAGACGTAGCTTTTGTCGCATGGTCTTTAGTATACATACCGCGGCCTCAGCGCTGGAGTCTGTAGTCGCCCACCTTTCGATAGATTCTATAGCATGACCCAACAACTCTGTTATGTCAGTTACTAAGTGTCTCAGATGAGTACTTGGGTCAACACGTGTCTGACAAGTAATACTGCAGCTCTTTGGCATATGCCCTAGTTCTGACGAACGCATCCACGAAGTCACAGCAACGGGTTTGCTTACGCTTGTATGGTCGTCCACGTGTTTTGCGTACGCTCCTTGAGTAAGTAAGCAGCAGTGGTGACATAATTCCGGCAGCTCACGAAGCATTTCTCGAAGTTTTGTAGGATGTGGGACAGCGGCACCGCATGTTCTTCGGATAAGGAAGAAACAGGAAAGACGCACGGCCGATAGATAATGTGCTTCGCTGACCAATTACGGAGGCGCAACCAGCCATCCTGGACATCGCGTGGAACGTGGGTCTTCATGTCAAGTCTGATAACTGCCGGCAGAGACTCGTACCAGGTATCCAACTGGCGCGCAAGTTCTGCGCAGACGTTCTCCATGACGTTGACTGGTAAACCTACTGTTGCAGTTCCCTCGGGAACTTGCTGAATGCGCAGCATATCCTTGCGTGCCTAGGGAGAGAAAACGAAGATGTAGAAGACTCTGATATCTGAAGGTAGTAACTATGGTGGCTTAAATACATGACTGTTGGGTACAAATTAGGTAGAGTTAAGGTAGTGATTGGGCAGATATTGGGTAGTGTTTTTAAGCACGGAGCAGGTTGGGTAGTAGGTAGGTGCCTGAATTGCCACCGTATGCCCAAGTAATGCCTAAACCGTTACACCTACTGATGTCATTGGGGATGCCACATTCTCGTAGAAACTGACAGAACCAGACGAAGAAGGCGTTCGGTGTGAAGTCGCATATATAGTGCTGTGAATCGTGTTCAACAGCCGCCTTACAGAGCACACAGCTAAGAAAGCGAGGCTGTAATGATCGTCCTGTTTACTGAAGTGTAGGAATGCCATGCTATCGATTAAGATCTCGATTTACCCTGCCACCTTGATAATTCAGCATCGCCGCCTTTCTAGACTGTAGGGGCAGACATACTGCATTCTCATCAGTTGCAGGCTGGTCGAGGCCATTTGCACTAGTCTCCACGCTCGGAGCGGCATGACCATGTACGATAGATAGACAGATGCGTAGATCAGCGCAGAAGGGAAGGTTAAATTCGCTTCGAAGGACGTCATCCAGTGGGCGGTGAGGATGTCATGAGCGGCAGAGAAATATGCCAAGCTTCGTGACGTCTTGGAGTCTGAGGTTTCGGCCAAGCTGCCTAACGCCAATACAACCAGTAGCAGAGCTGTGCTTGAGTCTGCCACAGGTCCAGTATTCATCACTTTATCATACACTGGATAAAAGAACTCCTTGGTGAGAACGGGAGGATCTGGGTAGATGCGGGAGAAAACCTGGAAACGAGGGAGTACGCGGTGGTCCGGGTGAAGTCCAAAGCGGTTAGTTCCACAGCGAACGTATCCAAGCTGCTCTGGGACTCGATCTGATAAAAGAAATCCGTTGGATACTCTCCTATGAGAGTCCTTATTCTCGGGGCTGCAAACAGGCTTACTGTTGCAGTTTGATGCCCGATGGGGATGATCAAGGGTTCGTCCTGCTCGTGGGTGGTGAGTCTAACGTTTACGTTAGACGCAACGTGAAGCGCGAACTCATGGGTCTGCGAGTTTGACGCGGGAGGACTGTCTGGCTGGATGCCCTGTGGTAGTGGAGTGGCTGAGGGTAGCCGAGGCTCGCTTGCACTCGCCGGGTCGGACAGAGATGTGGAACTCTGCAGCGGGAACGGTTCCCGCTGTAAGCTGCTCGGGGTATCCCCACCCTGGGCCCCAATGCGCGCGTGGTTGTGCTCCTTGAGCAGGTCTTCAAGCTCACTGATTCGCCGCAGCAGCTCTTCCTGAGGTTCGCCCGACTTATTCCTTGAACGACAAGCGTGAGCGAAGAAAATCCGGGTGGAGTGCCACTCTGACGCACCGGTGGCGACAGAACTTGCAGGCTATCGGAACTCGCTTGCGAGGAAAGCTCATCGCGGGGGAGAGGAGAGAGCTCAGCGTCGAGAAAAATCAGGCGGGACGGCGGAGATGGCAGGAATATATTTTGTGCGTGCCAATGACCCCACACCGAAGGCCGTGTGCTGGCTAGCTGTAAGTCTGCATGCAGCTGTCTTCGGGCAGACCCCATTGTCCGCCGAAGTTGCGCCAGGTGATGTCCCTTTGATTTCTTGTCAAGAAATTACATACCTCCAACGCCTACCCCATCGGTCTGCATGACTTCCAAGCTCTCTCGTATGTTCAAAGCCCTTGCGTGATTGTGAAATGGAGATTCAGCACGGTGAGAAAAGAACATCGCGTCAGACTGCCATTGCTTCTAGCCCTCCGCCTGAAAGAAAACAACAGCGTTAGAATTCATCTAACGCGAGCATACTTCGCATTGCTGCCACATATTGGTGCTTCATTCTACTTGGTGCCAATGACAGCTCCTATGGAGTAAGAGTACCCTGGTTTTTGTATACAGTTCTGCTTGCTCACTAGAACAGGTCCTCATTCCGCAGGTGTGACTCTCACCCTAGTCTGGAAGTCCATCAAGTTGATCTGATCACAGCTCGAGTCCTACTACCAACTCGATTATACCACGGTTGCCCTTTTGTTTCTGTCGCGGGTGGCTGGTTTCATCATCAGCACCTTGGCAAACCATACAATTCACACCCGCCTGGGGCAACGCGGTATTGTGCTTATCGGCAGCACGTGTCATGTTGTGGCCTACTCGGCCGCAAGCCTGCGCCCTCCGTTTCCCGCACTGATGGTCATGTACATTCTAGTCGGCTTGGGAAGCGGCACTAAACAAGCTGCGTGGAATTTCTATGTTGGAGGCATGCAAAACCCCAACGAGCTACTAGGGTTGTTGCATGGGTTTTACGGCACTGGGGCAACAATTACTCCCTCGGTTGCAAGCGTACTGTTCACAAAGTACGGCTGGCAGTGGTTCCAGATCTACTACCCGCTTGTGGGTATGGTTGCGGTAGATGTTTTGTTATCACTCAGCGCATTCTCCACCCAGAGCGGTCGCACATATCGAGAAAGCAACTGTGTAGAGCCTCAAGAACGTTCTGAGCCGGGATCTCCACTACCAGACCACAGACGCAATGAGTCTCCTGGTCGTCTCGCTAAATTTCGACGCAGCCAGACATTTTTGTGTCTCAGAACAAAGGTTGTGTTGCTGAGCAGTGCTTATCTGCTTTCCTACGTCGGCTCCGAAGTTGCACTAGGAGGATGGATGATTAACCTTCCTGATCAAGGTTCGGCACGGCACAGCTTTTACCTCTGGTCTTGCGTCGAGCGGGTTCTGGGCCGGCATCACAGTGGGCAGATTTGTCCTTGGGTTCGTAACGACGAGGCTTCTCAGAAGCGAAAGGCTCGCCGTTTCATGCTACCCAGTTCTCGCGATGGTTATGCAGTTGTTGTTCTGGCTTATCCCCAGTTTTATTGCGTCGGCAGTCAGCGCTGCGCTGTTGGGCATGGCTCGCACCCCTCTCATACGTTCCACATCGACGGTGTTGACGATTTAGCAGGGTTCTTCCTTGGGCCATTATTCCCTAGGATTGTTTTGTGCTTCACGAGGCTCTTGCCAAAATCGATACAAGTATCAGCAATCGGCATCCGCTCCGCCGTTAGTGCGTCGGGAGCATCTATTGTGCCACTCGCTGTATGAGCTATAGCACAGGCAAAAGGAGTAAGAGTTTTGCAACCTATTATCTTCGCCTGTCTTGTTCTTTGTCTTCTACTTTGGTTTTGCATTGCAAAACTACCCCGTTGATGATAGAGCCCAGACCTCTGAGACGTCAGGGGGAAATAAGTCAATCATTTCCCAGCTTACCAAGGAGTACGCTGGATTTTTTTGATGCTCCGATGTACACGTAGACAAAATCCTCCGATTTGACAGAAAGATCTTCAATTCCATATCCATTACTTCGTTCTCTCGTAGCATCTTCGGGCTTCCTATACAACGTAGCTGTTGTTTGTTGATCAACAACGATGATCCATTGATGATTGGCATAAAGAGGGAGAGGGTAGGTAACCCGCTTGCCTCTTATACAAGTGATTGTGACTAAGCTATATAGTGAGACACGCTTCGTCTCAAAAACGAGTGATATCCTACAGTAGCATTTCAAACTCGTTGACTATCCTAATTCAGTTAGATGGTCTATTCTGTGCTTCCAGTGTGACGGTGATATTGACCCTCCAAAATCTCTAAAACGAGGGAATGTCTCCTCTCAAAGACGGTTCTTTTCATAAGAAGCGATTTGGGCACCCTCTGCTTAAAGTGGCAAAAATATTCATGAAGTGATTTCGGTATTAAACGTTTGCGATGAAATCAGGTGCAAAATCATCTTATCTTGGAGGTAGGTGCGGGTGTCATCCGCGGGAATGCTTCGGGTGATCCGAAAAGGCGAATGCAGGCGGTTGTGCGGGAACGAAGAGGCGGGAAGGCGGATGATCGACTCTGCTTAGCCACCCCAACATTTTGTTTTCCTCTCCACCATCTCAATGGCCGGCCACATCTCAGGGAACCTTCCGCCAGGTCCCAGTCATGAATCCTCTGCACAAGGCGTGAGTCGCAATCCACACTTGTGGCCTTGACCAGTCATGCGTCGGCCACACTATGGCCACTGTGCCTATTCCAGGGTGTGGCTTCTCTAGTGGAGCGTGGCAACTTCAGCTTGGTCGCGACCATCTCTGCCCGCCACGTTCTCAACCAAAGAACTTTTTCAACCAAACACAGCACACCGTTGATTCGTTAAGCTTCTTGACTTCGTGGCTCGAGGTGGACAAGACACAGGTTTATGGACTGAGGAACTGGCCAAGATTATTACGCGCACTTAACGCCGATCTTGGCTCCGATGCGCTCGGCAAGTAGTTTGTCGGCCATTTCTTCAACAGTGCTCAGGCGGGGTGGAACGCGTCGCGAGTCTACGTTAGGAATACGTCCCATAACCATGAATTCCTTCGCTTAAACTTTCGATACTTGGGCGCCCAATCATGTTGTGAAGATGTACCGTTTATCCGCTTGGTGAGCTTACTATGATGGATGGAACACGCCTCCGCAGCCGCTCGAATGGTTCGAAATTTACATGCATAAAGCACGCATGTTCTTGTTTGTTATCGCAGTTCATTCCGAATCTCTGATCTTCATCAGAATACCGTGTTGAGAAACTCTAATACCCTTTATTCACATTTCCTCGGCGATGGTAAAGTGCTTCCATGCCCGAGCCAAATAGAACCTGTAAAGTTGGCTGTAGAAGGGGCATATTCCCCCATCGGTCTCTCTATCTAAGCTTCTGAGAACCCTTATTTTAAAGTGGATTCAAGTTCTAGCACTTTATTTTCTCGGTGCTCAGATGATATTTACCGAGAAGTAGGGCGCATATCGATGCCATTGGTCTGAATCTTCCAGCCCCGCAAATTGGAGCGCCCGGCGATCTGGTCTTCCTAATGCCAAGCTCAAACAGACTCAGAAACTTTGTTAAACAACATGGCCCCTCCGGCTCAATGACGTGCAATTTTAAAGTATTGTTAATGCACCTCACATCGGGAAAATAATACCATCCTACCCTGCCTATAATTGACGTTAAGGAAACGTCCTAAGAAATATAAATGCCTCATTTGAGCTGACTGTATCTTTCATGTCTCAACTATTCATTATCGGAAGCTTCCAAAGCTATCTATGATTTCAAATGATGATGCCTTCTTATGCCTCACTGTTGCACTTTCTCATCGGAGCTATCTATGTTGTAGATACCACAGCTTCCTCTATAGAAGGGCTCAACGAACTAGCAGTCAGGGCAGGCTTAATGTATTTCGGCACCGCGGCCCACAGGCTGAACGAGTCTGAATACGTTACTATCCTCAACGACACCTAGAAATGGGGGCAGGTCACTCCTGCTAATGCACTCAAGGTACGTTTGACATGCCGCCAGCAAAAGGTGGGAGGTAGAGGTAGTAAGGCAAAATCATTCGGGACGTCTCGGCGCCTATGCTCTCTTTCAAAGATAATGATTCCAAAAACCGTTAAACATCAAGACTTCAAATGCTTCTTCCGCTAATTTCAAAGCCGACAATAGTTCGACGCTACGGAGCCATCACGAAACGTATTCAACTGGACCGAGGCAGATGAATTCATGAACCTGGCCCTCGAGAACGGCCAGATTCGCCGTTGCCATAACCTCGTTTGGCGCAGAGCGTTGCCCGACTGGCTTACGTCCGAAACCTGGTCTCGTGAAGAGCTGATGTACATCCTGGGAAATCACATCAAGAATGTTGTGAGCAAATACGAGGGAAGATGCTACGCTTGGGATGTTGTGAACGAAGCATTTCACAATAATGGCACGTGGCAGTCACATATCTGGTAGGCTCTTTCTATATCTTACTCACAGGAGATAAGCTAACGTTGCTGCTTCCACGGTTAGGTACGATACAATTGGGCCCGAATACGTCTCCTTCGCCTTTAAGACAGCACGGAAATACACGACGGCCAAGCTCTACTACAACGATGACAACATGACAGATATTAATCCGAAAGTTGACGCTGTGCGTTCAATGATCCTAAAATTTCAGGCTGACGACATCCCTATCGATGGTGTGGGCATAGAAGGACACGAAACAGTAGGGAAAGCTCCGGATTATACCGCCATGCTGCAGGCCATGCGCTACTTTGCCTCCATTCCAAACCTCGAGATCGCCATCACAGAGCTCGACGTAGGCATCCCACAGCCAAGTGACGAGGCGAAGCTAGAGCAGCAGGCAGAAGTGTATGCAAATGCCGTTGCGGCATGTCAGAAGGTTGGGGCTTGTGTTGGGGTTACTGTGTGGGACGTCTGGGATACGGTCAGCTGGGTGCCGAGCTCAAGGCCGTGGCTCGGGGATGCCCAGCTTTTCTGGCCTAATTTGACTACAGTGATCGGAATGGTTCGGTATGAGTTGGTATTGGTATGGTATATACCGCCAAGACTTGGTATGGTTTGAGGATATCTCAATACCATGGTATTACCGGTATACCAGGTCTTACCGGTATGGCTATAAATAGGTGGAGATAGGGTGGAGATATTGCCCGATAGTGAATGATCGTAGTCTACAACATCATGCTCGTGTATAATTATTATGTGTTACACAAAGCAATGAAACTCAAACACCATGCCGCTTCTCATCTGATCAACGCACCATGAACACCTGACCAGGAGCACAATCCCCCGTATATATAATCTCTCTAACCAGCCTCTTTAGATAGTCAACGGTCTCTCAACCCATCACTGCTAGACCTCAAAATCAAACATCATGGGATCTCCAGTTCCAAATTCGCCGTCTTTGTTGACTGCGCGCTCAACGTCGACATCCCTCGAGACACCTACGCATGCTCCTGCATCACCTCCCTTGACACCACCGCATACTCGTATTTAATATCCCGAGCCTCCGGATGAGTTCGTGCAAGATCATATCACATACGTGAATCGCGCGAAGACTACGAGGAAGACGGCTCGTCTTGGCCCATCACATATGTGGAATTACGGTCTTCATTACATTCGAGGCAGCGATAAAAAAGAGGTGTACTACTGCCATAAGTGTGCAGTTAGAAAGTACAAGCAGGAGCTCTTTGTCATCAACGGCACGTCTGGAGTGAGAAATCATCTCGAGCGCAAGCATCAGATCGATCCCCAGAACGGTGTCAAGAGACATGGTTGGACACGAAAGTCTGTACTCGAGCAACAGACCGGCGCGGCTGCTACCAACACCTTCTTTTAGAAAGGCTCGGTTGAGAAATTCAAAGAGCTTTTAGTTCGTTGGATTGTGTACTGCCATATTGCTTTCTTCCAGTTAGAAAATCAGTATTTCCGAGAATTACTCTTCTTTTTAAATCCTTCACTTATCAACCACCTCCCAAAGGCAGCGAAAACTATTCGGAGCTGGGTAATGCATGCCTTCACATCAAAAAAACAACAGCTAAGGGAGGACATCCAGCTTTCACGGAGTAGGATCTCCATCTCTTTTGATCTCTGGACTTCGCCAAACCCTTACGCTATTCTAGGCATCATCGCCATGTGGATCGATGATACCGGCAAGCGACGGCTTACCGTTTTGGGAATGCGACGTGTGCATGGTGAACACACTGGCGAGAATGTTAGATCAACTGTCCTTAAATTGCTCAACGAATACGACATTGGTGGAGGTCAGATTGGATACTTCATGCTGGATAACGCCTCTTCAAACGATACCGCCGTTAATTTTATACTCAAAAAGCTCTGTCCGTGGATGGAAGTAAAACAACGACGCTATCGCCGGCTGCGCTGCCTAGGTCATATCATCAATCTCTACTGCCAGGCGTTTCTTATGGGCCGGAACTCGGAAAGATATCTTGCAAAGCTTGAGAAGCACTACCAACGCGGGGACTATGCAAAGATAGAAGAGCTCTGGAAGAGGTTTGGGTGCTTGGGTCGTCTTCACAATCTCGTGAGATACATTAGGCTTACCCCACAACGCCGCGAGGAGTTTGCTGCAATACTTATTAGCGGAGACCTCTCTCAATTCGATGGGCTAGAGCTCATCCAGAATAACTCGACACGCTGGAATTCATGGTTCCATTCAATTACACGTGCATTGAATGTACGGGAACGTTTGGAGCTCTTCTCCGCTCGCCACGTACCTAGGAAAGGCGCTCAAGGAATTACGAATTTCAAGCTAGATGCACAGCACTGGTTCGAGCTTAAAAAGATTGAACTTGCTCTAAAAGACTTCTACGCCGCCACTCTGCTTTCTGAGGGAAAGAAGACGTCTCTCGCTGACTGGTTTTCGACCTTGGACTGCCTTCTTCGAGAAATAAACGAGACGAAGGATCATTACTTTGACATCCACACTAAGGACGACAACAACTTTACATAGAAGTATCTCCAAGGTTGTGCAGATGCCGCATGGTCAAAATGCACCGAGTACTACAACAACCAACAGCTCAACTAGCAGAACCGATTCCCTAAAGATACTGATCTTCCGCCGGCGTACTATACAGCCCAGATACTCGATCCGTATCGAAAGTGGGCGTGGTTTACGCAGGAGTGGGCTCTTCAAGGCGACGAAGAAAAACAGAGGTGGTTTAATGACGCACAATCGGCGGTGAAGCATCTCTAGGAGACGGAATACAGGGGACAATACTCTGTTGAGATGCTACCACCGCCAACCAGAAATGAAAGAGACCTCGATCCAGCATTTGATCGTCAACGGGAACACAAGCGTATTCGAATAGACGCTCCGGTCTCTACGGCTGATTTATATAAACAATATATTTCTACCGACCGGCTCCATGACGATAACGCAGGTTGCGATGAAGCCATTGCGTACTGGTTATCCCGCTACGACTCTCAAAGAGATCTCGCTCGCTTCGCCTTAGATTTATTTGCGATCTTGCCCATGTCGGATGAGTGCGAACGCCTTTTTAGTAGCGCAAAGCTTACTGTAGTTGATCGCCGTGGCAGGCTAAAGGCGGACATTATAGAAGTATGTGAATATCTCCGGGCATGGTATGGAAAGCCCACGTTTGAAGACAGTAGTAATAAAGAGGATTATGAGAATGACGGGGATGGTGTTGAAAGTTTATAGGCGAATTTATCCTCTTTCTATCTTAACCCAACTCTTGGTGGTATTGCCGGTGGGACCGGTAAGACCATACCGGTTATTATGTAAGCTGCTGGTATGGTATGGTTTGACCTCCATACCATACCATACCGGACCATTCCGATCACTGTTTGACTGCGAAGCCTGCATACTGTCGCATAGCAGAAGTGCTCCGGAACGCAGCTGATCAAGCATCTAGCGAAGGCGTCTAAAGTCCCTGTTGCGGAGATGGATGGTAGAAGAACGCAGATGGCTCATAATGGACTTTCCTGTTGAGCATGAACAAGCGCTGCCATCAATTTGGAGGGAGGGCCTGCATTGGTGCAATCTTGTACCGAGCTCTACCACATACCGAAGACGAATTCAAGTATAACACGGTTCAAGTATCAAATTCGTGACATAGCCCACATCAGTCTCTTGAAGTGTGGCAAAGCTGGACTGGAGGATTATCTTGCTGTTGGGAGAATGCTCGCCCAGGTTTTGAGCCCGCGCTTCAAGGTAAGCCGGGCAAGCGAAAAGGGCGCGTGTTGAACACGGTCGCATCGGTGTGGAGCAAGATTCCAGGTTCGCGGGAAATGTTTGGGAGGATTAATTTGGAAGTAGGTGATATTTCATACGAAGAGAATACGCAGAGATGCAGTATAAAAGCTGACAAGAAAAATTGGTGATAGTGTCTTTGTGGGAAGAGGTTTCAAAGACGCAATCCTGGAGTGAGCCCAACATAAGAGAGCTTCATAGGCAATCAAATCATTCGTCCGGATGGCTTTGTCACCCAGAATTTACTACAATAACGTCCGGTCGAATCCTTCCACTATCCATGAGAAAGTTCGCAATGTGGCCATCTGTAGGGATATCATATTTGGCGTCTGAGCCAGAGACACGAATGAAAGTATCGAAGAATCTGGTAATGAATAACAAGGGTTTGGAATAGTGTTAAAACATTAACAGCATCCAGCAATACGCCACAAGGACGTTCCAATCTACAGAAGAGCCGCCTTAATATACTATGCAGTTGGTCGCAGAATGATACGCCTATATGATGTGAGGTTCATTGGCCTGGAATCTTGAACAGCCAGAATGATGTGCGCCGACTGGAGATGTCAGAAAGAGGTGCCTGGACATGGGAATATTTTTGAACTTACAGTGTTGCTATTCACCACTACATTCACGACACTTCCAGAGGAGTCCACATTGGTGAAGGTCACATTCGGGGAGATAAGAGGGTCCCGTTTCGTCACGGTTTGAGCGGCTTCGCGGTAGTGGAACCAGTTGAAGTCAAGATCATCTCCATCCGGATCGTAAGATGCAGAAGCATCCAAAGTTACAGATTCGCCAAAGCGGTACTGGACTTCAAGAGGACCAACACCGCAAGTGTCGTTGACGATGGCAATGGGGTGGTGATTGGCATCCGTTGCGTTCACTGTCCACTGCATGCGAGCCGCAAAGTCGTATTGGAAAGCGGTCCTCCAGCGCCATAGGGAAGCGTGCTGGTTGAAGTACGCCTTTCCGTCCTTTCCCTCAGAAAGGTCTGCTACATTGCCGTAAATGCAGGTCAGTCCAGATGCGTCGACGAGTTTGTAGCGGCCACCCCAACCGCCCCATTCAGGATGCTCGGGTGCGTTGAGACCATTCTGGAGGAGACCAAGGAATGAAGGAGTATCGCCCTCCATGATGTATGCGATGTCTGGATAGTATGATCCAAGCGGTCCGATACGAACATGTTCTTGAAGCCAATCATTTGACACAATGGCTGCATCCGGGCCACCAGTATCGACGTCTGAGGAAATGGCCTGCTCACCCGGGTCAGCAATCAGAAGCTTTTCCGCCGAAAGGGTGCCCTACTATCCATGTGGCCTGGTTATATTCGCCGAAAGCGTGAACAGACACGATGTAGAAAAGGGATGGGAAGTTTGCTCGAATCCACGGACCAGCATTATCTTGATCAGAGATCGAATAGACCCGGAGCTTTTCAACGAAAACAGCTGTTTCTTCTTCACTTCTTGATTTTTGCACATAGTGGAGGGCCTCGGCAAGGACGTTCGTACCTCCCCAGGCACTGACCCAGAGCGGTTCGGACGAGGCATCGGTAGCGTTAATGAGAGCGAGGGATGCATTGCTTGGTTCCAGATCAAGAGCGGCGAGCCCATAAACAGGGTGACCAGCATAGACGCGGGTGGCAACTTCTTCGGCAGAGGGGTATGTGCCAGCTTCAGGCACATTGTTATTGAGGTTCTCGGTGACGTTTGCGTAGCCATCAATTGCCCAGAAGATAGTGTCCAGATCGAGAGAGTCGTTCTTCCACACTGACGTGACTGCAGAAATGCCTTCAATTTGGAGTTCGTTTGCATGCGTCAGGAGGCGGACCAAGCTCATCTGGGCATCAGGCTCGTTGCTAATGTCCGTGAGAACAAATAGGCGCGGCTTCGACTCGTAGCGCGCATTCTCGCATCGGCCCGCGTCGATGGCGGAAGCAGTGGTCCAGAACAGGAGGGATGCAACCAGGGCGAAAAGCAGCCTGGCTCGAGTCCGAATGACGGCCATGATTGTTCCAAGAGGCAAATAAACACCCGTGCGCTACATCTTCAAATCGTCAACCCAGCCTTTATATACACGGCAGCCATCAACGAAATTCGGCCGCGGTAATTACCGCGACTCCACATTGAGCCTTCCGGAAACGACGTCCTGAGCCCAGCCAGATGAACTCCCCGAAGCGCAGACCATGGAATGCCCGCGGTTTGGCAACCCGTGATCATTGCCGTGAATACGTAAAATGCTCGTGCAGGGTTCAGCATGCGGAGGATCAGCGGCCGCGATTTCCCCGCAATTCTCTCTCTCTTCACCCACAATCCTGCTAGTGGACGCGGAGAGCGCTACTTATTCATCGAAAGACCCGCGTCACGCGCTTTGTCCCTATCCACAAGCAGTAACTGGAGGCACCCGCTGCCCAAACAGCCGGCTTCGGCACTTCGGGGTGCGTTCGGCAGTTCTTCACCGGATTTCGCGACTTCGACCGGCCGGCGGTTTTTTTGCTGTTCAGCTTCGGCATTGGCGCGCATTGACTGGAGAAATTGCCCCGCGCTATCCGCATGGTGTAAGTCTAAGAGAGAACGCACTGTCCTGCGCGTCATGGTCTTACGGTACCCCGATCGGCAGATCTTAGAGAGACTGTGGGGTGACCCGAGCGGGTATCGAGTCCGAGCGGTCTGTACGTACGACTCGTGATACATCCAAGGATCTGATCATTGTAGACCACAGGTAATGATTCAGAGCAGCGTTCAGTAACCATTTAACAGCTGTCGAATGCGGTGGACGTGTCTGCGGAGCAGTGCATGCTCAAGGCATCGCTTATTGTCTTCTCACCACCTTCACGAGGATTTCAAGAGTGCTGATGGTCGGGCATCAATGTCATGGGCGAAAATGTTGTTCGCGCTTGATGATGGTTCTTTCGACAAGCATTTATACGAATTGGAGGGAGACAAATGGCGAAGAAGTGAGTATTGAACAGTCCGTGAGAAGGCTCGGAAATGAAAATATGAAATCCATTCCGGCGACAGCGTTGTACTCATTCCGGAAAACATTCTTTTTGTCCTATGCATGCAGGGTGAAAGTTGAATAAAGACAAATACCATTCCGATAATGAAGAAGTATTGTAGACAACATAGTGTCTGCTGCTCTATTTCCTTAAGTCTCCGATTATCACTCCCGTGTGCGGACTCTGTATGAGTCTAGAGAAGCAATTTCCTGGTAAGCACGCGTGTATGACTCATCAAGAGACTGAATGAGGCCTTCCGTAAACTTGAAGTAGACAAATCCCTGGAACTCGAATGGAGTACCGCATGCTTTCAGGGTTGGAAGGTCCTTCTCCATTACTCCTTTGCCCCGGTACATCGCCACGACCCCTTCAGGCACCTCCCAAGACTGATCAACACTCATGGTGAAATTCGGCACGCTTGCAATCCAAATATTGAAGTGATCTTCGATGGCGCCTCGGCCTTTGGCACGTACACCAAAAGCATGATCCGTCCATTGAGAATCCTTGGTAAACAGCGATGCAAGTTCTTTCGAAGAGCCAAAGGGGAAAAGCAAGAACCATTTCTCAACAACGTCAAGCCTTGTGTCTTTTTGATCAATTAGATAGAGTCTTCTGAAAAATCCAATCGCCTGAATGTTGAATACATACGACCCATAATGCTTCCTGGAGACTTGGAGCGCCAGTCTTCGGATCTCTGCGGGTTCGGTTGCACTTTTAGTACGTGGTCGGAGGCGTGAAGAACCAGCGTGAAGTCGGCTTAAGGTGATTTAAATATGCCTCCATTCCATTAATGTCAAAATCATGCTTTTGGAATTGCCCAATCACCGTGAGGGTCGGGGCGGATACCAACGGAAGTCTAACATGGTGGTCGGCAAAAAGCCCATCGATTGGGTAAAAACCCACACACAATGTTTACTCATTCTCGACCGCGTCAACCACAGAGAACGTACATCTCTTACAGAGATCCAGAAACTCCGGATGATTCTTCCAAAAGTCCGCTCGTTGTTACATAGCATTTAAGATATGCAATCATAATAGCAACAACAGCATTAGTCGAGACTTTAGGTCCCGTGGAGGGGCAGCCGAACAACCTAGCTACGAGTACGTCTTTTACGTGCACACAAACACACACACACACACACACATATATATATATGTTGGAAATATCGTCTCAGAATGCTCCGCATTGGGTTTAGCGTCAAATAGTCTATATAGCAGGCACCCTCTCATACCCCTCTCGGGAGACATGCCATCAATCCAGACAATAATCAAATCAACTCAATTTCCAACAATATATATTGGTGATGATGAGATGCTCAGCAGTCACTGCGTTGTACGACGAACACCTGCACATAGCGGTATGGCGCTGTGTCGTGCTCATGAGGCGGCCTGCATGATAGTCTCTCATGGCTGATTCCACATGATGTGGCGTTCCCAGGCGTCTACTGTAACCATCACCGTTAAAAGTATTGGTTATAGATTCAAGAATAGTCACAGTTATCTTGACGATTTTCCTGATAAGTGCGATTACTAATGTTCCGGACTTTCAGAATGGGGGTGGGGCGACGCGCTGGACCGCTATTGGCTTTTGCTCCTACTCCGCTTCCTACGTCTCTTCCTTCTCATCAGGTGACGTAAGCGTGTTCTGATCTCGGACGATTCACGGACTGGAATCAACCATAAAAACAACGCTAATGACTCAGAACCACCTAGAGAATACAGTATATTGACGGACCTGCCTTTCCACGATATGGCTGCCACGACGAACCTGGGTATCCCGGCCTCCGATGCTACTGTCCGGGTGAGCATCATCAACACTGGGGCCAGGATCCGTCTACCTGCTTCTGGCTTCATGCAACCTCTCGTCGAAGGCCACACGCACTTGGACGCTCCTGCTTATTCCTTTCTCATCGAGCATCCTCAACAAGGCAAGGTACTCTTTGATTTGTCCATACGCAAAGATTGGCGGAACCTTGTGCCGCCGATCGTATCCCAAGCGACGGATGGCGACGCGCTTATCGAGGTGGAGAAAGACGTGCTCGACGTTTTGGAGGAAAATGGAACCAAAGCTACGGAAATCAAATCCATAATTTGGAGGTGAAGAAGACACCCTTGGTGTAAAACGAAAGAATCGACTGCTAAGTTCCTAAAGTCACTGGCACTGTGATCACGTTGGGGATACGTCACGATTTCCCAGTTCGACCGAGCTTGTCGTGGGTGCAGGGTTCTTGAAAGGACTCACTCCAGCGTATCCGGTGAACCCCGACAGCCTACTTTTGGAATCAGACTACAGGTATGCTTTGCGCCTTTCTCCTTCCTGTAATCGATTTAGCTGACCCCCTACCCAAACAGAGGACGGAAAGTTCACGAAGTTGACTTTTCAGCGCACCCCAGCCGCCTCCAGCTCGGTCCTTACGAAGCTGTCGACTTCTTCGGCGACGGTAGCTTTTATCTGCTCAACACGCCAGGCGTAAGTGCTGCCACTCTGTGTCTGCCTTGCGTGTCCTAACGAGCTTCGTCTAGCATGCAATCGGTCATGTTTGCGGGCTTGCCCGCACGACACCCGACAGCTTCATCCTCACCGGAGGTGACGTCGCCCACCACGGCGGCGAGTTCCGACCCTCGCCCTTCCTCCCTCTCCCGGAGCAGCTCGATCCTTCGCCATTTTCGAGCCCGCCATTCCTGCCCGGAACGTTCTGCCCTGGAGCACTGATCGAGGAAAAGGTGCACCCGCAGCACTCAAGGACGACGCCGTTCTACAAACTGGCGAAGACCGGTATGCCTGATTTTGATCTCGAGACGGCGCAGCAGACGGTTGAGCAGCTGGGGGAGTTTGACGGCGATGACGATGTGTTGGTGGTGATTGCACATGATACAACGCTGAAGGATGTTGTGGATTTCTATCCTAAGACGGCCAATGCGTGGAAAGAGAAAGGTTGGAAGGGAGTGGGGTTATGGAGGTTCTTATCAGACTTTGCCGGGGCATTGAACAGCCCTGCTGCATCTCAGAAGCTATAACGGCTACTATGCATACGGCTATTGCTTTACCAGGCGTAAATTCACTCCTCTCTTTCTAGACTGATAAATGCCTAAAGCCATTGCTGAGCAGTAATGTTGTTGAGTGACTTGTTGGACCTGAGACCGAGAGCAAATTATTCCAGCGTAACTAGATTTAATTCCATGAACATGGCGTACAGCCCAATACGACCATGCGCGTGTGCTCACAGATGTGCGTATGATTCGCTTTCAGTGTTTGAGATGGACAAAAACATCTTTTTGACTTAGCAATCATATCGCGGAATCAAGCCGTCTATGCTTACGGTGGCGGCTCAAGTGCTATATTACTGGTGCGGTTGCTCATCAATCACGCCAGAGGTAAGCCCGGACGAAACTCGGAGGGGCGCAGATGATAGGAAGGACAAATGTTGGATTGCTAAGCGGCGGATGCATTGCCATATTAGGCTTGTCTAAGGAGCCGCAATTCTTAAGCATAATGACTATCGCTAAATGTTCTGCCTAACTCCGCCTCTAAGGTGACACGAGAACAGACTTGGAGGCAGATGCTTGTTGTGACCGTCACGAAGTCAGCTCACTCACCAACGAGTGCCATTGACCTCATTGCACGCCTGTGAAAGCTCGTTGGCGCATCAATCAGGCCCTTGCCCCGCCATTCTGAAACAGTCAGATAATTTACAAAGACATATTTGTTCTCCCGAGGTTTCTGTCCAGCAGACCATCAACAACATGCATCCCCCAACGACGTATGCATCTTACCGACGTACAGCCGGGCCGTTCCCCCATACCATCGAGAAAGTGACGGAGAAGACTCCAGAAACTCTCAAACAGGACGAGGTCCTCATCCGAATCTACGCCACTACCCTCAACTTCCGCGACAACTTGATCCTCGCCGGGCAGTATCCGCTGCCTACGACAGAGCACGGTGTTCCATTTAACGATGGCGCGGCTGAGGTCATCAGTGTTGGAGAGGGTGTGCGGATGTTTGCGGTCGGAGACCATGTGTCACCCATTGTTGATCTCAGTGCCATCACCGGGGATGAGTATGACGATCCAGTAGCCATCGGAGGGGAGACAGATGGTACATTGCGCCAATTTGCGGTGATTCAGGAGAAGCACCTCGTCCGTGTGCCGGAGCATCTTTCTTGGGAGGAGGTAAGCTTCGGGTTGATACTGGAAGACAAGTGCCTTAGGGAGGAGCTAAAAAGCTGATGTCCTGGGCAGGCTGCCACCATACCTTGCGCAGGAACAACGGCTTGGTCCGCCCTGAATATGCCTGAGTCTATTGGCAAGGCTAAGGCTGCCTTACTTGAAGGTGTGAATACTTCTACTAGTCTCACTGGCAGCTTTGTTGAACGCAAACTTCTAGGAACCGGCGGCGTTTCAATGTTCGCCCTCGTCCTCTGTCTTGCTGCCGGGATTCGTCCTATTATCACTTCATCCTCTGACGCCAAGCTCGACGAGATCCGCAAGTTGGGACCTCCCGGTTTCATCGGCACCATCAACTACCGCACCACCTCGGACATAGTTTCAGAAGTCAAGAGCCTCACTGACGGCCGTGGTGTCGACCTCGTGGTTGCGAACGCAGGACCTTCGACATGGAGCCAAGGCCTGGACTCCCTCGCCCGGCATGGTATATTTTCCGTCGTTGGCTTTGTGGCCGGGATATCTGGTGGTGTCGATCCGAATACTGCTCTTCAGCTGATAGGGAAAACTGTCCGAATCCAGTAAGTGCTTCAACCCTTTTCGTGGTCAATCGTCGCTCGGTTTTGTGCAGGGCTAACACGAGAACAGAGGAATCATGGCAGCCCCAAGAGTCCAGAATGAAAAGTTAAATGAGTTCCTGGCTTCCAAGAAAGTTCGCTTGGACAGCATTATTGACCGCACGTTTGAGTTCGATGAAGCTAAGGAGGCACTGGATTATCTAAAGTCGGGGAAGCACACTGGCAAGATTGTTGTCAAGGTTTAAGCTGCAGCAGGCTTGTATGGCCGAATGATGATGCGCTACGAAGGTGGTGGATCGAGGATGGGTTGAATTGCTGGGTAAAGAAATGATTCCCGCACCTGTGTCTAAAAGGCAACCATATCGTTATCTCTCTTCTCATATATTGGTTGGGAAAAATCAAACCTTATTCGAGTATTGATTGACTTTTCATCGTCTCTGTCTTTGTCTTTTGGATTCGACGCTTGCGGTCATGCCTTTTACCGTCGGGTAACTGCGGCGTGCGGAGGTTCTGATTCGCTGTCGGCTCTCAGGGTATTCTCCCCAACAAGTGCCTATTTTCTGGAAGCTAGTTAATGTGTCTTCCCTAATAAAAGAGACACTTGTAAAGCGCGAGAGGAGCTAAACTGCTGAGCAGCAGAAACCTTAGGCTATAAGCACAATCATCTGAAGCGACGTAGTCTAGGATAAATCTGGGCGACAAGTATCAAGCAAGCCCCCGATGTGTCCGGAAAGGATTTCTACCTCTATTCTATGGACTTCTACTGTAACGGTTTAGGCATCACTTGGGCATACGGTGGCAATTCAGGCACCTACCTACTACCCAACCTGCTCCGTGCTTAAAAACACTGCCCAATATCTGCCCAATCACTACCTTAACTCTACCTAATTTATACCCAACAGTCATGTATTTAAGCCACCATATTTACTACCTTCAGAAATCAGAGTCTTCTACATCTTCGTTTTCTCTCCCTAGGCACGCAAGGATATGCTGCGCATTCAGCAAGTTCCCGAGGGAACTGCAACATCTACTCATCTAGAAGATCCAGTATCTAAGCTTCTTACAAATTCAACATTCAATTGATTATAGCGCGCGCTTTGAACGGGAAAGAGACTTTCCCGGTGACGACTTTGGCTGTATTCAATCTCCTCAAATGATGAAACAGAGCAAGCTCTTGCCGCACTTCCACCGTCCCGATCTGTAGCTGTTCGAGTATTTCAGCCACAACGGCATAAACCATCTCAATACTGCCATCCTCAATCTTAACACCAATACCAATCGATCCCTCGGCACCAAGACGCTTTGTCTGATCCGACTCCCGAATGCCGACTCCGTAACAGCCATCCGCTCCGATCTTGCCGATCAGCGCCCCCCCAAAGGCACTCATGAGGGCGGTACAGAAGCGGCCTTCACCACCGACAAGCTCCGGATATTGTGCCATTGCGTTGAAGATGCGAGCCATATTCTTCGTCTGCACGGGGGCAGATTCCGAATCCCTATCGACCTCGTCCGCCGCCTGCGCGAAAAGCGCGTACGTCCGGGCCAGCGCGTCCAGCGGGCAAGCAGGCGCCGGAAGATTGCACCCGTCCGTCGCCCACTGGACCTGGTTGTCCCGCAATCCAGACAACTCCACGACGGTCTGTCTGACGCGCACCTGCATCAGGTTGCCTGGCAGATGGTACGTTGCCAGGTCAGCGCGCAGCGCCTTCGCGCCGGCCAGCATCCCGACGTGCTTGCCGCTGCAGTTGTTGCAGAGCGGTCCGGGTACGAAGTCGTTCCTGATCCATTCGCGATTTACTCTTTCGGAGACGGCCGGGTGGCCGCCGCAGTGGAGGTCCTCCTCTTTGAGCTGCGCGTCGACCTTGGCCAGCATGGCGCGGGCGCGGGCGACGTGGCGGTCCTCGCTGCTGTGGGAGGCGCACGTAAGGGCAAGGTCGTTGTCGTCGAAGCCGCACTGGTCGAAGCCGCCGGTGGAGAGGATGGCGAGAGCCTGGGCGGGCTTGGCTGCGGAGCGGAGAAGCGTGATGCGGGACGGGTTGCCGATGGCGTAGAGGATCTTGCCGGTGGGGTCGACGACGGCGGCGTGGACGCCATGGCGGTTCTCGACGATGCCACCTCGGTCTGTGACGACATAGTCATCAACGTGTGTTGTCCTCGTCATTTGTGCTCTAGATGATGTTGATTGAGGGTTGCTGTTGGGGTCCCGCGTTGTTCCGATCAAGAATGCGGACGACGGGTTAAGCCGCCTTATCGAGGAACCGCCCACGCTTATCTCAAGTCTCTTGAAATTGATCTTTCAGGGTAAGACAGGTTTCCAAGGAAGAAGTAGCCTAGTGGAAAGAAAGCGCGCTAACGGCCCGTGCATGCATTTTCGTGTTGAGTCATTTTAGTGCTTACTTACCCTACGGAGCATCACTGTTCAGAACGACTTTGCCTCTTTTGAGCTCGCAGGACAAGAGATGCAAAACATTCAACTTTACTCTAGACAAGGTTGATGGTGAACCTGAATGGATCAAAAGTCTGCGAGGGGAGGTCGGATTGATGGCTTGGACATCGCGCACACCCAAGTAACCCGACGATGGCTTTTGAGTGACGTCAAAGATTCAAGTGGAATCCGCCCCAGCACTGAGTAGCTCACCGTTACTCATCCAAGCTTTTCATTATCTCAGTTGATAGGAAATGTGTGCCGCAAACATCGTAGATGTCATTACGTGGACTGGCTCGGTGCCACTGTTCTTTTGGAAGGTTTCTCAACAAAATAGGATTTATTCCAGCTCTTGTTCATAAAATACTATTTACAACCCATTCGTTTCATCGTCTCCCGTGCGCACATTGGGAGGTGAACAGTCCAGAACGACAGTGCCCAAACATCTTTCCATATGCCGTGTTACGGCTTCGTAAATTTCATCAATAAGCATAAACAACTTGACGCTCACTGCCCTCGAGTCTGCCCTCCCTGATCTGCTTGTTCGTCCTCTTCAACCAAACCCTCATGGCCCAAGCCGAAACAATCGTAGCAAAGGCGAAGCCGGCATTCGCACCCATGCCGATGACATATCTCGGGCCGTCGCTTTCGGGGTACAAGTAGGCCGTGTAGATGTACGAAGCATTAGCGACGACGTTGACAATGGACAGACTCACGCCCTTCTTCTCACTAGTCTGCCCAAGCGTTGCGGACACCCAGCCAAGGATGACGCTGTTGACCGCATACGCGCCGCTGGCGAAGAGGAAGCATGCGATATAGCGCGCGGCCGTATTCAGCGTCGAGCACGCAATGATGAAACCGATCAGTGCCGCGCCCATACATGCGGTGATGTGCCAGGTGCGCTCGTTGTAGCGGCCAGACGTGAAGCCGATGAGGACGCCGAATGCGCCCGAGACAAGGTAGGGCGGGCAGGTGAGTACCAGCGTGATGGTGCTGTTGAAGCCGAGCGTCTTGACCACCGTCGGGAAGAAGTTGTTGAACCCGCATGCGGACAAGTGCATGTTCTGCATGAAGCAGAAGAGGTATAGACGAGGGTCGCGGATAGCTTGCATGAAGCCTGCACGTGGTCCGCTATCCTCCTCTGCCGAGACAGTATCGCGCAGGATGCGAGCGTGTGCAAGCTCGCGTTGCTCAGGTGTGAGCCAGCGAGTGTGGAGAGGGTGGTCGGCAAGTGTGAACAGGGACAAGATCGAGATACCGAATGTGACGCAGCCTTCGATGATAAACAACCAACGCCATCCGGCCAGACCGTGCGCTCCGTCGACGGTGTTGAACACAGCCGCCGCGATGAGACCGGAGAATGCAGTGGCGAGGATGTTGCCTGAGTATAGAATCGAGATGCGTGTAGCGATCTCCTTGCGTGTGTAGAAGAGCGAGAGCATGAAGAGCGCGCCCGGATAGAAAGGTGCTTCGGCGACACCGAGGAAGAAACGGACAAGGACTAGGCCTTTGTAGTCGTGGACGAGGGCAGTGCATGCAGAAACAACCGCCCAGGCGCCCATGCAGGTGCCCATGTAGAGAGACGGGCGGACTTTCTTCGAGGACATGAACATGTTGGACGGGATCTGCATGAGGAGATAACTACTTCTTGTCAGCTTACTATGGTGGAAATGGGTCGAAAAGCAGAGAACTCACCCGACAAAGAGAATCGAGATGGCAGTGTTGTACTGAGACCCGTGCAGATTCAGGTCGTCCTCCAGATCGTCCAGTCTAGCCTGCGCAATGGCGTTCCTGTCGAGCTGTGCAATAGTTAGCTCTGTAAGTATTCATGACGAGCGGAAGCTTACGTAGTTCAGGAAGTACATGGCGAAAAGCGTCGGCATGATGCGATAGTCCAGCTTCTTGACCAGCGCAATCTCTGCAGGGTCTGTCTTTGCTACCGCCCCGAACTGGTCCTCCTTCTCGCTGAAGAACTCGCCCTTCTCTTCATTGATGTGCTCGACATGTTGTTTCGCATCAAGATGGTCGGCCATGACCTTTTGTTTCTCCGTCATGTCTCGTAGGAATATGTGGTTTGCAGCGGAGGAAAGACTGTTGAGCAAAGAAGCAAGAGGACACTGGGCGCAATATCGAGCGCACTCTGGGGAAGAAGCAGACGATTATTTATGGGCCGGGTGTTCATGGCACTACTCCTCCACAAAGCCGGGTGTTATGCGGGGGATCAGCCACCCACGGCCGTTACGAATTCCGGGGTATCGGTTAATATTTTGCCCACTATCTAGTCATTCAGCACCTACAAAATCCTTTACCATGCTCGGTGATAATTCCTTGACCGAGGCGTCGTACGATAGATCCACCTCTGACCGTGCATCAGGGCCTATCATGAAGTCTCGGTGCGCCACAAATCGCTTGCGACGGAGTCAGTTACCGCATTCGAGAAACAGGTGGCCAAGTCCGGACATTCATGAGCCCGTACGTTTTGCGGACATGCTCCATCGCTGATATCACGGAGCAGCAGGTGTAGAGCCCGAAAACTGTTTGGTTTTACTATCTGTTCATGCCGTGAAGCAACTCCACTTGACGCGCAGCTAGCCCGTCAAGCTTTCAAGAAAGTGATACAAGACTTGCGCCAAGCTATTCGCCAATGCTCCAAGGCTGCATATGCACGGTTGTACCGTGTTTTGCAGAATTCCTTTGGGTTATCTGTGAAAATGATGATGATTTTCCACCAGTATCAAAGCTTATCATACCGAGAACGATGGACTCTCCATAGCCGTGGTGCGTTGTACCCTTCCGGCGTTGGTTAAGAAGGCACCCTATGTACGGCACATCATCAGGTCCCTTCTAAAGATTCTGGAAGGATGCAAGGACTTGTTTGGCCATAAAGTACCCTCTTGTAGCTTTGGCCAAATCCAAAATTCCGGTACTTGATCTGAGGGATCTGCATTCGCGCGAGTTCAGATCTTGGATTTGACAGATGCGGGGTATCGTCTTCACGATGGATGGGGACGACCACCTGCTTCGGCTCAATTGTTGCGGCTCAAAGATCTACCTCACTAGTGTAGTTGGAGGCCGGAGAGCTTCGGTTAAAATATGAACCGGGCAAGCCTTTGCGGGGTCGGTGATTGGGCAGGTCCCCTTCCTCAACACTTCTGTTTCCACAATGGACACAACCAAGGCTTCCATTCCACATGTAACATACAACTACACCGCTGAGATAATGCAGCCAACGGATGAATGGGATACTTGGCAATCTTCAAGATAGACATGCTGTTCACTCGTATCTTCTTCCTAATCTAGCTTCAATCTCACCCAAGCGGATGGCGACAACAATCCCCATCACTCAAAGCATCGAGCTGAGTCCCCCTTCGTAGTCTTGTCTTTTAGACCTAAGCGATGAGTTACAGGCAGATTGCAACGTACGGTGGCTACTAGCCCTGCTCGCGCTGACCCTGCTATTCTCAGACATTAAAATCATCCGGCACGAAAAGGCATGATTCCCTCAGTCCTCCAGGCTTCCAGGAATAGCTGCTTCTCCGATTCGGCATCTCGATTGCCTCAGAATTCCCATTGAGCCCGAGTAGACCTACATCACAGCCTGCGCAGACGAATCACTTGGCAGGATTCAGGCACCCACGGGTCCTCGATTCCGAAAGTGATGACGAATCCTTCCCACCGCATCGCTTTCCGTGTTCCATTTCAGAAGCCGCTCGCAATTCATGTGGAAAGAGCAATACTGGAGGCCGTGGTCTGTCTGGCGACACTATCGAGCTTGAGCTCTGCTTATGCCAGGCACGAGTGAGATCTCGACAGAGTGGCGGAGAGGAAGTGTGTTTGTCGGAGCCCGAACCCGAATCTCACAGACCTGGAAGTAGTCATACCTTGGGGCGTAAAAAAGGGGGGCTCTGGTAGGCTTTTGGCATATTTCATAGCACTCATATGAGAGTCAGGGCTATGAACCTCCTCCACGGCAAAAGAAAGGTCACTTTTGTCAGTGATGAGCCTTCCTCGGGGCTGACATTTAGGCTTTGAAGAGCTACAAAACGGATTTTCTTGAGCCGGGTTCTCAAATTTCTCGCTGTAGCGACAGCGAGGGTCATCTTCAGAGTAAAGCACATCCCAACACGCCTGATTGGCATGAATTGACTCCTGCCCTGACTGAGAATGGCGGCGACTATCCGCCATCTAATCAACCGTGGCGATGATTTCGAGGCCGTGCCGTGAGGGCGTATTCTCCTACTACAGCCTGCTCATTCCCCAACGTGGTACACAGGCACTTGGGAGCATCTTGTATAAAAGCAAAACATCTACAATGAGATTCCGCACTCCAGCCATCCTCAAGCGACTACGCCTCCGTATACCTTGTATTCTATAGTGCCTCTCGATTTACTTCCATTTCACTGTTGGAAATTGACTTGTCAGTGGCGATTCTGATCCTTGGTGGCGCCGTATGGACTGCACAATAGAAATCTCACATAGGGCTACCAGTCATCGATTTCGAAGACGGAGACTTTCACAAGCTCAATTTCGATTATCGCAAGGGTTGCGGAGCTCCTTCGATGTGGTGTTAGAGGTACATATTCCGTCAAACTCAATTTTATTACCCACAATTCAATGGCCGCTGTAGCGGTCTGCTCCATTCCAAGTAATTAGCACCGTGGGCGCAAAATGCTTCCTGCGGAGTCGATATGATACGGAAATGAAAAATGACAAACGGCTGAACTTTAGTGAATAGCTCGCCAATGTAAAACCATATCACCTCTTTCACCTCTGGGTCCAACAGCCGAAAGCCGCCCCGCTTGCCGGTGTAAACATACGTTTCGGGATAACCCCTCCTCTCGGTAAAAACCTTCATGCATCGGCAGAACTCTAGTGATCGCTAAAACCCCACCTCCTGCTCCATAGCCAGTCCATACCTCGGCTCCTCTTCAAATTGGTTCTGTGCGATCTGTTCTTTAGATTCCCTTCAATTATGTCCACCCTATTGGACAGCAGCTCCACGGGACGCCACCGTTGCGCCCAATGCGGCAAATCATACGCTCGAATTGCACATCTTCGACGGCATGAAACATCCCGTCAGAATCCTTCGGCACACGATTCGTAAGCACCAGAACTTACTATGCACAGATGACGCAAACCATTCCCTTAGATGCTCGTTCTGTTCCAAAGAATTCCTACGCGCGTAAGTCGAACCATACCCTCCTGCAGTTGCCAGATTTCCGACAAGTTCAAAATCTCAGTGATAATGTCCGCCGACACACCCAGATATGTCCAAAAAAAAAGGCACATAGACAGTCTTACCTCTCTCTAAACGTGGTAGAAAGCTATCGGCTTGTGATAAATGCTCGAGAAACAAGTTGTCTTGCGATAAGAAAGACCCATGCTATCGTTGCGCGTCCCGCGGGGTATCGTGTACATACTCCCGGTGCGAAGCCAGCTGTTGGATTGTTGATGAAAAACGATGATCCATTGATGATTGGCATGAGGAGGAAGGGCGTAGGTGGCCCACCCTCCTTATATACGTAAGTGAGTGACTAAGCTATCTGGTGTTGCAAAAGCAATATGCAAAACACGTGATTTCCAACACCAGCATACACAGCTTGTCCCATAGACTATCCGATGGCACCCCAAGATCGAAACCACAGAATGATTTGATCGGCAGTTCAAGACCGTTCAAAGCTACCCTTTTTTTAAGCCTCACGGATCCATACGTGGACACGATGGCGGGGATCCTGGCTGTTGAAGGTGCTCAAACACACACTTGAGATCACATTGGTCTTTCATCTAGCTTCTTCGACTCTAGACTCATGGAATACGAGTCTCTGCAAGCTCGCACATCCCCTATTCCAGACACTGAGCGCTTGATCCGATGGAAGTCTCATAGAGATACTTACGGTCGAGGTGATGATCTGGGTAATATCACGGATGTATTACCGTCCTGGTTGCATTGTCGCGATCTAGATTCTCGTCTGCAGAGCATTTTTTTGGAGCTCTCGAGGCTTGGTGGATCTCCGGGCAGCTCTACAGAAAAGCAAAGCTTTGATGTCGACCACGCCCAGCCAAATTTTTCGGTTGATAACCTCATCGAGTTCATCCTAGCATATTTCCTCGGTCTACATCACCACTTCCCTTTCCTCCACAGACCAACTTTCTGTCCCCAAGAGGTAGCATCGCCGCTGCTCCTCGCCATCTTCTTGGCCGGCTCAGCCCCTTCAGCGCCCCGGGACCATGCTCTGGCTGCCCGGCAATTTTTTCTTTGTCAGTGAGGTTTACATTTACGGGTGCTTGGACAACTACCTTCGGACATTCTCTGGAAAAAATCAATAGGGAGGGAATCGAGATACTTCAAGCCGCATTGCTTATTGTTGGAATATCACGTGCATAGCAATTACCTTATGTAGTTTAGTGCATGGAGTCAGAGTAACTGAGCCTCCCCCCGGCTCCACCTACGACTCCATGCCAAGACCAATCCAGTGATCTGCTCTCATCAATTGTTCAACACTTATTAACTCTATCGAAAACCAACTCAATGATCCTGGAATTCGAAGAAGAGTCCGAACCCAAGGACACATCGTTTGTAGCAGCCTTGCATGCTCTGAAGATTCTCAGCATGAAACACGACCATGCTTCAAGAAGTAGTTGGAATAGTTTTATGGAAAGGGAAGCATGCATAAGGTTTGTTGCGGCCATTTTCCCGGAAGATAATAGCGGGTTCTGATTCTGGTGTACAGGCTCGGATCGTGGACGTTTCTCTCTGACTGCTACATAACAACCGCAGCATGCACTCCTCCGCAAATGGCAATATCGGAAATGGCGGGAGACATGCCGTGCAGATAACAACTCTTCGAGGCCGAGTCGGAGTCTGATTATGCATCTTTACTTCCTTTTGAGCCTAACGCCAACGGTTCACAGTGTATACGAAGCTTCGTCTCAGTTCTATTGGAAGAAGAGTGGCTGAGCCAGAAAGAATCTATACTAAAAGTGGCGACTCAACCACGCCTACTCCTTCTACTATTTGGTACGTCGGTGACACCCGCAATCTATCACTATTTCTTACTTTTTAACTCAACAAGCTATGAACATCATGATCTTCCACTGTCGAACAACCTGTCTTGGAATGGCGCCCCTTTCACAAATATGGCGTGAAACGGAGCGCTGGAAAGATCTTTGTGATCAGGAGCTCTTGAATAGCTTGACTCAATCGAGGGCAGATGCTCATGACTCCCTCTTCATGGCTCGCGCCTTAGAGTTGTGGTGGTTGATGCAACATGTCCTGAAGGAAACAAAAGCTAGTGGAAGTAACTCCGCATATCTTCAGATCATGTGGGATGACTCATATCAGCAATTCCGTTCATTCCATCTTGAAAGGGAAGGCATTTGAGCTGTACTACAAGACAGCAAGACCAAGATACTTACTACTCTGTCCAGTTTGCTTCTTTTACTTTCCATCATATCCGACTTGATGAGAATTGCGTAGACCGCTTCCATAACACCTGACCTCAAAGTCGCCTTGTCGTGCGATGCCGTTGCTCCGACTCGGTCTGTGAGCAGTAGATTCGTGGATTTCATGTGGACCTGCTGATGAATTTGCAGAAACCCTACCGTCAAGAACGATATGCTCGGGGTCGTTGAGGGGAGACACTGCTTTGCAATTTGATGAGGAAAATTTAAAGGATGCAGTTTCGAGAAATGGGCGTTTGGACTCCAATTTCAGCAAGCTGGAAGTGATATCAGTAATATGAGTTCCTTCGAGATGAGGCTTGCGACAATTGATGCCCCAATTGCCCAAAATGGAACATATTTCCGCGCGCCGTAAGTGCGGGTGCTGCCGTGTTGCAAGCTCAAATAAGTCTGAACATCCTGATCTGACTTTTTGCTTTTCGAAGTGGTCCCGACAAGATCTGCCGTGATTTGGACATTAAATCACTCGATGAGCATTGTTCAGTGCATGTTACTTTGACTTTCTTCCCACTAAAACGGAGTAGCCTACTTCGTCCGCGGCCGAAAGGCGGAATTGGCGGAATTTTTGTATAAAGACATGGTTGCTTAAGTTTCGTTCCGCGATGGGGGCAGGAATCTGATTCGTAACACTATACGAGTATGAGATGAGAAAGTGATGAGTATCCCATCCGGGAATCCGGCTGCTGCTGTATAAAGATATGGACCCTGCTGTTACGAGAATGAGCAATCTATCTCTACCCGCACTCATATCCATTCATCACGAAACAATGTCTTTGTTGACCTTTCGAAAATGCTGTCGGATGATGTGGCCTACTTCTCGTCCATCCCGTGGTGCGCAAAACTCCTCAGCGATCAAAACACTGTGCCGATCGACAGACGCGTCCGTGATGCCAGGTATTACGAGATGGGCGACAACATCGGACTCTTCATCCTTGAAACCCTTTCCACAGAAAGAACTATCCGTGCTGACCTCGACTGCCAACTCCTTCCACTGCGCGACAGCAATTACCCGATTCACACATTGTTAACTTTGTACGACACCGGCGGTGGGGTCAGCACCGCCTGGAAGGCCGCCGCACATACTGGTTTCATCACCACACTTTTGGATGAAACACGCAGCCTTCTCCTGCATGCGAATATGGAACTGATCCTGAAAAATACTGACGAGACTCCGCCCGCTTGGGTTACTCGTTCGACAAAGCTTGATTTCAGGAGGCCGGTGCCTGTTGATAGGGTCATCTTGGTCAGAGCAAAGCTGGACCACCCTGAACGGAAGAACCAAGTGGTGGTCGCGAGCACTGAGGATGAAAACGGGACGATATTTTGCACTGCAGAGTCTTTGTTCGTGCGAAATTATCCCCGAGAGCATCTGTGAGCGGAGGGTGCGCTGTCGCAATGATAACGTCTTCATCACGCAAATTGTGGGACTAAAAAGGTCTTCTTTGCAATACCTTGGATTTTCGCTCATATGATAACATGCTGGCCCGTGTAATTGAGTGACTGCGGCCCACAGGGTTGTTAGAAGGCATCTCCCTCCCTACTGCCAATATAGGTGAGTTCGGACTCGTCGGAAGTCTCCACGTTTTCTGAGTTCCTCGATATTATCTAAGTCTCATTCGTGAACTCATGACTCCAGAAATACGACATGTAGCGTTCTACTCACGTAAAACTTTCTATCAGACCAACGAGGACAGCATCATGGACATTGTCGGTGCTTGTACGGCATAGAAGCTGGTCTGAGACTGAAGCCACCTCCTGCACTTCTTGTATCACAACCTCTCCTGGCAATCTTTCTCTGTCTGCTTGAGATTCAACCCCGCATACTCCCGCTACTGCTTATTGTTTGTTACCGTCGACTTCTATCACTAGTCTTGAGCGTAGTCTATGAGATTCGGATGGAGAGGATACGTAAACGGTCATGATGCCGAAGACTCGAGGTGAGATCGTGGTCGATTTCGCAAATGTGAAGTAAAGAAAGAAGGTATCCATGACAACTTTGCGACATATGTCGAGGCTAGATGAGCCGTACATAGCATGGGGCCTGCTGGTTCATCTGTTGATTAACAAGTTTCTAATGAAGATGCTTAGCAAGTGGTGCGGCTATGAAGATATGAGGGAGCTCATGATCGTATACGCATCCTCTTCAGAAGACCGAAATTGCTAACAGGTGAGGATGGTGCAGATGGAGAGGAAACGTCCGTGTGGTGAAATAGCTGATGTCAGGTCGTGGTCGAAACGGATGCTGGGGCGGTCGCAACCATGTTCGTGGGTTTCGTCGCGCCCAGTTTCGTCTGGTAGGCAGCCATACCGAGAGCGATCGCCGATAGGCTCATCAGCACGGTCAGTGTTGTGTCGACACGGATCTTGGGAAGCGTTCTGGCAGCTTAGACTTCGTTGTAAGCCATGCCCGCATGGGATAACCCTTCCGAAGCACAGTTCTCGTGACTAATATTTGATCCTCTTATTCCTGCGCTCAATCGAAATCTAGCAGTCAAAGTTAAGAAAACTGTTCTGATTGATCATGGTCTGGGGCTGATAACGCATGTGCCAAAGACTTGCTGCTTCCATAGTTCACCGAACCTTGCCGCGACTGTTCTTATACTTGGAAGGAAAGCATCCCCTGCTTGGGATGGAGTCGAGGTGTATGTGTACCTCTACCTGCTGTGATCGCCCTATGCCGCCGTGTTGAGTGCGCAGGGGCTCCCCAGTTGCCATGCTTTCGTCTTCCAGCTCTGTGGGGTCTCTCATGGGCAGGGTGCAGGAATGATGCATGATAAGGATATCCCAGTTGCCTGGTCGTGCACCAGTTCTCTACACAGTAGTCCATTTCTGCCCAGTCATGAGGACAGGCGCACAAGGAGACATTCGGTGGCACTGCAGGCTTGATGACCACTTGTAATCCTACCAGCCACTTGGACTCACTGCTTGCCCGTGACTCGTTGAGTTTAGCATCGCAGGAGACCCACTTCCGGCTGTTGAGCTGTTTATTTCTAGGATTGGCTGATAGGTTATCTCTTCAGTCTAGGGACTGCTGGATGGTCTAGGTATGTCCGCCTTAAGCAGAGCTTGCGGAGCGGTGCTCTTCATGAAAATGGCTATTTCAAAGCATCTCAGACTCTCTGCTTTGTCACATACAGACGATATTCTGGCAGAGAATGAGATGTGATGGAATTTGCGCTTGATCGGTCGGAATCGATGAATGAATGACTTGATTGCTTCGTTGCTGAGGCGCTCGTGGTGTTGCTCCCCAAGACGTCTCAGAATGAATGACTAAGCTAATATACTATCCAATAACAGATAACGGAGGTGATTGAGCTCATCTTTCATCCGGTATGAATGAGCGTGGCTCTGCTGGGGATCGCTGCTTTATTTTCACCCTCCGGTGAATATAGGTTGGGCACGACACGAGCCGTTGAACTTACTCCTTTACGTGTCCGACTTCAAGACTCGGACTCTCGGTAACCGTGTATTGAAGTGTCAGACTATTTTACCTTACTGCCTCAGGCGTCACATTCTTTTGGGTATCAAGATCAACATCTTCATTTGCCACCTCCTCACTACTCCTCATATTCACAAGCTTCGGATATCAACATCGGCTTCTGTTCTCCTCAGTTATTCAAACACTCTTTTATATATATAAGCAAGCCTACCGACCTCCCTCTCAGGAGACAGGCAGAATCTACTCTCTTTTCTGACCTCACAACTCTTCACTCTCAAATCCAACATGAAGACAGCTGAAATAAAATGAGCAAGTATTCGCTCCGGCCCATACTTTAGCGAGAAAAGTCGAGCCTCTCAAGCAAAGTAAGAAACTGAAGCATGGCCTTCTATTTCAAGGAAACTTTACGCCTTCACGCAAGTTTCATAAAAAGGCGCCACGACCCTCCAAAAATTGATAAAGGTTTCTTTGATGTATATTTTCCTTGGCTCTAGGCTCCCGGCCTGAATGAATTGCTACTACTGCAACAAAAACACCTCCTTCCGTGGATTCGCCCGATGCCACGCCTCTTTCTTTACTTTCCCGACCCCACATCTCTCAACAGCCCATACTCCACCATGACTCCGCACACGCTTGATTGCTAAAACATTATACAGCGTATACCCCAATGCCTCAACTTGCCTCTCGCTCCCAAAAAACTGTGCTTCTGAAAGCACAACAAACTCGTACCTGTGCCCCACGCAGCAGTCCCTATCATGAATCTTGATTCGTCCTACTTTCTCTCCCCTATCCGACTTAACGCTCTGCCACTCCTCTTCCATCTCCGTGATCGGCCCATGGCCAACCTGAAACCGCATCGTTCGCGTAGCCGACTCGCCGATAACAAAATCCGCCACTGTCGACTCGAACACAATGGCCCCGGCCACCGCACCAATTTTTGATACACTCCACCGGCTCTCAATCCTCTCGCGTTGTCCCGGAGGTAGATTTCCAGCCTCCCAATCTTCAGGAATACGGAGATGTTCGAACAACGGGTCCAGCAGCCCAATCGGAGCAAGGCCCCGGTCCTCGCCCACCTTGTAAAAGAACACCAGCGGCCGTATCCTCTCCACCGCCTCTTCCTCAATCGCCTGCACGAGCGCCCCCGCATGGTCGGTATGCACGCCATACGTGCTATCATACCGCACCCTCCCCTCCCACCCCGCCCACGACCAGCTTGGGAAGTCCCTCCGCCGTCGCAAGACGTGCGCGCTCCCCGGCGCATCAGCACCGGCAGCCAGCGGCGCCGGCTGCCACAGCAGGGCGACGTCAAGCAGGGTCTCGGGCACACCGACGACGAACGCGCAGTCGAACGCGCCGGCCAGCTCGGACGTGATCGCCGTGAACGCCTTGAGCACGTCCTGCTGGTGGCCCAGGACCCTACCGGTGTACTGGCGCACCAGCCGCGCGTAGACGGCAAACGTGCGGGAGCGGCGATACACGCCGCGCTTGGTCAGCGGCAGCACCGAGTAGGCGTCCGGGGCGCGCAGCGCGCGGAATGCGGGCTGCAGCAGCGGCGCGAGCTGGCCCGTCCCGGCGTCCGCGTCGGTCATGTCCTCGCGCGCGACGCAGGCGCGGCAGTGCCACACCATGTAGCCTTCGCTGAAGACGAGCAGGCGGCGCGAGAGCACCTTCTCCTGGAAGGTCCACGCGCGGGACTCCCAGGTCGAGAGGTCCTGCTTCACTGAGATGGGGATCAGGCCGCGGATGCGCGGTGCGCTGCAGAGTTCGCGGAAGGTCTGGCCGTCGAAGCCTTCGCGGTAGGTGTCGGCGGTGATGCCTTTGATGCCGCTGTGCGCGGTCTGGTCCTTGTCGGCGGCGACGAGGGTGACGGCGGCGGATTTGTAGATGATGTCCATGCGGGAGATTTGGTTGTCTTTGTCGGCTGGGTCGTCCTGGACGATGCACCAGCTGTCAATCCAGAGGTACTTGAGGCCGATGCTGCGGGTGATGTAGATGGCGGCAGAGATGGTGGCGGGGAGGGCGTCTTGGATGAAGCCGCCGACGCGGTAGAGTTGGGCTTTGTTGGCGCGGCGGAGCATCTGGTCTTGCCGTCCGCCCCAGACATAGGAAAGGGCGGCGTATTTTGGGAGCGTGTGCGTATGGAAGTCTTGGAGGCGGGAGTGCTGCAGGTTGATGAAGCGGAAGGGGGGCCCGCCGGGACTTCGAGGGGGTGCTTCTCTGAAGATGTCCTCGCCGCAGGTGGAGGCGTGGTCCCTTTCGCAGGCTGCCAGCAATACGCTGGTAAGATCCAGATCGATTCTTTGGTGTATTTGCAGGCCATAGTGCCAGTCCATAAGCTCCTCTTGCTCGCCCTGAATGAAGATATTGAAATTGCGAAGCAAACCCAACCGGGCCCGTGGTTGTCTCCCCCTGGCACAGACCTCTATTTTTATATTCTTGAGGGAGACAGTGCCGACCATCCAGCAGGGGAGACGTTTTCCCTTGGAGGACTGGTACAGGATAGACGTCCACGCCACCGCCTCGGCCGCCTCCGCGAGCGCAACGTTTCCTCCAGAGCGCCGACCCCCCAGCTGATGTGCTCCGGCGGCAACAGCTGTGCCGGCTGCCATCATCACAGCAACATCATTGCTTTTCTCCAGGTGCTTCATCTCCTCCTTGCTCGTCTGAATCAGTTCGCGAACTGCTTCTCTCGTTTCCGGCGGGTCTCGACTATGCCCGAACGGCCAGGTCTTGTCGCTCTTGTGTATCGCGCGTTGGTACCATCTGTACTTCTCTTCGGCCCACCTCTTGAACGAAAGTCCTTTCAGGTGGTCTTGGATGAATTCCTGGATCTCCTCCGGTTGCAAAGGATCATTGAGCTCTGCCGAGAGAGCATCAAAGACCAGTCTGCAGAAATTGCAAGAGTCTCTTTGGAGAATTACAATGTCAATGGGCCAGATGAATGCTCTTATTTTTTTCGGGTCGGTAACATGTCCCAGGCTGTGATCAAAATCGATTGTCGCACAGGCTGTGCACAATCGTTTGACCTCTTTATTGGATACATCGGCTTTGATAGCGTAGTATCGGTCCTTTATCGTTCGCGAAGCTTGACGGGCATGAGATGTGGTTGTGATAATAGCATTCTGCACTGAAATCATCTTGGAAGGGGATGTGGGGCGAACGGCCGCCGAGTGAGCGCCTGGCAAGGCTGTGATTTATCCGTCATGTCGACGTAGTACGATATTCTAGGCAGCAAGGAACTCGGCAAAGGGCTGGAATGTGGACACAAGAGGCCGCAAGTACCATGCTCCAGGCGTCCGTCAGCCACAAGGCTGAGTGGAATGTTTCTAGAGTGTCCAAATGGCACGAGCCATTGATCTTCAACCACGCTAGTGGTATTTCGGGGGTGTGTAACCCCTTGTATCTCCCTTTTCTAGACATGACAGGCCCGATACTCCCACACACTGTACAGCCTTGCTGGCAAACATCCTTGCGTATTGATTCTAGTTGATAATGCTGCGAACCATTTACTCTAATCCGATACGTGCATGGAAACCCACGCAAATTCCTTTGTAGGTCAGTTCGTCCAACGTTGGGATAACGTGTTCGTCCGACGGACAAAGAAAAGCAGCGCATACATGCAGTATTTCCAGACTGATCAATAGCAGAGTGAAAGCGCATTAGTCAGTTCTATAGGTTTAGATCTACAATCACTTGACAAAAGTTCTCGCGTGATTAAGCGAGACGCGTCAAAACGCGTCTCGAGCGCCCACACCTCCAATCTTCGCACCACCAAAATGGCACCACAACGCACTCCTCTCAAAGAGCTCTTTGGCACACATACTCCCAATCAACACTACTCTCCACATCAGCGAGGAATTTTACTTGCCTGCAAGGCTCTTGGCAAGAAGCCTGCCTGGTTCCAGAAGCACCTGGGCGTGCCTGAATCTTCGGTACGCTCGACTATGCAGCTCGCGCCATTACGCAACGAAGGGCGCTCCCAATTACGGACTGGCCGGCCAAAATGTCTTTCAGAAACCGACAAGCGACATATTCTACGCGTGGTGCGAGCCAACCCAAAATTCACGTACCAAGAGGTCCGGGAAGTCACAGGTGTGACCTGCCATGACCGGACCATCTCTCGACTCTTAGACACCTACAACATAAAGAAATGACGCGCAGCTGGCCGCCCGGAACTCACGGAAGAACATGCTGCTATCAGACTTGCCTGGGCACTCGAGCATGTGCACTGGACCGAGGCGCAATGGAAGAAAGTCATCTGGTCAGATGAGTGCTCTGTGGAGCGAGGAAAGGGCCAAAAAAGGGAGTGGTGCTTTCGCACTCCTAGCCAAAAATGGGACCTCCAAATAGTCCAACCATATAAAAAAGGAATAAATATATCTGTTATGGTATGGGCTGGCTTTTCTGGCTTACGAGGAAGGTCTCCTTTACACGTAATAGTACGTGATCCTTTAGCTAAGAGGGGTGGCTATTCAGCCAACTCTTATCTTAAGGTTCTCGAGGAAAACATACTAAAAGTGCATAGAAGAGGTATGACTTTTATGCAGGATAATGCTCCAATTCATACTATAATAAAAGTTAGGGAATAGTTTAAAAGAAGGCGGATAAATCTATTAGATTGGCCACCTTATAGCCCGGATTTGAATCCAATTGAACATATCTGGTTTTATTTAAAGTCTAAGGCATTAGAGCTACATCCAGAGCTTAAATACTTAACCGGATTAGTAGATTTTATTAGAGAGAAGCTAGGAGAAGCATTGCGGGAAGCATGGGAGGCTTTGCCATAATCTTTATTTGACTCTATATTAGGTAGTATGAAGCGTAGGTGTGAGGCAGTTATCACAGCAGAGGGCTGGTATACCAAGTATTAGCAAAGAAATAATACTAGCATCCTTCTTCTTACTCAATTTTAACTTAAAAATAACTTAGTATAAGAGCTAGGAAGCATGCGTTGAGAATCAGTAAGTTGATGGGGTACGAGGGTCATCGCTTCGGAAGCGCCCGCGCGAGAACTTTTGTCCTAGTACTGTATATGTTATCCAAGTATGGTCGGTAAGTACCGGTTGCACCCAATAGAGCTCCGTTGACTGATTCCATACATCACACCCCAAGGAACCGACGACCGCAGTCAGTCTTGTAGACTAGAAGTCGTCTTAGCTAAGGCCGAATGATGATACAATCCTTATGAAAAGGGATTATGCAGAATTCGTAAGACAACGATTCCGTACCGTGTTCATCGCCGAACCAGAAGGAGTTGTCCAACTCATGTCAGACTGCTGGAGTGTTTCCTCGCAAATGACAAGCTATGCTGACGTCGAAAAGCCCAGCCTTTGAGGGCGATATTCAGCACTGCCCAGGCCATAGTCAGGGCAGTTAGCCCAATTGTGACGATGAAGGTAGCCATAGTGTCCAATCCGAAGGATTCCAGCGCAGCAACAGTGTCCGAGTTGCTAATTATAAAGGTGATTCCACCTGCAGTAAGGCAGAAGGACGTAATGATTTCAGAAGGCGGTCTTGCCGGAAGGCGGGAAGTTGGTGGTGAGAGGTAGATTAGAACATAAGTGACGGCGCGAGCCATAGAAAACCCAACGAACATGGTACCCCATTGCTTATGTACCATGGTTGAAAGCATTGATGACTGGTGATGTGAGCTCATCATTACTCCGAGAAAGAGAATAACGAGGCTAGGCATCGGATTTAAGGAGACGCCGTAAGATTTAGGTTCTTCTCGCTGATCGACCGAATGTGAAATGTGGTCCTCGTCATACAGGGCTGAGGTAATCAGAAGCTCACGGACCTTCTTGGAATCAATCAGCATTCCGAGCTGGTGAGCCTGTTAGCAAAATGCTCGGAAATTATGAGTGGATTTACAGGACTTACAGCGCCGCCGCCGAAGAACATGACAGAGATTGAGACATGTTCGAGATCCCGAGCAGTCCATTTACCGCCCCAAGCAGCCAAATGCTCCAAAAACACATTCGAGGCTCCATAAAGAAATATGACGAAAGATTCGGTGAACTCGGCTGTAGGAATGTAGGTCTTCCAATGCCCAGGCAGGTGGTCCGGCTTCACGTTCCAAGCCCAGCCAAAGTCTGCAAAGCATCCCATCCAGCGTCCGAGCGTCAGAAGGCCGTACCAAAAGAAAATAGAGCCTTTGATGTAGTGGGCCAGAACATTAAAGACGTGGTTACCGCGCTATGAAAATCAATCAGTTCCGGTCGTTTTCGTGGGAATCTAGCGGAGACTCACAGCAATGCCACCGATTGTAATTGTGCCCGTCACAACAAGTACGAACCCCAGGACCAGGATCACCCTCTCAATTAACGTGTAGAACAAATTTGTAAGTCTACGTGAGCGACTCGTGGCGATGAGCGAGCGGATTGGTAGGAAGTTGTTCTTCTCAAACTCGTCATCGTCGCGGTCCAGATCTACTGCATGATCCAGACTCATGAGAGCTTCAGGACTTGATGAGCGCGGGTATGCATCCAAGAATGCAGAATTTGTCTCTGTACACTGATGGGAATGATCCTGCTCCCGATCCAATTGCTGGTAATGCGCGATGGACGGCGTTAACAGGGCCTCGCTAGCTTCTCCAGAACCTTGGATACGGTCGGCGTAAGATTTCGCGACGCCCAGAAAGAACCAGATGATAGTGATGAAGAATACTGGCCACCTCATCTTACGATGTGCATCGCCTTCGTACAGGTCTGGCGTATTCATGTCGTACACGATACCAGTGAACAGCGTGAGGCCTTGCATAGCCACGAAGATCAACTGGCTCGGTATAGCAAGACGTGAACGTGCAATACTAAACATCACAACTATATCACAGTTAGCTCTCACTGTATATCTTCATGTTTTCACTCCAGCTGGTTACCTGACGGGGCGAAGACGATCCAAGTAATTAGCATCAAAGAAACATAAGTCCAGAGTAACCCCGAATGCTTCAGATAGCTGAAATAGCTCATCGGCCGGTCATCTTGCCCATGTGCAATATTTGCGGAGTGCTTGCCGCCCATATCGCGGTCGTTGTCGTGTGCCAGGGCCAGGGGAAGCGCATTAAGAAGGACTGCCGCCGTAGCAGCCACGGCAGAATTGACACCCTGCATCTGGGAAGGAGAATTGTGAAAGTAAGAAAGAGTCGGAAAGATGATACACAGGCTCGAGTGGGAGTTTGAATGGGAACTGTAGCGAATTGTTTTCGAGTCCCCATTGAAGCACCTATCCCTATATATATAGAGGATGGTATCAAGGCGCAGCCGTAGTATCACGAGTAATTAACTCAGACACACTGTCCAAAGCCAAGGAGAGGCTGCGAACTCAGAAGAAGACCAAGCGACCCGCCTAAAGTTAGCAGTGTCTACTGCGGGCAAGGCGGAAGTATGAGTAGCGGCCGTGTATCTGCACATCTAGCATCTTGCGGATGATTGTTCCTCCGCGATATGGACGCCAAGGTCATCGTTGAAGGGCTTGAAGTCAACGCTTCAGAACTTGGCAAAGGGTGGTGAAGACTGTCATTGGCTTCCGGACCTCGGAAACATCTGGTCGGGTACGTTAAATACAAGCCTCATGTGGTGATTGGCTATCTGAGAACCCAGCGCCTTGTAGTATAGCCCTCTGGACAAGCCTTCTGCGCCTTGAGTTACGAGGTAGACATGTCGTGGCTTGTGAGCTGACGTGTGGCTTCGGGGTGAAAACGCCGATCCACCGGCCATTCGGGACCGAATCTCCGTGTGGACCGATGGTGGTGTACGAGATCCTATACTTGTTGTGGACAGGTGCTACGTAGTTGGCCAAGCCCAAGCCTCGGAGCTCGGGGAGACCAAGGCTTATTTGAAGCCGCTGGAAGCCGGAGAAGTACCACTGGTCTTTGAGTGAACAATTTCGACCATGTCAGCTTCATTATCCATATTCTGCCACGAGAACGCATTCGTATGATTCCAAGCATGGCTAGGCCTTGGGATGATGACTTCCATCAGACCCGACCCGGGGCATAGTGGGCCCGTCTCCTTGTTGCTCCGCTCGCCCGGCTGGGTAGGTCATTATCTCCTGCCAGCCACCACTTCTGGATGAGGTTGGGCGTACCTTATGGCTGCCTTTGCTGTGCCTCAGAAGAATGAGACAAACTACAGCAGGTGTGGGTGATCCACGAGGGACAGAAACGACCCGCCAATCAGAACCCCCGCACGCCGCAAGTACCCGACGGACTCCCGCTCTACCCCCGCAAGTCGCAGCTGACAACAGTATGTGCACTCAGCCTTCTTTCCTCTCATAAGCGATTAAATAACCCTTGAAATTGGACAAGCAGCCGATCTCTATCACTTTCCCAATCGTGTAGAATCACAACATCGGAGGATCAACAATCAAATGTCCACGTTCAGCCGGGACGTGGTTCTCGGTGCTGCTCGTTGGCAAGGCGCTATCATAGCATCGTACTTTCATCTCACCTGACAAAATTGGTATTTTGGACTTCTCCAATCCACGAGAATAAGTGATATGAGGAGATACAAGCTTCTTATTAGTAAGTTCCCTTCGCGCTCAATCTACACCACTCCCAGCATGCCCCTCTCGACACCCAGCTCGCCGAGACTAGGTACGACCGGAACCGCGTCCTTCTCCTTCGGCAACCGGACGATGGCAAAGAAGCAAGCAATTTTACTCCTCGGTCCGTACGCCTCATCGACGAGGTAGACGATGACACGCCACCACGCCAGGACGGCGCTGACGATCCAGAAGTAAGCCGCAGCCTTTCTACTGGCGCGAATGCCATTGCCGTACGAGAGCATGCACAAAGCGATGGTGCTGCCGGTGGTGACGTAGGCGAGCAGTGAGGCTAGAATTGCATCCCGAGCGGTAGCCGCGAGAGCCTGTTGTATCCAAGCTGTCAGTACTCTGCCAGTATCGCCGCCGGATAGCGGCGACCGCTTAAGCCGACCAAGGTGCAGGCAGTCACGATGGTGAACCCGCTTGCTAAATCCGAGAAGTTCTCATCGATGCTATGCGCTAGTAACGTTCCAGTGGTATATATGAGGCTGCACGTCCGCTCCATTCACGCTCTCATGTCCCACTCACGTCATCACCTGGACGGGAGAAGACGGTACTCCTCACATTCCACAGCCACATGACCCCGGCACTCATACAAAAAGCACTTCATATTGCATTTATGACTGTAACCAAGACGTCTCGTGCTTTGAACCCTTCCATCCCCGCGATGAACTGCGCCAAGCCTCCCCAGAATGCGACGAAGGGGAAGGAAATCGCGGGTTATTCGCCGTTGCCCTACCAATGGTCAATCCACACGGCAGATACGAATGTACTGCCAGCGAAGCCAGCAAGCCCCAGTGTGGCAGGCGGAGGGATTGGTTGGAGGGAAATGCTCACTTGCGGGCTGGAAAGAGTGGAGAAATGTCCGGTGATGGCCAGTGATGTTTGCATGAAATCATCTAGACGTCACTGAAAACGATCATTCTGCGGTGTTGACAAGTGGTTCTCATGCCCACTTCTACTCCTCCTCGCGAGCGCTTAGCGTCAATCTCAGTCGCAGGTAGTCGTCGCATGGATTTCTTGTCGAAACTCACAACAGGTCGAGTGCCGAATTGAAGTAAATCCGAGAGACTCCGCGTGTTTTCATCTCGCGCACGATCGTCCTACGGAGATATCGTCATTTTGAATGGTCGTTTATTTTCCTGACATGCTGGAAGATATTCATTTACATCATTCCTGGCAAGTTTGCCTGAATCACGGATGAAATCTGCATTCCAAGACCGCGACATAGTTCGAGGAGGATATGCTGGAAGATAACGATCCGTTGGCCGATCAGACTCTCGGAGCGTTGCGTTTGCCCCACGAATTAAAAGCAGAAAAAATGTCCTTTTGAGGCCATGGTGCGACAAATGCATTCAGATTGGCCGCAGCCTTTTCCTTTCCATCGTAGGGTTTGCCGGATCACTCAGAAGCAACATTATTGAGCCCAAATGGCGGAACTGCTTCCCGTCCCGGTCCGATTAGGCAACTGGGCATGTTTGAGGGACCATCGTGGTTGCGCTTCGCTTAGCGAAAGTCAAATAAAGCTTCTGTTCTTTTCCGACACAAAAGCGCGTTACACTGGGTAAATGCTGATGACTCGGGACAGTGTCGCGAAAGGCGTGACCACCACACCCTCCAAGAAAGTCGGTAGCCACTTATCCGCTGACTCGGCCAGTGGAGCTTCCACGAATACGAGAAACGACAGTTCCTTGGGAAAGTTGAGGTAAGAAGTGTCTCGGATTGCTGGATAAGACCCTGGCTGACGGTACTTGACAGGGTTGCCGGGGTCACTACCGATCCCGGACGGGAGGAACCGAGGAACAGCAGATCGTTCGAAAAAGCAGGAATGCTGATGTGATAATGAGGCACGTGTATGCCGAAACCTGTGGCGTTAGACAAGGGCGTTGCGGTGCTATTTTCTTTCAGTGCTCCGAGACAAGTGGCTCCAGATTGGACCAGATCCAGGCCGAGGCGACATGGTGCATGAAAATTAAATCTATTGAACGCTGGAAACTTTTCTACAGTAACACGCCTGGGTATACTTTGATTATGATCCGTTTTCCCCAATCTGCCGGCTCCATCGCGGTCCGACGGCCGTTTATTTATAAACCGTACCGCCAATAACAACAAGAGCGACGAAGGCTCTCAAATGGCGCATAAGGCCAATTCAAATGCCAAGGCTTCCATCAGCCTCGGGCCACGACAGAAGTACCAACGATGATTTCGATGCTTCCGCTTCCTGGCGGAGTCCTCCGCCGCAATTCCCCCGCCAGCGTTGCTCATGATTCATCCTTTGGGAACTTGGGCTTGTAGTTCGAGTCCGGGTGCGCGAAAATCTCCCAGTCGAGCCCGCGCTGCTTCTTCCAGGTGCTCCCGTCCGCCGCCTTCGCGTCCTCGTAGGCGCTTGGCTCGAACGCCTGGACGTCCGCCCAGCTCCGGATCATTCGGCGCCAGTAGCATGCCTCGGCGGCCGGGGTGAGGTTGCGGTCGCGGAAGGTGTTGACGGCGTTCTGCGCGATGCGGGCCGCCTCGGACGGGTTCGCGCGGTAGTATTCGATCTTTTCCTCCAGGTCAGAAAAGTCGTTTTCGACGCTGATGTAGTTCTGTTTGGGGATTGACTGTCAGTGCATGTTTCTTTGCTCCGAAGGTTGGGCAAGAGGGTCTCCTGCCATACCTGATTCGGTCCGTCGGCCACGAGCAGGTCGTAGTAGTGGGCCTGGTATTTGAGAGGCTGATGGACAACGACGATGGAGTTGCAGTTTTGCAAGTACCGAAGCCGTCCGCTCCAGCTGTTGCCCTCGGTGTGGACCGGGAACTGGTACTTGCAGAACTCCGCCATGTGCATGCGCGTGTCCTTGGTCATCTTCTGCACGTCGGCCCATTCTTTGTCCTTTGTTGCGTTGATAAGAGCGCCTCGGACCTTGTTGTTCATGGAGCCTCGCCACACTGCGCGCGGGTCCTTGTCCGCAAAGGGCATCTCAACGAATCTCAGCCGGTCCCGGAAGGAAGAGTAAGCACCGAGGTCGGCGTTTGGGAACTGACGGAACAATCAGCAGCGGCGCTTGGTCACGCGCGGGATTCGGCTCATCTTACAGCCCAACCGTCGAAATCAGGTGCAACCCAGGTGCCCAAGTCCGCCATGGGTCTCGTCCAGGCCCATACAATTCGATCCCTCGGCACTCCATTCGTTGGAGTATCTTCAGTGTCGAGAATGAACTCGACATTGGGAATGGTGGAAGGATCCGGAACGGATATGATGGCTCTGTAGAGATTTGCCAAGCCGGCGAGGGCGCGCTGTCTATCGCAAGCACCCTTTTGCTCACCAAGGATATACATCTGTTGAACCGGTCAGAATGGAAAGGAGACGAAAGTTAGAGGTCGGTTGGGCCCACCTGTCCATTATGTATGAGAACATGCACTTGGCTGTGATAAAACGGCGTTTTCTTGGTATACAGCTTGATCTGCTTTTGATGGACGGAACGGGGACCTAAATAGTCACGAGTGCGGTCTATCTCCGTAAAGAGGCCGGGGAACGCAACCTGGTTGGTTCTGTCAGAGGAGTTTTACTGCAGATAGCAACTGTGAGGATGTCCATACGTCGCATTGGTCGTCCGTCAACCCAAGATTTCGGGAGTCTCTGGCGGAACTGAAAGTCCAGTTCTTGCCATCAGCCGTAACAGGTTGAGAGAAGGTGTGGTTGGGATTGGGGTGTACGGGCGTCAGCTTGTACGGAAGGTTGCTGAAAAACATAAACAAGATGACGATTGCAGCGGCGGAGGCTACATAGAAGACCATGGGTCTCCGCCCACGCATCCAGGCTGGATGGGATGAAGAAGACATTGTTGTACAAGGGAAGGAAAGCCAGGCGCCGGTATTACGACCAAGAAAAAAAGTGTATGTCGAGCTAAGCACTAGAAATGGTGGAGACAAGACTAGGAGAGAAGTATGATAAGACGGGAGGGAAGGAAGCGGACAGAAGAAGGGCAATGGTTAAGGCTATGGTAACTGTTTCAGGCGGCACGGTGATGATCGTCTGGCCAGTCTGATTCATCCGGCAATTTTATTTTGAGTTAGAACCTGCTACGCTTGGCCAGATCTGGGCGGAGAGTGCTGACGAGGACGCCACGGCTGCAGGAATGCGTATCATCACGCCACGAGATTATATGTGACGACGGCCAGGCGGTTGCAGCTCGTAAAACTCCACTGGTAGCGGAGCACCGGGGTGAAAATGGAAGAATAGGATGGTGTTCGGGTAAAGGAAGTTGGATCTTGTGTTGGGTTGGGGCCATGTTGTTTAAGCTTTCGGAGAGTGGCGGAATGCAGGGTACGTGATAACAGCCGTGGAGGTGTGAGGCTGAGTTGAAACCGGGTTAAACTGGCTGGCTTGGGGACGCGGTACGTCAGAACAAGACTTTCTACGCATTGGCAGGATGCAGTTAGGGGCCGCGCGGCTTCTGTCTGGCTAGAGCCGTCGTGGATGGCTGGATCGACGGAGCGGCAGTAGGCTTGCTTAGTTAGCTCGAGTATGACGCACCCCGTAGAAATTCATGGACACGGCACTTGAGGGTCGCTCGAAAACAACTCAGTTCATCATGCATCATGTCCAGAAACAGCACACTGCTAAATAAGCCGAGCGGAGGAGGGACCAGTAACCGTCAGCAATTATGATCCAAATTTGGAGAGGATGTTGCGATGAAAGCGAGCTGAAGCCGTGCGACTGCTGTGCCGCTCTCGGACAAGGCGTGTGGCGCGTCTGGGCTTGCTCACCGGGAGATGGCCCCCTTTTGCATGTTCGAGTCCAACCAGCGGGCGGGGAAACCAACGTGGTGCGGAGAGCGGCCAGTCAAGAGAGAGGCAATGGCGCCATTGCTGCACTCGGACGTGGTGGGTGCGGCATGTTGCGGAACGAAAATCGCTCAGGTACTCGCCCCAGCGCAACACGCAATTGCAGGGAGACCCTGTCGCAGCAACTCTCTGTGAATGGGTGGGGCAAGTTTGCTAACAATCGACTGCGTCTTATGCGCGTTTCCCGACGGAGGATACGGGGTCGCTTAAGCACGATGGCCTTTGTGGATACCGGAGGATGGCGAAGAGGAAGCCCACAGACAGGCACCCTAGAGAAGGATCCCCATTAGACAGATATATCAGAGCATTGCGCTCAGAAAAGCTAGGCGACGGGCGGGAGGATTCCAGGCTATGTTCGGGGTACTGACGAGGCCGAGAGCCCCCGGTTCATATCGGGGGGGTTTCGGGTCGTGAAAGTGTTACAACGGCAGGCTAAGACGGTTTTCGATGGGAAATGCCACGATGCGAGTCGTTATGATGCAGCGAGCGTTTGTGGTGGCGTTCGGGCAGAAGTGCACCATCGGTCTGAGGTTTCGCCGCTCCCTCTCCTTGGCAGCAGTCCAAGGCCATGAAAAAGGGCGAGCGACACTCCGCTTCTTCGCCGGATTGCACGCTGGCACTTCGCGGAGATGGCGGGCCGCGCGAGGTTTGTTGGGGCGGCAGTGCTGCTATCTTTGGATCAACCAATCAGAGCAATTTCTCTCCGCAGGAGTCCGGCGCCTAACCAAGCGGTCAGGGCTGCCTCTCTCACTGCTCCTATTTACTCTGCGTCTGGAGTTGTGACCGGCAACCCAGGCGCAGGATTCGATATGGTCGGATTACAGCTGAACCGGGTCAACGTGACATGTTCGTGTAATGCGATCGCGCGAATCACTGGATACCCACGATGCCGTGTCATCTTAACATCTTGCAGGGAGCTTTATATGTGCCATGTCACCGACCAATCAACCCATTTGTGCATCGGAGAGCCTATTTTGCTGGCACGTCACTCTGACTGGCGGCTCCTGCACGGCCCCTCAATGCAACCCCTCAAGCAAGTTTACCCACAGCCCATAGCCTGACCCTCTGAGGATAGTCTTGTCTTGCAAAGTGATCAACCATAATCCGTTTCCCTTTCATTCGTCCCATCTTGCCCCTGAAGATTATCATCCGTCTGATTTGTCTGCTGCGTTCCCATCAATCATGGACGTGATCACTACAACCAGGTTTCTCATGGTCGTTGTTCCACAGCTCTCTTGCCATGGATTTACGATTGATAAGGAAGATAAGAGGAGTATTCTTTCTCTGTATAGTTACACGTACAATCCAGCGACGCGAAGAATTTTGAGAAATTCTTACACCGGCCGTTTCGCGCCCATGCACCCGAGAAAGAAAGAAAAGCTCGAATCAGACCCGAACGCCAACCACGTCGATATCGTCGTGGCCTCTTTTCTCGGCCGCAACCACTTCGTGCTCGATGCTCTCGACCTTGGTGTCCTGCGAGGACATCTGCCGCAACTCCTCCTCGTGGTGCATCCCCACCGCCACGTCCGCCTCGTCCCCGTCGAAGACGCGCGCAATCTCCTCCAGCGAGTACCCGCGCGTCTCCGGGTAGAAGAAGTAGCAGGTCAGGCCGACGAAGACCAGGATGGCGACGAACACGAGGTAGTAGCGCCACTTGATGCGGTCGAGGGCGATGGGGTTGACGAAGGTGTTGAAGAAGACGGCGAGCTGGGTGGTCGTGACGGTGACGGTCATGCCGCGCGCGCGGAGGCCGTAGTTCCAGATCTCGCACGGGTACGCGAACAGCAGCGGCGTGAAGGCGATGTCGTAGGCGGCGTAGTAGAGGAAGAGCATGGGGATGACGGCGACGCCGGTGGCCGCGTTGCCCGTCGCGTCGTAGGAGCCGGTCAGCGCGGAGATGACGACGTAGGAGGCCAGCATGCCGGCGCACGAGGCGAGGAAGAGGAAGCGCCGCCCCAGCCGGTCGACGGTGAAGGCGGCGCCCATGGCGATGAGCAGGTTCCAGATCTGGATGCAGCCGTTGATGAGCGTTTGCGACTTGACGTCGGAGACGCCGGCGGTGTCGAGGACGGCGGAGAGGTAGTACGACACGTTGCCCACGCCGTTCCACTGCGCGTAGATGCCGAGCGTGACGGAGATGAAGAGGCGGTGCCGGTTGCCTTTGGTCTTGAGCATGTCGGCGTAGCTGGAGCTGTTGTTGGCTTCGGCTTCGAGGACGAGCGCTTGTTGCACTTCGGCCAGCTCGAACTCGACGAGCGGCGCGTTGCCGTCTCCTTCGGCATGGTATTTGGCGAAGAAAGCGCGGGCTTCGGCAATACGGCCTTGCGAGACGAGCCATCGTGGGGACTCCGGACAGAGGAGGTAGCCCGGCAGTCCGAGGACTGGAAGAGCAGCTTGCATGATGGAGGGAATGCGCCACGACCACGACCCAGCCATGTCTTGGGTCCCATAAGTCACCCAGGCGGCGAGCATTGAACCTTTCTTGCATGAGTATACTTTCGGCAAATCTTCACACGGACAAGGACAACTCACCAACATACCAGCCGCAGCTGAACATAGCAGTAAGCACGCCGCGCTGCGTCGGGAACGTCGTCTCGGCAACAAGCAGAGGAGTTGTCACGATGAACCAAGCGCTCACGCAGCCGATGAAGAACCTGCCGAGAATGAACATGGCCACGTTTTTGGCACCAGTCTGCAGGGCGACGCCCAATACGAGAAAGAAGTAGCCCATCGCCACCGGAGGCTTCCTCCCAAGCCTGTTCCCAGCCCACGCACAGATGGGGAACATGAAGATCGACCCGATGGACTGCACGGCGTTGACGAAGCCCAGCCATGATCCCGTGGGGTGACGCATGAATTCTTGCCACTGATCGAGGGCCTGCAGCCCGTTCATGAGAGACCCGTCGTATCCGTTTGCTGATCCGAAAAGCACCATGGAGACGATGCAGAAGTTGAGCCGCACGAGGTTGGGTCTGAGGTACCATGGCTTCAAGTCCCGAGGGAGGACGGAGGCAACATTGGCTCCGGCCGCCTTCCGTGCGGCAACTTTTCCAGCTATCATGGTGAGTGAGCCCCGGGAAGGGAGGTCCGAGGACGTGGAGCAGGAATCAAGTGAGCAGTTGACCGTGGTGTGATGGCCGACAGGTGACGATGGCCATTAAGTGGTGTTTCCAGGTCCCGCGCATGCCGATGTTGTATACCCATGGGCTGCGATGGAAGCGACTCGCGGGGAGCAAGCCGTCCAGCCAGAATCACGCATTGGAGCAGTCTGGGTAGGATTATATTGGCTGGAGATGGCTTGGCCCCTCCGTAAGGTTTAGCAGACGGCTTACTTCGCCCCGGGGCCGAATTGCACCGATGTCGTGCCGAGGTGTCTCGCATAGGGATCAAGAACCAAGGGATGAGCTGCCCATCATGAGGATATCTTCATCCGGATGTTTGGTGGCGCGGACCCCTTTTAGCGGCCCGTCATGTCTTCCAACCTTATGCTAAAAGGCTGTGCTAAGAGCTGAGCGGAGAGGCGGGGCTCGCTGGACGCAAGACCAGATCGGCGGCGCCGCAAGGACCGATCTGGAAAACAAGCTTTGCGCCCATCTGTTCGGGTACCACGCACGGCTCGACGGAGTTTCATTGTGCGACCACTTGTACTCTCCGGACCGCCCCTAGTCATTTCGCCTCTGTCGCTAGCGTGAACCGCCGAACTTTAACTCTGTAGCCTCGGTTTCCGCCAGAGTGGGCGAGGGGAAGAGGACCCGCGTCTGTGGCTGCAAGATTGCTCTGTATATATCCTGAGGAGGAAACTCCAACGCCTACTCACAATATCCTCCATGACTGCAGAACCATTCGTGCAAAGGCCGTACAAGCTTTTGATATCCGGAAGATCCGGCACGATGTCTATCTGAATAGGTCAATCATGCGAAGCGAGTGTCGGAACAGCCGAAGTATCATCTCCAGGTGGGATGAGATGATGTGGAGTTGCAGCAGCGAACACGAGTTTGGCGTCAAAGACATTGTAGCCTGACTCTGCCAGTATCAATTTCTCTGAACCCTTCCATGCAGACTAATGCCTTAACTCCTTGTGGATGTTCATGCCCGCTAATGCTTCTAGCACCAGCCTCGTACTTCGTATACAGAGAGCTTCGATGGGCTTCGTGCATCCGGCGCCGGCCGCAGAGAATCCTGGAAGGTGAGCCATTGTACAGAAAACGACCTAGCGCGAAGGTGCTGCACCTCGTGAAGAGCGTGCTCTGCATCTTCCATACGCCCGTCAAGTTCGAGACCTGCAGCCATCCATGGATCCAGCATGTTATCGCGATCGATTATCAGCTCAGCTTGCCGGAGCGGGCACGAACAGGCGAAGCTGCATCGGGCCGATGGAAGCCATCATTCTTCACACTCTATGACAATCCTCTTCCCAGGTCCTCTCTCTTTCCGAAAACTTTCTTCTCTCGGAGCCAAGCGCTCCGTCCAATCCCGCCGAGTCGTTTTGGATACCGCTGCTGGGGCTCTTCCAAGGATCATCAAGAGCCAGGCTTTGTGTCATCGAGCCTCTTTCGGAGAAGGTTGGTGATTTTTTGGCTTTCCGCCCCCATCTTGGCTCTGGTTGCGGAACGGTTCCCGCTATTGTCTTCGAAATCTCCTACCTTCTTACTCTGCCTGGGCTCCTCAACTTTCGTTCACTCCCTCGAGATGCATACCGATGTGCATCTGAATGTAGAAACAGCCATCCGCAGAGCGTCCGTGCATACTATCACGCGTCACGGGCCGTTGAGAGATGGCAGCCGAAATTGCGGCAGCTGCTGAGCGGACAGCGCGGTCTTTGTCCACCTGGACAGAGGATTTGGAAGCAGTTTTCAATATTGTCGCCCGAGCGAACAGCAAGTCGAACGCGAGCCTGGTAGAAGTGAGCATTCCAGACGCTTGATGAGTGGGCTCGTTACCATACCTGGGTCATATTATCTTATTTGATGTCTTGTTCGCAAGGCACCGCAGGCGAAACCTTCGTTCCGAATCATCCTAGCCATTCTTTCAAGTAGAGGACGACGTATAATTGAAGCCGTGAGCACGCAGAGACAAGTAGAAATGGAAAGAGATATTTCGAAGGAACAACATCCGATCCTGCCAAATCAGATCCTTTGTCGTAAGGCACTTCCTGGATATGAGCCCAGTTTCGTTAAGATCATTGGAGATGATCTATGCCAAACCAAAGATCTCAGCTATGGATCCAGGTAAATGCGCGACAGTGGCTTTTCATTCCGTCACCTTTGCGCAACCGCCTCATCAGACACCATCATCCTCCCCTTTCCAGACCCGATACCCACAGCATTTTGGAAATGGTCCTTGTGCCCTATCATAAAACGGAGCGGGACTTTTCCAAACCTCGACCTTCATATTCCCCAAATCAGGGTGGTGAAGATATCATGCGACGTTTTCGACGGCTCCGGGACAGCGAACTGGCAGCGGAGTGAGCCAAGAACAGCGAGAAGGCAGAAGGCAGTGAAGACAAAAGGTCTGGAGGTTGGGAACGAGAAATGCTAGTATTACTACGTGAGGAGCGGCAAGTTCCTCCAGTTCGCAATTTCTGGTAACTGTAACTGGATGGTCGTGGGCTTTGCACAAGTCAATCCTTGAATTCCTGATTGAATACAATGTCAACACAGACAAAAGTCTTGTATGGAAGCACTTGCAGAAGGAATTGTTTGGTTAGCATCATGATATAAGGTTGATCCACCCTATCATTGCTTTGATCATGAAAGCATGAGAGAGCTTGACAGACAATGAACCCTGTCCAGAACGCAGGTATCCAACCGTGAACAAGCACTATGTAACATGTGAGATACTTCACACAGCTCAAGCGAGAATGAGGCATGTTCGACCAGGGGTGAAGGCAACAAGCTGGCAAGAGCTGCCTCATCCGCGGCTGAGGGTCTTCCTCTTCCCTCTCACAATGGAATGCGACGGATACCCATGGTCCCGCAACCGACGCATAGACAATGACGGTGATCAAGTTCAAGTGTGGCCGGGATTCGTGCATCATGAATGCCTGGCAGTCTGGCAGGTTGACAAAGGAAAGACGTGGCAGGCAATGCCCGAAAGCTTGTCGCGCAACAGAGGGGTTGGGACCTGACGAGCTGCGCTTTGGATCGGAAGGAAGCCGGTGTAGCAGATGACTTTCGGTTGGGCAACCCGACGACGTGCCTTGAGCCAATTCAGGGCCAGTTGATTGTCGTCGAAGCTACTCGGCGGCTGCGACAGGCGGATGGTGGAGAGTTACAGCGGAGAAGATGTTATCTGGCGAGGGATGCAGATCTCGCACGTGGCACGAGATTGCCTCGCCTCTTTTCATGGTATGCCATGGGCGTACGGGTGGCTGGGAGAGACTTACCAGAAAACATGAGCAGACGGGTTCACCGGTCCAGAAAATATTTGGGATTGACCGGCAAAGTTTGCGAGTAAGGAGTAAGCGCCAAGTGGCAGTTCCACGATCAACGCTCGTCCTCGGCGGTTTCTGCTGAGGAGACGAAGACTGCTTGCGTGTACAGCGTGTTTGGTCTTGACCGGTGTGGATGGTAGTCGAAACGCTGGCATCGGGGAAGAGTGCGGCGGCTTCGGAGCGGTCGCGACGATGCTCACGAGCAAACACACCGCAACTACACAAGAGATTAGCAAGGTACTTGACAGTTGGGCAGCCGTGCAGCGTGGGCGAAGCCGAGGGCGAAGACTCACCAAAATAGACTGGGTGTGGGGCGTTTCAAGGGACAGGAGGATACGCACGTGCGGAGATGTGCATGTCCTGTGCTGAGGCTCGAAGGAGAAAAGTCAGGAGGACGGGCGCTGGACCCTGAAGATAAGAGAGATGTAACGATGCGAGATCTCGTGCGACGTGGGCGGTTGGCCGGATCTTGGAAAGGCCTGAGCCAAGTCATCACCGCCATGGTGGTGAAGGGTGATGTCATGGCTCGTGGGCGTGAGATGTCTGCACACCTTTCTCAGATCATGCTGCATTAGCGCCAGTCGAAGCTCCGGACCGGAGAAATGAACTGCTGCAGGAACACGTTTCTGCTCGAAGGGTATTCCTGGCGCGCCGGCGGTCAAGCCATCGGGCCGAACCGCGCAAGCAAAGGGGAGTGTTGGAGCAGCGAATGCGGCTTCGGCGGGACGGGAAGCGCTGAAGAATCCGCGTCGAAGGCGGTTTCGAAGCTTCGGCGGCGTCTCGAAAGACTGACATCCAGTGAATTTGGCACGGCGCTGAGGCTCCCGCGGGTACGCGCCGCCATGTGGACACTCCCCCGAGATCCTCCGACTGGGTGCCCACCCTGGCCCCCAGCGCTCGCTTGGCTTGCAGAAAACGGTAAGGAGTGAGTAGGACAACACATCGAGCTAGCAGTCAAAGCGGAAGGAAGTCTGTCTGTCCCGGAGCATCCTGTTTGATCGGAGGCGATCCGACGAGCCCACAATTCTGTGACTCACGGGATCTGCGGAGCGCTGTTTGAGGCCTGAGGTGTGTGAGAGAGATAGAGTGCGTCTCACGGAGCGCGGGCATGCAGATGAGGCTTGTGTTCATTCTGTAGACTAGTTCTGCTGAACCAAACAAGAAAAGTGGACCTGTCCGAGGTAGATAGGAAATCCAAAAATCCTGAGCAATCTGAGGAGTTCCAAAAATGGTAGTATTGATTCTGTTCTTCATGTTGTCATGTTCCAATGCAGGGGAGCACGGAATGTCATAGCATAGACCAAGATAATGCATATCAATCGGCCATGTAGCGAGTGGTGGAAACGGCAGCTGTTGCGCCGTTTTCCGGTTTCGTCCGCGGGGTTCGCTCTGGAAGCGCCCGTCGAGATGGTCGTGATAATCGTAAACATCGTGACACTCTTTCGAGGTCTTGTTCATCCGCATCGGGTCTCATCGTGCACAGTTTGGCGAGATTCCGACTCCGATGGCCAACGACAGTCAAGGAGAATGAGCAAGAATGGCTCAGAATTTACTCCAGTCCGGGGTCGCGTCGGCAGCGGCGAAAACGATTGTTGGAACAAGGCGCCAGGCCTTGGAGGGAGGGGAGGTGGGTCGAGTCGTTCGCCATAATTCAGCCCCAGCGACGGCGAGGGCGGGGGTTGGGAGTGCGCTGGAGGTAGATGGCGTCGGATTCTTCCGCAACCACCTGGAAGGCAATGTCGCCGGTCTTGCTGCTCTTGCCGGTCTGCGGCCTGGAGTAGATGGTGCCGGCGCAAGAAGTGCCGGAGCAGGACGAGACGTTGGAGTTGGGGCGCTTCGGATGCTCCTTCTTGGCGCGCGCCTTGAAGACGTCGTAGTCGCCAAGCGTGCATGAATCCGGGCGGTTCGAGTTGCATTCCGAGATGGGCTCGTCCAGATCGGTCATGACAGTCGAGGCCGACGAATCAACAGACCAAGAAGTGGCGTAGGTTGCGTTGGACGAGGACGAGCTGGGGCGCTCGGACCAGAGCGAGGAGGCAGATGCCTTGGAGGTGATGGTGGAGGTGCTCCTGGTCGACGGGGCGGTGCTCTTCAGCGAAGAGGCAGAGCTCTTGGCCATGGAGGACGCGGACGTCTTCCGGGAAGAGTGCTTGGATGTCTTGGAGGAGACGGCAGGGGAGGCCTTGACGGAGCCACACTTGGGCGAGCCCTTGTAGTTGGAATGCTCCTGGGCCCTGCCGTAGAGGTCGTCTTCTTCGGGAATGCGGCGAAGGTCATGGGCCTCGTCCTGCTCCGGAGGGAAGCGGAGAGTGGCCATGACCTGAGTGGTACCAGCGGCGAAGGGCTTCGTCCACTGGCGCTCGTCCCATTGGTGTTCGGAGAAGGAGGGCCTGCGTTCTGCAGACTGCGACTGGCGCATGCTGGGGGAGGAGGCCGACTTTGCAGAAGCGCGCTGCTTATGCATGGAGGGGGAGGATGCAGGTTTGGGAGCCTGGCTAGACTGGGGCTTGCTGCGGAGCTTGGAAAACATGGTGACACAAAGAGGTTCTGCTGGGGGAGAAGAGGCTCGTCCGGGACATGGTGATATATGCCCTCTCGCGGGTGTCTTTGTCAGAACTCGTGATGTCCCTTCTTGAACGCGGTGAAAGTCGCAAGTGATGGCTTCCCCCACCGGGCACAGACGCTGGCCGACGCTTTCACCGCTCCCTCCCGCGTGCGGGAGCACTATCGATAGGAGGAGGGCCGCCTGTTTCGGGCAGCCTGTCGCGCGCTCCGTCGCCAAAACTTGTCCTCGAACCCAGCGCTCCACGTGATTTCCTTGACGTGTCAGAGCAGAGCCATCAGCTGAGGAGTCAAGCTGTCTGCTGCGCCCAAATTCGGAAGCGTCCAGCAGGCCGGGGTCGCTGCCAGCGCAACGCCAGAGGCCGCGCACCCAATGCCATGTCGGCGCAACAGTGGCTGCCCCGTCGCAATCTCCCCCCAGAGCCATTGGTGCAACAATGCTGCGCCTGCTCCGGATGCGGCGCTGCACACCATTGAGGACATAGTCGACCACGTAGCAGTCTTGTGTTGGAGGGAGGCGGCGCGCGCGAAACGCCCACTCTTCCGCGCCTCCCAACCACTCACTTGCCCGTCCTCCTGAGCTGGCTCTGCACGTGAGCGGATTAACCATTGCCCGCACCGACTGTTCTTGGCTGCTGCGCTCTCTCAGCCGACACGCTGCGCTTACGGCGCTTTTTGCCTGGTCTCGGTGTCATCAAATCGCATTTGCTCTGAGTCCTGACCCGAACCATCACACAACCTCCGCCCCGCTCTGCCGTCCCACTCCGTCTCCCCTTCCAACTTCCGCGCTTCTTGCCGGCGGAAGTGTCCGCTTTAGCCGCTCGCGCTGCTTCTCCGAGCCTCTTGCGACTTCTGATCATTCCTCAATCACCACCAGTCTCGAACACCACACTACCCCCGCTCGGGACTTGGCCCCCGCCGAGAAGTTACACGGGTGTTTTCAACCGTAGCCGATGCCCTTCCGCATGATCCGAGCCTCATCGTCCTGCTCCCCACGTGCTGCGCTATCGCTCAACCCAGCACACTGCCCCCTGCGCGGCCATCCCAACAAAGCAACACCAACTTCCTTCACGATGCGCTGTTAGGACGCCATGCCGCCCAGGCCCATGCCCATACCCCGCGGCAACTGCGCGATCTGTCAAGACGAAAATACCCCGTATCTCTCCCACCATCGTCAGCCTCACGCTATGCCTCCCCTGAACGTGTCCCCTGATAGCCTCTCCCGACCTGTCCCACACCTCCTCGCCGAACGTGGTCGCAAGGATGCCCAGCCCCAAACGGGAAATCCTCAGCAGTCGGAAAGTCAGAGCGCGCCGTGGACAGATCGGTTCCCGGTCGCAGCATCTCGGACGCACCCGCGCGATTTCCTACGTCATGTTGACACCCTCGACGCCGTGGGCGGGGTCCCCACATGAGCTGTCCTGAGTGTGCCGCACACCGGCGAGAGGCTTTGTCCGTTCGGCTCTGGTCTCGTCGCAATCACACGCGATTCGGCCGCAACCGCTTCGCTTTGCCTCTCAGTCCTTGCCCGCAATGCCACCCATTTCCTCTCAAAGTTCGACGTCCAGGAGCCACGATCTTCGCCCCTCGCCTTCTTGTCAAGAGAGGATGGTGGCTGGTAGGCTCTGCATGCATTGCGCAAAAACACCATCACCCAATGCGCAACCAAGACAGGATAGAAACAACTGTTAACGTTACGCTATCCGAAGACTTTGCCTAATTGCAAAATGTCCACGAAATTCCCGGCAAACATGCTATCAGCGCTTCCACGAGTCGAAGCATTCGCCCGGGCGCCAGCATTGCGTGTTTGCAGCAACAAAGACACCCAGGCGAATGCTTTGACTCCCCATGGCAGTGCTGGTCTGATTTTCGCATTTACCAGCGACTGCAGCACCCCCTCGGCAGACTCAGTCCGTGCCTTTGCAGCAATGCGCTCCGAGATCAAATCTACAACTAAGCAGTCCCGGTCTCCGAGCTCGCTCTGCAGGCGCCGTCTGTCGTTCCACGCGTCTGTGCGTTGGTCTCTCTGGAATGCGAATCCGTAGCTCCGTTTGCCTGATATGACACTTGGCCAGTAGGACTGTTGACCCGACCGGCCGAACAGTGCCTTCTCGAAACAGATCGCCATCTTGTTATCGAGCTTTCTCTTGCAGAATCGCCCGGTGGCATGCGAGCTTGATGCTTTCTTCTTTCTCGGTGCCGGCGGTGTTCAGGAGCTCAGAGATGGTCTTTTGGAGTTCGTCTCTCGAGGACCTTTATCGCGTCATGCAAGGCTTGCGAGGTCCGTGCAAAGTCATCTTCGAGTTCCCTCCCGTTGGCCTCCAGCAAGCGGAAGTCGTTTGAAAGCAGAGAAACGTTGCGTGCATTGCTACTTTGAGTGATACCTTCACGAGTCCGACATATCTGCAGACGAAGGCTAATCCAACACCGACAACCAGCTCAGCGAGCATGGTCGCCCATCAATTCGACAAATTCGCGATTCGCCTGGAGCTCAAACACCTCATGCGGGGCCTCCAGTTCATTCACTCCCGAGGAGGTCTCCTCCATCCCTTCTTTCCCACCGTCCCGAGACTCTAGAATCATTCCGCCTTTCGACATGTGTGCGACGCTCTCGTACAACGGCGGATTGTCCCTGTTGTGCGCCACCACCTCCTGCAAGTTATCGGCGTTCGATGGTCCGAGATCCTCCCGCTGCACGCGACGCCTTCGCCGACCTGCACAGCAGAACAGCAACCCCAAGATTATGCCGAGGACAACCGCTCCCCCGACGCCGGCTCCTATCCCGACCTTTTTGTCAAATGACAGGCCATTGGATGATGGTCGGTCGGTTGACGTGGGGGCCTTGTCCGGTGTTGTGCATCTCAGGGATCTGATGACGTTGGCGCGTTGGAATTGTTCCAGCGGCGAACAGTCGAAATCCGGGGATGTGGTGTTGACTATGAACTGCTCCACCTTTTGAAGGTCCGGAAACGAAACACTGTGGCAAACCGTAAGCGATGACACTCAGAACGCACCGGTGGCACTTACTATGAGAAGGACCCTTCCAGAATGACTCCGACGGGCGATATCTGCAGCTTCTCAAATGAGATAGACTCCAACCGACTGTTTCTTTTCACCGTGAGGCCGCCGGTGGTGATGAGGGAGGGAAAGTCGACATCAGTAAGCCCCTGATTGTTTTGTATGAGAATTCCCCTGGTGCCGTTGCCGACACTCTCCAGCTTGGGGGCGACGAATTTTTGGAAGGTGTTGTCTCTCAGAGCAAGCTCGTAGGTATCCTTGAGCACAGGCATCTCAATGGATGTGAGGTTTGCAAGATCCAGACGCTGCGAGGTCTCCAGATTAGGGAAAGAAACCTCGAGTCCGGCGGCATTGAACATGACGGTGATCTTGGATGTCTCTGTATCTCTGGTGGACTTGACCGACATGGTGACATTCTGGAGATTTCCATTGCTGGTTACGTTGAAGCCGTTTGTTGTGCCGACAGGGTCAATTCCTTGGAGCGTCGTCAATCCTGTACCGCTTATCGTGAAGAATGGGCATTCGCTGAGAGTGGAACCAAATCCAAGAGTGGATAGCTTTGGCAAATCAACGAGCCTCAACTGGTCATTGACCGATGTGAGCTTCGGGAAGCTCAATGATGCGAGGCTAGGCAGTGATTGAAGGAACACATATCCTTCAACTTCTTGAAGCGAGTCCGCCGACAAGGAGTTCAGTCCGTCCACAGAATCGGCAAGGAGGTGTCCTTTGAGCGTTTGAATCCCAGGAAGGGAGATTTCTCCTGTGGCCTCTGGGGATAATTCGATATCTCCAGTGAATGTCGCACATGGTGCTAGGCCTGTTGCGTCGGCGGTGTTGCGAATAGTTACCACAGAAGTCGAACAGCTCTCTGTATGTTACAAAATTAGCACTAAGTCATTATGAAAGGTTAGGGCTGCTTACGGGCAGAGGTACGAGATGGAAAGAGACAATAAATGAAGACAGTAGCGACTGCCAATACCTCTCTTGAAAGAATCCGGGGAAAGTGCATTTTGCGCGGCATGATGAGGCAGGTGGATGTGTTGACAAAACTGTACTCACGGGTGTCTTATCTGCTATCCAAAATAGCCATCAGAGGCTTTAGACCATGCGGATTGACTTGGCTAAAGGTGTTGCCGGAATTGGATAAGGCCCGTCGGCTCCTTTTTCTGCCGTTTTGGTTCGTTTAGTGATGACAGTGGGGGTTGCCGACGCCATCTTCGCTTCTGTCGCAGGGCCAGAATCAACGACGGATAACTCCAGGTCATGCAAAAGCAGGAACTTGGGTCACAGTCCCGTGGATCACTATATGCTCACAGAGGATAGGAAGCTCACCAGCCCGTCTGTCAGCTGCAAGCGGGAGACTTCTCATGAGGGTATTCATCAATTAGATCTAAGCCTTGTTAGATTGCACATTTGTTGGAATTCTTTCCGTACTCTCGACTAAAATAGGGTGATTTCTCAAAAGAGCTTTGCACGGTGTCGCCTGCAATGTTATTAACGGCTACGAGAACTGTAGGGTGGCTGACAAAGATGCGTGCATTAGATCGCCCCTAGGCGAAGCCCGGTCCCAAAACTGCTTCTCGCTCATCGGTATGCACTGCCCCCTCTTCTGTCTTTCAGCTGTACAATAGAGCGTAAGACTTGCTGCCTTGGCATCTGATTTCCAAGGTTCCAGGCAAATAATGAAGGATTTTCAACACTGTGGTTTCGGGTCTGTCAGTCGAACCAATTGGAAAAGGTTTCAACCCATCTAAGGCCTTCTTCATCTGTCGCAGCCACAATTGAGCTGGTGGCTACTGCGCCTCTTCATGTACTCTTGAATGAATGTCTTTTCATCCTCCCCTCATCTTCTTCCAGTCCACCCTCAACGATACTGCTCTTCCTGTACACGAGTCGAGATGGCAACCTTCACCTGTCCCAACGCGGCTCCGGAAGCCTGGCGCTCCTGCGCTGGCGGATCGCGCTTTGTCGGCTGCTGCATGGCTGATCCCTGTGACTTGGGATGCATGGCAGGAGCTCTGATTCCAGCCTCATTCAATCCGGACCTGTACGGAAAAATCCCAGACCTCTCCTGCGATCAAGGCGCCCAGTTTTGGACGTGCGCGCACACCAGCCCGCCGTTCTGGGGATGCTGCAAGTCGAATCCCTGCAGTCAAGGTGGCTGTCCCCAGGAAGATTTGAGTCCTGCGAATCTGGGGAGCAATCCTGTGGCCACGGCCTTCTACTCTCCCACTGGAGTTCCATCCTCAAGCGCATCGCCCACTTCAGCTCCAGCAGCATCCCATTCGAACAAGACTATCATTGCAGCCGCTGCAGGTGGTGCTGCTGGGGGGTTTATTATGATTGGAGTATTGGTCTTGTTTATCTGGTGGAGACGACGACGAAACCGACAGCAACGAGACCAAGACGGAGTCATACCTCCGACAAAGACTCAGAGTATGCCGCCAGACAATAATGATTATATTGACTACGCAGAGCTCTCGGCAAGTAAATCGGTTAGCACGAAGGGTAAGTCTTAATCTTGGAAGCTGAAAAAGACTGAAAACTAAATCGCGTAGTATCTTCCACTCCTCCGCCGAGGTACTCCACAGTCCAGCATACGGTAGAGCTATTCGAGTTGGAAGAACAGTCCAAAATCTCAAATCCTATGCACCATACAGCCGAACTTGAAGGCAGCAGTACTCTGCAAAGCCCCCCGGGCAGCGCAGCAAACAGCAGAAACTACGCTGATTCCGCCAAGAGGAGACCGGCACCTCTGAAATCGGGGTCCGAAGAGTCACCAGAGATATCTCCACAGTCAGATTTATTTGGGCAAAGCAGACAGAGCATGCCGTACTCACAGGTTTCTTCGTTGTCTCCTCGTTCCCCGAGTTCGTCTCATTCCGCGGCAGGAAGGCCATCCCCAACCTACCCATCCGTGATTGCAGAGGATGAGCCTGAATTCGGTTGCAGATTAGATAATCCATCATTTGGGAGTCCTTGATTGTGCTTGTATTTAATATCTACTACAATAAAATCTAAAATTCAGCTCTGAATACCTCTCAAGACGTTTCGAATAGTCAATCTTGCTCTCGAACCGCGAGGACCATTAACGAAAAGTTTTAAACGCACCCAAAAACCGGTCGCGGCACCGTATTAGAATGAAGACATCATGCTAAGGAGCATACTCAATGTGCGGAGATTACTTCAAGGCAGGGTGCAGTGAGGAGGAAGGGTTAATGAAGCATCAATTAAGGCCTTATGAAAAAACTTGCAATGGCAGGCCAACACTTCGTTGACCGCTCACAACCCCAAAAGGAACCCCGCCAGAGACAAGGATAACGTGCGCGTTACCCTTGGTGACAAGCCAACCACGATGCTCCCTGCACTGGACGAGCTGGTTGCTGCCGCCGGACCTGTAGAAGTCGAGGACGAGGCCGCAGTGCTATTATCGCAGCCACTTTGACAGCCTTGAACGACCTCGCAATGCGCAGAACTGCTTCCACAGAACCTACATTCAAGGCGTCAGTAGGAACAACGATGTCTGTGGGGACAAAACTTACCCTCCCTTGCTGCAGCATGGCCCGTAATCGTACACGCCGAGCTGCGCGAAGGCATCGGCGGCAACGCCCTGAGCACAGACTGCATTGTTGTACGCAGACCCGCATTTGCCGTCACAGCGGGGGCTGGTGCCTACGCTTGCCCAGCTGCAAGCGGGGAAGTCCAGTGTCGGGTCGTTGGACTGGCATTTTCCGTAATCTTCTTGGCAAGTGGACTTGCCGCAGTATTGTTCGCCGTTGCCGCAGTAGCCGGCAGAGCTGGTGAAGCGTGAGTGGAGCCGTTCCGGAAGTGATCGAGACTCAAGCTCACCTGCAGCATGGTGAAGTGCCATTGACGAGACACATCTTCCCGTTGGTCCCACAGACACCGTCAGTGGTGAGCGGGTAACGAGTACTGGGAATGTTGGGGGTCGTAGAGTTACTTGTCGAGTTGAAGCCGAAGGTTGAGTTTTGAGCAGAAACATGCAGAGCAAGTAGGACCGCCTGGAGAAAGAAAATTCCGTACATGATTGTGTCTGCTCGAGTTTTGTGAGTGCTATGCAACAAACTCAGGTTTGTGGTCTTCGCACAAGGCATATTTAACAGCAGGCAGAACCCTCCGATGACGGTCTCAGAGAGGCGGTGCAACCGGGCGTAGCACATGAAGTATCGAATAACTAGCATAACCTGGATGCGGAGGCTCAGCTGTGGCTCAGAACATCTGATAAAAGATTGGTGGTGTATAGCCGTTTCGAGACGGTATTTACCGCATCCTTCTCCTTGCATCACTTGCCAAGAATGGACTCGCACGTAGGCGTTCGAAAGAATTGTATGTATAGCCAGGGATAGTGCCAGTTCGCTTGGGAAGGTTCACTTGTAGAGGCACTGCTTTAGCGCACGAACTACTGTTCTACCGAGAGCTGAGCCACAAGTTAGGGTCAACTACAATTGTCGCGGCATGTTCCGACACCCAGCTCCACTAGCTTCTCTTGGGTCTCACAGCCTTGGAAATACTGAAAGGTACACCTCATGCAGGTGATCACTGCAAATGATATCTAGCGTGAACTGCTCTCTACCAGGCACATGGAGTCTAGAGTCCGGACTGCACTATTTTCTTGGCTGTATTTGCAGCTACCGTGAGCCATTATAAGATATCTCCGGAAAAAATCTAGCAAACGGATCAGATTGCAAAATGTAAATAGTCGTGTAAATATTTGCGCAAGCAGTTGTGCTGGATTTCCTCGTTGTTAATTATTGCCGGGCTGAGGGATTATTATCTGGAGCTCTTGGTTACATTACTGTTCCAGATGATCGAGAATATTGTGTTTTCTCGTTCGTGCTTTGCTGTCCAACCCGGGGCTAGCTCCTCTCCCGGAGAATATCCAAGGCTAGATATTCTTCCCGAGGGGGACTGTGGGGTACCATGAATGGATTGATAATCAGATTCACGAGCCATGCAAGAAATATGTGAGCCAGGTCAGACGAGCATCAGACGCATGTGACGAGAACTGGTTTGCGGGTCATGGTCTTAGTCGACATGCAGTCGTACCTCGTCCCGAGTCTTCGCTGATCTGCAGAACCCTGCCATGTAAAGTGGAGCATATGTATCACTGGAGACTTTCCCGACCTGTAATAGCTACGTTGCAGAACGTACGGCTCATGAATAGGACTTTCAGAGTGAAGATCTGACTTTGTAATACGTTCCGGGATATCCCTGTTTATTTACAACGAGCTCCGCTGCCATATCAACTCCGAAAGCGGAAGCGACTGTCCCCAAGACTTGCCTTGAGGTGTAAGCGGGCGCGCAAGAAGAAGCTTGAAGTCAAGATGACAATTGACGAGGAGGCCATCATCATCCCTAAAACCGACCTGCAACACATTTAGTATTTCTCTTTCAAGGCTGCGTAGCCAACATGGTACTCACGGATTGGCTTTCCACCCCCATGATTCGAATGCGCCCACTGCAAAGAGCAAAGCCAATACATTGTAACCCAAGGCATGGTATATATTCAGTCGCGCGCGTTTCATCGTTTGAGATGCCATGTCGAAGAGACGTGGTAGATATTTGAGGTCTTGGTGGATCAGTAGTATGTTTCCGGCACCCGGTGAACCACCTTGCCGGGGGAGAGAAAGCTGGATGCCGACGTCTGCTGCGGCCAATGCTGGAGCGTCATTTATGCCGTCGCCGACCTGGCAATCAGTCAATTCTCCGTGTTTGAAGGGAAATTCAGTACTGTGTGGATTCCGCACCATAGCTACTTTGTGGCCTTTGGACTGGAGCTCAGCGATAAATGCCGCTTTGTCTCCGGGTAGCGCTCCAGATGCTAAGACTGGGATGTTGAGTAGTTGAGATATCCGGTGGGCCTCCGCTTCGGCATCACCAGTGAGCTTCGTCCTAAAATCAGCCTTCAAGCAAAATGATTGAATGGCAGACACAGAGTACCATTGTCAGGATGTACCCGCTCTTCTTCAGTTCCTGAATCACCTCGATAGCTTCTGGCCGGGGAGTATCCTGTGTCATCTGTTAATCATCTACCACACAAGTATATCTACAGCAGTACTCACGTGCAGCTTCAGTCTACCAATGCACTCCCCATCAACCGCGATGGATACGCTGATCCCGCGCACATCTTCCGGATCCTGGTCTCCAATACCCGGCATTCGGACACCCTGCGATTGAAGAAAGCTCACCGTTCCAACCACCACATGGTGACATGCATGTTTGTTCATCTCAACAACACAGCTTGCTCCGCATCCGAGTACGGTGGATTGCTGCGTCACATGTCGTGCCAAGTTCGGTTTGTCCCCTGTCTCTTGCAATTGCTTCACTGCCCATGCAAACGCCGCCTTTGCAACGGGATGGACCTGAGCATCAGGAGCTTCGACAGCACAAAGAAGCTGCAGAAGAACTCGCCTTCCAACCGGCAAGGGTCCAAGCGCTTCAAATTCAGTCACTTGCAGCTCACCCTTCGTAAGTGTGCCAGTCTTGTCAAGCACGACATGCGTGACCGTCGTAAGAGCTTCGATGCTCTGCGCTCCTCCCGTGAGCAAAATCCCCCGACCACTCGCCGCATCTGCCCAGCACCGTCAGCACAACATTCCGCAACGAACGCCCACCTCTCCCCGAAAAGAAGACCGCATACCCAAAAACGACATCGCCGCCGCCGGCACGGCCAACCCCAACGCACACGGACACGCCGCCGCCACCACCGCCATCGCCCGCTGCACGCCCGCGTTCGCCGCGCCCGCCACCCCGCCGTCGCCGCCGGCCCCCCAAAACTCCACCGCCGCGCTCGCCCCCGCGATCCCCAACACCGCCCCCACGAACCGCCGCACCATCCCGCCCACCGCGCCCTCCTCGACCCGCGCCTTCTGCCCGGCGGCCTCGACGACGCCGTCGAGGATGCGGGCGAGCGCCGAGTCCGCGTGGGGTTTCGCGACGACGGCGACGAATTGCCGGCCGGCGGCTTCGCGGGCGCCGGCGAGGACGGGGTCGCCGGGGCCTTTGGCGACGGGGGTCGGCTCGCCGGTGAGGGCGGAGAGGTCGAGGGAGGTGGGGGCGGGGGAGAGGAGGTAGCAGTCGCAGGGGACGGTGGAGAAGGCGGGGAGGACGATCTCGTCGCCGGGGGCGAGGAGGGCGGCGGGGAGGAAGGAGGGCGTGCCCGCCTCGCGGTCCTCGTTTGTTGTTGTTGCGAGGCGCACGTGGGCGAGCTCGGATTGCAGGCGGAAGAGGGAGGTTAGGGTGGAGGTGGCGTCGCGGCGGAGGAGGAGGTCGACGGTGCGGCCGAAGAGGACGACGAGGAGGAGGAGGGCGTCGGTGGTGAGGTGGGTGGGGGCGGAGGGGCCGAGGAGGGCGAGGTTGGAGAGGGAGGAGACGAGGCCGAGGGCTTGGGTTCGTGCTGGTCAGGGTGTTCATGGTGAGGTGGCCGGTGCGGAGGGACTTGCAGGCGTTGCGGTGGATCCAGGAGGCGTGGCGGTGGTGGATTTTGATGGTGAGGCCGAGTTCGATGAGAGGTGTTGCCCATTGTAACAGGGAGCTCTGGGTTGTTGACATGTCCAGGAATCCATATCCGACAAGCATGTTGGTGAGGATCAGGAAGGAGGAGCACGTGAGGACTCCGCTAAATGATTGCTGGAGCCTTGACAGCTCTTCATGGTGCTGTAGTGTGTTGTAGCTGTCCTGCGCTGTTTGTACGCCTGCCTCGGCTTCGTAACCCAGCTCCTCAATGACTTGGATTATGCTCTCCCAAGATATCTTTGCTTGATTGTAGGCCACAGTAGCTTGGTTGAACGGCAAGGCCACTGTCACTCTAGAAACTCCATCGAGCTGGCCGATTGCGTGCTCAATTTGCACGCAACAGGCACTGCAGGACGTTCCGGTGATGAGTATCTTGGTCACCGCATGCTGAGATGTAGGTTCGGCAGTGACTGTCTCTTGGCCGAGTGATCCGGCTGTGGTGACTTTCAGAATGTCCAATGACTCGCAGCTTTGAATTACCCTACTCAAGAGAAAAGCAACGAGTACACGACAGGCCATTGTGGCGGAATGAGGCGGATGACAAAGATACTCTCCAAATGCGGGGGATTAGCAATTCAGTCACACGAAAGCTTGTTCTGCGAAACGACGAACAAAGTTGGCGCACACGGGAATGCGGCTTCAGAGATTTTGACAGCGCGCAATAGTGAGTGGCCACTTTTACAGCTGCAATCGCATAAACAACCCCGCATTGATGAGGAGAAACACGAGGTGACGTATAAGGTCTCAGAGCGGAGATGGCTGTAGCCGACTGCCGTTGTCAACATTGTCTGACCTTGCATGGGAGCCAAGACGAGTGCCTGTCAGAATTCACGGTCGGCAAACCTGAATCGCTTCCCCGCAATGATGAGCCTGATTGGGAAGATGCACAACTATATTTTTTCACCTTCTCACGTGGGACATACTTTCTGCATCTCTCTTTCCCTAAGTTAAACTCCCGTTCCCTGTTCTTCCAACATGCACCAACGAACAGACAGTGGATATCAGACATCGCAGAACGGCAGCCACCCTGAGAAATCGAAGGTGAAAGGAGGCAATGACAGTGAAGCTCACGAGGGAACAAGCTGCGCAGAAACGAGACTGATGATCGCCAAAAGGACTCCCTGAGTTGATTCCCGAAGACGTCGGATCCGGCCTCCACCGAAAGAGCGTCCAGAACCGCACCCTTGCTGTCTGGAGCACCCTCGCTCTGACAGCCGTTTTCGCCTTCTACCAGAATTTCTACCGTCTTCACAGCTCCACACGTGCCGCCGCTCTGGGCCTCGTCTTCCCCGGCGCCGGATATGTTGCCTGTGGAAACTGGCTGGGCACTGGCTTGTTCATCCTGACGGTCCTGACTCAGCCATTGGTACTTTTCGCGGTATGCTCCCCATCAAGACAACACTCTTCGATCACTGTTGACGACTCTGTTCCAGTGGTTTGGCGCCGGCGGCATCCTCTTCGTCATCCTCCACTGGGCCCTCTCCATCCTCGGCGCATACCTCGCCGCAGGCGACACGCTCTTCGAGCCCGCCGGCTACACCACCATCGCCCTGCTCGCCTCGACATTCCTGTGCTTCCGACACAATGCGACCAGGGCGACAAACGCCGGCCACGCCCGCCGCCGCCGCCGCAACGCCTACCTGCCCACCACGCTCGCGCGCCTCGCATCCACCGCCAGCCCCGCCAGTGCCCCGGGCTCGCGCGAGCTGTCCCTGCCCGCGCTCCGCAGCCTGCAGTACATCGTCGAGACCAGCCTGAAGGACGTCGCCGACTACGCCGACATCGACACGGTCGACCAGTTCCAGACGGCGGCGCGGCGCTACAAGCTATACGAGCGCATGTACGTGCTAGCGACGTACCTAACCGTCTACGCGCCGAGCTGCCGCGCCCACGTCGCCGAGGCGTACCGCCGGCTGATCGCCAAGTCGCTGCTCCCCCCCTCCATCGGGTTCTGGCGGTGGGAGAAGCTGTGGGGCCACTTCTCGCCGCGCGAGTGCGATCCCGTGGCGCGCGACAACATCATGGTGACCGGGTTCCTGCTGCAGGGGGTCGCGCTCTACACGGGCGTGACGGGCGACTCGCGCTACACGCGGCCCGGGTCGCTCACGTTCCAGGTGACGCGCGACAAGGCGTACTCCTACGACCTGCACAGCATGGACGCGGCGGTGGTGGCGCAGTGGGCGCGCAACCCGTGGTGTCTCTTCCCGTGCGAGCCCAACTGGATCTACACCATGTGCAACCTGCAGGGGCGGCTGGGGCAGGCGGTGTACGACCGCGTGTTCGGGACGGGGCGGGCGCGCGACACGGCGGCGCGGTTCGAGGAGAGCCTGGACAGGAACTTCACCGAGGCGGATGGGAGCATCTTGACCATCCGGAGCGAGCTGACGGGCTTCACGATCCCGGGCATCTGTGGCGCGCTGAACACGCTGGCGATGGCCATGCTGACGCGCGGGCATCTGGACCACGTGAGCAGGCGCTGCTACGCCATGTTCCGCGAGGAGAACGTTCGCTTGGATGAGGAGACTGGCGAGCTGGAGCTCGTCGGCCTTGTCGGCGCGGATAAGATCGACCCGGGCAACTACAGGCCGTCCGAGGGGTTCTTGTACGGGCAGCTCGGCGTGCTGGCGGGCGAGTTCGGCGACGAGGCGGTGCGCGAGGCGTGCGTGAAGCACCTGCTGAAGACGGCGGGGGCGGTGACGCTGCCGTCGGGCGCGGTGAGGCTGCGGCGCGAGAGCGGGTCGGATCTGGTGCATAGTCTGTTTACCAGGGCGCAGTTCATCGGGAAAGATGACTGGAAGAACACCATTATGCAGGTGAGTGCCGACGGTTGGTGATGCTGTTTTTGGTCGTGTTGGGCTGACCGATTGTGTGTCAGGGGCCTCCGAAAACCGCCCTCGATGGTCCCGTTCTGTCGTCTGTGCCATATCCTGGAGTGCTCGTAGCAAAGGCTCGGTCGCACACGTCCTCCGACCTGGACCTGGTTCTGTATCCATCAGACCAGAGCGGACCATTCGAGATCGGAGTGGAGAAGCTGCGGCCGAAAGGGCAGTACCAGATCGGTTCTGAGATGGTCACTGCGGATGATAAGGGCTGTGTGAGATTTACGGCCGAAGTTAAGGGTCGGACTCAGATTAAAATCATCCCGGTAGAGTAGATCCTGAAGGGGCGATGCACGGTGCATACTTGCTTATTTGTGGTTGGTCGAATCGGAAGCATGACTGAATCAAGAACATGATATCTTCGAGGCGGGGCAGAATGGGTACACAGAAGACACTGAGGACAAGTCAGCAATGTTTCATGAGAACGATCGTATGTCCACTTACACGATGGACACTGCAAGAAAGGATATTTCTTGAAGAAGATGGTGCTCAGCTTCCAGCCTTTAAACTTTTTGCTTGTACATGTTTTGGCTGGAATGCACTCGGACTGCGGGGATCCCGGAATGCCAAAGCAGGGCTGATCGGTACCATCCCCGCTCGCCGGAGCCTCCATCCGCCGGGATATTATGTCGTAGAGCTCCTGGTTCTGAATCTGAAGAATCTTCAGAGTATGCTCGTTTGTCGAGAACTTGAATGGAGTGTCGGAAGTGTTTTCGTCAGGCCGAGGAACGTAAGGGAAGGGATTCGGCGGACGACTATACAGCTGGAGAGCAATGCGTTGCTCAGGGATGTCGGCGACCGTGTAGTTGATGATATCCTCGGTCATCTCGTCCAAATCGTAGAAACTACTGTGGAAGATCATCTGGTCACGAAGTGAGGGCCATGCGATCAGATCGACGATGAGTGGTCTCGTGCTGGTCGACCAGGCCGGCCAATCAGTCTCGAGGCCGTCGAGCACATCCGTAGGTGTTGCGCAGCCGAGCATGATTCGACATGTGACTACAGACTTGAGGAATTCTCTCGCTCCCTGTCCTGAGCGTCAGCTTGTGACTTTATCTGGGGGTTGGGATGACACTTACATCCAATGTGTTGATCCACCGTCCGAGTCCGGTGTCATCGAATATCAAGTGGACGGCAATTTCAGCAAGTCGCTCCACCATGTCCCTTTCAACGATTCGTCTGACAACTGCACCCTTCTTGACACCATCAATCTCGCCGACCCTGGACTTCATAGCGTAGCGGATGCATGTATTCTCGATCTTTTGTGCCAGGAAATTTGCATACGATCGGCTCATCCAGGCGTCCAGAACGGCGGAGTTTGGCATCGAAAGCTGTGGCAGCGTAGCGATCGGGAAGGCCAGGCTGGAAAGGAGATCATTGGGAGACTTGACGACTCCAGGAAAGTCCGGGCAGGTCTCCTTGATTGTCATGTCCTGTGCATAAAAGGATAGATCGGGCTGGCCCTCAGTTCCAAGGTGGTCCGGCGCGGCAGGCATGGAGTCGGAACCATCTCCATGTATCCGGACGTATGCATTGTCGGGAGAGAGATCGTCGCGGTGGAATGGCTCATCAACCGACGCGTCCGAAGAGCCAGACCTTCCCTTCTGACCTACAGCGCTCGAGTACTTTCGGCGTTTGTTTGTGCCGACACCGTTGCCATTGCTGTCGGGCGCCGGTGTTTCGGGCTCCTTCGCCAGCATCTTCTGGAATATGGGATCATCTGCGAAGATGTTAGCAACACAGCTCTCCCTCTGCACCAATGCCCGTCCCGGCACGTGACATATCTCAATTTCCCCTTCCACAAAAAGCCAATCAAGCGTCTAGGTGGCGCGACCAAGGAACTCAAGCGAATGGACCACTTACCAGCCGCACAATCAGCCGCACTGCTCAGACTCAACAGTTTCTTCCTCATCCGCAGCAATGCCTCCCTCAGATTCCTGTTCTCTTCGACCAGTCCCTCGTTGATTGCCAGCAACTCCGCCGTATCAACCTGGCCGCTGCGCTCGCAGCCCTCGCGCAGGGCACGGACGTCGGCGCTGAGCTGCTCGAAAAAGGAGGACGACGCGGCGTTCTTCTTCTCGCGCAGGCATTGCTGCGAGATGCGGTTCTGTTTGCGCTTGCGGAGCGAGGCGGCCGCGTCATCAGCCGCCGACTGCGTGTTCTTCGAGCGCATGGCAAACAGCAAGTGGAGAAGCGCGGGGGGGGGGGGGGGGGGGGGGGGAGACGAATGCCTGCCGCGGCGTGCGCAGGGTATGTGCGTGGTGGAGAAGCAAGAGAGTTGCTGCAGATGAGTTGGAGCGACGACAAGGGGTTCGCGAGCGGGAGGCTCGGGTATCGTTTATACGGAAATGCGGGGGATGTGCGCATAAGTAATAGCGCCACAACCACTTGCTCGAGCCGCGAAGTTGCCTGGAGCTAGAGTCCGTATCGGTCCGCGGTCTGTGTAACGCTTCCCCAAGTAGGGGCAGACGCTCTCGCCGGAGCGCCAATGGGGACGGGGCTGAAGGGGCCAGACCCCGCGCTACTCGCTCGATCGCCCTTCCCCAGATCTGCCACCAAAGCCGCCACTTGCCTCTAGTTCTCTTCCTACGGTCCACGGATGTGCGCCGTCTCCGGATGGGTGTTGAAGGCAGCAGCCCGGAAATCCGTCGGAAGACGGTCGTCGGATGGGCTCCAGACACGGGACGGGAAGGGAGGACACTTTTCGCCCACCGATCGATGCACCTTCGGCCCGAATCGGGAAGTCCTCCGCTCGTTGGTATTGGCTCGTTATAGGCAACAATCGAATGAAGGCTTAAAGATGGTGTGGAGCCCCTGAAGTACGCGTGTCTCGCTTGTCTGTCATTGCAACGATTCTTTTTCCAGAGCCTTTAATTCGCTGGCCCGAGTTCAAAAGCCCACAGCATCTTCTATTGGCGTTCGCAACGTTTGCACACAGCTCTTCTGGCTTTCCAATTCTGCTCGTCCGGAAACCTCCGCTTGACGGCTTCATCTCCTTTTTTTCGAAGTGCCTTGCAGTTCAGCCCGCCATGCTCCACGCACTCCATATCTCCTTAGTAAGCTCAACCACGGCCTCTCCCAAGCGACTGCTTGATGCAGCTCTTCAGCAACAAAATATGTGCACGACGCAAGGGCAAACCCAATGCGAAGAATGATGTTCGATGGCCTCACTTTGCTGGATTGATTTCAGCCCAGTACTCTTAGCCAGGCTTTCCACTGCCAATTTCACTTACCCTTTGAGCACCACAGCCTTGACTAGCGGCGTGCATGCCACCTGATGTGACAGAGCTGAAGATACAGACTATCGTGACACTAATACTTCACTTCTGCTTGTCGGCTTCATATTCCTGGTCAGCGGTGATGATTCACCACCTCGCCATAGACTTTTTTCAGGTCACAGGATAGGGAACTTTGAACCTGCAAGATGCAGATGGAGCCGCTGCATTCCGTGGGAACCTCGGAAGTGACCATGCTCGAACTACGCATCATCAAATCATCACGAATGCAAGCAGGTAAGCACTTGATGCGAACATTCGATAAGCGCTGCAGAGAGTATGTGTATGCAGCACGCGGTCCAAACCGGATGCGCCTGTCCAATCTTCTTTTTTCCCTCGGGATAATCCTGTGGCAGAGTCACGTGCCGTCCTTCCTGTTTTCTTGACATTGTTTCTTTTTCGCTCCATCCTGCAATAACTTGGACGAATGGGTTGATTGAGTTGTCTCGAAAACTTGGCTTGCATCTTAGCTGCAGAACGCCTTCTGCTTGCGGCCTGATGAAACCATAAGAGAACAGCCGGATCTCTCAGCCCTGGGGAAACGATCCAGTAGTTTCATGCGATCCGTCCCGATAAGCTCGTACTTTGTCGAGGTTGTGACTTTAGCCTCTTGCATCATCGGGAGCGAGAACTCTAACAAGTAGTGCGGGTGAGTTTATCGTCAAGTGCCGAGGTCGCAAGGCTGACGGCCAAGGACTCCATGTTGCACTGCGTTTACCCCGCGCGTAAGCATGGCAGACCCGTGCAGTGTTTCTGCCGGTCAGCTGCAAGACACTGGATGGGAACGCGGACAGAAGGAAAAGCATGGCAGTTGGACACAGGATTCTTCAGTTTGATGACAGCATCGCCGGGCGGCGTTGTGGCGTCCGATCAGCAGCATTCAGCCGGCCGCGGGACCATAGGGCCAGCCAGGTCTTTGCTCTGATGATCCTCCCGTCTGACAACCTCTCTGATTATTCGCCCAAGACATATGCATCGCTAATTTGGTAATTTTGCGAGGACCTGTCCGAAGCAGCTTCTTCAAGTAGAAAAGACTGACATGGCTTGGTCTATCAATAGAACACAACCCCACCAGTGAAAGAGCGTTATTTCTATGATCGCGCGCGTAGCTGCTTGGTACCACAGCGAATTATCACCGAAACTCAAAGTTCTCGACTTTGTTGCCATCCAAGGTTTTCATCAGTTCCCCGTCCATGACCCCGCAGACCAGGCATTCTCCAATCAACTCATAGTATTCCCCTTTACGACGGACTGCCAATAGTTTTCTCGCCCCAAAAAGTATGCATATCTTGTCGCCAACTTCAGCAAGAAGCAGGGCTAACCCAATGTATCCCGCTTGCGATACGAAGAACTTTCGGATGAATCTGCCTCAGTCGACATATGCGGTTGATCTCCAAATGTCTGACAAATCAAACTTGTTTCGTTCACTCGTTCCAGCTGTTGGTGACTGGGTAGTATACGGGGTGTCCATGTGACCTGCCAACTCGTTTGATTGCCTTCTGATACGATATTCTGGTGCCCCGATATTTCTCCCTTTTGTAATTCTTGAGTAGATGACCGATCTTGGGGCTTTGCCAGCTACAAGGCTCGGTTTTAGCAATCCCCAGTTCCTCAATGAGCAGCCCACACGCACGCGGGACCGGTATCTCTCGACCCCCGTCATGAATTGTCGTGATCGAAGCGACGACTCGGGATTCCCCAGACGCGTGAAAGGGGCCGCGTTGGTTGTAATGATGCGGCTTCCTGGTAAGAATTCCCGCACGATGCTCCATACTCCAATCTGGTAGCCACGACGGCCACTGGTCCCGGCGCTCGTCTTGTACGTGCTGCAGGAAGACAAGACGTTCGCTACCACCCCCGGCCAAGGTCGCAAGCCAATACTTTGCAACGTCCAAGCAAACTTGCTCATCCGACATCTTATCAGTATAGTCTATCGTCGCAAAGACACGGCCCTCCCGTGTTGATGTCGGATGCTCCGGCGTGATGAGATTGCCGGTTGTTCCTTCGCGACTGCGGAATTCTTTGTCGACGTTGAGAAGGCTGAAGACTTTATCTTGCGGCTTCAAGCACTTCATGTGCCGAGCAACGGGAAGTAGGTTCCTCAATAAGGGCCTCAGCAGCCTATTCCGCCCGAATTTCTGACTCGGATCATCGATTGCAGAGCGCGCATCATCCATTTTCTGAACAAGCCCGAAGACCTGAAAGTGGGAACGTTGCGGAGCTGCTGAACCCGCTAGCCGTGCGGGCTTAGGGAGTTCGCCGTCCCAATCTTCTGAAGTGCTGTGGATGGACCCAACCCAAAGAGGTGCGAGGTATGAGGACCATTCCCCATCCTCACCCTCTCGAATGAGTTTGCAAGCGTAGGAAAATGAATCCCATGATATGGCGAAGGATCTTTGCTGGAGGATCTTGTGCTTCGATGCAACGCCAACGCCTTCCTGGAATACCCATGTTCTTTGGAACCATCCTGTCTCACTGACTAATCTTAGAAATGCTGCGCGGTTCTCATAGTGCCACTGCGCAAATGAAGACTGCGTACAGCCCCTGAAGCGAGGATAACACTCGTCGATGAATTTGCAAAGCCAGGAATGCTCAAACTGCGAGCTCTGCGGCAGGTGTTTGCTGTCGTTTCGAGTTTCAAAATATCGTGAAACTTCCAGGATGAAGTAGAAAGCCCGTTCATTTGGTTCTGGGCCGAGCCATATGATGGTGCTCTCAGCCATGCTGTAGATCGCATACATGCGTTCGACTTGGGTGCTCAGTTCCTCCTGATCGGCTTGGTTGATGCAAATAGCATCAATCCAAAGGAACCTGGACCTCTCTGAATGTCTGAGGTGTTGCAAGGCATCGCGGAGACTGCGTGTGATTCCCAACGAACAGGCCATGTGCCAAGAGCGGCGTCCATCCGAGATCTCGGTTACCAGATCAAGACTGTATAGCTTCCTTTTGTCTTCACCCCAGGAGTATGATAGAGCTTGGTATTGGTGCTTGGGCGCGTTCTGAAAGGAGACCGGAATCAAGGTGGCCCGGAGTTCCGACCATCCGGGACCGGGTTGAAGGCGCAGTGGTCTCATATGGCCCGGCTCCAGAGGCTCGTACGTGAATTTGTTCATGACCTCAGCCGCCTGGATCATAGACGAGGGCTTTTTGTGACCTGTGTTGTTTTTAGGTGGTCTTCAAGCGTAGTGGAGTTGTTTCGTCTGACCGCGAAGACAAGGCTGACGAGAGCGGGCTGGCTGCCCTCCCAGTAGACCCCGCTCGTAAGCACCTTCGTTGCTTTTGAAACTTGTCCAACTATCCATTTTCAAGAAAAGTCCAGACGATTACAGAACTTGAGACTGGATACCGGCTGCAGGGTTAGGACGACAACGTCGCCGGGTGTTTTTCTCGCGGTCGGCCCAAGAGATCCGAGGGAGCAACATGGATCAACCCACGGGGAAGCCAAGGGGCGTGTGGGGGCCAAAGCTTCGACCCCGCGTTGGTGTGTTGTGGGTTTCTTCGCGCTCCGTCCTCTTCCTGGCCTTGGTGCTGTCGACCCATCACACGGTCCATCTCTCATCCAACATACTTCAACCTCCACTCATCGCCGACCTGCTGCACCCACCCTCTCTGAGCCGCGTCTGCGATATTGATGCTGACGTGTCTCGCCATGGGAGCTTCCCCACCTTTGCTGCTGCATGTCGCAGTGACGCGCATTGGATACAAATCGCGCAGTCCGTCTTGTTTGCTATGCAAGCCGCGGTGCCACTGACACCAGGAACTCGCTGCTTCAGTGCGAGTGACAACCCCAGTGTATGCTGTGCAAGGCCCTGGACTGTCGCCACTGGACACAGACGTCACAGCGCAGGCTGAGCCGCTCCCTGTCCGACCCTGTGGCGGTGCCTGCGGTCGCGGACATTAATCTACTCTTGCATTTCGCCCTCACTCTCGACCGCAGCCGCCTCCACCACTTCTCGACTCCACCTGTCATTGCTGTATAACCACAACATGTCTCATCTGGAGATGCCTTCCACGAGACGACGAAAATGTCGAGAATGCCACGGGGTGTGGAGGAGAAAAGCAAAATGACTGCCGACCCAACCGATCACCGGACCGTCCCGCGGGATGGCTCGGCCACCGACGTGCTCGGTACTACCGCACTCAAAATCAGGCGACGACTTTCGCAATGCTGCAGGCAGCTAGGCTGTCTATCGCAAGTCTGCTGTCCATGGGCTGTCGGAGGGATTTACGTAGTGGCTCCGCGGGAGCTCCACGGACTTCTGCACTTCTCTAACTGGGGCGAGCCTATTGGTAGAGCCGCGTTTATTTTGTGGCACCTCGCAGTTTGAAACTCCCCGAGCCGTGTCGCCTCAACAGGAAATGAGGCGTTAGAATAAAGGTTTGCCTGGTGTACTCAGAGCCTTACGGGCCCGCAACCTTAAATTGAAGGAAGTACGGACTTGGTAGAGGCGGAAATTGATCACAATCCTGTTCGGAACGTTGCGCTGTCTCCCGGGCGCCAACCGAGCAGCTCTTGGGACAAGCATGAGCGACAGCGCCCTGCTCAGACATCAGGAACCCGGCATGCATGAAAACCGTGTGGACGACCTCCCGAATTCGGACCACGAGATCGGTTCCTGTGATCCAACACACCAGGATGCGCGGAAAGCAGCAGGGAAACAAACCAACACACTTGCATCTAGAAGACTGCAGATTTCATGAGGCTGAGACGGGAGGACCATGAAGCTCCCAGGAAACTGCCGTGTCACTGTGCGTGCACCGCCATTGTGCGACTCCTTTTGTCTGCCTTATCACACCTGCGTTAGGCCCAGCTCGCTTCCAGAATCGGCAGTGGAGCTCGTATCGACGCCGCATTCGCGCATTACTGCTTACCGGGACAAGGCCTGCGTCAATGGGGCCAGGCGTAAGCTTGCGAAGGATGAAAGCTCATCATGCAGCGAGGTTGAGAGTTAGGAAAGGATGCGCGCCGAAGCGGGCCTTGCTGACATGGCTGCGCCCTCAGGGATGACCAATGGAGGCACAGCCGACGTCCCGATTGGACGTGGAAGCGATCTGATCCCAACACTACCGCTTCTTCCCTGTCCCGCTGGTGTGAACTCTCCAGTTGTTGTGACCGCCACGTGCGAGCTCTGCTGTGCTACCTCTCTGTCAGCGGAGCTTCTTTCCCACCCTTCCGCCAATTGCTACCCCCGGCCAGGGCGAAATGCTCCGGTTGGAGCGGTTGACACATGCCCGGCCGTTCCAGCATTCCATGGCTCCAAATGCAACTCTCCTGAGAGCGTTACTTCGCCGTCCATGCAGCAGCGTATCAACTCGTTGGGAAGCTCCTGTTTTTCCCCTCAGCGGCCTAGCAGCAGGAAAGGGAAGAACTGCCACGCCTTTCTGCAAGCCCAGGATGAGCCCCAAGCTGCTGCGTTCGCTAGACCTTTCTTTTCCTCTGCCCAGCTGACGGGCAGCGTGCAGCCTCCTTTTCGCCATCACATCGCCACGAGATTGCTGTCTCGGGCACAATCAGCCCTGCTAAAAACAAATGCTCCAGGATCTCCCGACCGCGAGCCGCGCGGGAAAGTGCGGTGACCAGGTTGAGGTTTCAAATGCATCGAATACGCGGGCGCCCCCCATGCACGAGGCCCCAACTTTAATAAAGCCACCGTCCAATTCCAAGCCCTATTCCCTGTTCCAGAAGGTTGAGCGCGGAGCGAGTACTCCATTGTGATAGTCCCCAGTGGCGCTGTCAGATCACTGCCATGGCGTAGCCTCGCTCCGATGCACCCCTCCCTTCTGCTGGGCTTTCTTTTATAAAAAGCTGCCGGCAACGCCGCCCCCGTCAATATTTGCTCAAAAGCACTCAGGTAAAAAAAAAAAAGGTAAGTAGGGTAAGTTTTTTTTTTTGAGGCGCAAGGCTATCTCGGTGTGCACCTTGGGAAGATATCTCCGCCATGACTCGCCTCTCGTTTGTGCTTGGGTTTGCGGCCACGGCATTGGCCAAAACGGTTACCGTCGACTGGGACATTGGCTGGGTCAACAGAGCCCCGGATGGATATGAACGGCCCGTCATAGCCGTCAACGGCCAGTGGCCGCTGCCCTTCCTGGAGGCCGACGTCAACGACACCATCATCGCAAACGTCCACAATTCGCTCGGCAATGAAACTACGAGCATCCACTGGCACGGCATGTGGCAGCGGGGCACGCCCGAGCAGGATGGTGGAGCTGGCATCTCGCAATGCGCGATCCCGCCCGGGGGCACCTTTACCTACGAATTCACTGCCTATCCTGCTGGCACCTTCTGGTATCATTCCCACGACATGGGCCAGTATCCCGACGGCCTGCGCGCGCCGATGATCATCCATGATCCCAACAATGAGGCCCAGAACGATGCTGACGATGAAACTGTGCTTTGGGTCTCCGACTGGTACCGCGACGAGATGCCTCCGCTCATCAATCGCTACTTAACAACCTTCAACTATAATGGTGCTGTACGTATTGCATTGTGTGAAAAAGAGGGAAAATCGAATGGGGATGCTGACTTTTGGTGGTTGATGTTCAGATGCCCAACCCGAACTCCAGTTTGATCAACGACCAGCAATCCATCTCACTCAGCATTCGTCCCAAAGAAAAGAAATACGTTCGCATTATTAATATGTCCGCGCTCGCCACGTACTACTTGCAGTTTGGTGAGTTCGCATCAATTTGCGCCAACCGGCCGAAGTGACTGACGATTTCCAGACCAACACAACATCACCGTCGTTGCAATTGACAGTGTTGATGGTTCGTACTACCCCTGCTGCTTATGGTTTCCCGTTTATGCATGCGCGTCGGCAGGTTGCCGTAGTTGCATGTCCAACGCGATACAAAGTTTTAGTGCTGACAGTGTCGTGCAGTTGAACCGCAGAGCTGGGCGGCTCTGGAAATCGTGCCTGGACAGCGGTACGACTTCATCCTCGAGGGTCTGGAGAACCCCGACCGGAACTATGCATTCATCAATCAGATGGCCGTCCTTGGTCTGCAGAACATCAACACCCTGGTCTACGACGAATCCTTTGGCGATCCCGAGTCCTTCACCCTCAACACCGGTGACCTGTCGAGTGATTTCAACCTGGTACCGGTCGACGAGGAGCCTCTCTTGGAGCCTGTTGATCACACCATCACAATGGAAGTAAACAATCTCAACATTGACAATGTTGGGTACCGGTAAGGCTGATCCTGCACCCACCTGATCTTCCATCCACCCGATCCATCACCCACGTGACTCGACCAAGCTACTCACTCCCATCCCAGCATCACCCAAGGGCCGGACCCCTACATTTCCCAACGCACGCCCTCGCTGTACACCGCCCTCAGCACCGGCTTCAACGCCACCGATCCGGAGATCTACGGCCAAGTCAACCCCTACGTCGTCAACGCCGGCGACGTCGTCCAGCTCGTCGTCAACAGCAACGACCTCGTCACCGCCAACAACTCCGGCCGCGGCCACCCCATGCACTTGCACGGCCACGTCTTCCAGGTCGTCGGCCAACTTTCCGAGCACTGGGACGGCGATACCTCCTCGTTTCCCGCCGTGCCCGTGAAGCGCGACACCACCGTCCTGTTCGCCGGCGGCAGTCTCGTGCTGCGGTTCCGCGCCGACAACCCCGGAGTCTGGATGTGTAAGTCCCCAGCATCCATCCAACTATCTTTTCTTCTCGCGTTGCAGCGGGAGCTGACGGATCGGCGCAGTCCACTGCCACATCGAATGGCACCTCGACGCCGGCATGGCGGCCACGATCATCGAGGCGCCGCTCGACCTGCAGCGCGAGGGCATCGCCATCCCGCAGCAGCACCTCGAGTCGTGCCGCGCGCTGAACCTGACCACCCAGGGCAACTGCGCCGGGAACACCCAGAACCTGGAGGACACGGCTTCGTGCAGGGTCTACGATACGGATCCGTGGGGGTAAGTTCGCACCTTTTGTGATTTCGAGGGGACAAATGCTGACCAATGTGCGTAGTGCGCTTATTACTGGGCGTGGGGGCGGAAACGGTACCCTGAACGGGACAACCTATTAGATATTTTTAGTGTGTAATCTTAATATCGTACAGTCAATGCATTGTATTCATGCCAATACTGGGTTCCCTTATGGGTGTTTTTGGCGTGATCGAAAGTTGACTGATGAGTTTTGGAACAGTTTCCATGGGGAGTGGAAGTATTCGCCCAGATGCAAGTGTATTGCATTTCCACTGATAAAGCCATCCGGACGAATGCTTCGGTCCCCCAAGTAATCAAATTTGTAGAAGACCAACGTCGCAAATCTTCAGGTGCGCTATCCTTTCGCATTATGCTTGAGTACAAGAGGCCATCAACGTAGAGGTGGCTATTTTTAGTCTCCTTTGAGCCTTGCTCTCTGACGCTCAGCAGGTTCATAACGAACGCCTCGGCTTCTGACATTACAGTATGCTGGTAGCGTTCATACGCTTTGCGCCATTGCTTAACGACGATCGCGTATGTTCCGGCGACACTACCGCGCGCGAGAGGACAACAGACGGGAAACAGGGAGAGAGGCCAGGCAGTACGGGCACCGGGTGATCCAGCCGGTGACGCAGATTGGGAACAACCAGCACCTGTCGTCGGTGCTGCAGCAATTGAAGATTAGGAGTGGGAGCGTGTCGAGGCGCTTGAGAAGTGAGTCTCAGCGGATCGGTTTGGAGACACGCGACTAACTAGGATGTGTAGGCTCGGATAGGAGTTTCATCGTTGCTCCGCGCAGTGCGTTGACGGCCAATCTGCGTGGGAAGAATCTCAACCTCTACCGTACCGATACGGACTAGAGCTAGGCTGCGAACTTTAGGAATGGCCGATCCTGCAACCATAGAGCACAACTTTGGCAAGGGAGCTTCCGTCGACTCTGCCATCCTCTTTTAGAACATTGGTAACTCTTAGATACGCAAGATGGTAGGCGTATACTACGGGAGCTCTGGGTTTGATATATTACAGGAGCCTTAATATCAAGAGTGATAGTCAAAGTTTTTGAATGTATCATTGCTTCCCATTCAGCTATAGATCACGTGCTCAAATTAGTGCACGGCGCGCATTTCCACGTAAACATAGTCCTCCTACGGGCTTGCCTTACGCAATTCATGCAATCTATTGTAGTTAAACTTATTTAATTTCTAAGGCGCTGCAACATGCCATAGCATCATGACCTCGGCGTTTTGCTGAGTCATCTAAGGTGGTCATGAGTACCTCTCGGCTGGATCCTACGCCTGATGAAGCTACCCCACCACTAAGACAATTTCCGATGCGGACCAAAAAAAGACCACAGATAACTACCAAAGAAACTCCCGATCTTTCAGCCAAGTTACAGGACGGCAAAGGCATGGATTCGGCTCACCAGTTGCCTACTACCGAAGCCGCTGCCAGTACCACAACTGGCCAAACACAACGCCGGCGCCCTCGACCGGGCAGCAATGGAATCGGCGTCCTCGTCATCGACGTGAACCAGATAAATCAAATAGTCCTCCACAAGATCCTCTCCCGCTGTGGCTTTACCGTCTACATCACCTCTACCTGCAACGAAGGCTTAGACTACCTCCAGCAATCTACATTCTACTTCCCGCACAGCAAGGGCACGGTAGGAAGCCGTACGTCAGCGGCGGAAGAGAAGAATCAGCAAGACGCACCCCCGCAACCGCGCCTCCAAATCGACATCATCGTGATCAGCGCTCACTGCACCGACAGCCTCGCCTGCGTGCGCACGATCCGCGGATGGGAGGGCGAGGGTGAGCCGGTGCGGCACGCGCCCGTCTTGGTCGACTCGGGGGTCTTGGTAGATCGCGAGAGCGTGGGGTTGGTTCGGGGAGGCGGGCGCGGACCGGATCGAGTCGTTCAGGGCGGCATCTGCTGCGAGGATTGTGGCGTGTGTCGAAGAGCTTGCGGAGAGGCTTCTGGATCCCGAGACGAAGGGGGCGCATAGTGAGACGGTGGTGTGAGAGGGAGGGCTGTCGGGAGCTCCTGGATCTTCTTACATGTGGTGATGGTGTCAGCGTTCGAGGATCGCGGGAGGGCGAGGAAGGAGTGGGGTTTGTAGAGGGTACGAGGCTGGTCACTCATACAAAAGTTTATGTATACTGCAATACCAACTCTAATGGAATCTGGAGTATTGGACCAGCATAAAGTTACTGTATTGAGAAGTCTCGTAACTTGGGCAACTGGATGATGTTCAGCGAATGTCCAGAAAGGAGTCAGTACCGTGGAATCTCATGCTTTTTCCAAGAGGATTGGTCTGGAGAAGTAATTTAAAAGAGCCCGGGCAAAACTCCGACACAAACGAATCCCATTCCGCGGCGGCCCTCACTTCCGGCTCTTTTTTTGTGCCTTCATCTTGCATTGCAAAATTGTGACAACGCCAGGACCAAGAGACAAGACCACATCTGCGGAAACGACAATCGTCAACTCGAACCAGGATCAAGCCCTTCCAGTCGCGGATCGCCAACGAACCCGTATGAATCCTTGTGAAACTCAACTCTAACAAGGAAATATCTTCATCGAGCAAGACTATTTCTCTATATATATCCCAGGAAAACATGACCACGCCAAAAAATAGACCCCAAGCTACGGCGCCGGGAGAAGGCCCCAGGGACTCTCCTAGGCCCAGCGAGACTCAAAATACTACTCAGAACAGCTGCAGCCGCGGTGTGGTTGATGTAGAGGCCGCAGGAAGGGGCGAACAGCCCCCTCCAGCAACCACCTCTACCCAACCACAGCGTACCCCCAATAAACCGCAGGGCAGCCAGAATAGCGTAGAATACGTTGAAAGAGCCTCAAAAACAGCAGACACCCTCCTCCAAGCCCTATAAATATCCGCTAGCCTCCCTTCAGTCCTCTCCAGCCAGGTGAAAAATTTTCTCGACATCGCCAAGACAATCTTCCAGGATTATATTACTATCTACCAGGAGGCAACCACTAAGGAGCCAGGCCTTAAGGACATCCTCAAAGAGGTCTAACAGGTCCAAAAGACAGTCAACCGTATCCAAGCTACGTCTACGCCTACACCCAACACTCGCAGCTAGGCACAAATTGCAGCCCAAGTAGCCCCGAAGCCCCCTACCCCCCCAGCCACCACTAAACTTACCCTCCACCTCCTAGAGATAGCAAACAGACAAGAAGTAGCCAAGCTCTCTAATAAGGCAATTATCAGAAAGATCCAAGCAGGGAAAAGCTGGGCGTGTAAAAAAGTACTAGTTGTCAAGAAGCTCCCTAGTGGAGATATTAGGATCTTTATACCGGATGAAACAACTCGAACAGCCCTTCTCCAGGACCAGGAATGGACCGCAGGACTGGGGAAAGAAGTCAGGCCCAACCAGCAGCTGTACTTAGTACTGGTACACAACGTCCCCCGAGAAGGATTCAATACCGCAGACCCCTAAGCCATCCAAACTATCTAGGAGCAGAACCTATCCCTACACCCAGGATTACGTATTAGCAAGCTAGCCTAGCTAAAGAGGAAGCTCCCAGAGGGGAAAACTCATTCGGCCATCATCCTTAGCACCATAAACCCCGAAACCGCTAACCAGATCATTGATAAGGGGCTTATTATTAACTTTGCTATATATATAGCGCAGTACTATAACGCAGCCTTTATAGTAACCCAGTGTTTTAAGTGCTAGGCCTACGGCTATATTACTAACTATTATAAAAAAGGGGAAAAGTGTAGATAGTGCAGCGAGGCATATAATACTAGGGACTGCCCTAAGGAAAGCACGCAGTGCGCAAACTGCTCCCAAAGGCACACAGCCTAGAGCAACGCCTGCCTAACACGCAGAGCCTACCATACTAAGGCCGCCTAGGCCCGCCTAGCAGCGCTAGAAAGGCACCGGGAAGGACCCCTAATAACCAAGACACAGCCCTAAACTAACTAGTTGACCGTTGGACCAAGGAAGAGGATTAGGGAGGAGGAGCCGGTTAAGAGGGGACCAGGCAGGCCAAGAGACTTGAGCCGCCCCCCTCCTCCAAACCAAATGCGGTTTACCGGACTCAGCAGCTCACAACACGCTTCAGAGGAGCTAATAGGAACCCCCCCCGCCTCACAACCCACACCACCAACCCCCTCGTAGCCCGATTCAGAGATAGAAGGAAGTCAATGTTAGATACAAACTCCCTCTCTATCGTGCAGTATAACGTTCATAAGAGTAAGGATAGGGTAATGCTCCCGTTCTTCAAAGAGGTGGACCCGAGGGTCCACCATATCCTAGCTATCCAGGAGCCCTAGAGGAACCTAAGGATCAAAACAACAGCAAGACACCCCGCCTACCATACAGTTTTCCCTTAGGAGGGAGTAGCAAGAACCTGCTTCTTTATAAGCAAGGCTATTGCCCCCGACTCCTGGCAAGCAACAGTCTATTTACCAGATCTTATTACACTATCCCTTATCACCAGGACACATACAATCCATATCTATAACTGCTATAACCCCCTACCAGCCTCCCATACCAGCACGGCTCTAGAAACCTTATCCCTTCTCCCAAAAGCTCTTAGAAAACTAGGGGAGTACATCCTCCTAGGAGACTTTAACCTCCACCACCCTATCTGGGGAGGTATAACCTCCCTAATACACCATATACTTGCAGATAACCTTATCGAAATAGCCAATACAGCTAGCCTTAACCTAGCCCTCCCAAGAGGTACTATCACGAGGAGAGAGGGTAGTAGCGAGAGTACCCTAGACCTTATTTTTACTACACAGTGGCTAGAGGAGAGGATCCTTAGCTGCGGAGTTAGCCAGGAGCTCGAATCCTCCTCCGACCACCTACCTATCCTCACTACGCTTAATATCTCCCCTACCCCTATAGAACCACGCCCTCCAAGGCCCTAGTGGAAAAAAGCAGACTAGAATAGAACCAATCAGGTGCTCTAAATAAAGCTCGAACACCTTAGAGCAGCCCCTCTTAATACCAAAGCAGACCTAGACCAATTTACGGAACTACTCTAGGAGGTTATCCAAAGGACAATCCAGGAAACCATCCCAGTGGCGAGACCCTCGCCCTGGGCCTCCATACAATAGACAAAGGAGTGTTCGGACCTAGTACACCAGGCGAGAGCAGCTAGAAGGAAATGGACGGCTATAGGGAGGGAGGAGGACTAGGTAGTATACCAAACTATTGCTAACAGCAAGAAGAGGCAGATCAGAAGGGATAGAATAAAAGCATAGCGCAGAACAGTAGCTGAGGTTACCTTAGACCCATCTACACTCTGGAAGCTCTCAAAGTAGGCAAGAACAAGGGCACTAGAGCCTCTAGCCCCACCTCAGTTCCCACCCCTCCAGGGAGCAGATGGACAACTACGTTACGATAACCAGTCCAAGGCAGAAATCCTTACCAACCAGTTCTTCCCCCCTCCCAGGGCCACCGACCTCTCAGATCTGGATGGGTATACATACCCAGTGCCAGTGGAGATCCCCCAAGACCTTACTAAAGAGCAGGTCCTCCACACCATCAAGAAGCTTCCCCTAGATAAGGCACCAGGCCCAGATAAGATCATCAATAGGTTCCTAAAGCAGTGCGCTCAGACACTGAGCGGACCACTTACCAGGCTCTTCCAGGGATGCCTCGCACTTATATACCATCCTAGGCAGTTCAAAAGCTCTATTACCGTAGTCCTTAGGAAACCACAGAGGAATAACTACACCAAAGCCAAATTATTTAGGCCGATTGCCCTACTTAACACGCTAGGGAAGCTACTTAAGAGGATTATAGCAGATAGAATCTCCTAGGCCACTAAAGCATACGGCCTGCTCCCTAATATATAGATGGGAGCTAGGAGAAACAGGTCCGTAGTAGTAGCTCTCGACCTGCTTACAGAACAGATCTATACTATCTAGGCACAAGATCCAGGGCTAGTGGCTTTAGTCCTTAGCCTAGATATCTTAGGAGCATATAACCACGTATCTCATAGAAGGCTTCTCTATAATATAAGGATGGTAAGACTCCCGGAATGGGTAGAAAGATTCACTTAATCCTTTCTGCAGGACCGTACCACTTAGCTATCCTTCGGAGACTTTACTAGCCCACTAATCTAGACCTTAACCGGGATTCCCTAGGGATCCTTACTATCTCCGATCCTCTACCTATTCTTTGCCTCTAACCTACTTACGCAGCTACGCAGGGGTAATACCTTCCCCCTTAGATTCGTCGATAATACTAATATTCTAACCTTTAGTAGATCTATAGAATAAAACTATAGGATACTAGAGGGCGTATATTAAATTTGCGAGCGCTAGGCAGCTACCTATAGGTCAGCTTTCTCGCCCGATAAGTATTACCTTATCCATTTTATAAGAAAACTAAGGAGATTTAATATAGTAGCAGAGATCCGTATCCCTGGATTTGCTAGATGCCTAGAGCCTATAATTAAGATTCTAGGAGTCCACGTAGATAACAAGCTCAGATAGGGACCCTATATTAGGGAAACAGGAGCTAAGGCAATCAAATAGTGTATATCTCTCTCTAGACTCGCAGTATCCACCTAGGGAGCTTCATTTACTAAAGCCCGCCATATCTATATGGCTGTGGTGAGACCAGTTATGACCTACGGCTGTGGGGTATAGTATATCCTAGAGGGAACCCTAGGGTGGAGAAAGACAGCCACCCAGCCACTGCAGAAAATCCAAAACCAGTACCTACGTACTATCTCAGGGGCATACAAGTCAACCAGCACACAAACTTTAGAGCACGAGACGGGGATTTCCCCACTTTCACTCTACCTAGACGAACTGGCGCTAGCCTAGACTATTAGATCTAGGGATAGCCTAGTGGTAATGGTGGTAGAGGATACTTGCCAGAGCATTAAAGAGATAGCCCGGGCTACACTAGGCGCCAGAGGCACAGCCGGCCCAGCTAGAAGAACTCTGCTTAGAGAAAGGGCAATAGCCCTCCTTAACTACTACCCCCCCACCTACCAGAGTCTCCCGGAGCGAACGAGACTACGTATAGTATACAGGAATAAGTAGAAGAAGAGATGGATAAAGTTTACTAGCGAAGGAAGGCAAGATAAGCTAGTAGCCCAAAGTATATAGTGGAATCCGAAAGTCAGACAAATCCACAGTAAACTATCCAAGCCATAGAGCACACTCGCTACCCTACTACGTACAGAGCATATTAGACTAGAGGACTTCCTCTTAAGGCGCAAGGTGCCAGGATACCCTAGCCCTGCCTGTCCATGCGGCTGGTATAGACAAACCCTAAAACACATCCTTCTCTTCTACCCCCACTTCCAACAGGGCAGGGCACAGATGCTCCAAAGGGCAGGGACTACGGACTACTATTCCCTCCTCTTAACGAAGAAGGGGGTCAAAGCAGCAACAGACTGGTTCTTACGCCTAGGGCTGCTCAAGCAATTCAGCCTGGCAAGGGAACTAATCCAGGAAGATAACCAGGAAGAGGAACCAGGAGGACCACCAGGACCACCAGGACTACTAGGACCTGGACAACTACGAGGATAAGGACTAAAGGAATAGGTCTAGCAGGTGAATGTAGGGCTGCCATAGCAGCCGCTACTGGTAAGAAGGAAAAACAGAACTAGTATAGAATATCAGGCCTAGAGAGAGAGGAGGGGTTTTGCCAGGCGAAAAGGTTTTCCCCCTCGTGTAAAATAACTATAGATAGCCAGCCCCGCATGGACCCGTAAGGGAGCTATATCGGGAAGAAATGAATTTATCTATCTATCTATATATATCCCAGCGGATCACCAAACTTCCAGGCGTCCTCTTATTTTTCAGAGACTCCCAAGTAGTTTGGTGCGAGAATCCGCCGATGGTGATTTCTCCTTTGCGAATTGCACCGTATAGCGCGTCCTTCAAGACCGGCTCTATGACAACATCCAACAACTTAGCCTTACGGCGGAAGATCAATGTTTGGACGAAGAATCCAAGGGTTTGTGGGGCTCGAGTTCAGCGTCGACAGATGCCCAAGACCATGATGGAACGCCCGGAATTCTCGAGGAGTACCGAGACGACCCGGCACGTACCATCCAGCTTAAGCCTCGCAGGATATCTGTCTTCCATAGACCGGCCAGGTAAGGCGATCGGAGGTATTGTCCAATTCTCCGTGCTAGGGCTGACAAAGCAGTGAGTCTGTCCGCAGGATTCGTCGCCATCCTCTGAGCCTATTGCAATCTTATCTTCTCCCAATGACGCAGCAGAGATTCCCTTGATTGATCTTTCAAGGTATCGGGGTCTAATCGTGATTACGAATGCAGTGCATGGTACTTAGTCTGTCTCCCGTCCGTGGAGGTACACATACGGCATTACCACCATACAGCATGACTTCCGAGAACAAGGAGTCGTTTGGATAGCAGAACTTCTTGTAATACCCACGCTCTTTTGTCAACAGGTTCTTTTGGTTGTGGCGGCATGGGGTGCGTCTTCATGTTTCCTCGGAGAGCGCTTCGGGATCGATAGCCGTAGTGGATGACGGTGATGGAGATACGGACTTCAAATAATTACTATAGAGCATTGTAGATCTAAGTATATACTTAAACTTATCAGAGTAGAATAAATTATTTATAAGTATTGATTCTCATTCTATGCTAAATGTCAAACACCCTGAGAGACATAAGCAACAGGCACCCTCGTACCATCAATACCAAACCTTTTTTTCCTCCCTGTCCCCTCGACTCCTTCGTCTACACAATCCCCTTTTCCATCCCACCACCCCATCCTAAACACCCAACCTTTGAACAGATCTTCCCTCTTCTGCCCCTTTGCTTCTACATCTCTCAACTCGTCGATCACATCCTGATTCCCCCAGATCTCCGCATCCGCCAACAAGCTCATCCTAGCCGCAATGCTTCCCGGGTCCTTGGGTAAGATGCGCGTGTTGCCTTCAAGCACGCACGCAATCGCACCGCATATTAGCATGGCCGCTAGTAGCCCCTCGATTATCCGCGTTGAGACGGCGTTCTGCACCAGCCGCAGCCGTGCATTGTCATTGATGGTGCCGTTGATGGGGTTGGTCGCAAAGTGCGCCGTTGCTGGATTGGCGCTAGTCCAATTGGCCATTTTGCCGCTGCCGTCATCTTGGAACGTGCTTCGGCGATATTACGTGTGCAGAATTGAGGCGATGTAAACACCGTAGACCTCCTCGAGCCGTGCTTGGAACTTGTCAACGTTGGCCCTCCCGACAAAGTTCTCTATGGGCGCGCCACCGGTTCCGTTGACGAATATCTCAAAGCCGTAGATACATCATCCCAGGGTCGAGATGTTGCGTTAGGCGCGCGCGAAAGGAAGACCGCAGAGTCTTCATCCGGGACGATGTGGGGCGTCGATCCAATCAGTTGGGCGGAGGGCAGAGAAAAGTTGGCCGCGACGTAAAGGGCTTCGATATAAGGAGTGCAGTGGGGAAGTGTGAGGGAATCCAATGTGCGGTTGTCCTGGTGGCCGGAAAGGAACCAGAAGTGGTTGCGTCTGTCTCCACAAACTTGTTCCGAGATCTCGTCCTCAACATTTACGACATTCATCGTGTGTAGCTCGTCGAGGTCAGCAAGAAAGTATTTCTTGGTTGGGTCGGCGTCAAAATTTAATGAAAGCCGTTTATGTCTGTCTGTGTGATTGTGGGGCAGGTATGGCCGTGGTGCCTGAGCTGGATGACAGCCAGGAGGGGCATCCATCTCGATGATTCTCGAGGTATTCCACTTTTCCCAGTAATTGGTCAGACTGCAATTCATGTTGGCGCGTACGGCAGGCGTCCGTACTTCAAATGTGAGAGAGCTATCGTTTCCATTGCGACCGTGCAAGTTGCAGGCATCAAAGGTCGAAAAGACGTACTGACCATATGTCCACTGCGGGTACGATATGTTGGCTTATTGTACCAAGGCTAGAAAATCATAGTCCCCGCCAACACAGACCCGGCGCACGCTCTTGCTTTCAATACTAAACCACTGTGTTACATTGAGCGTAATATTTTTCTTCAATGGAACCGGAGCCGGGGTATATAGTCCACTGGTAACGATAGTTAGAGTCGGGGCTATTAGAGCGGTAAACATAGTTGCTAGGAGCGTAAAACGTCGTGTCCGTGCCGCCCGAATCACCGCAAGTAGTGAAAGCTGGCAGAATGGATCGTATAGCATGTCCTTAAAGGCTGGGTTGCCTCTTCTAAGAACTTGAAACGGATAGAGAGTCCTGGCTGTAGAATCGGCTGTGGTGAATGTTAACCCAATCAATGCCATGATCAGAGTTGGAATGTAAGTCCAAGTGTATTTCTGGTATCCGTTTGGACGGACATCTGCGAGTTCTCTGCTCTTTTCTGAAATTTGAAATAAAAGCTCGAGCGCCATGATGATAGCTGATGTTGTCGCAAGAAGTGCTACCCGGAACCAAACAGTCGCGGGAAAGAGCTGCCACCATTTACGCTTATCGGTGTTATCCTTGACTGGCTGCGAGGGTGCCAATTTATCCTTAGTGATTCTGGTCGTCGGCGTAACCAGGACTGCTGGATCATTGAATTTTCTCCCAGCTGGAACAGAAGCCGTGTACCCGCGGGGGCAGAACCTCAGTGTTTCTTTGGAGGCGACTCCTCCGTCCCTCAAAAAACCCTTGAGAGTCTGGCTGCTTGCTAAAATTAAAAAAATGAGAGCCGATAGAGCCTGGGTCCTGGCAAAATATACCGGGAGAAAGGAAGTACAAAGCTATGCTAAAAAGCGTAAGCAATGCAAGTAAAGCTTCCGTAAGCCGTAAGGATAGTTTTTGGATATAAAGCCGAGTTTTACTGAATACCGCAATTCCGTGCAAGGTATTATGTGGCCCACTCATGCGCTCCACTCCCACGGCGAGGGCAGCAAAAGCGGTCCAAACCCTTTGCGAAACCTCTGCGGTCAGATTTGTCTCCGTCCAGTCCGAAACATTGCTCCGAGGCTCCGAAAAATTCAGTAAGCTGTACCATCGCTTTTGGAAAAGGGCGTCGCTTTGAGCACCGATGGTGGGCAGCTGATAATGAAGGTGATTTACAAGAAGATTGGTGATGTTACTCGGTTCTGTACCTAAGTCTAATGTCTCTGCTGTCGCAGAGACTCGAAGGCGGTCCTCACCTCGCGAAGGGCCCGTCACGTCCGTGACTGTTCGGCGCGTGAGAGCATACGTAGGTTCGCATAGGACACCAGAAATCTCTGGGTTTGTCTCTAGAGACCCGGTTTGCAAGGTAATCAGTAGACGATGTTTGAGGCCCGGGCTCTGCACGTATGATTCGTTCGTGCATTCATAGAAGAGAGAAAGTTCACCAAGATAATCAAAGATTTTGTTGGTTTGGGCGTATAGTGAGTCTTTTGTTACACCGGGGGCTTTAAAGCGTGAGTAAGATGGCGGCGCACACCATCTTTTGAAAATTTCGGTATATTGCTCGGGAAGTACCGAGTCTAAGGCAATTTCGTGGTCGAACGAATTTCCCAGGGCGGAATATGTGAAGTCGAAAGTATCACAATTTTCCAGTTTAGCCTCAAAGACTCGGACATCAGCCGCTAGGGTATCATGGAGATCTGGCAGAGCGAGTTAATTGAGATTCCAGTCGGGGGCCATTAAGTGACGAACCGTCTTCAGGAAGTTTAAAATTTTGAACCGCAAACTCTGAAGTTATATCATGGGGAAGAGGCAATTCGTAAGCCAGAGTACCCCAGAAATATAGGGGGGGGGGGGGGGGGGGGTTAAGTCTCTGCTGTGAGCCCTGTACAAACTCCACAGGATTTGCCAAATCCAGACTTCCGAGGGTGATCAATTCCTTTTCGAGGACATGTGATCTATTCTCTAGGCCGAAAATTCCAGTAGAGAAGATGATCAAAAGCTTCAGAAGTAAAGATCCAGAGATGCCAATACTGGCGGGGAAATGGTGTTTCTGGATAGATCGGAATAAAGAACCCAAAGTCGTCGAGGTTAGGTAATTCAGTAGTAAAGCGTCTTTCGCGGTTGCTTGCTCCTGGCTTATTAAGGACCATGGCATGAGCTGTCTCGTCCGATACTCTACCTGGCCCCAGAGGGCAGCAAGGATAGTAAGTACTGTGTTCGCGTAAGTTAAGGTAGAAAGGCGCTATGATTTTATTTTAAACACTAGGTCAGTCACATACCGAATGTTGGGCCATAGGTCCATAAATAATGTAAGTTCTGTGATGCCGTCGTCAATCCCTGGTTTCTTTCAGACATACGGTAAAGAGCCTCCAAGGCTGCAATAACCAGGACAAACACAGCCGCTTGGCCAAGCAAAAATGGTGGCCGTAGATAGAAAGGTGCCCATTTCGGTTCTGCCATGCCGGTAGCACAGTCTTCCTCAGCCGCTCCGGGACTTTCCCGTGAAGCGTTCTCCATCAACACGTTGCCTGTGCGAATCCCGGGCAATGAGTTGTGCTGGTTGAGAGATTCGCCCTCACGTCCCACAGTATTTGTGTCTGAGACTTCTAGAAATGGGGAGTACGGAGCCTGGTGATCTCCCGAAGTGGATCTGTCGAAGTGAAATCTTTCCTCGTCGTCCACAGTGTCCATGGAAAGGCAAGTATGCGAATTTGTACAATGCGTCCACATCCCTGCAGTATCCTCATGCGGTCCCAACAGAGACATTCTCTGAGCAACATCGGGGCCGGCGGACAGAGCAATATGGTCGCTATCGTCATTGAGGCTGATCCGATCGAAGTCGTCCTGTTAATGAGAATCGCTCGCACACGCCCGTTCCTGCATGGCAAGAGTGGTGCAAATCAAAATACGAGATTGCCGGGGGAAGAGTACGTTATATGGGGATGAATTTGACTTGGAAACAAGGCTAAGTAGGCGGACTACCGTCAATAAGGTCTTGCTTAAATAGCAGCCTTGCAATATAGTACACCGGCCACGCTGAGCTGGCGAAACTATAGTAAGTACCTGCAGTGAAACCAGATGCAGGAGCCTGTTGACCAAAATGTTTGAGGCAGCTAAGTCAAAGCCCTGTGAAAGGTTACACTCTTTTGATCATGACGCAAAAGTTACAAAAAAATGTGTTCGAGGAGGTACGGAGCGGGGGGGGGGGTTTGATCTTTAAATAGCCAACTATTGCCGAGTAAGGACTAGCTCGGTGTACATCGCCATCCGCTGTTGTTACACCAGCTCGAGAACTTTTCCTTTCACAAAATAAGTATATTCAAGCAAGGGGTTGATTTTTGGGAACACATGTCCGAAGTGCATCATTTGTTTTTTTCGACTACCTCCCATTCTGTCTTCTTTCAAGGCTCTTCACGTATGGCCGTGAAGTAAAATACCGCGCTGCCGGATCATCTATACTGCGATTCAGCATGTTCTGCGTATACGAAAGCCTCATATATGTACCCTGACGAGTGTAGAAGTAGATGTTCACACTCGAATACAAACGGCTGCAGGGAACTGTCTGTATGGATAAATAAAGTCTGTGCACCCGCCCCGGAGAGCAGTGATTGATTTCTTCCGCCTTCAGGCTCGCTGACACAATGTAGGACAGAACATTAGAGGCTGGCGAGGAGTCAAGTAACAATTGAAAGAAGAGACAGCCGTCAGCAGCACCGAGAGACGCGTGTTCAGGTGTCAGTAGCACGTCTTCCCCGTTACTGCGCACAAAGATGCTCTCGCAATACTGACAGGAATGCGGAACCGCTTCGGAGTCTAGACCCATTATGTTGAGGTCGTGGTTGTGTTGGAGCAGATGCGGATATTCGATAAAATTGTCACAAGAGCGGGGTTCGTGTACTGATTACACAAGCACGTTCCATTTGAAGTGCACGTGATCCGCAAGAAGAGAAGAAGCAAGTGAAAAAGAGCACGTCTCCGAAATCATCGCTCCTCCCTGATAATGACTGTTCAAGCAATCCGTCAATTGTAACATCGGGTTGCCATGCCCGTACCCTTCCAACACCTGCAACATTATTGGTATTAACCTTGATCTTCATAATCAGTACAGTAAGTGCGACGCATCACAAAGTCTACAGTGGAAACCCGAAACAAACAACCAAAGCCGCCGAGACCCAACCCTATGGCGGCATTTTGTGATCCCACAAAATGGAGGGAGCCAAGTCTCCCAAAAAAAGAAAAAAAAGAGCAATAAAAACATATCAAAGAAATAAAACGAGAACGGCACACACGCGCCCGCGACTATGACGCCACAAACCCATCCGGGAAAGTCAACGGCACATGCGTCGGCGGCACGACCACCTCCTTCTCGCCCGCCCCCACGCCCGTCGCCCTCGTCTTCACCAGGCCCGGCTTCACCACGATGATCTTCCGGCGATCCTCGTCCTCGGCGAGGTTCTCGGGCTCCCAGACGTAGGCGAAGGTGGCGGGCTGCGCGAAGAGGAGGGTGGCGGCCTCGGCGGCGGCGTCGCAGATCTGGACGAGCTCGGCGCGCTGCTCGGGGGCGCCGGGCATCTTCTCCCAGGGGGCGAAGGCGCCGAAGATGCGGTCGGCCATGGCGCGGACGGCCTGGGTGCGGGACTGCTTGGCGGCGGGGGAGGACGTCGAGCTCGGTTGGAGGTAGGCGGTGAGGACGCGCCAGTGGGTGAAGGCTTCGTCGAAGGCTATTTTTTTTTTTTCGCGTCAGTTTCATGTGGATTGGGCTGGGGAGGGGGTGCACGTACCGGCCTTGTCGGCGTGGTCCTCGCCGCGGAGGGCTTGCGGCAAGGCGGTGGCCCAGGGCGGGAGCAGGCTGTTGCGGCCGCCCTCGTCCATGGTCATGGCCAGCTGGAGGAGGTAGGCGATGGAGTGCTTGATGAGGGTGGTGGGGCGGCAGACGAGCGGGTTGGGGCGGTTGCTCTGGACGAGGTCGATGAGCGACGACGGCAGGTGCGGCGTGCTGACCAGCATCAGGCAGGCCTCGTGCGTCGAGTCGAGCTCGAGCGACGTCTTGTCGCGGTAGAACTTCTCGACGTACGACTCGATGGTGTCGAAGACGGCCGTCACCTTCTCGCGCACGACGAAGTCGTCGACCGGCTTCGGCAGCTGCGCCTCCCAGGCTCGCGAGGCATTGGCGCCGGTGCTGTTCTTGCCGAGCCCTTTCTCGCTCAGCGCGTGGGCGTTGGAGGAGTCGCCGTCGCCCTGCGGCTTGCGCGGGCCGAAACAGGAGAAGAGCGAGGCCATGCCGGAGGTGGTCCTGGTGCTCGTGCTGCGGACTGACGGCGCTGCTGTTTCCTTGACGGGAGGGCTGCTGCTTTCCATGTGGCCTGATGCAACGACAATTGCAGTTGCGCAGGGAGTCTAGGAGAGACGGGGGAGGGTGGAAAGGAGGAGCAGGTCGCGACAGACGAGCCTTGCGACGCGTACATTGTTTTATTCCCCTTCCGGCGCCTTAGAGGCAAAGGCTAGGGAGAAGGATCGAAGCCAATTCCCGCTTCCCCGCGGCGAACGGGCACTGGCCACCCTTCGATAAGCTTTTAGCGCAGGTCGCGGATGCGATTGCGCCCTGATTTAATCTTATTCGGACGGGCCAAGCGGCAGCGGGGCGTGAAAGTCATGGCCAGACCAACCGCATCGGCTATTGGTTTTTAGTCATGAGTCGTGCTTCTCTGGGCCCGGTGGATTGATGGCGCCGCCGCCATGGTTGCCCCCTTTCACGTGGCGCTGTCTGTGACTTGCATGCAAACGGACCGCGACAAGAAAACTCTAGTCCGCAATGGGCACCGGCGCGGCTGGAAAACATAAAGACGGGAGTGCTTCCGGCCTCGTCGACTGCTGGAGCGCCATCCAATCTCTATACGGGCACCACCGCTGCCACCTTACAGCCCTCGTCGGAAAGGCGACGTGGGAACAAGAATGTGAAACGAGAGTGCTGAAGAAAGGATGCCCAGGAAGGAAAGGCCGCACTGCAGCCGAAACGCGATTAGCGAGCACATCGGAATAACCAGAGGGAGCTTTGGTCAAAGAGCGGACTGCCTGTGGAGAATCGAGGACGGCAGGTGTGGATCTCACCGACGTAAGAGCAGCAGCGCGGAAGAGTCGTTGGTCCAAAGGAACCGTTTGGCCATGGTAAACCAGAAGGTCTATCGTCGAATGCCAGGGTCTGTTAGCTTTATGCTCACACTATGGAGGTCCCGTCTCGGTGCCTACGGCTGCGGCACTGCGGATCCCGGAAGGCAAAATGCTGTCCGAATACGATGATGAAGGGGGGGATCGTCGGTCCTGTATGGGGTCGATCCGGAAAAGGACCGGCCAATCAAACAGTCCGCGCGTCGCAAACCCTCGACGACAGAAACACTCTCGGTCGGGAAGCTTGTTATTCATTGGCGCCGGGCAGACGCAGTACTTTCAATCAGTCCCGCCGTCCAGCTCGCGTAGGAAATTGCTCCTGCCAATGCAAACGCGGTATGTGCTCGATCAAACAGACCAATGACAGCGGAGACATCGATCTCAAAGCCGGTATTTGGTTGCGTTTTTACCACGCGGTGTAGGAAGGACAGCGCTGCAGTGAGTGTATTGCTGGAGTAGTCCTGTGACGATAAGTCAGTTTGACGAGATTGTCAAGATGCGAGAGTCAGGCAGTTTACGATCGTGTAGTAAAGACTCTGTGTCAAAGACTTCGAGTCGAGCGCGGTGGACAACAGGAGGAATGCAGCATCTACCGCTGCAGCCATCGCGTTTGTTGCAAAATCTCCGGAGCTAAATAATCTGTCACTGAGTAGCACAGGGTCCAAGCCGAAACTGTTGATGTATCTGGTTGGTATCAGCACGGAAGAACTGACCATATCGAGACACAACATACAAGCGAACAAAAGCGTACGGAATGATAAGACGATTGCGCTCTTGTGGTTTTGAGAAGGTTTGATAGAGCGGGTCAATCGAGTTGTGAACGCGGTGGAACCAAGTATCCAGTGATTCGTTTAGCGAGACCAGCTGTGCCTCTTGGGCCACGGTTGACAGCTCGCTGAAAGGGTTTTTACGTGCTTCAACTGCGTGGTCGTCAACTTATCGGCTATGAGGAAAAAGCCGAATGCGACTGACCAACGATTTTCAGAAGTTGTAAGTACGCCATTATACGTTGGTCTACAGGGCGGGAATAGGGCGAATTGAGCAAATCCTGAGGGAGGTCTAGGTATCGTTCAATATCGTCAAGGAGATATGGCCGGTGAGTCTTGGCCCTGGAATTTCGTTAACTCGGAAAAGTTGCCGTAGGAAAGAATTCTCACATAAGCTCAAAGCAGAAGATTGACAACCAGGTTCTGGCTCTCTCGATTTCAGGCCGTGACATTTGGGCTGCGTCCCGAGCCAAGCGAAGAGCATCGTGGTGCAAACCCATTTCGTAAGCGAGCGGCAATACCATACCCCAGAGACGGTCGGACCGATGCCAGGCAGAGATCAATATTATTCCTCGGAGAGCTAGGAGGGTAGGTTGCGGACCGAAAGTCAGTGAAGATGACAAGGAAATGGCCTCTGCAAGGCATTTCTGGCATAGTGCAGACTTGTTGGTGAATGCACGGGCTCCAACGGTGCACACTGCGGCAAGAAGAACGGGTTCCTGGCGAACCATCTCAAAAGATTCGGTGACACCATCCAGGATAGCCACCGTATCATTACACCGAGCTAGAAACCTGTATTCTCATGAGAGTTTGCTTCTGCTGCGGTGAATGATGATAACTCACGTCTCGAAGAGTTCAACAGCTTCTTCTTCTGAGACGATGCCTTTGGAGATGATGTCGCCCTTGGGGGTCGGCTGTGTGACTCGGTTTGAGTCAACTTGCATGTCGGAGAAGCAGCGATGCTGCCCGTCTTGGTTAGTCGGTTCTTCGGAATGGTTGCCGGTGAGGTGGCTCAGATCACTGCGCAGACCCTCAACCACGCCTGTCAACTGGGCGATCTGGCGCTCGAGCCTCGAAAGATGGTCTGCACTGCTCCAGTTAGCAACTCGAGCAGCTGTAAGAATAGCCAGCCTCACTGATCAGAAGGCGCAGCCGCGGGCGGGGCTTCGAGAGCATTGGTGGCCCTTGGTACTGCTCGAGGCTGGACAAATTGACAGTCGGCACCGCTGCTCTTGCATCTGACAGCCATAAGCATGAGCCGGTAGACTAGACGCTAAAGCCAACCTCTGACATGGGATGCTACCCGGGCCGGCGCATTTCACCCTGGGCGGATCAGCCACTGCGGACGCACCCGGAGAACAGCCACACACTTAAGTCGACGGCACCTCAAGCATGCGGAGAGCGACCTGTGCGCGTGAGCCACCGACCTGGCGTCAAGCACTAGACACGTCTGGGCTCACCTAAGATTTGGGTCGGCCATTGAGCGCTCAGGTGATTTTCACAGTCGAGCGAGAGAAGCGGAGTTGGGGCCGGCTGGTTTTATGGACGCCCGAGCCGACAGCCGCTTGGCGCCGGCTTGGCTCTTTTCTGTCTTTCTGTTCGTTTATCTCCGCCCGGCGCGCGTCATCGTGTCTTCCCACTCGGCGCGCACCGCCCTGAAGAACCCGTCATCAACCACCACCTCGACGCCCACCAACGCGTTCGCCTTGCCCGCCTTCAGCGCCTGCTCGTGCGCAAAGGCCGTCCCCGCCGCCTTCTGGAACTCCTTCGTGTGCGGCGGCCCGGTCGCGTTGATGCGGAACATGGGCTGAATGCCGGGACACACGTACGTGACATTGCCCATGTCCGAGCTGCCGTTCTGCTCGTGCCTGACGCGCGCCTCCTTCAGCGGGACCATCTCCTCGGGCGGCACGCCCAGCCGGCGCAGCATGTGCTCGCGATACCGGTCCGCCAGCGCCTCGTTGGTCACGACGTCCTCGTACAGCGCGTCCCACGCCATCTCGACCTCACACCCGGCCGCCGCCGCCGCGCCCTCGAACACGGGGACCACGCGCGTCTGCATCACCCGCAGCGCCTTGGAGTCGGGCGCGCGGATGCTGTACGTGCCCTCCGCGTAGTCCGGGATGACGTTGGGCGCCTCGCCGGCCTTGAGGATGACGGCCTGGATGCTCTCGCCGGGGCGCAGGTGCTGGCGCAGACGGGCGAGGCCGTTGTACGCGCCGACGATGGCGTCGCACGCGTTGGCGCCCTCCCACGGCGCGGCCGCCGCGTGCGCGCTGCGCCCGCGGAAGAAGGCGCGGAACTTCCAGCTCGCTTTGGTCGAGCAGACGGGCGTGCTGAAGTCGGGCATCGGGTGCGTCATCAGGCACGCGTCGGCGTTGCGCCAGGCGCCTCGCTCGGCCATGTAGTACTTGCCGCCGCCTGTTTCCTCGGCGGGCGTGCCGACGACGAGGACGCTGCCGGGTGTGTTGAGGTGGTTGAGGGCGGCGGCGGTGCCGATGGCCGAGGCGAGTGTGCTGGTTGCGATGAGGTTGTGGCCGCAGGCGTGGCCGATCTTGGGGAGGGCGTCTGTATGCTGTCAGTCTCTGTAAGTCTTGATGGAGAAGAAATACTAGATACCATATTCTGCATTGTAGGCAACGGTCCGGCCGCCCTCGCCAACGGTGAATTGTGCTTCGAATGCCGTCTCGATGTCGTATACACCCCGCTTGACTGTCCAGCCTTGGCCCTCGAACCAGCCAGTCAACAGCTTGAGAGCCTTGAACTCTTCATATTTCGTCTCGGGATTGTTGTAGATCTGCCTGACGATTGAGCTCCTATGCCGTGCGGAGGACGGATTGTTCAATTACCTCGAGATTCAAGCGCCGCAGTTCATCGCTTGCCGCGTCGATGGCACCGCACACCTTCTCGACAACCTCGGGCGAAAGTTTGGATTCGGCCATGATCGAACAAGAATGCTAAGCTTTTTACCGCCATTGACTGCGGGGTGCACGGCATCTTATACGCCATGCAGCCGGCCGAGCATTCGTCGTAATTTGTGGTTGTCACGGTCGACAGGGGAGTCGGCCGGGCCGTATCCGACACCCCTGTCACATCCATCCAATCGCCGGCCAGCATCGCCGTCCTCCGCTCGGGACAACTACGATAGAACCGCGCTGTTGCCATGTCTATGAAAGAACCTCCTCCGCCGGGATGGACAGTCCTTGATCCCCGCCTGCAGTTCATTTCCTTGCCTCAGCCGTGCGAGCTTTCCACACGTCTCCACATTCTCGCCGTCTATTGATACAAACAATGGAGGTGAAGACTGAGAAGTCAGCCACCGCAACATCAGGCCATGAAAAGCCTCTTGCCGACGACGTTGGTATTGCAGCCATCGCCGAGGTTGGCGAGGTCGAGGACTTCACGGCCGAGGAAGAGAAAGCAGTGCGATGGAAGATCGACCTCCATCTCATGCCCCTGGTCAGCTTACACTTTCTCCACCTCATCGGAATGCCGACTGACTGGCTCACAGCTCATGATCACCTACCTAGTCCAATTCCTCGACAAGTCCAGCATCTCCTACTCGGCACTCTGGGGCATGCGTCAGGATGTCGGCTTGCACGGAACGCAGTACTCCTGGCTGACAACCATCTTCTACATTGGCTATCTGGTCGCTGAATTCCCCATGAATGCTCTGTTCCAGAAGCTGAACATCACGAGGGTCTGCGGCGTCATCATGTGAGTGAGCCCACTCCGGGACTTTGATATCGGAAGCTTACAGCAACTAGAGGTCTTTGGGGCACAGTTCTTCTGTGCATGGCCGCTTGTAATGATTTCCCCAGTCTCATGGCAACTCGTTTTTTCCTTGGTGCCCTGGAATCCGGGGTCAGTCCGTGCTTTGTGCTGTTGACCGCAATGTTTTACAAAAGGTTTGTTGGAAGGGGCGTTCGAAAAGTCCGCAACTCATTGACACAACCACAGATCTGAACAGCCACTTCGGACGGCCATGTGGTTCTCCATGAACGGCATGTCGCAAATCATCGGCGGCCTGATCGCAGTAAGTCGGTTCGGCTGGGCATTGGCGTCCATCGGCTAACTTAATACTCTCCCCAGTACGGCATCGGATACATTGACAGCGCTCTGCCGGCATGGAAGGTAAACAAACTCCTTCCCTTCCGCCCTAACCACCTCCCCACGCACAAACGACCCTAAACACCCCCCAACAGTTCCCCTTCATCATCTTCGGCTCCCTCACCGTCGCCTGGTCGCTCGCCTTCTTCCTCCTCGCGGCGCCCAACCCGCTCCAAGCCGCGTGGCTCACCCCGCACGAACGCGCCGTCGCCGTCGCGCGCCTCGCCTCCAACAACACCGGCCTCGACTCGCGCGTCTTCAAGCCGCACCAGGCCCGCGAGGCCCTACTCGACGCCCGGGTGTGGCTGCTCTTCCTCTTCACCATCGCGTCCAACGTGCCCAACGGCGGCATCACGGCGTTCGGCGCGCTCATCGTCGAGGGGTTCGGCTACTCGACGCTCGGCACGGCGCTGCTGAACATGCCGGTCGGCGGCGCGCAGGTCGCGGCGCTCTGGCTGTCCGGGTGGGCGGCGGGGGTGTTTCCCAGAGCGCGCGTTCCGCTCATGGTCGGGGGCATCCTGGTCGCGCTGGTGGGGACGGTGCTGATGTACGCGGTGCCCGAGGAGCGGCGGCTGGGGAGGCTGTTTGGGTACTATCTGCTGCCGGGGTTCAGCGCGACGTACGTGCTCAGCTTGGGCATGATCCAGGCGAACGTGGCGGGTCGCACCAAGCGGGGCGTCGTCACCGCTGCGCTGTTCGTCGCGTACTGCGTGGGCAACCTGGTTGGGCCGCAGCTGTTCTTCGCGTGGGAGGCGCCGCACTATCGGTCGGGGTTCGTGGCGATGATTGTGTGCTTTGTTGCGCAGGTGGTGATATTGGGGGCGTATTGGGTGGTTTGCAGGAGGGAGAATAGGAAGGTGAGGGGTGTCCGCTCTCGTTGCGCGTTCCTATGGGATAGGTTTTTGCTGATCAGATGTGTGATGCTGAAGCGCGATCGCGAGTATGGTCAGCTCGGGCAGGATGCGGGCAGGGAGCAGATTGAGCAGGGTTTGTCGGACTTGACCGATGTGCGTGCGCCTTCTCTTTTCCTGCTGTTCATGTTTGCTGATCTCTTATAGCGAGAAAACCGGCATTTACGGTATGCTCTTTGATACATCCACCGCGGCCTCTCGTCTATCCTTGTATCTTTTCGTCCATTCACGCTGTCGTAGGGTGTCTGCCTGATGCGCGTCGGAATCGTGAAGTTTCCCATTCAAGACCTGTCTGATATCATTTATGGATTTTGAGTTCTGCTCTTGCGCGGTGTGGGAAAACGCGCCCAGAACGGGGTTTAGCGAGCCATGCCGCATGGGTGGTTCTGCTGCGCCGTGATTCCAATGCGGTAACAGCTGAGGGAGCCTGATCCCCGAAGCGACGGCGCGTGAAGAACGCCGGCTCTTATGCTTGTGCAACATGATTGCAAATATTCAGCTGGGAAGCTTTGGCGAAAGTGACACGACAGCTGTGCGGTCGCCAAAGCTGTCTTTCTTTGACATGGCACGATATGGTCGAAGATCTGCTTGTGGATACCATATCGCTTGTCCTGGCTACACACACATGACTGCAACGTTACACGAAGCGATTACGCGTCGAGCGGTATAAGCATGGTGCAGAGCTGAGGTCGATACTGCAGCAAGATTGGGCATCTACCCAGAGCACACGGCAGCACGCATTTGTCATGTCGCACAGCCGGAACCAGGCTCTAGACCCAAGACAAATCGACATGGCGTGCAGAGATTGCATTGGTAGTCCGTGAAGAAGATTTGTGTTCTGTTGATCAACTAAGCCAAGAATTGGGCTGCTTGCGAGTGGAGTAATTCGAAGCGTATGTGAGCGAAAGTAAATTCGGGCTTCACATGCTTTGATAGGCCCCGATAGTGGTCGTAGTGCATCTCGGACCGGGCGAAAGATGCTCTCACTGCATCCGGGCTTTCACTTGATCTGGGCAGGTGCTCGCGCCAAACACTCTACTGAGACGACCGTCAGAAGTGTCGAATACCTAAAGCGGAGGAAAGTTACAAGTTCATTTGATCGACGGAAGATTCGGGACGTAATTACGAGTTTGGGAACTTGAGCTGCGGCTACAAAAGTTTGACCAGGTGGCCGGAGCCAAATTCGTCACTTCTGGAACACAGAGATACGGATATAAGAAAGACGCAGCCGCGACTCTGAGTCTCCGTTACACAGATGGTGGTAAACATCACGACAAACAAGCAGCGGTCTGCGAATGCTCGAATAACAGGCTTATTAATCTGGCAGGCGCACATCAGTGAGCCGCCGTCGGCGCATTTGCTTCCGGCTTACTCGCTACACCTGCCACTCTCATTCTCAATACCTCACACTTTTCTGTTTCCCACCCTCTGCTTTCGGGTCACGTCCGATCAATGTCCAGTCAGTCGCGCATCCCAGCACGGCGCATGCCCGACTCGAGCTCTCAACTTCCGCAGGCCAAGGCTCACCGGGTCGCTGCGATGGGCTGACCATTCGAATCCAAGGAAGTCGAAATCGCTGGTCACTCCAGACACTCCAGTCAAGCTTTTCTCTTAGCCTCATCACCGTGCGCTAGCCATGGGCCACTGCATGACCGCCGCATCCTCGGCGATTATGCTGCTTGCGTACTACGGTCAGCCAGGTACAGAACGACTGTGCGGCCCCTCGAACATGCGAGATTCTGCTTTAGTCGCGCGTCTGCACCTCACTCCGACCCGACCGGAAACAAAACCGAATACGAAATCACCGTAAACGGCAGTGTTTCGGTGTGGGTGAAGCCTGGAATGGGTCGAACCTCTTATCGCCATGCCCTGATTGATCCACGTTGTCGGCCGTCTGCTATCTCCTGGATGATGGCGCCCCCATCTCTCCGAAATCCGGGGACCAACCCTCCCGATGGGCTGAAAGAAGCTCGTGCTGCCTGTCGCCGGTGGCGTTCTCGGCCATGCTTCCGCTGCTGGTTCAGATTACGCAAGACCTAACGATCTAGCGTTCGGACGGGTTCGCGGCGCACGTTTGAGATATCCGCAGCGCCAAAGGATTCCGAACTGTCGCAACATGTATGCCCAGGGAGATGGAGGATTCGTCTGGGTGCGAATGTTCGGGAAGGCCGGTGGCGCACGCATCCCGGTGACTGCTTCAACTGTTCATATGAGGGTATGGATATGCTATTGCAATCCTCACCGACGATCTCCCCATCTTGACAGGGGGACAAGGCCAGCAAAAGCGGGAGATGCACAGGACGTTCTAGACATGAAACATCCTCAGAAATAGTGGTACATTCGTTTTTCCCGGTTGGACGCTGTCAGGGTCTCCACAAAAATGATGTCGAGGCTGGTTTTCTTGCCGAGGTGCTCGAGCTGCTGCAGCACACAACGTTTGGAAAGACGAACTAGGCCGAAACATCCAAAAGCAAAATCCGAGCCCTACCATCAACAGATCATAGTAACAAGACTACCTCGGCCCAGGCGGGAGCTCGGGGCTGGTCTTTGGAGATAAGCAGTGGCTTCCCGCATCATCTGGAGAAGCAAAGACCTCCACAAATGATCCTCCTTCTCCACAAATTCATCACGGTCAAACACCCAGGGCACCACGGATGGTTGGCCGCCCTCGCCACCCAAATCACCGACGCAGTCGCACCATTAATCCCGTAGATCCTCCAGCATGTTCGCTGCACGAGGCAGGCTCTATGGTGCCTGGGAGAGTCCAAGACATTCAGGGTCAAGCCGTACAGATACCATGTCGTTCGTTTCAAACATCAGCAGACACGCACAATTCAATCCTGGACTGACGAATGTCTTGTTTAATAATGCCAAGGTGACTTTCCGTCAAATAATTGTTTCTATAGACATGCCGGATATCTAATGATGTGTGTGCATAGAAAGCCTAATAATACGAATTCCGAAACTCCGCAGCCAATGCTGGTCCTGGACCCACTCAGTTATCCACCCGGCCCGTCAACCGAATGATTGCCTCCCCGAGCTCCCGCAAAGTGACTGCGTCTCTTGGCACCGTGTGTCCCTTGCCGTGATCGAACAGCTCCGCGGTGTCCTCGTCGCAGAGGTTGAACAGCGCCATGCTGCCAGCAATGTAGGGGTCCGAGCAGCCGACAATGTGGCACGTAGGAATGTCGATGACATCGTCGCACTCGTCGGCCAGAAGGCCGCGCACCTTGCCATTCTCAATCTTCAGCGGAGGCCAGCCAGCCAGGAAGATTGCAGCCTGCGAGACGCGTCAGTCCTATCTAAACGGGCTCAGCACAGGGCACCTTCTACCTTGATCCGGCGCGGAATGCCGTACTCCTCAGCGCGGCGGCGCTCTTCCAATACAAGACTCGCGGCGGTAGTCGCGCCCTCTGAGTATCCGAGAATGCCCTGCGGAGATTGAGATCAGCTTTCGATGGTTGGTGCTGGCTCGAGCACGCGCTTACCTCGATTTCGGGATCCGCGTCGATGATGTCGAACAAGTGGTTGAGGCACTTGCGCAAATTCACCTCGTTGTACCCCGCTCCCTGATCGCCGAACAGCTGACGCATCGTATCCTCGGCCGACGTGCCCTCTGGGAAATCACGGATCTTCTCAATGAGATCCTCGAAGCCCTCCATGCCGTCGAACTCAACGAAGCGGAAAAGAGGTCCGGGTCCGAAGTAGTCCTCGAATCCGGGAGGAGGCTTTGCCGACACTTTGCCCTGGGTCCATGCAAAATCGACTACACCAGTCTTCTCGCATTCAGCGGCAAAGGGTCCGAGTTGGACTTTGAAGTTCTGTTCGAAAAATGAGCGACCGCTGAGAGATAGGCTCAGAAGAGGCTTACCTTGGCGCTGCCATAGGCGCCGGGGAGACAGAGAAACTTCATGACGAGTAATTTGGAGAAGACAGAGTTGCGTAGCTGGATTTGACGAGTGCGGGTCTCCTGGAAGCGGGACGCAAGTTCTGTTATTTGGCTCAACACGTGCAAAGAGGGGGGGGGGGGGGGGGGGAGGGGGGCTACTGTTTCGTTTCCTTTTTCTATTAGGGAAACCAGGCGGAGGCCTAAGTCACATCACAGGAACATCGTCCAGATAGCAGATCAGGGATCTGCATGAGCACGCTATTGGTGGGCATGATTGACACGACCGGTCCAGACTTCCACAACTGGTGTTCCGAAACGAGTTGGCTCGTCTTAGCTGAAAGCGGAGGCGTTGGGGACGGGTTGACCACGCGGTTCTCGTCAATGTATCTCAGTCGATGGTTGCAGGCTGGAACGACCCTCGTTCGACCGTTGCGCAGTGGTGCGGACGGGCCGAGTGGGATAGACCGAGCATCCGAGGCTTACCAACTGCTCGGGATGCAACGCTCGCCGGGATTCCTGCCGGGGAGCGCATTACTTTGGACTCGTAAGTGCCTTCTCGTAACGAGCGCGCTGGATATTGGGCTGGTGGAGCTCGCATATACATCGCATAGTATTGACGGTCCGTCGGACCAGACTCCGAATTTGGCGACTCAAGAACACGAAGATCGCGGCGGTATCTGGATAGGCAGCTCTGCATCACTATCAGCGCAGAACACCGACGGTTGGCGTGCTTCTCAGCTCCGCGTACGGTCCAAATAATGATCTGAGGAACAGGGTTCGTTTTCGGGCAAGGCCCGCCGGCTGCAGGCACCCTAAAGAGCAAAACGGCACAGTGGACAGGGATCGGCCCATGTGTCGAACAAAAGGAGGCAGGCCGAAAAAGAGCCGGGCCAACGGGAGCGGGGGAGGAAGCATTCGTGCAGCACTGGCCAGAGCTTATCGTCACCCTGCGTATCCCAGTAGTCACTACTTCCAAGCCGCCGCTCCAACTTCCCCACGCCGTCCTGAAATCATGCAGCCCTGCCCATAGTCCCAATGTGTCTGCGACACCTGCTTCCGCAAACCTCGCCCTGGCCGCCTGGCATTCAGCTTGCCCCAAGCAAGCCATTGATCGGCATCACATGCAGCGCGCCATCTCCAACTGCCCGAACCTGATCGTGACACACGACGCTGCCCCTGCTGCATCCTCGCCCGGCATCGGCCTCAATTCGGAAAAGGAATTCATGTTTCAACATGGCGCCTCATGTAGCGGATACCTACTCCTGTTATGATACTGACGTTCTAGCCTGACCGCGTCCCGAGGCCCAGGCACCACGCTGCTCGCCGCTGCAGAAATAAAATGGAGCGTGACGGCAGTTAGGCTACGAGCTATCACATCCGTGGCACTACCTCCTCGGCACCCGTGCTATTATTCCCCCGCCGCGCTGCTCTTATGCTTCCCTGAGCCTCCCACTCTCGTCTCTCTTTTTCCAACATCTCACGAAGCAGAACCAGGGCAGCCATGGCCGAGTCGGCACAGCAAGAGGGCTCTCAGCCCACCCCGATTGCCATTGTGGGCATGTCTTGCCGCCTGCCAGGGGATGTGTCCACCCTCGAGGAGTTCTGGCGGTTGATGTCACGAGCTCGCAGCGGTTGGTCTGAGATTCCCAAGGAGCGCTTCAGCAAGGACGCCTACTGGCATCCAAACCCGGAGAAGAAGGGATGCTTCAACACTGCTGGCGGTTACTTCCTGAACCAGGACCTAGCGTGTTTCGATGCTCCCTTCTTCAACATCACCGCCCAGGAGGCACAATCGTTAGGTAGGATTTCCCATTGCCCGTTATCTGCTCTTTGCTAAACTCCCCCCAGATCCCCAACAGCGCATCCTGCTTGAATGCTCGTACGAGGCGCTCGAGAACGCAGGTGTGCCGAAGGAGTCCATCATTGGCAAGAACATTGGTGTCTTTGTTGGCGGTGCGGCCTCTGACTACCGCCTGGGAAATCTCCGCGATGCGGACTACACTCCCATGTTCGACGCCACAGGCAACCACCAGTCTATTCTGTCCAACCGCATCTCGTACTATTTTGACCTGCGTGGTCCCAGCTACACTGTCGACACGGCATGTTCTTCCAGTCTCTACGCTCTGCACCAGGCCGTCCAGAGCATCCGGTCTGGGGAGTCGGAGCAAGCTCTCGTTGCGGCATGCCACCTGAACCTGCTCCCCGATGATTTCGTGAGCATGTCAATGTCCAGGTACGTGGCGATTCCAAATATTTCGCAGAAGCCGACTGACCGTTTGCAGGCTCTTCTCCGAAGAGGGCAAAACCTACGCGTTCGACCACCGCGCCAAGTCCGGTTTCGCGCGCGGAGAAGGTGCGGGGTGTTTGGTGCTGAAGCCTCTGGACCAAGCGCTGCGTGACAACGACAGGGTACGCGCAGTGATCGTCAATACCGGCGTGAACCAGGACGGCAGGACCGTCGGTAAGTGCTTGCATTCCAAATCCAGGGGGCTTTGCCCGGCTCACACACACGTCTCCAGGCCTGTCCAGTCCGAATGGCGAGGCTCAGGAGCGCCTGATGCGCGAAGTCTACGCCAACGCCAACATCAGCCCCGAAGACACGGGCTTCGTGGAGGCGCACGGCACCGGCACCAAGGTCGGCGATCCCATCGAGGCGACAGCCCTATACAGAGTTTTCGGGAAGGGCCGCACGGCGCGGCAGCCGCTGTACTTTGGGTCGGTGAAGACCAATGTCGGCCACCTTGAGAATGCCAGCGGCGTGGTATCTGTCATCAAGGCCGCGATGATGCTCGAAAAGGGTTTCATCTTGCCGAACATCAATTTCGAGAAGCCCAATGAGGCAATACCCATGGCGGAATGGAACATGAAGGTGAGACATGATTGCTTGGTTGGGCAGGGATCCCCTGGCTGACATGATGCGCACCCCAGGTTCCGACCTCCCAACGGCCGTGGCCAATGGCAAAACGTTTCATCAGCATCAACAACTTTGGGGTAAGTCGATTCTTCACGATGGAAAAAAAACCTAGACTCACAATTACGGACAGTTCGGAGGCTCAAACGCGCACGCTGTGCTCGAGCGGCCGCCATTCCCTCCCAAATCTGCGTTGATCAAGGAGTCGGCCGAAACCAGCCAGAAGTTGTTCGTTTTGTCGGCCAATGACGAGGATGGGGCGAAGAAAACGATGGACAACCTCGGCATCTTTCTCGAGCAGCACCCTGAGGTGTTCCAGAAGTCGCTGACGCGTAATATGGCATACACTCTGTGCCAGCGGCGGTCGCACCTGCAGTGGCGTATTGCCTTGGTCGCCTCGTCCTCCAACGAGCTTGCCATCGCCCTCAACAGCCACGATGCGAAGCCGACCAGGTGTTCGCAGCCTCCCAAGGTCGCCTTCATCTTCACTGGCCAGGGAGCTCAGTGGCATGCAATGGGCCGCGAGCTTCTTGACGGCTTCCCTGTCTTCGCCAACAGCATTCAAGCTGCCGACGACTGCCTCAAGAACCTCGGCGCCGATTTCTCTCTGCTCGAGGAACTGTCGAGGGACAAGGAGACCTCGCGGGTGGGCCAAGCGCACATCAGCCAGCCCATCTGCACGGCAGTGCAACTGGCACTGACGGACCTTCTGAATTCATGGGGCATCCAGCCTTCTTCAGTCACTGGCCATTCGAGCGGAGAAATCGGCGCTGCATATGCTGCCGGGTTGCTCACCCTCGAGTCCTCCATGGCCATTGCGTACCACCGAGGTCAGGCCGTCATCAAGCTCAAGGAGAAGCACCCTGACCTCAAGGGTACCATGTTGGCCGTTGGAGCCAGCCCTGATGAGATTCGGCCCATGCTCAAGATGCTCCGCAACGGCAAGGTTGTTGTCGCCTGCGAGAATTCGCCGAACTCGATCACCGCATCTGGTGATGTCGAGGCCATCGACGAGCTTGCGGCTGCCATTGAGCAGAAGCAGCAGTTCAACAGGAAGCTGCGCGTCGACGTCGCTTACCACTCGCCGCACATGGGCTTGGTCGCGGATGACTACCGGGCTGCCATCTCCGACGTCAAGCCTCTTCCAGACCAGACCGCAACCTTCTACTCGTCTCTGCATGGAAAGAAGATCGAGGGATCCAGCCTGGATGTGTCGTACTGGGTGGAGAACCTTACGCACCCCGTCCTCTTCTCCACGTCTCTGCGTGAACTCTGCATTGACAGCACGCCCGACGTTCTTGTCGAGGTCGGACCTCACGCAGCCCTCGAGGGTCCCATCAAGCAGACGGTCAAGGAGCTCGGCAAGCAAGCTACCAAGATCACCTACCTGGGCTCTCTGATCAGAAACAAGGACGCTGTCACCACTTGCCTGGAGCTCGCCGGCAAGTTGTACATGAAGGGTCAGCCGCTCGACTTCGTTAAGATCAACTCGCCCAAGGAGGAGATCAAGACGCCCGTCTTCGTTGCCGAGATGCCAACGTATCCGTGGTCGCACCAAACGAGGTACTGGAACGAGTCTCGCATCAACAAGGCGCACCGTACCAAGCCCTTCGCCCGCCACGACCTGCTGGGGCGCATGGCAGACTATTCGAACGACCTGGAGCCCACGTGGAAGAATGTCATCCGCACTGATGACCTGCCGTGGCTGCGTGACCACAAGATGCAGGCGCTGACCACCTTCCCCTTCGCGGGTTTCATCTGCATGGCCATTCAAGCCGCTTCTCAACGCGCCGAGATGCGCGAGGTGGCCTTTGACCGCTTCAGCCTGCGCGAGATCCAAGTATCGCGTCCGCTCCTGCTCGAAGACGGTCTCGACTACGAGACGACTCTCACCCTCCGTCCGTACGCCGAGGGCACGCGCTCGTACTCGGACGTGTGGGACGAGTTCCGCGTGTGCTCGTGGGACGAGACCAAGGGCTGGACGGAGCACTGCCGCGGCCTGGTGGGCGTGCGCAAGGGCGACGTCGACAACGCCGTGAACTCGGACAAGGGCATCCGCGGACGGGCGGCGGAGCGGCTGCGCGAGGCCAAGGAGCGGTGCAAGACGCCGGTCGACACGAGCCGCTTCTACGACCACCTCAACTCGGCGGGCGCCATGTACGGCCCCGCCTTCCAGAACGTGGTCGACCTGAACGCGGGCGACGACAAGGCCGTCGCGGTGGTGACGGTGCCCGACACGGCCAGCAGCATGCCGTACAGCTACGAGACGCCGTCGGTCGTGCACACGGCCTTCCTCGACCTCATCTTCCAGCTGTCCTTCACCATCCTGGGAGCCGGCAGGGGCAGCGGCATGAAGACGCTGTACATGCCGTCGGCCATCAAGGAGGTGCACGTCCTGCGCAACGTGCCCAACCAGCCCGGCGAGCGCCTGCACGTCGCCGCGTCCGGCTTCCCGGACTTCGAGAGCCCCAAGCCCACCGACTTCTCCATGGACGGGCTCTTCACCCCGGATGCGGAAGAGGCTTCAATTACTTTTGAAGGGCTGACGCTCAGCCCCATCAAGGGCGATGGCTCGATGGTCGAAGGCCCGCGGGAGCTGTGCTACAAGATGCTGTGGGAGCCTGCTGAGCAGGCCGCGCCACAGGTGCAGAGCTCAGGTACCGCGACGCCCAATGGTGTCAATGGTCTCGGCGTCCCCATCCTGAATGGCATCAACGGGGTCAATGGGCACCACCGTAACAAGTCGAGTGTCACGAACGGCATCAATGGCACCCTCAACGGCACTCCCAACGGCGTCCACCCAGTCGAGGCTGATATCTCCAGTCCGCCGGTGGTCTTGGTGGCTGAGAACCCGGAGTCCAACTCGCTGGTCACTTCCCTAACTGATGCCATCACCATCCGCACTGGACAGGCCCCTGCCGTCTCTCGTCTGGCCGATGTCGAATCCACCGAGAAGGTGTGCGTCGTGCTGTCTGAGTTGGACAACAACATCCTGTCCGAGGCCACCCCGGAGACATTCGCTCATGTCCAGAAAATCCTGACCGCCTCTGCCGGTGTTCTCTGGGTCACTCGCGGCGCCTACAAGTCGTCGACCAACCCCGACGCCAACATGGCCGTCGGCCTCATCCGCTCCGTCCGCTCGGAGACGGCAGCGAAGGCCGCCACTCTCGACCTGGACCCGTACTCGCCGTACGGCACCTCCGCCCAGGTCGAGCTCATCATGAAGACGTTCAAGCGCACCATGGTCTCCGAGTCCGCCGACGTCGACATGGAGTACGCCGAAGAAGGCGGCAAGCTGGTGGTCCCGCGCGTCATCGAGGACGGCGACATGAACCTCTTCGTGCACCGCGAGACGCAGCAGTCGGCGCCCTACCTGCAGGACTTCGCGCAGCCGAACCGGCGCCTGCGCCTGGCCATCGAGACGCCCGGCGCGCTGGACACGCTGTTCTTCGAGGACGACGCGGCCACGCCGCTCGGTGCCGACGAGGTCGAGATCGAGATCCGCGCGACGGGCATGAACTTCAAGGACGTCGTCATCGCCATGGGCCAGCTGCCCAACCCCTACCTGGGCATCGAGTGCGCCGGCGTGGTCGCGCGCGTCGGCGCGGCCGTCTCGACGCTCGCCGTCGGCGACCGCGTGTGCGCCATGCCCGAGGGCGCGTATGGCACCTTCACGCGCTGCAAGGAGACCAGCGCGGCGCGCCTGCCGCAGGACATGGCCTGGGAGGTGGCCGCGTCGATCCCGGTCGTCTACTGCACCGCCTACTACGCGCTCGTCGACCTGGGCCGCCTCGCCAAGGGCGAGCGCGTGCTCATCCACGCGGGTGCCGGCGGCGTGGGGCAAGCTGCCATCCAGGTCGCGCAGATGATCGGCGCCGAGGTGTACACGACGGTGGGCAGCGCCGACAAGAAGCGCCTGCTCGTCGAGGCGTACGGCGTGCCCGCGGACCGCATCTTCTACAGCCGCGACACCTCCTTCGGCCCGGCCATCCGCGACGCCACCAAGGGCGAGGGCGTCGACGTCGTGCTGAACAGCCTGGCGGGCGACTTCCTGCGCGAGACGTGGGACTGCCTCGCGCACTTCGGCCGCTTCGTCGAGATTGGCAAGAGGGATGTGACGAGCAACACGCGTCTGGAGATGGGCAAGTTCAGCCACAATGCCACCTTCTCGTCGGTCGATCTCACCGTCGTCGCGAACGAGCGGCCGCGGCTGATGGCCAGGATCTTCGAGGCCGTCATGAAGCTGCTCGAGTTTGGCGTCGTCAAGCCGATTCAGCCCATCGGTGTCATGGGAGTCGGACAGGTGGAGGCGGCCTTCAGGCAGCTGCAGAGCGGGAAGACGACGGGTAAGCTGGTCGTTATGCCGAAGGCTGGTGAGCAGGTCAAGGTGAGTTTTGCTCTCGTCCCCCTGATTGAGACCGTGGAGTGACTAATATATCCCCAGGCCACCCACCTCCGTGCCAACAACCTCTTCCGCGAGCATGCCACCTACCTGATCATCGGCGGAACCGGAGGTCTGGGCCGCAGCATGGCCAAGTGGATGATCCAGAAGGGTGCTCGCAACATCGTCCTGCTCTCCCGCAGCGGCAAGACGGACGGCAAGGTCGGCCAGCTCATCGACTCCATGCGGCCGCTCGGCGCCACCATTGCCGTCAAGCCGTGCGACGTCGCCGACGAGCAGCAAGTCCGCGCGCTCATCAGCGACTGCGCAGCGACTCTCCCGCCCATCCGCGGCGTCATCCACGCCGCCATGGTGCTGCGCGACGTCCTGTTCGAGAAGATGACCTTCGACGAATACACGGCCGTCGTCTCCTCCAAGGTCGCGGGCACCTGGAACATCCACCACGCCCTCGCCACGGCCCCGCTCGACTTCTTCGTCGCCCTCTCCTCCGTCGCCGGCATCGTCGGCAACCGCGGCCAGGCCGCCTACGCCGCCGCCAACGCCTTCCTCGACGCCTTCGTCCAGCACCGCCTGCGCGCCCACCTCCCCGCCAGCGCCGTCGACCTCACCGCCATCCTCGGCGTCGGCTACCTCGCCGACTCGGACCCGTCGCGCCAGGACGAGATCCTCCAGAACATCGGCGGCGACACGCTCAACGAGGCCGAGGTGCTCGCCCTCCTCGCCGCCGCCGTGTCGCCCGGCGCCCCCATGGCGCGCTCCTGCGCGGGCCACTGCCTCACCGGCCTCAAGCTCGACGGCGCGGCGCTGCCGTTCTACGCGGGCGACGCCAAGTTCGCGGCGCTGCGCGAGGCGGCGCTGCAGGCCACCCAGGACAGCAGCGCGGCGGTGGGCGCGAAGGTGTCGGTGGCGCAGCAGCTGCGCGCGGCGCTGACGCCCGAGGCGGCGCTCGAGGTGGTGAGCCACGGGCTGCTGGAGAAGCTGAGCGCGATCCTGATGGTGCCGGTCGAGGACATGGACGCGGCGCGCGGCGTGACGACGTACGGGCTGGACTCGCTGAACGCGATCGAGCTGCGCAACTGGATCACGAGGGAGTTGCAGGCGAACCTGCAGGTGCTGGAGCTGCTGACGAGCGGGAGCCTGCGCAACCTGGCGGCGGCGGTGCTGAAGAAGACGAGGGTGGAGCATGTGGCCGGGGTGATGAGCCCGTCGTGAGTGGAGGATGTGTAGGAGGAGCTTTGGGGGAGGGCGAGAGTCGTGTGGATGTCGTTATGTCCTTTTCCTTTCATTTCGGATTTTGTCGTTACGAATTTCTTGTCGTTTGTTGTAGGCGTTCGATATCCATTAGAGTCATTTTTTACTCATCAATACTCTAAATCATGATTTGCAACAAGTTCCATTTCAGCACTCACAGATGTGTGATATCTAGAAACCACGCATACAAGAGCAATCCACTCCCCCTCAACCAGCGAACCAAACCTCACCGCAACAACCCACACATGCACTGGCAATCCGGCACCGGGCACGTCTTGTGCTTCGCGAACCAATCCCGCGCATGATGCCCGTGGAAGCCGTGCGTGCACGTCATGCAAAACACCATCTGCCTCGCCTCGGGATCCTCGTCCTTCAGGCTCTCGGCGCCGCCGACCGTCGCCTGGTCGGGGCCGCCCAGCCACATCATGCAGATGCCGCAGCGAGGCATGCGCCGGCCGCAGCGGGGGCACACCAGGCCGGCGTTGTGGCTGGGGGTGTTCGCCTTTTGGGCCGCGGCGGGCTTGCTCGGCTTGCCGCCGACGAGGTTCGTGCTCGAGGGCAGCGCCGAGAGGGTGCCGGCGGCGGCGGGGGGCGGGTCGGCGAGCGGGACGAGCTGGTCGCCGCGGCGGGCGAGGGCGAGTTGGCAGTGCATGCAGCGGATGGTGATCTGGCGGGGGAAGGGCTTGTTGAGGCAGAGGCCGTCGCGGGTCTTGGCGACTCTGTTGTGGGCGACGATGAAGCGGGTGCGCTCGATGAAGCAGCGCCAGGTCTGCAGCTGCATGAAGTACGTGGCCTTCCAGTAGTCCCAGCGGGGGTCGGTCACGTAGAGCGGGTTGGTGCGCGCCATGACGAGCACGGCGGTCTGGACGTCGCCGAACTTGGCGATGTGGTGCTCGAAAAGGTCCATGGCTCGTTCGGCGAGCCCGGTGAAGACGATGCCTTCGATGTCGCCGTAGACGCGGGCGCCGTGGGAGACGAGTTTGATGAACTGGGTGAGCTGGTCGTCGTCGAGGTATTTCAGAGCGACTCCAACGCGGTCCACCAGCGAAAGCTCTTCGATCTTGGTGACGGTTTCCCAGTTGCCAGTGATGAAGTACTGGAGAAGTGCTTTTAGGTATGGATCGTCCGTTTCTTCAGCCATCCATTCGCAGAGATCTCGTTGGTCCTTATTGACGGTGTCGCATGCAATTACCGCGCCAAGCCCAATATTCTGCAGTAGTCTCTGCCGAACAAGTTGTTTGAGAAAATCCAGGGCGATATCCTTGTGTCCCTTGAAGACAGCTAGGACAATAGCTTTGTGGTACTGTCCTTGCTCAATGAGGGCCTTGCAATTCTCTCGTATCCTCTGGGCCGAGAAAGTCCATCCGCAGATTGCAAGACAAAGCTGTCGGTGTTCCGGACGTTGAGTTTTGACTCCCTGGAATGGTGGATACTCCTTCTCCAGCACAATCTCGCGGATGACGTTGCGGAAATCGGGCGGTGATACGGATGGCCTGCCAATGAGTCTATACCCGTTCTGCTTCCCGCCCAGACTATTTTCCCAGATGTATGCCACACCAAGATAACTCAGATCAACCCCATCAGCAACCATTCCATCATCTTTGGCAAGGTCGTCAAATCGCTGAACGAGTTCCCAAAGGCCGACGAGCCAGGGATCATTTTCGACGATCTGTCTGTTCTTCTTGCAGTCCAGACAATAACCCTCCTTTGCCCGTCTCTTTGCAACGCCAAGCGCTTTCAGGGTATCACTGATGTCCAAAGTGGTGGTGGGAAATCCCAAAGTCAAGAGCTCCTCATGGCGCTCCCGACTTGTTGTAGCCTTTGCTCGCTCTGGAGCTTTGTGGCCGAAATTCTCCATGCTCAGTTTGTCGAAGCGAGCAAGCGTGTTCGACTTGAACGCGCCTGCTGATGGCCTTCTGTCGCCGACAATGCGCGCCTGTAGTCGAGCAACATCCTCGGCAACAGGCCCATCCGGTGGTGAAGGTTCAGCAACGGCCATCTGATCGCGATACACTTCATCGAGTGCAGTGAAATGGATACTTGGGGCCTGGCTAGGGATCTTGCTGATCTTGATCTTGCGGTTGTACTGCAGGTTGATGGTGCTGTGATCTCCAATGGGAGAAGCCTCCGACATGAAATCAAATGCCATGGTGCGCGCAGTCTCGTCTTGGCCATACTGTTGATCATACCATGGGTAGTTCACGGTGTGGCTGTACTTTGTGAAATGCTGGTAACGAGAGCTGCTGGATGTGCCCGAGTTGTTGTCCTTCAACTCAAACTGGGCGGCCTCAACAACCTTCAGTTCGCCCGTGTTGGAAAGGGCACCGAAACAGCCTCGCTTGCTTCCTGAGAAGCGAAGGCCCCAGATGGCTGCTCCATGGGTGTTATCCACGGCAGGTCGCAGCTCCAGAACAGCGCCAGCCGGAGCTTCTCCAGACGGAGTGGTTGGACCTGGGCGAGAGGCAAATCGTCGATCCCACACGCTCACGGTTGGGTCTCCGGAAGGACCAGCAGAGATGATGTAGTTCTCGTCCAGGGGATCAATGGCCAAATTATGCACCTGGCGAGTCCCATATTGGGCAGCGCTGACATGTGCGGAGTCTGCATGTGCAGTGTCAACCCGAGGCACACAGGACGAGGACGATGCAACGAGGCAAGAAGGACGGAGACATACCGCGAAGGTCATATATTCGGATGCATTGGCGAGAGACGCCGGCAACGAGGGTCTGGGGATGGCCGGGGAAGAATTTGATACTGGTGATGGCCTCGGAACTGGCAAGCTTCTTGTAAGGCTCCTGCTGGGAGGTGAAGGAGCCGACATTGAGGTCATAGATGTTCATGCAGAAATCATTGCGCACCCTGTCAAGACCAGTGGCAAGCAGGTTGCTGGAGCTGAAGGCGATGGAGTTGCATTTTCGCTGATGCTTGATGGGAAACGAATGGGTGAAGTCAGAGTTGGGACGGCCGGCATCGATTTCGAGCAAGCTTGCCTCTCCAGATGCCGAGCCGATTGCGACGAAATGCTCGTGGGTCTTGGACCAATCGAAGGCAGTGAAGTTGGGAAGCTTGTCGCGTGTGGCCAGCTGTTTCCAGCGAACGTGGGTCTTGTCGACATGGTCAATCTCACACAGGCGGAGGCGGTTGCCAGCAACGTCTACGATGATGAAGTGCGGCGACAGGTGGAGAGAATGCGGCGACCAGCGGATTGCGGCTTCCATCTTATCTCAGACGGAGAAAGGTGGGAGAGCGGGGGCCGGAAGCGGGAGCGTGGCCATGTCACGGGCAGAAGCGAGCTGCAGGCATGATGGTGTGGTGGTCGGGTTGAAGCTGAGTGGAGGCGGACAGCGACAGCGCGCCGGAGCCTGGGCCCTCGCTGCCTGAGGCCTGCCTGAGCCGCCGAGGAAGCGCCGCGCCCTGCGTCAATCCAAAGAATTTCCCGTCGCAGCCACAACACCATCGCTCGCTCACTCACGCGCCATGCCCGGTGTGAAGCGCTCCCACGCCCATTTCGATGCCGCAGACCACTCCGCCCACACTCCCGCAAACATGACCGCCGCCAAGCGCAAAGCCAACTCCGACGCCCCGCGCGCGAAGAAGACCAAGACCGGCCCCAGCCATGCCACCAAAAAATACCAGCCCAAGAAGTACTCATTGAACCCGCTCAAGGCCCGCATTCGCGACTTGCGCCGCCAATTGTCGCGTACCGGCGACGACATGCCTGCCAACGTCCGTGTCGACAAGGAGCGCGAGCTTCAGGCCTGCGAGCATGAGCTTGCTGTTGCCGAGGGCGAGCGCGTCAAGCAGGACATGATCCCCCGCTACCACAAGGTCCGCTTCTTTGGTATGTCCTGCCTGCTCCTTCACCGTGTCCAGGACGCTTATACGTCACCAGAGCGCCAGAAGGCCACTCGCTTCCTCAAGAAGGCTGTCAAGCGCCTGAACGACAACTCCGATCCCGAGAAGCACGCAGAACTCGAGCAGGACAAGCACGTCTGCGAAGTCGACTTGAACTACACCCTCTACTACCCGCTCATTCGTCCCTACGTCTCTCTCTATGCTACCTCCAAATCCAAGAACGAGCACGACGGGTCCACTGGCACCACTCGGATAGGCGGCGATAAAGAAATGTGGGAGATCGTGGAGAAGAAGATGAAAGACGGCGCATTGGAGGCTCTGAGGAATGGCTTGGAATGGAAGCAGGGCACTCCTTCAAGGGGCTCTTCGGCGACACCAGCAGTTGCGCCGGCAGAGAAGAAGCCTGCAAAGGCTTCCGCCGCAAAATCTGCATCTGCATCAGCCAAGGAGGAAGAAATGGACGAGGACTCCGATGGTGGATTCTTCGAGTGAAGAAATGAACAGTCGATCAATATCAGTCTACTATCAAGGCTGTCACATAGCTATTTGCTGGGCATAGCGCTGGAGTTACGGTAAAGGCCCGCTGGGTCTGGCGTTTTGGAGGGATAAAAGTACACAAATCGGTTCTTCATGTATGTTGAGAGGTCAGTTTGGCAGAGAGGATTCGCTGATTCACTAACAGTAGCATGTGCATAGGGTCCAAGCTGTAGTAGATACCAACAAGACATCAAACGCTTTCATCGCTTCATCAATTTAATGTGGCTCCATGAAAACTTTATGGATTCATCAGACTTGATCCCACTTTTCCCATTTGCCCTGCCATGCCTGGGACGATCTCTCTATCTCCATAGACACAGAAGTCTCCACTTTGATGTAGGCTGCCTCGGGATCCTGGAGTGGTGGGGTATAGCTGCGATCTGCATTTCCCTCAACAACAGTGAAGCTCTCTCCTTCACTCGGACAAATCCTTTTCATGTCGTCGTCGCCGCGACTTTCCCGATCACCGTCGCTGGAGCATTTTTCATTCGAATTCCTGTACGGCGGCGGATACGGGTCAGGTGGGTATGAGCAACGGAAGTTCAAGCCCATGGAAGACCTCCTCGATCGACTGGTTATCTGAGATTTCACCCCGCCCCAGACTCTGAGGGTGAGGGGTTGAAGGAACGGAAGACATGCTGACACGACAGCCAAATTGATCTCGGCGATCGACCAAGTCGCGGCAGGTACATAACCGTCTATCGAGCTCGTCAGCCAATGCGTCTTTTCCAAGCAACAGCGCAGATGTACGTACACGTGATATCGATCATGCTTGTCTGGATCAAGGCAACCATTCGACCGATGGACGCGAAAATAACTCTGCAAACCGTCAGCTTCTCGAAGAACGGTGGAGACTTTGCCTTTGGGGAGACTCACAGCCCACCCGTACAAAATAGACCTGCGGCCGAGAGCTTCTGCGTCTTTTTCAGACCGAGTTGCGAAATAACCCAGATGGGTATAGACAGGATCGCGAGGTCAATGGCCGAGTTTGTGGCCGCCGAGGCGACAAAGTCCGCATGCGGGTTTTTGCAGGCGAGGAGGTTCTTCCACCATAAGTTTATTGGGTGGCATGTGGTCAAGCATGTCACCTCAAAGACGAGAAGCCAGGTGACTGCCATTCCCATACACACGTAGATGGCAATGACGTGTTTCTTCCATGTGAAGATACGCCGATAGAAGAGGAGGATGGAGATCTTGATTGCGGTTATGCCGACGAGGTAGGATTGTTCGGCAATGAAGTTGATCTACGGCATCTCAATTGGAGTTTTTCCCGCGGCGCTCGAGCTGTACTTACCAGCAGCAACTCTTCCAGGGTTCCGTGGCCGGCTACAAAAGCTAGGTGCCTCCCGAATCCTTTCGTGGTCGCTTTAATTTCGAATTAGCGGAACAGCCAACAACCCCCGACCACCAGCTACTCACCAAGGATTCCGCATATGCTGGTCATGAATGCGCCGCCGTATCCGAGCAGTAGTACAGCGTTGGAGAGATCCCAAGCTGAGAAAGAAGAACTGGCCATCCGCCGCGAGATGAACCTGAAAATCATGAGGGTGGTGGAAAGCGTCGTCGCGATGATTGTGACGATGACTACTGGAGGACTCCGGTTCTCTGTGCGCCATTCCTCGGCTGATTTTGTGGTCATCATGGCCACCATGGTTGCGGTGCCACGGAGAAGCCAGCTCTTTTCTCCTTGTGAATCGCGCTCCAAAGACGACGAAGCTCGTGGCCTTTTACTGCGAAAATCAGGTCAATTGCAAAAGAAGAGGAAAAGCAGGAAAAGAGCGCGAGACAGTTTGTGACGACACGCACTCTATATTATCAGGGCGGTTCCCTGGCAGCATATGTTTCGTTTCGACAATTCCTCGGGAACTTTTTTCTCTCCAAGGGACTACTGCTACTGCGGCGCGTCGGCAGGCGACCCGCGAGCGGCGAACGCGTTCCCCGTGCAGAACAAAGCACCAAAGTACGCGTGACATCCCGGATAGCGCCCGTTTCATGCTACTGGGCAGCGGAAGGTTGTGGCGCCCGTATAGACACTGCCCAAGGCGCTAGAAGGGAAATAAGGAGGGGGAGAGAGTAGTTGGAGTCGCGCAAATCATTACCGCTTTTCGGGCAGAAGCGTGTCTGCTGCAAAGAAGCGCGGCAGCATGTGCTCGAACTACGTTCCCCGGCCGGTGGACTACTGTACCCCACAAGATTCCAAACCCAGGGATCCTGTCCATGCTTTTTCTCTTCCGTCATGCCGCGCCGGTCGCGTGAATGCCTGGCGCTTTACCGTTCACCCAGAATTGGTCGTCTTGCGAGTATCAGAAGCAAATTGTCCACAAGTTTCCGTGCTTGGTTTGGTACCATTCAGTCCCCGGCTTGTGGAGAAGGGGCCGCTGAGGGGAGGGCCGTCTCCCCCTTCTCCGCACAGATGCACACCGGACAAAAGAAGGCTCATGATTGGATGGATTCTTCGGCACCTTTGCCATAATCGTGTACCTTTTCGATGTCCCATGCTGCTTGTGATCGTTACACGGTAGTTGTCATCGATGTCACTGCTACTCCGCTTTGCATTACACATTGCTTTTGTTTCCCCACAAGCTGCCGAGGCGAATACTGACGGACTGTGGTCTAGTTCTTCATTTACCCTTTCCCCGGATTTTCATCCCATCTGGTTAGCACGCCCAAACCGAGGCTAAGTGGGAAAGTCGATAGGTCGACTTTCTGCAGGCCAGTGGAGGAAGCACGATCGGCGCATCATCTGAGTGAGGTGCAGGCAATGCGCGATGTCTGCAGTAGTCGCTACCAACTCTCGAGAGAAAATTGGAACTAGTAGTTTCATAGCACAACACAGTACGTATTCTCGTATCCCTTTTCTGTACATTTGTGGGTCTAGAAGCAAGAAGGCCAGCCAGAACCAAGACCTGGGATGTGTCCAGGGCTCAATAGCACTAGTCGGCTGGTGATGCAAGTGACGAAAGTATAACAAATTAGTCGGCCTACGCACAGGAACGCAGCATTAGCGAGAAAGTGGATCCGCCGAACCCTGAACGTGGCCCGAAAATAATGCTGAAGAAGACGAAGAGGAGGATAATTCACCCACATCAACGTGGGAGACGAGGAAAGAGAGCTCCCCTCATGGTCCACACTAGGCACAGATGGCGGCGGGATGTGGGCCTCAGGCGAGTCAGTCGGAGCTTCAAAGTTGCGGGCGCGTTCCGTAGACTTCGACTACAACCCCCCCCCCCCCCCCCCCCTCAACGCCATGTGCTCGTTGAAACACCATGAAGGTCGCAAAGGCCTGCAGGCAATGTCGGGAAAGCAAGCGGAAATGTACCCGGCCTCCGGACGCGCTGCGGTGCACCCCTTGCGCCCTCAAACAGCTCCCCTGCAGTCTCGCATCCTCCTACACTCGCCCGCAGGCCCCAATCTTGCCGCAACCGCCATCGTCAGCACCTCCGCCATCGGCGGCTACATCACCGGCAAGCCATCAGCAGGGTCTCGTGCTGCCATCCCAAGCTGTAATCCTCGACTTGGTCGATGTATACATTACACTCTTACACGACAAACCACACTCGCTTTTCCACGAGCCCTCGATTCGGCAGGCAGTCCAGGCTGAGACCATCTCCAAGCAAGTGCTACATGGAATCCTTGCTCTCTCTGCCAGGCATGTCTCCTGCATACTGTGCTTGCCTCTGGACCATGCTGATTCTCTTGAGCAAAAAGATTCCACAACGACGCCGCTGTCAGAGCTCAAGGAACGGCCTTCGCACAGGAAGCCAAGCGCTTGCTAAAAGAAGGCGTCGAAACCATCTGCATTGAAAACATCCAAGCATGCATTCTCGTTGCAAATGCCTGCGGTGCCGTCAATGAAGGCAACTCGGAGGCTCTGTTCTTCGGTACCTGCGATCCACATCCCAATATCATGTTCGACGTCTAACCCCCTGTCAGGCATCGCCATTCGAATGGCCCAGATACTCTCACTCCCGCACCCTCACCCCCTCGACACACCCGTCGATCAGGAAATCAAGCGGCGAGTCTACTGGACCCTCTACATGGTCGACCGCTGGAACTCAGCCGGCCTCGGCCTGACCAGACAGCTGCCCGACGCCCTCAAACACCCCATGCCCGTCCACGAGCTCGACTTCCACCAGCCGCACTTCCGCCACCGCCCCCACCAAAAGCGCGGCCTCTGGGCCTACTTCGTCGACCTGGCCCACATCTTCGGCGAGATCCAAGACCTGCACAGCCGGCACGTCAACGGCGAGCTGCTGGACGCGCACTTCGAGGCGCACGCCCACGCGCTCGCCGGCCAGCTCGAGCAGTTCGCCGACACGCTGCCCGCCGAGCTGCGCCTCAACGTCGACAACCTGCGCTGGCACGCGGGCGCGGGCATCGGCCGCACCTTTGTCGCGCTGCACCTCGGCTACCACCACTACTGCGCGCTCGTGCACTTCCAGTACCTCGACATCGCGCTGCCGCGCACGCCCACCCAGCGCCTCTTCGCCAGCCGCTGCAAGCACCACGCCAACACCTTCTCCGACCTGCTGAAGCTGGCCACCGAGATCCCCGCCTGCGACGCCGTGTACAACATCGTCGCCCACATGACCGTCGTGTCGTCGAGCGTGCTGCTGTACGTTTTGTTTTTCGGCGACGAGGACGAGCTGCCGGCGACGCGGCAGCGCTTGGAGCAGAATTTCCAGATTCTGATTAAGCTGAGGGGCTACTGGCCGAGCGTGAGTGATATGATGGATCGGCTGTTTACGTTCCAGAAGGTCTGCATGTGGTCGGCCGATCCGAATACGCACAAGATTGACAAGTGGATGCTGAAATTCCTCCTGCAACATGCGTTGCCGATCGAAGATAAGATAGACAGTCGTCCATCACTGCCCACGACGCATGCGGCTGACTCTGCTGCTGCTGCCATGCCGCCTGCGGTGGCTGAAATCTCTTCCGAGCGGGGTCAATACGCCACGAGTGCGTTGTCCATGCTGCGGCAGTGAAGGAATTGAAGTTTTCGAGTAACATTAAGAAACCGGGCTTCCACTTGGCAAGCCATTTTACCAAGCCGCTTGACAAGCCGGCTCCGAGGGCTGGCTTACCAAAGGCGTATTTCTTTATATCTCTCTATATCTTTTAGGATACGGATAGTCTATTTATACTAATGACTTAGCTATTAGAGAATATCTTAAATGGAGCTTGTTCTATTGCGAAAAGTAAGTAGTAGAGCTTTTGGATCTTCTCCGGAGTACGAGAGGGACGTGCGTTAGAACGTACGTAGATAAGCTAAGCCTTCTAAGGTATATACACGTAATAGGGCACGGATCTAAGCCGACTTCTAAGCTATCAAGTTAAGCCGCCTCTAGATGGTCGGCTTGACTTGACCTGACTTGCCAAGTGGGAGCCCTGTTAAGAAATGAAATAAACATTCTGTTCGTCAAGGCTACTTCATGTGACTCTTATTCTCAGTGGCAACTTTCCCGATCGAACATGCAGCGCGTCAACATGCACATCGCCAGCCGTAAGCTACGTGAGCAGGGGGTTGGTCAGCTGAGGACTTGCCACGAATAGGACAGTATGTTTTTCGGTATGCCTTGCTCGGTGCCGGTGCAGGAGACTCATCAGGCTGCTGGCCTTGTGGGTGGATGGATGATAAGAAGAGGAGGCGGTTTGCTTGGGAAGGCACATCTTAAAGCCTCTGGGCAAATGTGCCATTACAAGCCGCACCAAGTTCATCCCGACCGCAAAACCCGAGTGGACTCAAGTCAGAATATGAATCACTCCAGAACCTAGGTGCATGGCATGCAGGACTTCGGCCTCGTGGGACGCGCAACCGGCCGCCATAGCCCTACGATCAAGCAAGTCACACATGCTTTAGTTGTAAACTGACCGGGACGAGACATCCATGCATAAGGGCTTCGGAAATGCAAATAAGCTCAGCGGTGCAACTTCATGGACCAATCGAATGTATATGCGGCTTGCTACAGCCCGCAGAGACCGCTTCCCGCACATCTTAGAAAGATGAGCATCAATCAGCCAATGCTGCTGCTTTCCCCTCAGCTCGATTAGCAATCCCGCATGAAAAATCTTGGCCATCCGCTGTCTGCCTTTTCTCAAATTCTGAGCCACGTCGATTCGTGTTGGCACAGATTCTGAGCATCGCTCTTCGCGCTTTTGTTCCTGCAAGCCAATCGAATGGCTCTCACGACAACTGCTCCAGCCGGAGTGCCTGCCAGTGAAGGGTTCGAAGGGGATGATTTCTCGAACAACTTGTTCAGTGACTTGGCACCTCTCCTCACCCTCTTTGGTGAGCAGGTTACCAAGCAATTTTTGAGCATGTCCTTGGGATGGGCAGACAACGTCCTTCTTGCCATGGGTCCTCTTGGCATCATCACCATAGTGGTCAGCGCAATACGCGTTGGTGGTGTCAGGAGGCTCAAGGCACTAGTTGGGAGGTACGACACGCTTTGGCATCCATGAAAATTCGGAATTGATTTTTCAGATGTGGAAAAAGACTTTTGCTAACTAGATACGTCTTACAGGGCCCGCGAGAGCCCGGCTACAGCGGAGGCAGAGCTCCTGTCCTCCACATCCGATAATGTCTGCGAACTTTGGAATGGCAATGAGATCGTTCGCGCCATCGGACAGCCAGACGGTATGCAAGGCTTAATCGTCTTCCGCGAGAAGTCCAACAGGAGACCTCATGTCTGTGTTCTCAATTTGAAGCAAGCTGCAGACAAGGGCATGTTTGGCTTCAGTACAATGTCATCTAGAGAAACTAAAAAGCTGGAAACCCTCGCCAGCCAAGCACCGAACATAACTCTCAACGTCAAAGGGTCAACCTCATCTGCAACCGAATTGTGGTTCTGTGCTGCAATAGGTGTTATACTTCAAACGGCTGCAATGGTCGTTCCAGGCTTCATGGTGTACCTGTGGAAGTGGCAAAAGGGGGGCAATGATATAGCTGCATATGGTTACCCATCGTTCATTGCAGGAAGCGTTTCCGTGATTTTAGGGCTCATTGGTTGTTCGCACGTCATCGAGGCGAGCACAACCGAAAAGGAGTTCCATGTCCGCTCATATCTCCGTCCTCAAATCCGCCGTATTCTTCGGCTCCAGAGATCCTGCACGGTCGGCGAACAGCACTTTTCGTCATTTGCCATTTTTAATGACGACAACGACTTCGTGTTAAGGACATCCCGGCTTGGAGACGAAAGCAGAAGGTACTGTTATTAATCTCAAAATCAATGAAACTGAGAAACCCTTTAACTTATACTTTTAATAGTTTGCTTGCTGCGAGCTCAACATTCATCACAGTGGCTGGGTTCATCGTTCAATTCATCGGGCTAAGGGCTTTGCATTGGTCTGCGACTGTCATTCAGCTTGCAGACACTTTCGGAATGATCTGTATTCGAGCATGGGTACGCCGAGGTTTAGCAGAGAGTCCAAAATGCATATCGCTCGTGGAGGATCAAGAGATTGCTTGTCTTGCCCTACTCGCTACGACGCCTGAGAATTTACCTCAACAAAATCCGACCAGTAGGATCCAGGGAAAAGATAAACAGAGCAATTTTGCACGTGCTTGGAAACCTCTTTCTCGGGAACCCCACAGTCATAAGCACAGTAAGTCCAAAAGCAGGTATATGCGAGTCCGCGGTTGGGAACTGTACACAGGCATCCGCTTCGGAGGTTCTCAGCTCTTTCAAAGATTGCGCACTCAAGTCCAACAATTTGGAATCCGCCGCGAGCCCTACACCATCAACGACGCTGTCAAAACCCATATGGAGCTACAAAATACCATAGGGAGGCCAACAGACAATTCCACGTGGTCCACTCGGCTTTGCGTGGCAGTTGAAGAGATCATGAAGCACATTCAGTTCTCTAGACCTGGAATATCCAAGCTAAGACAACTACATTTGACCCGGCACCTCAGTTGGACAATAGATATCGTTCGTACAAGGCTTGATGGTCCCTCTTCCTGGCGCGGAGAGACTTTGGAACCGTTGACTACAGGCTTGATCCTACAGGAGCAAACAAATACTTGGGCGATTGACCGGAACGAGATAAACAGCATCATTGCTTTATGGACCTATTCATTACACGAACGGCAAAATCTGCGTCCTGCCGCAGTTAGGTACAGATGGTTCCAGCCGGGTCAAGGCGATGTCAAAGAATTCTATACTCGTACTCTATGTCGCTGCGCCCCCCCCCCCCCCCCCCCCAACCGAACTGTGGAGCAACACCCTATCGTCAGGTGGCTCGAAAATAAAGTCTATTCCGTATCACGTGACACCAACACCGAGGGGACTGACATGTATACAAGAAATAGAGAGTTGCAACGTCGCGAGAATCAGACAAGCCGGGATACCACAGATCTTGTCGTTACATGCCAACACACACTACGTTAAGCATGTGCTCTGGAGCTTTTATCTCATTACATGTCTGCCATCGCATCCCAGATATCACAGATTGGTAGAACCACTGATGTGACAGCACGCCAACTGTGAGAGTACAAAGCAGTTCTGCCTAGGGGGAAATGGCATCCGGATAAAGTTCAAGTCGCACCAACTATGTATCTGTGGAAGAACACGGCTATTGATTCTCTTGCTAGCATCATAGTTGATGCAGAGTTGGTTGAGACAACTGCTGAAGCAAACCTCTTCGTCATTCCAGCTCTCTTCGAATACAACCTTCTGCTTAAAGAACTCAGCAAGCACGAGTTGGAAAATCAGCCAGATAGGGACAAAACATATGACAGTGATCCGCCCGAGAGCATCCCTAGCTTCTCAGACTTGCCGTATCCTTTCCTCGCAGATAGCCAAGGGCATGGAACGACACCGAGTGCGATGGGAGAGAGGATGACACAAGGGACAGGATACCATGCTTTGGACCAACCGAGGACCTATTTGGAGGAGTCTCATGACCTTTCTGTTCAAGATCAGCCCGGAGAAGCCTCTACTGCAGGAAATATGCATACTGAGCCCAAGGGTAAGGAGAAGGAACTCGGATATAATGAGGAGACTGAAGATGGCCAAATAGAAATGACATCTGAGGTGAGTGGAATTAAGTCGCCTTTTGGGTAGAGGCACTAACCATCAACATTAGGAGGAGCCGAGGGACACGACCGAAGCATCTATGCCTCCTAGGCAAAGCATGGGATCTTCATTGAAGTGAGCAGTTCCTCGGTACCTTTGTACATGCGGGCACACGATGGGTTTCGAGTCAGCAACCAGGAAGTTTTGTGTAGGCGTATCTGCTTGTACTTAAAAATTCCACAGTAAAAGCACAATTACGTGATCACGAAACTCTTTCACACGAGCCCAACAGCTCAAGCCTCCTCCACATGCTCCGCCCCAACCGTCTTCTTCCCCGCCCCTACCCCCTTCTCCCCCGCCAACCTCTCCACCCTCCCGCCCTCCTTCCCCGCGACATCCGCATCCTCGCCATCAAACAACCTCGCAATCTCCTCCAGCGTCGGCCCCCTCGTCTCGACGTACAACCACCAGATCGCCCCGCACTCAAGCACCAGGATCGCGATGTACACGAAGTAAAAGCGCCAGGCCAGCTTGGCCAGGCCGATCGGGTTGACGTACTGGTTGAAGACGGACGACGCGGCGGTGCCGGCCATGGCGACGGCGAGGCCTTTCGCGCGGATGTGGAAGGGCAGGATCTCGGCGCAGTAGGCGACGGTGAGGCCGGGCCAGGCGAAGCCGGCGACGCCGTAGAAGGCGAAGATCATGGCGATGACGGCGCCGCCGGCGGCTTTGTTGCCGGTTTGGGCGTAGACGGCGGAGCAGCTGGGCGGAATGTTAGGAGTGCTGTTTTGTTAGGGGGGGGAGAATGCTTACCCCGTCCAGATGCTGAAGGTGACGAGCATGCCGACGGCGGCGGTGAGGAAGAGGGTGCGGCGCCCGAGGCGGTCGACGAGCAGCACGGAGAAGGCGACGGCGACGAGGAAGGACCAGATCTGCAGGCCGCCGTTGATGATGGACTGGTCGCTGGGGTCGTGGACGCCGACGCTGGTGAGGATGTCGTGGATGTAGTAGGAGACGAGGCCGTTGCCGGAGCACTGCGAGAAGAAGGCGGTGAGGATGATGAGGAGGAGGCGCTTGCGGTTGCCGGGCGTGCGGACGAGGTCGGCCCAGCTGTTGTGCGAGTTTTGCTGCTCGAGGCGGATGGTTTCTTGGATCTCGAAGAGCTCTTGCTCGGCGAAGGCGGAGTGCGGGTCGTTGTTGGCGTGGTACTGCATTCCGGATGAACAAAGCCGCATTTGCAGGGGAAAACATTTTGATGCATCCTTCTCCTTCTCTTTTTCTGCAGAGTGTTTGGAAACTCACCTTCACCAACACCCGAAACGCCTCATCACTCCTGTCCTTGGCGCACAGCCAACGTGGGCTCTCTGGAAGGAACCAGATCCCCATCAACTGGATGGCGGGCATGGCCGCCTGCACGCCCACAGGGATCCGCCACGCTGCATCGCTCGTGTAGTTGACGGTGCCGTACACGGTCCAGGCGGCCACGATGGAGCCTACGTACCACAGCGTGTTGTACATGGTGGTCAGCTTGCCGCGGTGGGCCGGGTGTGCGAGTTCCATGACCAGCAATGGTGCGGAGCCTTGAGAGAGGTTGGACCTGTTTGGTTCCGATGCATCTCGATGTCAGTATTCATTGATGGGCTGCGTTGGAGGAGAAGGGGGTAAAAAGAGGGGGGGTCTTGACGCACCCGAAGCCAACGAGGAAGCGGCCACCGATGAACATTCCGGAATTGACAGAGGGAACGACTTGATGACGTTAGTTGCTTTGGGTTGTAAGCGTGGAGAGTGGTTCAGGGGCGGACCTTGGATCACTGTTCCAACCAGCAGCACAATCAGGCCGCTGACCACGCCCAAACGGCGTCCCAACCGGTCTGCTGCGTACGATGCTATCTCATTATGTGAGGATTCGGTTCAACGTCAAGTAGATGCCTTTGACTGACAGAAGAAGAGCGCGACAAAACTGCCAATGTTCTGAATAGCGGTGAACAAGCCCAGTCTCGCCGATGTCGGGTGACCAAAATCTGCGACACCCGTCAGTTGAGGTATTCGAATGCAAGCTGTTGACGATTGTGCTATACACTCTTGCCATGGGTCCATCGTCTGTAAACCATTGAGCAGACTGCCGTCGTAGCCATTGATGGTGGAACCGAGGAACAGGATGGGCATCATGCAGTAGAGCTTTCGTAGGCCGGGGTCCTTCCACCACGTCACCCGGGGAACCTCGATTTTGGGGACTCGGTCGTCGTCGGACATCTTTGTCTCATCGACCCTGATGCTCTTCGTGTCGTCCATTGGGGTTAGACGGCGTCAACAATCGAGATGGACAATAATTAGGAAGGAGAAGTGGAGAGGAGGTGCCCGGTTGCTCAGGCCAGGGACTGTTTCGCCGCTCGGCTGGGATTCGGCTGTTTATATAGGGCTCTACGCGTGGATGGTGTTCGCAATAGAGGAGAAGCCGCAAAAAAAAGCAGGCTACTACTACGCGGCATGGGGGCCCGCACGTGGTGGTTCGACGGCCTTGTCGACGCTTGCCCAAAAGCAAGCCTCGTCGCCTCGCGCCACGCGTGGACCCAGCTCTCCAGATTCACTTCCCCAGATCATCCCGCACATCGTGGTGCGGAGCTCCGGCCAATGGGAGCGCGCCATTCCCGTGGCGAGCTGAGTCGCCAGCTGCGGTGTCGGCTTCTCTGCCGGCTCGAATCCGTATCGGGGTCGGTGCAGAACCCGTGATGCGGGACGTAGGCATCGGGGGACAGCCCAATCCACCGGAGCGCGCGTATAGCTGCGGCATTGCGCCGGTTTAGCAGCGGCAATTTGAAGCGTTGCGGCTCGTGCCTGGAGGGAGGAGGCGTTGCGGGATTGAAGGGCTCCCATTGGCTGATACACCGCAAGCACCCCAGAGCGGGTGCAGGTTTGGGGCGGGGTATGCCGAACATGGAGTCTCGGCAGCCCCGCCTGCGGTCACTCCATCTCCAGCACACATCAGCAGTCCGTCGCTTGACCATTGAGGCCCGTCCAACGGCTCGCGCCTGTCGTGTTGCACTGGCCCACCGACGGTGCGCCCCGCTCCCCATAATTATGGCGTAGGCAAGCAAACCACGCGGCGTCCAACCCTCCGGAGGCCGGAGTGCACGTTTGGAGAAATGCCGGCGAGGGAGCCTCTTCCTCAATGAGAAAGCTCGAATCCCGATCCCTGACGGCCTGCCTTCTTTTTGATCCTGTATCGCCGCCTATTTCCGCTGCAAGCAGAGCTCAGAGCACGATGAGTCTTGAAAGCCGCTATAAAGGCCATGACGTCCGCCCAGCTCAGAGCAGTGCCCGTCCTAGCCTATCCAACCTCTCCATTCTCCCCCTTTCCCGCCGCAGTAACCATGTCTTCCATCCCGCACCTCCAGAAAAATGACGTCTCGCACCAGCTCATCGTCAACGGCAAGCCGTTGCTCATGCTCGCGGGCGAGCTGCAGAACTCGTCCCTCACATCGGCCGAGTACATGAAGGAGGTGTGGCCGAAGATGGTCGCGACCCACGTCAATACGGTCGTCGGGTGCGTGACCTGGGAGGACATTGAGCCCGAGGAGGGCAAGTTCGACTTTGCCAATCTCGATCAGATTGTTCTGGATGCGCGGGCGCACGACATCCACTTGGTGCTGCTGTGGTTTGGCTCCTTCAAGAACGGTGAGTGAGGAATGCTTTGTGTGTGTGGAAAGGATTCGCCTGCTGACGGGGGATGATCGAAGGCATTTCCACATACGCTCCCGGATGGGTGAAGACAAACCCCAAGAGATTTCCCCGGGCAAAGCTACGCAAGGCAGGCGGCCACCTGGCCACGGGCGATGTGGTGTCCATCTTCCACGATGAGGCGCCCAAGGCCGACGCCAAGGCATTCGGCAAGCTGCTGGAACACATCAAGGAGGTGGATGAGAAGCACTCGACAGTGGTGATGGTGCAGGTTGAGAACGAGACCGGCCTGCTGGGCGATTCGCGTGATGGCAGCAAGTACGCCAACGAGCGATTCGCGCAGCCGGTGCCCAAGGAGCTCATCGGCTTCATTGACGGCAACTGGGATACGCTGACGGATGCCTTCCGGACCAACTTCAAGACGTTCAAGACGGCAAGCAAGAAACAGGGATCATGGGAGGAGGTGTTTGGCAAGAGCAAGAAGACAGATGAGCTGTTCATGGCATACCACTACGCGCTGTACCTCAACCAGGTGGCATCAGCAGGCAAGGAGAAGCACCCCATTCCGCTGTACACCAACGTGTGGCAGAACTACGCAGGCGAAGACTCAGACAACAACTTCCCCACCATCGTCGGCGGCGGCGAGGAGCCGGGCAACTACCCGTCCGGCGGCGGCGTGGTCGACGTGCTCGACATCTGGCAGCACTTTGCGCCGTCGCTCGACCTCATCGCGCCCGACATCTACCTCAACGAGTACAGCAGCTCGTGCGCCAAGTACCGGCACCGCAACCAGCCGCTCTTCATCCCGGAGCAGCGACGCGACGAGTACGGGGCAAGGCGGGTGTGGAAGGCGTACGGCAGCTACCAGTGCCTAGGCACGTCGCCCTTCGGCATCGACACGCTCGAGCCCGCCACCAACCCCTTCACGCGGCACTACGGGCTGCTGGACAGCGTGTCGCAGCTGGTGCTCGAGGCGCAGCGGCGGCCCAACGCGTCGTACGGCTTCTTCTTCGACGAGCTGGCCGACGACGAGCGCGTCCCCGACCCGTCGCCGCCGCAGAAGGTCGTCTTCGGCGAGTGGGAGCTCAGCATCGAGCGCTGTTTCGTCTTCGGCAAGCCGGGCGCGGGCGCGGGCATGGTGATCCACCTGGGCGGCGCGCGGTTCCTGCTCATCGGGTGGGGCTTCCAGGTGGTCGCGCGGTCGCTGAGGCCGCGCAGCACCTTCACCGGGTTCCTGCGGTTCCAGGAGAAGCTGGTGGCCAACAAGGAGACGGGCGAGCTGCGGACGCTGCGGAACCTGAACGGCGACGAGACGCGGAGTGGCATCTTCGCGATGATGCCGAATGAGGAGCCGGATTACGGCGGATTCCCCATTTGCGTGACGATCCCGGCGAGGACGATGATTGCAGAGCTGGAGGTGTATTCGATCGAGGAGGAGGAGTAGAGTACGGAGATAGCAGCTAGGATCAATGGCAAGATTGAATTGAACGCTGAGTTCCTCGGCATGTCCGAGTCGGAGGAGGCGGATTGAGCAGCAGCCACCGGGGCGTACTTCTAATTCCGACAGCCGCGATCTGCTCGGGGATAAGCGCGGCCGAGAGGGCAGGGCCAATGGCGCGTCGCGGCTTCCCTTTCCACTGCGCGGCACTTACCCGGTGATGTCAGCCGAAGGGCTGAGACCCCGCCCCCGCGCGACCCCGACGCGTTTTCTGACAACGGGAGCTTCCCTTCCTTCCCCACGCTGCCGGCTGGCTTACAGCTGTTCGGATTTAGCTCTGCATTCAAAAGCCAACTCAATTCCTCCGCTGCCCTCCACATCCTACAGCTCGCGATACCCTTTAGACCATCAAAATGGCACCGCAGTGGACACATCTTATCCGCTTCATCGCGAAGGAGGACGGCCAAATACATCTCGGCCAGGTCGACTCGGCACAATTCCCGGATGTCGGACTCGCCGTGTTCGAGGGCAAGGACGTCAGCGCGAAGGAGGTCACCGGTGGTCTGTACGATGGCGTTGTGACAGAGCGCGTTCTGCACGTTGACAAGGTATGACTCTGGGGAATTGTTGCATGAGCGGAGGATCGAATTGATGATTCTGCATCCGCCTTCTCTTCCCAATTCCTCCCCAAACCAGATATACTAACAATCTATCCCAATCCACAGCTCCTCTCCCCGCTCTCCGTCGACCAGATCCCGCTCGTGCGTTGCCTAGGCCTCAACTACCGGGACCATGCCAAAGAAGCCAGCATGCCCATCCCCAACGAGCCCATCCTCTTCATCAAGCCGCGCACCGCCCTCAACGGGCCCTTCCCCGCCAAGATCAACGTCCCCAAGATCGCTCAGGACGGCACCTCGGACTACGAGGCCGAGCTGACCATCGTCATTGCCAAGGACGGCAAGGACATCCCCGAGGACAAGGCCCTCGACTACGTGCTCGGCTACACCTGCGGCAACGACGTCAGCGCCCGCGCCCAGCAGTTCAAGAACAGCCAGTGGTGCTTCTCCAAAGGGTTCGACGGCAGCGCTCCCATCGGCCCGGTGCTGGTGAGCGGCAAGGCCATTGGCGATCCGCATAAACTGGATATCAAGGCCATCCACAACAAGAATGTCGTGCAGGACTCGAACACGAAGTATGTTGGACGTATGAGTGTGTCTTGTGCGGACTTGCTAACGACGGTTACAGGGAGATGATCTTCGACATCGCCAGGACGGTCAGCTTCCTGTCTACCGGCACTACGCTAGAGAAGGGTACTCTGATCATGACTGGTACCGGCCCGGGTGTTGGCGCTATGCGGAATCCCAAGGTGGTGCTGCAGAATGGGGACGATATGAGGGTGCAAATTCAGGGTATCGGAACCCTGATCAACGAGGTTTACTACGAGTAAGAGGCCTGGGAATGCAATCAATATAGATTCAAGCGAAATAAATGGAAATTTTGCTCAAATGATTCTGTGCGGTACTGACCAATGAGATGATGCTTTTGCAGCTGATCGTCGGGCGTTTTCGAAGCGCGAATGAAGCAAGCCTAATTGTTCCCAACCCGACATTTGGCTAACATGCAGCAATGCAATACCTACATCTTGGTCACCGCATTCGAGATTTCACCAGACGTGTTCGTTCAGTGCGGCGACTGGATGAAGACGACCGCATCAGAAGTCGTTGCCTGACCCTTGCATGAGTCATGCAGACTCTTCGCTTCGATGGCAACTACAAAATTCCTTGCATCCACTCCTCTGCCCCACCATCGCCGCGTTTGGCACCAGGACGGACTCTGGATCTTCGCGACCACTCTCCGACACCCCTACAGCTATCTGCAAGGTACTTTACTCCATAAGAGCCTGGAAGTCAGCGTCACCAATACTTCCAAAACTCGACCATTCGTCGATTCCGCCCATTCATCATCAGCATGGCTTCACGTGGCCGTGGAGGTCGTGGCGGTGGCAGGGGTGGCAGAGGCCCGCTTCCGCGTGATGTGCAAGTTTCGAAGAAGATGAGCAGGATACTACGGCATTCGGCTGAGGATGAAGGCTTGAAACTCCAACCGGGCGGTTATGTCAACGTGAAGGATTTGGTATGTCGCCTTTGCTCTTCCCCCTTTCGTCACTCTCCTTCCCGCTTGTGTTTTGGATCTCTATCTTTCCCCAATCACTTTGTGTATGAAACATCGTCCTCTCCTCTCAGTTTTTCCGTCCTCATTTCTTCCTTTCCTTCACGTACAATCATCATCCACACCTTTTCTATCCCTTTCCTCCCTCCCCCCATCTTCCCAACCCAAGAAACCAAAACAAGCACTAACAACTCTCCCAAGCTCCAAACCAACACCATGAAATCCCTACACGTCACCTTCGCCGAACTCCGCACCATCGTCACCTCCAACGACAAACAACGCTTCTCCCTCATCCCCATCACCGAAGGCCCATCATCCGCCGACCCTCCTGCCTCCAACGCCACCCCGACCAACGATTTCCCCCCATCAGACCCCTCCTCCTCCTCCTCCGACCCCGACGACCCGAGCGCCTACCTCATCCGCGCCAATCAAGGCCACAGCATCGCCACCGTCGACAGCGCATCCCTCCTGACCCGGCTCTCCCCCGCCTCCGCCCCGGCCCTCTGCGTCCACGGCACCACCGCCGCCGCGTGGCCGCGCATCCTCGCGTCGGGCGGCCTCCGCCCCATGGGCAGGAACCACGTGCACCTCGCGACCGGGCTGCCCGCCGGCTTCATGCCCCTCGACGACGGCGCGACCACCGGCTCCGAGGGCGAGAAGAAGGAGGTGCAGGCGCCGGTGATCTCGGGGATGCGGAGCTCGTCGCGCGTCTTGGTGTATGTGGATGTGGGGAGGGCAATGGGCGCGGAGGTGCCGTTTTGGCGGTCGGCGAACGGGGTGGTGTTGACTGAGGGCGGGAAGGACGGGGTGCTGGGGGTGGAGTTTTTCGAGCGGGTCGAGGATCGGAGGGCGGGGGCGGTGCTGGTGCGGGATGGGGTTGTTGTAGGAGACGGGGGCGTGGAGGGGATGAAGGGGGACCGGGAGGAAGGGAAGGAAGGGAAGGAAGGGAGAGGCGGTGGTGGGAGGCGGAGGGGGGGTTGGAAGGATGGGAGGAGGGGTGGGGCTGGGGAGGCGTTCTAAAGCGGTCGATTGTGGTCTGCGGAGGGTAGAACAAGTGCGAAATAACTGCATTTTGCTTGAGAGCACTACCTACAGGTGCTATATCAAGTGATTACCAGACGATTGACTTGGTTATTAAAACTCGCGCAAGACATGCAGTGCTCCTACAAGTTCGGGTTATGCAAACCTTTCGCTCTGCTGCATATTGCAAGATACCCTTATTGGAGAGAGTAAAAGCATTCATTCAGACACAAGTGTAGTGTCTATGAGATTGATTCCATTTACATCCAGATGAATAATTCCACTACCTACTCGTTAGCACTTACTCCCGTTCCTGTAGTCGTAGTCACTTGCACCACCAAGTCCGCACAGGCCGAACCTGAAATGTACCATTCCCGAAAGCCTTTCTATTTAAAGTATGCAAATTATGCACGATCAACCATCATATTCCCCAATGAACATGCCTGCCATGCACTAGTGCTTAAATATGGTCCACACCCGTGTTCGCCTTTTCCGAGCAAGTCGAGGACTATGAGCACCATCGCTATAATGTCCCGGTTTTTTTAGTCCCACGTATCCTTCCATTGCCCGAATCATCAAAATCAAATCATATCCCGACCGCAACCGTCCCAGTCATCGCTCACCACCAATCACCCGGCAACTCCTTCTGCGTGAGCTTCTTCTGCAGACCAGTAAGAAGATCGACACCACCCTGCTCACTGCTCTCCGTACCAGCGGGTCCGCTGTGCTGGCGCCTATTCTGCATCGACGGACGCTGGAGCATGTTCGCCATCGGGTCGGTGATCCGAACGGGAGGGCCGTTGTTCGCACGCGGGGGAACGAGGGTGTTGCTCCTGCTCGACTTCCGACTACGGGTAGTGCTAGCCGGAGCGCCATTTCCGCTGCTGCCGATACGACCGCCTTTCTTCTCACGCGGCGGAGCTGAGTCAACGCGGATGGTCCGACCCCAGAACTCGATGCCCTTGCACTTCTTCAGCGCATTCTTGGCTTCGGCGGGCGTGCTGTAGCTGACGTAGCCGACACCCTTGGTGGCGCCGGTGACGTGGTTGATGGGGAGGTGGACGTCCGAGATCTTGCCGTACTTGGAGAAGAAGGCCACCACATCCTCAGGGGTGGCGCGATAAGGAATGTTGCCGACGAAAATGCAGTCGCTGGACTCAGGGTTGTTGTGCTGCTCAGGAGGCGGAAGGTAGCCTTCACGAGCAGCGGGCGCAGACACAAACGCAGGATCGCCGCCATCCTCACCTTCTCCGGCGCTACTCCAACCATCAGCTTCGTCGGTGACGCGTGCAACCGTCTCGGCAATGGCGTCTTTCAGGCGCTTTTGGTGGTCGTGCTTGCGTTGTTCTTCGAGCTCCTTGCTACCCCGGAAAGCAGCTTCACGTACACCAAGAGCAACAAGGGCTTGCATCGTGTAGACGGCATCGTTGCCGCCATTGTGGAGCTTCCACCCGATGATATCGAGATCAGCGAGGATTTTGCCGAGGGACGTGCCTTGAGTATCTCTCTTCCAATGTTGATGGAGGAGCTTCGTATCGATGACTTCGATGAGGTTGGAGAGGTTCAAGGGATTGTAGCCGAGCTTCTGGAGGTATTTGATGTCCTGGTTGGGATCATGACCAACGAAGATGAGATTGCGTTTGCCGTCCGCATTCACGATGGATGGGTCACCCTGCGGGTTCGGAGAACCATTGGCGTCCCAAAGCTTTTCGGCTTCAGCAGGGGTCAAATCGGCAGAGAAAGGCGGTCGAAAGCAGGAGGCAACGACAGACGGAGCTTCAGCCAAGCGAACAAATTCGCTCTTGCCAAACTCAAAGCCTCCGGCGCAACCAGAGACGTGACGGTAGTTCTCCAAATGAGCATGCTCATCTATACGGAAATGACGAGCACGGATCTTGTCAAACCAGTTCTTGCCACCATCGCCTGGCGGGATGTCGATGATGTCCAGAACATCCAGCGTGGCAACGCCAACCTCGGTAATCTTGTTGTTGTCCAGTTCGAATGCCTCAATGTCAACGCTGATGAAAATGACATTCTTGTCAAAAGCGAAGGGAGCAGACTTCTCGAAGTCAATGGGTGGTACCTCGCGAGCAGCTTCGGCAATTTGGAGTTCAGCCCAATTGAGAGTCGAGTCAGCTAGAGGATCTGGTGTACAAAAGTAAGCAGACCTTCAACAGTCTTCGTGGGGAGTGGAAGCATTCGTCCGGATGCAAGTGTTTCACTTACTGTAGCTGACAGGCCGGAGACCAAGATAACGCTGAGTTCTCTTTAGTAGACGACCCCAGTTCTGCTGGCTGTTGACACGCTGTTCCCTCTTTTTTGCCTTAAGAGCCTTGTTTTTGGCCTTGTTCAGAAGGATAGCCTCCTCAATCTGAGCCTTGAACGCCTCGAGGGTAGGCTTGTCAGCTGGTGGTAGCACAGGCTCACCAGGTGCCTTGTGGCCTTGATGAGGCACCCTACGCTGCTCCATGTCGTTGTACTCGTCACGTGATGAGGAGTAACCGAGAAAACGTGGGGTGAAGGCTGGATGGGGAATGTCAATGATAAGGCCGCAATCGCGATGGTAGTCGGTTAGGCTGAAGTCGATATTCCGCTTGTATTGGTTGATTTCGTGGATGAGGAGCTGGAACTGTGTGAGGGTTATAAGGATGAGTGGCTTGTCGGCGATATCAGCAGGCGGCCAGATGTAGTACCTGTCAGCAGATGTGGATCGGGTCAGTATTCTATGCATCCTTGAATAACGTGCGCATGATTTCCAAAAGCGGCATTTTGTTGGGGATGACGTGCAGCTGGTTTGGTGCAAAATGGAAGGAGGCAAGACGATTGGAATTGGAACGAGGCTACTCACAACTCCCACTCACGACTCCAGAATTGGTTGCGATCGAAGAACTTCTTGGCGACCTGATCGGAATAGGCACGATTGAGAAACTTGTAGGGGAATTTGCTGGCCAATTGGATCAAAACGTAAGCTTCACCCCAAGGAGCGAGTTCTCCACGATAGAGGCAGGTCGAAGGTTCGGCGTCGTGTGGATCCGGCTCGTGGGAGCTCTCCGAAGAGGAAGGGGACAGGGGACGGTCGCCGAGTGAAAGAGCTTCGGCAAGGGCAGAGATCTTCTGGTCCACAGTAGAGGCTGGCGCAGGTGATTTCTTTTGTTCGGGTTCCGGGGAACCTTCCCAAGCCCTCGAGGCCTGTACTTCGTTGGTGAGCTGGATGGAAGAGTGAGGTTGAGTTGGCGACGGCTCAGAAGAAGTAGGAAGCTTCGGCAAGGCAAGGATGTCATCGGTGAGGAGGCCGAGCAGCCTTTGAGCTCGTGAGGAAGGCATCACGGTTGATCTTTAGTAGTCAAGACAACGTTTGTCCGGCACGGCTTGCTGCGGGTAGCCGTGTGTTGGCTCGCCGAAGAGTGCGTTGACAGTTGCCGCGTGACGTGGTGAAGTTGAAGTTGTGGAGTTGAGATTGTGGAGGCAGGATAATGAAGGAGGTGGAAGCAGAATAGGCAGGAACAACTCACGTCACTTGACGGCAGCATGAAGCAACCACTCTCCAGACAATTTCGAGAAGCTATGATTTCCCACAACCCGCTATAGAAGAAGGAAAAAGACAGATGGCAGTCAGGTCATTATGATGGACGTCCAACCCTGCAACACTGGTTTGCGAGAAGATGACTATGTCTCTGACGGCTCCTCATCCATCACGCAGGCTGCTGAGCACTACAGTGATGGACTGGTTGAAGTGGAGAGACGAACACACGCGGCGGGGCAAATTCAGGCCGACGCGTGCGCACGTGACTGGTGATCGACGGATCCCAGCAGGCCAAACCCAAATGGGAAGGCCGTTCCTGCCGCGCGCCCCAGAGCTCCCGCCAGCGACACAACATCGCACCCCAACCCCGACAACACCTCCACTGCCAGCTCCCACTGCCCAGCGCCCACTCCGACAAAGTCTGCGACACGCCTCCAGACTTTCCTGTGGGCCGTGCGACGCTCCTGAGCATGTGACGCGCCTGTGATGGACGACGCGCCACCCGACATGCCCACCACCCAGGCGCACGCGCATCCCGATGCGCAGGCCACCGTCACCGATTTCCTCGACTACACCGAATTCTACCCTTCCGACCTCGCCCGCTCCCTGACTCTGATCGAGAAGCTTGACAAGCTGTACCACGACGCCACCAACAGAGTCCACAACCTCACCATCACCTACGGCAATCTCCCCAAGCTGCCCCAGGCCCAGCGCCCCGACCCCCAACAGCTGCGCAAGGACATCTCAAAGGCTCTCATCGATGCCGAGCGCTTCCGTGAGTCTGCCTATGCCGAGGCTGCTCGTTTGCACGAGAACACCGAGCGCCATGCCACCCGCCTCGTCACCATCAAGAAGAAGCTCCAGGCCCTGCCCGAGCCGCCTTCGCGTGATCCCACCCCCGTGCCCGTACCCTCGCCTCAGACCACTCGCAGCCGCAAGTCAGATGCTGAGAGGACAACGCGCATAACACTGGTACACTTGGAGACTCCACGCCCACGGCCCACCTCTACCGCCCGCGTGCAGAAGCACCGCGAGCGTAAGCGCAAGCGTGCTCAAGAGGCTGCCCGAGGCATTGTGCCCGGCCAGGTTCTGGATCGCAATCCAGACTCGCCACAGCCCAGCTCTGAGTGGGATGATGGCCAATCCGATCTCGAGGGCGAGGTGGACATCGACACCGTTTCCGGCGTCAAGATACCCAAGATCAAGAACCCCAAGCAAAAGACTCCGAAGAACCCGCGAACTCCCCGTCAGCCCGGCATGGGCACCAATGTCCACAGTTCCGTCGCCGGCATCTCGACCAGCAATGCCCTCGCGCAGCTGACTCCTCCGCCTCCTGACGCCCAGCCCGGAAGCAAGTATGCTCCGTGGCACAAGCTTACCGAATACGAAATGGCTGTCCTCCGCAAGACGATGAAGAAAAACGCCATTTGGCAGCCCAGCGACACCATGATCCGGCGCGAATTGTCCAGCAAGGGACGTGGTTGGGAGAACTACAAGAAGGCCCGCGATCGGGCTGAGGAGACGGGCGAACCGCTCCTTGACGAGTCGCCAATGGACCCCAACAAAGAGGTCTTGGACCCGGGTGAGACGAGCTTCAAACCCCTCGGCAAGGAAGACAACAATCTGATCAACCGGGGTATGAAGCTCAATGAGATGAAAAAGCTCAAGAGAGAGGCTTCTCTACGGGAGCAGGCTGCCCGCGACGCCCAGGAAATCGAAGACGCTAGCCGTCGCATGGCTGAAGCCAGTAACGTCATCAAAAACGTCTTTGATGGACCTGCACCTACTCCTGTCGCTGTGGTCAAGGACAAGTCCAAGTCTGCCAAAAAGCGAAAGCGCGATTCCACCCCAGATGCCTCCAAGACGGAAGCCATAGATGGCTCTGCTCAGCCTCCAGATACTGTCTCAAAGCCTTCGGGTCCAAAAAAGTTGAAGCTGGGGCCCCCAGCGCCACCCAAGGCTGAGACCGCTGGCACTCCCTCGCCGACAACCGCGGTATTCTCGGGAACCGAGGCGTCGACAACACAAGTTCCCCTCGCCCCGGAAGGTCCCAGCTCTCCTCACGCCCCAAGCGCTCCCCCGTCGCGCCATCAGACACCAGCCCTTCTGTCGCCAACCGAACCCCGCATCCCAAGTCTTCCTCCGACAGCCGCTGGGTCGCGCTCGCGGCGAACTTCAGTGGTTCCCAAAGCATCAACGCCTCTTGAAGGAGGGATTGCCGTGGAGGAGCAGGCGCTCCCCAGGTCACGCGCCGGGTCGTCTAGCAAGGCTGCTTCTGCTGAGCCACCTATCAAGCGTGAATCTCGTGAGTTACGCGAGCTGCGTCGTGGCAGCAATGTCAGCATGCCTTCACCAGCTGACCAGCCAAGCTCCGGAGCCGCGCCAACCTCTATCCCCGGCTCCGGTGTGCGGCTCTCGGTTCGGCGTAGCAAAAGACCAGCCCCTGGTGCCATGACCGAGGACAAAAAGGTGGTGATTGGAAGACGTTCGTCAGCTCCCAAGAAGAGGAGTAAGAAAACGGACGATAAAACCGACGCCATGCAGCACGAGGCGATCGAAGATATCGACCCAAACGAGCCGAGATACTGCCTCTGCGGCGATGTCAGTTACGGCCCCATGATTGCGTGTGACAACGCCAACGTGAGTATTGGTCGATGCTCCTGTGCCTATCTCGTTGCTAATGGAGGTGCATAGTGTGAGAAGGAATGGTTCCATCTTCCCTGTGTCGGTTTGAGTGAAGATGCACAACCGCCGCGGCGACAACTGTGGTACTGTCCACCGTGCAGAGTGATTCTTCATGTTGACGCAAAGGGAAACTCGGTGGACAACGGCAAACGCCGTTAAGGTCATACTCGGCATTTGCACTCGGAACCCGATGTCTTCATGGGACAATTCGGAAGAGGACAAATGTCGGGCTGACATGACGGAAAATTGATTGATGGATGGATTAGGTAGGCTTCCAGGTTGTTTGGCTATGGAGTTTACGGAAGGAAGTGGGCTCGCAGGACGGACACATTGGGAATACCCTGGCGCGTTTATCCAAGTTGACTTCTCCATTTTCTTATTTTGCTACTGAATTTTCTGGTGGCAGTAAATAGCTGCAGGCGCAATTGACGGTTTTCCTTCGAACTCACTTTCCACGGATCATGCCATGTCCCCAATGATCGACGTCGGATATCCACGCGATCTTCCATCGGAAGGCCCGACGGCCACGACGGTCAACCCGACCAACTGGATCTCCCGTGGCCCGATGATCAACCTTGACGGAACGATGAGACGCATGCGGCGAGAGGGCAGGCGGTAGACCAGTCGGATAGCGCGCCTTGCGCGGATAGACTCTCACTCCGGCCTCGACCTTCGAGCTACACGGCAGAATGCAGGCAAAGACGGGAGATGGTGAACCAATTGCCGGAGATAACCCAGAGATACGCCGACCGGTGGGTGCTATTGGTGGGGAGTTGTGCTATCTTGCGTGCTCCTCAGTGACAACCCCACCACCGAAACAAGCACCGCATCGTGTTGGTCCAGCGCAGAGAAGCAAAGCTTGTTTGCTCCACTTTAACTACAGCTACATAATCATGATGGCTGCCGTCATCTGCCCTCGTTGTTTCGTTCTCTTTTCCTCACCTCCCCTTTAGCTTCACTTCAACCGCCGGACGGATACCCCACCTTATTCATGCACCATGGCATCTACTACCACCACCCAGACGACCGTCGACAATGAGACCAAAGTCCTCAAGTAAGCCAGCCCCAAGAACCACCAAAAAAAGCCCTCACTAACCCCCACCCCCCCCCCAGAAACATCCAAGCCTCGCACGGCGACTGGCGCGACAACCTCCTCCGCGACGGCTACGCCGTCATCAAGAACGCCATCCCCGCCGCGCGAGCCGATGCCTACCGGGCCCGCGCCCACGACTGGCTGACGTCGTTCGGCACGCCGCTCGACCTCGCCGACCGCAGCACCTGGACCACGCCCAACCTGCCCGTGCAGTCCAAGATCAACACGTTCAACGCGTACGGCGTGCCGCACGAGGCCTTCATGTGGGACGCGCGCCTCGAGCCCGGCGTCGTCGGCGCCTTCGAGCTGCTGTGGGGCACGCCGGAGCTGCTGGTGTCGTTCGACGCGCTCAACGTGACGCTGCCGAACCGCGCGGACCGGCCGCCCAAGGGCGCGTGGCCGCACGTCGACCAGAGCCCGTTCCGGCGCGGCCTGTGCTGCGTGCAGGGCGTCGTCAACCTGTCGCCGTCGGGCCCGGACGACGGGGGCCTGGTCGTCTTCCCCCGCTCGCACGAGCTGCTGGGCGAGTTCTTCGACACGCAGACGGACCGCGCGGCGTGGGAGCGCCGCGACGTGTTCCTGTTCAGCGAGGCGCAGGTCCGCTGGTTCGAGGAGCGCGGCGCGCGGCCGCACAAGGTGTGCGCGGAGCCGGGCGACCTGCTGGTGTGGGACTCGCGGACGGTGCACTGGGGCGCGGAGCCGTCGGCGCGGTCGGACCGCATCCGGACGGTCATCTACGCGAGCTACGCGCCGGCGGCGTGGGCGAGCGAGGAGCAGCTGGCCGAGAAGGCGAAGATCTTCAAGGCGTGGGCGGGCACGACGCATTGGCCGCACGACAACATCGTGTTTAGGGACGGGAAGGCGCGGTTGGAGGACGGGACCGAGGATCCGCGGAATAGGGAGCAGCCAAGGGAGCTGCCGGAGCTGTCGGATCGGTTGTTGAAGTTGGCGGGGGCGAGGAGGTATGATGGGACGGATGTGGTGCCGGCGGCTTGAGGGTGGGTGAGAGGCGGAGTCTATGGCTCGAGGGGTGGTGGAGGCGGTGGTGGGGGAGTAGTTGCTTAAATTGGAACTTCTTTCGGCATGGGGGAGATGTGGTAATGAGGGTGTTGGTCTCGTCAGTAGACTCGATAATGGGACATGTGCTTCCTTCTGTCACAGTGCTGCATGCGGCTGACGAACGCTGAGGCTGTGGGAGGTGGTACATGGAATACGCAAAAGGAATATCATACAAGTTCAGAAAGTGGATCAAACCCTCTCAGATTGGAATGTATGCGCCTTGAATATTGTCGAGCATCTGCCGGGCCGAAACTCACTTTGGATATATCTTAGTGCCGTCAGAGCACATCCAGTAGTTCCCTTGAGCAAACCAGCTGAGGTACATCTGCCTCGACTCATCCCATTCCCAAGACGACTGCTCCTGCTTGAACTGCGCATTCTTGGTGCAGAAATCATCCACGGCCCGTTCCAGCGCTTGGAGGCGATGGTCCAAGTCCGCAACCACATTCGACACGCCATGATTGTCAAACAACGGCTCGTAAATGCCATAGCCCATATCCGCCAGGGAAGTCTGGACGTGAATCGAGTGGGGGAAGTCGGAGTTGGTAGACCATCCGCTACCGTGGTCGGTGAGCCGCAGGTTCAAAGCGCGAATGCGCGCGTCGAGGTTCATGTACTCGGTGTGCTGTTGAATGTCACTAAGTTAGGAAAATGGATGGGCTCACCCCGCAATTCGCACGCCGACCCACCAGCATACCGGCCCGTAAGGCGTCATTTGCCGTGGCAACCATGGCCGGTCTGTACGACTCGGTTGCTTTCTGGTCACTCGTCTCCGCACCAATCGCCCTTTGGTTGTCTGGTTGTCTGTCCATCGCCATGCTGGGCGATGACGAAAGGAACGGGTCACTTCAGTATTGGATGAGAAAGCATGAAGGATGAATGTTAGAGATCTGTTGTTCTCTTGATCTTATGCGAAGCCGCACCTGTAAGCAAGGCTGAATCTACCGGCCAGGCAGCCATGATGTCCTACAACGTGCAGCGAGTTGCAAGGCTCTAGGATCTGCTGTGTCGCATCTGTACCACGCACAAGAAAGCCACCGCCGGTGTGGTCAAAGTCAATTCGTCAATCATCCATTCACTATCATGCGTTCAAATTTCCCGTCGCCCACCCACCATCAAGGCTCCTCCGACACAGCTACCTAGAAAGATCCGACAAGGCTTCCCACCAGCCTCACCCAAGCACCACTTCCACCTCCCCGCTCGCCCACTCCCCGCCCAGCTTCCCCTCCTCCGCGCCCATCCGCCCCACCGGCTCGCCGCCCTCGACCGCCCACACGCCCGCCTGCCACGCCCCGCTGAGCCGCACCAGCGCCCTCCCGCCGCCCTCCCTGATGCGCTCGACCGGCACGGCCGGGCCCTCGAGCGCGAAGGCCTGCTCGCGCGACTCGCCCGGCGCGAGCGTGACGATGCTGTCGGCGGCGGGCGGGTACTTGCGGCGGACCTGGATGGTCGGCATGTCGAGGACGGTGCCGTCCGGGAGGGCGATGGTGGCGAGGCCGAGCTTGAGGGCGAGCGGGTCGAGCGGCGTGTCCCAGGTGACGAGCGTGTAGGAGGTGGTGGCGTCGGTGTTGGTGAGGCGCGCGGTGAGGGTGGTGGGGTTGGTCTGGTGGAGGGAGACGGAGAGGGGGGGCGCGGCGGCCCGGGCGGAGGGCATCTTTGGGGCGGCGGAGGCGGTGGTGAAGTAGTAGAAGAGGGAGGTGAGGGTGAGGAGGCCGAGGAGGGTTGGGAGGAGCGGGCGGTTGAGACGGCCTGGCATTGTTTGGGGTTTGCTGCGGTGGCGGCTGTGGAAGAGGGGACGCCTGGTTTGCTTGGAGAAGATCGAGTGGCGCTGGAAAACCGGCTTGACGGCGCAGTGTATCCGGAGGTGCGAGATATTCCTACGGCCGGTACGGGATACGTTGCCTTTGAGAAGAGGCCTTGGAGGGCGGTATCGTTGTCCGTGTGTGCTGGCGATGCCGGGGATTGGCTTATCAAATCAGGCCTGCAACTGGATCGAGCCAGATCAGTCTCTTATCACCCCAGAGCGGAGTGGAGGCGGCGGCTAGATTGTTTGGAACAGGGACGGCGGAATGATGTGATTGATGAGGCGGACGCTATGACGGAAGAGCAATCAGGAACAGAGAAGCCAAGAAAGAAGCTTAAAGGTTAAGACTGTTATTATGCTTGTTTCGAAGGAACATTGAGCCGAGGACAGATCAAAGAAGAAGGTGTGTATAGGCAGTCAGGCTAACGGCCCGAAAGATGCGCCTACCTCCGCTTCCTGAATACGAGCACGGATAGCGCTTGGGTGGACAGAGCGGATGCTCTCACGTCGGACCTGACCGAAGAGACGAGTTGTGGTAGCGTGTTGTCAAGGAAAACACGAGTCCGTGAGCGGATGAGACACAGATCGGGGCTATGGCCGCGTTGGACTTTCCTGCTTTGCAGATTCGGCCGGTAATGCGGTGCGAAGCCAGGTTTATATCTGTTTGGCCAAGACGCCAAGACGCCTCCTTGGCTCGCCGCTTCTCAACACTGCAGCGGACTGCGAAAGTTTCCTGTACAATAAACTTCGGTATGCTAAAATTAAGACTCAGCTGACCGGGGAGTGGGGAAGAAGAGCTGTACAGAAACGACGGACGCAAAGGCAGCAAGGAAGTGGTCAGAAGAGTGCAGCCGCCGGGTTCCGCTGGCGAAAGGGGCGCCTCACTAAACGCCCAGCCGCCCGCCAAGCACCCAGCGAAGCTTCCCGCCGTTTCCTCCGTCCTTGGCGAACCCCAGACCACACCGGAGCATTTTCGCCTTCCTAAAGCGGCAATGTGCACTCCACATCATCTCGTACTCCGCCCCGGCCTATTGAATGACCCTGATTGTTGTGGCTGACGTTTTCCAATCTGTAATGCACTATGCCATGCCGTGCGGAAACTTTTCCACTCCGCCCAGGTCCCGGACTTGTAGCTTAGCCAGCGCCATTGTATTGTAAGCTCCAGAAGCCTCCGCCAATTCTTAGCATCTGAACAGCCCCAAGTGCTTGACTCCAGCCAGGTATAGCCGTGACTGTATACTTCAATTCCTGCATCGATATTGCAAAGTAGACCCGAATTGCAGCTACTGCGGATGTTCCTACGTCAGAACTCACTTCAAACATGAGCCGCCACTTCATTTTCCCGCACATCCAAGCACATCCTAGCCGCCTTGCCTTGCCTTGCGTGATAGTGCGCTTTGACCTCTCGACAGGCCACTGTCGTCGGCTCGCTTAGCTTTGTCCGACAGTCTGTGTAGGGTCAAACCGTTGTATCTCGGATACGAACACTTTCTCAACTCTCTCTCCAATCTCTTTTCTTCCTTCCAGTTTGAGTAAAGAAGCAGCCGACCTTCCATTCAGCCTGCTTTGACCATGGGAGAAATGGTGTGGAGAGAAATGAAAGGCGCCTGACGGGACGACTATAAAGCGGCTTGAGTTCTCCATCAATTGATTCAGCAGGACACTCCAGAGCATCTCTTTCCTCCTCCAATAAACCCCAAAGCCAACCAACCTCTTCTAAAATGAAGTTTTCCGCCGGTCTTTCTCTGGTCCTGGCCGCCACGGCCAGCGCCACCGCCATCAACCTGAACAAGCGGGATACTCCCCTTGATGTCAAGCTCGAGATGATTGGCAACTCCGAGGTCAAGGCCACGGTCACCAACAAGGGTCTCTCGGCTCTCAAGCTGTACAAGACCGGTACCATCTTGGACAAGGCCCCTGTGGAGAAGGTTGAGATCAACTCTGCTGGTATGTTCAATCCACTTCCACGCCCGTGGGGAGTTGACGCATTCGTCTGGATGGAAGCGTCCGGAAAACATCACTTTCACGCCCGGACGAATTCTTCGACTCCCTATGCCTACTTACATCCCGTTGCATATGCTTACACAACACACCAGAGTCCCGCGTCGACTTCGACGGCATCCGCCTCCGCGTCGCCACGTCGAACCTCAGCGAGGAGAACTTCCAGACCATCCCCGCCGGCGAGTCCATCGAGGTGTCTTTCGACGTCGCCGAGGTGCACGACCTCGCCGCCGGCGGCTCCTTCGACATCCTGTCCGAGGGCGCCTTCCCCTACGCCGAGGCCGACTCGCTCGACATCGCCGGCGCCGCCGCCTACATCACCAACAAGATCACCGCCACCGTCGACGGCACGCAGGCGGCCGAGGCGCGCGAGCGCTTCCTGGCCAAGCGCTCCATCGTGCAGAGCGACTGCTCCGGCAGCCGCCTCACCGCCACCCGCACGGCGCTGTCCAACTGCCGCACGCTCGCGCTGGCGGCCCAGTCGGCGGCGGCGTCGGGCTCGGCCTCCAAGTTCCAGGAGTACTACAAGAGCACCGCGGCCAGCACGCGCTCGACCGTCGCCGCCGTCTTCGGGCGCGTGGCCACCGAGTGCGGCAGCACCAGCTCGGGCGTCGCGCGCTACTACTGCAGCGACGTGTACGGCGCGTGCGACCCGGGCGTGCTGGCGTACACGCTGCCCTCGCAGAGCTACATGGTCAACTGCCCGCTGTACTTCAGCGACCTGTCGGCGCTGTCGCGCACCTGCCACGACCAGGACCAGGCCACCACCACGCTGCACGAGATGACCCACCTGTCCCAGATCAAGGGCACCACCGACCAGAACGGCGCTTACGGCTACGCTGCCGTGCGCGCCCTGACCGCCGCGCAGAACCTGAACCACGCTGATACCTACACCCTCTATGCTCAGGGTAAGTCCTTCAAGGTTTTTGAGATCTTAAAGAAGTGCAGAATGCTAATCCATCATAGCTTTGTACGCCGGCTGCTAAGCGCCATAAGTCAATTTAAAAAGCAAGTTTGTTTCGGTATCGTCAAGTTTCATTGGATCTTCGGTTCTGCATGGACGAAAAGGACCCTAAGGTTGGGAAGCACTTTGGGATGGAAGGTTGAGGTGGCCATCTTAGGACACGTCGATATCAGTTCCGTTGCATAAAAAAGCTCGAATAACATCCTGCTATATTTTGGAAAAGGAACGTCCACTACTGTGAAACTTATTCAGTATTGACTTGACGTGCAGAATGAGGTCTCATGACTTCTTGCCAAAACATACTCACCACCTCCCATTTACCATGCGATCCTAATCAGAACCCCTTCCCCTCCACTCCACCATTTCCCATATCCCACTACTCCCTCACCGCCACCCAACCACGCTCTTCGCGCTCTCCAAAATCCCCAACCCCTCCCCACCCGCCTCGGCCTCCAACCTTTGCGCCTCCCGCCTCAACACATCAGCGCGATACCGCCTAAACGCGCTCTCCACCCGCGCCTTCCGCTCCGGATCGGCCGCAACGCTCCGCCGCGCCCTCCACGACCCCGTCAGCACGCCGAGCTCGCCGCCGACGAACAGGCCGCCCGCGGCGAACAGCATGCCGGCGGCGGCGTCGGTCCAGGGGCTAGTCTGGACGAGGGTGGCGATATCCGGGAGGGGTTCTGATGGGGAGGAACGTCAGCGTCGCCGTCGCTTTGAAAAAGAATCGCGTGCAAGAAGGTGTTTGGGGCGGGGGGGTGGGGGATTCACGTACCGACCCTCCCGCTCTGGAAGCGCACTTCGACCGGCCGCTCCGCCTTCGCGCTGGCGTTCAGCGCCGTCAGCCAGCGCTGGCGCGCGCGGCGCGTCCGCACGAACAGCCAGGCGCCCAGGGCGACGCCGGCGAGGGAGCCGCCGGCGGTGTGGATGCTGAATTGCCTGGCGGCGCGGTGGAGGACGTCGCGGTCGAATTCGTTCAGATCGTGTTGCAGGTGTTCTTGGGCGAGCTCGGCCAGGTCGTCGCCAGCGTGGCGGCGGAGGAGGGCGAGGGAGTCGGTGGACATTTTGTTTGTTTGCTTCCTGGTGTGCTTGAGGGATCGGGGTCTCCGGGTAGGTGTGTGGTGTGTTGATGGGATGGGTTGCGTCGGCCTTTTTGATGACGACGCGTGGCTCGTGTTGTGCTTCAGCGGGGATGTTGTTGTATCAAAGGGCTTCGATTACGTATAAGGGCATTATCTCGAGTGTAGTTCTTGTGGAGTTGGAGCAAGCGGGTGGTGGCGGGACGACATGCTTCGAGGGAGCTTGGGCCAAACGGCTGTGACGTCGACATTCTTCCCGCAGCTTCTTCTGCTCCCCCGCTTCCAGTTGATTCTATCGTCAACATGATCTATCTTCGTCCATGCGGACCCCGTCGAAATGTATGCGATATGACAATTGCAGTTATGTGAGGGCTACTGACCCCATAATCACTGCATGCCCCCTAACGAGCCTGCACTGAAGTGGTATGGTCTTATTGCAAAGTCCCGCCCGGTCTACCCTGACGCCACCACTAACATCAATCCACCTACGCCAGGTACGCACAAAATCCAAGGCTCCAACTAACCAATTCGACCGGACATGTACAGAACGCAAGGAAGGACCGCGAAGAAGGAGACGAACACCAGCGCCACCATCTTATCCTGCTGCGCGCGGTACGCCTTCACAGTCTTGTCGACCGAGTAGAGGCTGCCGCCCGCGACAGTCCCACTCGAGAGCTCCTCGCGGAGCTGCAGCATCGGCGGATCAACCGGATCTGGCAGCAGCTCGTCGCTGACGTCGAGGAACAGCTTGACGAGCAGCTTGATGGCGCCCGAGAGCAGCGGGTTCGGATCGCCCAGGCGCTGGCGGCGCCGACAGTTTGCGGGGATGAAGGTCAGGAGCAGCGCGCGCCCGAATCAGTGGAAGTACCTGTAACCGCCGTCAACTCTTTTCTTCTCTTTGCTCCCTTGTCAGGCGGCATACCGTGGGAACCACAGCTCGCAGAACTGCGCGATGAACGCCTCGGCCGTCTCGTGGCCCTTCTGCAGCAGCTCCGGCGTCGACTGCTCCTCGAACGCCATCCCATCGAACCACCAGAAGAAGGCCTCGCACTCGCCCCAGCCCCGCGGGAAATCCACGCCGTACGACCTCCCCCCGTCCGACGGCTCCGTGCGGAAGTGCGCGACGACGCGCTCGCACCACTCCGCCCACGCGGTCTTGGCCTTCGGGTCGACCTCGTCGGGCGGGCGCTGCGGCTTGGAGCGGATCCACGTGGCGTGCGACGCGGTTGAGCCGCTGCTGCCGCGCACGCGGCGGTATGCCGACGGCACGCTGTTCGCGTCGATGGCGTACGAGGCCTGGCGGCCGGTGATCGAGCGCGTGCGCGCGTGGGTGGAGGTGGATGATGCGAGGCGGAAGGGGACGGCCTTCTTCTTTGGCGTGTATAACTGGCGCAAGACGCTGAGCCGTCATGTTGACCCGCGATTTGAGAGCGCTTGGCCGGATCGGAGCAGGTTGCCTCCTGCGGGCGAGCAGTCGTGGGCGGATTTCGCACTCTATATCAGGTAAGTGCTCGAGGGGGGGGGGGCGGAATGGTCGTTCTGCATGGCTGACTTTTCTCTCTTTCGCAGCACTGACAAGCCGGAGGAAGGGGACGAGGCAATCCGCGTGTCTAAGGAGATCGTCAGCCTGGTTCGTGCTAAACAGGAAGAGGTGTTGGGTATTGAGAAGGGGCAGCTTCGAATGGCCGGTGTATCCTAACGGCCCGCTTCTGCCGGGTACCACCGGAGCGTATGTCTTCAAGGATAACTACCCTCGTCTGCAGAAGATCAAGGAGAAGTACAATCCTGGAAACGTGTTCCACAAGAAGCACCCCATTGAGCTGCCGTAATATTGAGATTTCCTTAGTCATACTTGGAGAGATAGTGGTCCTGGAGCAAAGAAACCTTAGTTAAGGGTCTGCCATTAGTGAATAAGTGCTACCGTCATGGCAACATCTGTTATTGATATACTGAAGTTTCCAGTGTGAAGAAGGGATACCCAAACGGCCTTGTCTGAAATAAATCATGATGAAATTCGTTGCCTGAATTCTAGATTCGGATCCAATAAATAGAAATACGGCCCCAGGCGTCGCGAAAACAAGGCGTGCGCGTCAAAAAGTGAGGTACCCAACGACAAGAGGAAGATCTCTCCCCGCTGATTATATTGGCGGCCCCGCAACCTTGAACGGATGGGCCTCGGTGTTGAACACCCACCCGTTCGACCCGCTATCACCGCCAAAGACCTGATACTCAGCCTCCTCCGCGTGGATCAGATACGCATACTTCATGACCTCAGCGAACAGGAAGCTCTCCTGGTTATCATCCGCAGTGCCACCATTCGGCGCGTTAACATTCGTCACGGCCGTGAAGCCAGAGCCCTGGCGAGACGTGGCGTTGATGTTGACGAAGCCTTCCCACGCCCACTCCTGGTACTTGGGGTCGCCCGTCTGGCGGTAGGCGTAGTAGTAGCTCTCGAGCACCTCCGGGCGCAGGTCGTAGAAACCGTCCCTGATCCAGAAGCCGTTCTTCTCGTAGAAGGCAGATTGGTTGGCGGGCAGCGTTGATGTGTTCCAGGAGAAGACCTCGGGGCCAATGCCGGTTAGGGTCGAGGCGTACGTGTTGTAGCAGCCCTCGACCAGCTCGAGGCCGAAGTCAATGTAGTCCTGGCGGCCGAGCACGTTACCACCGAGAATAAAGTTGCCGCCGTCGAAGCAGGCCAGGTGCTGGGAGACATTCAGCGTCGTCTGGTTGTCGTAGGCGGCCAGGTAAGTGAGATCGGGGCGGGAGGAGGGGTGCGAAGCAAGATACTCGATGGAGGAGTCAACAGCCAGAATCCAGCTGTGTGCCGTGTCAGTCTCCAAGCTATATCTGACGCAGACACTGATCAGGCACTTACCGGTCCTTGTACTCGCTAAAGCGGTCAGTGTCGTAAACCCACATCTTGATTAGATACTCGTAGAAGGAATCAGTGCCGCCGATCCAGCCACCAGAGGCGTCGACGAAAGTGCCATTCTCAATTGAGATGTCAGAGCCGACAAGGCCGGGCCAGGGCTCGTTGTAGGCTGGCTGAGGGTGCAGCAGATACGCCTCAGCATTCTGCGACAGCCGCGCATATTCATCGTCGCCCAGGATATCGGACAAACGGGTCCACTCGAGAACCAGCGTACCAACGGTAGCGAGGCCGTTTGTAGGGGTGCCATCGTCGCTGTTGTTGGTAAACCAAAGATTGTTGGCCGGCACGCCTGAGGGCGTGTCGAAGGCATATTTCAGCCTGTCGGCCAGGGACTTTGACTGTTCCAGGAGGGCGTCCACTTGGGAGGACTGGTTTCAATTTTCAGCTGCAGTCAAATGCCCAAGACACGTCATGTACTCACGTTGTCTGCCAGGCCAGATAGCGGGCCGCTCAGCAGGTCGTAGGCAGAAATCATGCCGCCCAGGTAGCGGATGGTCGTCTCGAACAAGCTGACCTCAGTCGCGGTAGTTGTGTAGTCAATGGTTGGGATGTATTCCAGAATCTGGTTGACAATCTCGCGGTTTTGCATGATCAGCGCAGTGCTCAGCGCGTCCACGGCACTCGCACCCCACATGTTCCTGGAGCTTCGTCAGAACTGCGAATCAAATCAGAATTGTGCGGCGAGGTTACCTGGTATTTCCGAAGCCATTGGAGATGGGATGAAGCTCATCATTGGGGAAAGCATAGGTGTAGTAGCCGTTCCAGGCGAAATTGAAGGCCTCTTTGACAGCGTCGGCTCTCGTTTGGTTCGGACCACCGTACGAGCTGTATTGGCGGGGTTGGTGGGGAACGGCGAGAGCTCCGAGGAGCTGAGGGGCCAGCATAAGCAGTGAAGCGAACGACGGCGCCATGGCGGCGGTTGAGGGGGAGTGATTAATTAACGGATAGAAATCTACTGTCGGAGCTCGCGCACTCTATGGTGTAGCTCTATGCTTCGAAACGAACGGGCAGAGCAGCGGAGAAACGAAATGATGCAGGCACATGTCGGGGTTAAGAACAAAAAAATATTGGGGCATGACGGGATAAGCAGGGGAGCTTAGATTAAGCAAACTGGCTCTTCTGGGTAACATGGGCCACCCATGACCTGGACGGCTGACGTCCTATCGGGGCGTCAGACCGGGATGCAAGTGCTTGACGCGGCGCGTAGATCCACGCGCTGATGATCAGCACGCGCAGGTCGAGGAGCTGCTGGAGCACGCGGTGATGTTGATCAACACGCCGATGGAGGTGGCGTGCCGGCCTGACGCCGTGGTGGCGCGCTTGAGTGCTTAGGCTTGACGCCTTCACGCTGCTCGAGGCTCCTGACTCTGGGGAAGCGACCGGGGGGGGGGGGGGGGGGGAGGTGGAGCTTGGAGCCGAGGCGGGCCATGGAGGCTTGGGCGCTGGTGGGTGAGGTGCATGAAGTGAGCATTAGTGTGAGGGGTGCGCATTATCGATTCCTGCGGTGCGTTGGCGCCGGACGCGGCTGAGCGGGCGGCGGTGAGGGCGTCGACGGCGAGTGCTTGCCTGGACTGCGAGCGCAAACAAGACGGACAAGAAGGAGAGGGAGCAGCGGGCGGCTCTCGGCTGGCGGGCTGGTTAGGCCCAAACAAGCAGGTCGTCAGCGCCCGGTCCACGCGCCCCAAAACGCCATCCCCCAAACCTTATCCCCGCCAAACCGCCCACTCATCACGCGCCCGCCGCCGTCAACTCTGGCGATCGTCAGGGACAGTACCACGGTCGACCACGCTGCCTCCAGGACTCCGCTGCGAAGGTGCATGCGTCCATGGCCGCATCGCCTGCTATAAATAAGCCTAATCCACCGACTCGCCCATTAGGCTCCGCCGGCCACGCTTAACCGCGACTGACTTTCAATGCAATCTCCTTTAAACAGCCCGACTTCTGTTTACTCTCATTCCGTCTTGTCCTCCTCCCGCTGCCCGAACCGGAAAGTCGTGCCGGCAGATTCGGCCATCTGCCTGCAGTTTCAATAAAACCAAACCCCTCTCTTAGCTGCAGGACTGAGTCGCTTTCTCTCGCTTCCGATCCGCTGCCCACGATGCCGTGTGCCCGAGTCCTGCTGCGACGAGTCCAGAATCGACCATCTCCGTCACGTGCGCCATCTGCATGTCTGGAACACCACAAGAACCGAGCTGTCAGTTTCGGGTGACATCATGGGCCTTCGAGTTGCACGACGTCGGCAAGTCCATGGTAGGACAAGACCCAACCAAACATCATGCCCCACGTCTTCTGCCGTCCTCCAGGAAAATCCCCACTTCGAAAAGAAGCTGCGAATTAAGGCCCCGGATATATACAAGCCTCTTTTTGCTTATTTGACAATAACTTTGGTTGATGCAACATCTCAAGGCCCATGTTCTCACCGCTTTGCAAAGCTCCGCGTTTCCCTGGGACCGGGCCGCCACCAGCTCAGTCCCGGTGACATGGGGATCCACCAAGGCCATTTCTTTGTTATACGAGCAAAGCGTACTGGCACCGTTGTGGTCTGGATCAAACGCTGCATTGACCTCCGTAGGGATCCCGCCTGCAAGGCCGCCCTCTTCTACGCATGATTGCTCCTCGTCAAGCATTCACGCAACACAGCGCCCGGATGACCTCGTCTAACCCTTTTCCTTCATGGCTGCTTAACATAGAAAATGACCGAGAGGATCCTGCGCAACTATGCAAGTACCCGAGCTCGCAAGAGCACCACGGTTCAGAACCACTAATCATTGTCTTAGCGTGATACGCTCTGAATTTTTCGGTCTCGTGTGGTTTTGAAAGCAGGAAGAGCTGCCGTCATGCGCTCACTGCGCTGTTATGCCGCACGTGCTCGATATCTTGACTTGAAGGCCTATCTGAAATGAGACGTTGTGGTAATGTCCTCGATCCACCCCGGAACAGCTCGCCAACTTCAAGGTAGCCACATAAACAGCCGAGCAAAATTTCGTATCTCATCATTTTCATTCTCACTCCAAGCCAAAATGTCACCTGTGTCTACCCGCAATTCATCATACGCAGAGACGCATACTGCACAGATATCCACTATTGGGAACCACCCGAGCCAATGCTCTCATTTCCATAAAATCTCTTATTCTGCTGAATTAAGACTTAGGAAATAACGATGCTCGATTTTCGCGAACCGTCTGGGGAGAATGTGTTGCTTTTGTATTCTGCTGCATGGCGAGCTTTGTGAGTTTCTGGACTTGTTCGGTCCTGACGACACGGCATCCGCTGGGACACTCACCGCTCTCGCCCACAGCACAACCACATCCCCCGGCCTTAACAGCTCCACGAACCCCTCCCCCGATCCAGTCGACGCGGTAGTCGTTCACCCCGCCGTGCGTCGACACGTTTGTTGCGCACCCGCCACCCCACCTCTCCATCGCCGCGGAACCGCAAGTCCCAGCCGACCTCGCGCAGGCACGGGCGCGCCTGGCCGGGCTCGAACGGGCCGCAGAGGGCGATTGCGAGGCGGCCGCTGTTCTTGCGGAGCGGGGCGACGATGCTGGCGTCCCACCAGGTGTGTAGTGGCCGGGGCCGCGGTCGGCGCTGCGGAGGGCGAAGGTGACGTTGAGCGGGGTGGTATTGGCGGGGACAGGCTGGGAGCAGAGGTGTGTTGCGGAGAAGGTCGGGGCGCCGCCGGCCGGGTATTTGTCTGGTTTCGATGTGGTGGGTGATTACGTGTGAGTGGTAGAGGGCGAAGGTTTTGATCATGAGGAAGAGCTCGGTGCCTCGCAGACCGGCGGCCATGAGGATGTCGTGGACGGCGTTGATGTCGGCGGGGGAGGCGTTGAAAGCAGCAGATGGGAGGCTGTTCGTCATGATTGTGGGTGAATTGATGGCCCGATGTGTCTTGGGCGTTTGCAGGTTGTGGTGTTACGGATGGGAAGACAATGGTCGGTGGACAGTGGATTAAGGCTTATATCCGAGTTACAAGCTGTGCTCTCCAGCAATCACTTCCAAATATAGTGGACCAAACAACACGTGTTGTGCGATAGGTAGTTTAGCGAGCTCATCACTCACCCAAGTTGGTGATAGTCAGAACTAAAGATAGATAGGTGAGGCTCGGTATATCCACATTGAGATTTCTCATTTTGTAGGTCGACACGCGGGTTCGATATCAAGCATTCGTAGAATACGATCGACTCTCCTATCATGTTCTTGGGCGTTGTTCTCGTTTGAGTTGATGTGCTGTCCTGCCCATAGATCGGTACAAGCAGAAAGTCATGGCCACCATTGCGTCATTAGGTGGTCCTCAGCTGGTTCCCTTTTTTGACTTACCGGACAAACCGGACAAAAAAAGTCTCGCTTCGAGGATACAAGATGTCAACATCTTAACAACCTACTCCTAAACCAAGCACACTCTTGCAAGACCCAGCCTCTACACCACAACTCGTTGGCAACCAGACCTCACCACCAGCACTTCACTCCAAGAACCCCTCCGCCCTCAAGCCCTGCTCCTTCCCCTCCCTCGACTTGATAATCTCCATCAACCGCCACGGCACGTCCAGCTTATCCATCACAATCTCGACAACCTGCACGAGCGACGGGTCCGCCAGCTCCGGATCCGCCAACGCAGCGTCGAGCTCCTGCTTGGACGCGCAGCGGCGATAGCACGTCGCCGGGCTAGGGTGTTGAAAAAGCGGGAGGAGGTGCTGGTAGGAGAGGTTGTTGATATCGTTATACGCTGTTCGCACATCAGTCCCTTCCTTCCGCACACAAAACAAAGGGGAGGGGGGTTTCCTACAGTAGTGCGCGCCGTGAATGATGCGCTCGATGGTGTACCCCTTGTTGTTGAGGATGAAGATGATGGGCCGCGGCCCCTTCTGCTGGACCATCGTCCCGATCTCCTGCACCGTCAGCCCGAGGCTGCCGTCGCCGACGAACAGCAGCGTGCGGCCGCGCGCGGCGTGCGCGTCCGGCCTGCCCTGCCGCTTCTTCGCGGCCGCGATTTCCTCGAGGGCGAGCTCGGAGCCGAGGGCGGCGGGGACGGACCAGCCGATGGAGCCGTAGTAGGCCTGGGAGACGAAGCTGCGTTCCTGTGTCAGTTCTCTTTGTGTATCAGGAGGGAGGGGAGGAGACGGAACTGACCGCACGTTGCCCACCGGGAACGGCACGTCGCTCAGCCCGAACGTGCTCGTCCCCGTGTCCGGAATCACCACGTCGCCGGGCCGCAGGAACGCCGCCACGCGCGCCCACACCCAGTCGTGCGTGATCTGCTGCGCCGGCCACTTCCTGTACGCGTTGGCCGGGTGCGCGGGGTGCTCCGGGCAGTCCTCCAGGCGCGGCAGCTGCGGGATGCCGGCCTGCGGCTTCCAGTCGCCCGGGAGGGCCTCGACGAGCGCTGCGAGCAGCGGTTTGAGGTAGGTGTTGGGGTAATCTTTCCCCTTTATCTTGACGTCGAAGGGGTTGACGACGATGCTGTTGGCGGGGGTGATGGGGCGCGAGAAGGCGCCGGTGTTGGTGTCGCAGGGGAGGTCGCCGAGGAGGAGGGTGAGGTCGGCTTTCTGGAGGGCTTCGTATGCGCCGGGAGCGGCGAACTTGCCGTTCATGGTGCCGACGTAGAGTGGGTTGGACTCGTCAACGATGGCCTTGCCCATGTTGGATGCGTAGACGGGGAGTTTGAGCTTCTCGACCAGGGCGCGCGCTTCGGAGACGGCGTTGTGGCGCTGCGTGAGGGCGTCGACGAAGACGGCCGGGTTGGTGGCGGAAGAGAGCGCAGAGATGATGGCGGAGATGGCGGAGTCCTGGGCGGCGGTGTCTACAGGGTAGGAGATGTCGAGGGGCTTGTCCAGGAGGGATGCTGGGACGTGTTCGTGGGAGAGATCCAGGGGAAGGAAGATGTACACTGGCCGCGATTGGATGAAGCATTCTCGGATGACACGCTGGAAGGATGTTAGGTTCAAAGTTCTCGATTTCCATGAAAAGATGGGGCAAGTTCATGCGTACATCGATCTCTGCAGGTGCTGTGCTGACATCTTCAAGCTCTGCTTCTGCGACACGTGCCAATTTTGACATCTTGCTATAAACCTGCTACTCATCAGCACGGTGACTTTAAACAGTTCCATTACAGAACTCACACTGTGGTCAGGGTCATTGCTGATAGCATGGTGTATCAACATGCGTTGCTTCTGCATCTGCCTCGTAGTCTGGCCAACCACATGGATCACCTTGACCTGCTCGCTGTGCGCACCAGCGACACCATTAAGAGCACTCAACTCGCCTGATAGAGTTAAAAAAAAAACGTTATTAATCCTGGGAAATCCAAGCACTCACCCACGCCATGAGTTGTTACGACAACTCCAGGTACGCCCTTGACGCGGCCATATCCATCAGCAGCATATGCGGCGTTGAGCTCATTTGCGTTTCCGACTGCAAAAGCGTGGTCAGTTTTCGGGACGATTTTCCAGGCTCTTGAATATGACTAACCCCATCTCAGGCCTTGCACTTCGTAGATGTAATCAAGGAAATCTAAATTGAAATCTCCTGGGACTCCCTGATTTGCTGCACGTGAGCGCGTGCTCCCGCGCTGAATCGAGTCGTGTAAAAACTTACGAGGATGGTGTCAACCCCAACTTGATGGATCCTAGGGTTTAATCAGCGTATGGTTCCTATTTGGTTGGTGAATGAGAAGTTCATTACCTTTCCCAAAGGTAGCGGCCAAGCGTAATGGTCGACATGTTGGGGAGTGCGGGGTAGATAGATAGCCGATTGCAGCGGTTGGGGAATGTAAGTGTGCGGGTGGTTGGTCAACAAAAAGGAATTGTCCAGAAGCTGGAGGATGCAGGAGTCTAGATGTATCGAGGTCTGTCTACTTGAGAAAAGGGATGCCAAAAGCCAAGCGAGGACAAGTGAGCAGCCGGCAGGGCGTGCTTTGTACACCAAGGATTGACTCGTGGCGGGAATAGGAATCCCCACGATTAGCTGATAGCCGTGGGCCGAACCAATTGTGTACTCTGCGCTTAGATGGTGGCCTAGTTAGTGAGGGGTATCTCTCGTAATGTTCGCAGGGCTGCGCGTGCTCCATTGAGGAATGCAGCCGCGGGCCTGCCTGCAGCGTCGGCGCCCCCGGCTATCCGCGGCCTTACGTCAGAGACTGCGGGGATCCAGCATCTCCTGCGCACAGTCATGTTGAATATGCAAGAACGTGGTATTATAGCTTTTCGGTTGTCATTGTACGACTATCTGTCATCCTCGTACACATACTAGATAGGGGAATAAGGAACCTTGACCCCAGACACTGTCCTTCCATAGGATTGCGTCAATTCTCCAGAACAGATGTGAAAATTAGATGAGTCTACAACCTGCCACTCGACTGAGCCTTCTTCTCGTCGAAAGTAGCCAATCTGAAATCGTACGAAACCTCAAAATCCGCCTGCGCATCACCCGACCTCGGCTTGAACTCAATGATCAACGAATCTTTCACTGCGAACACGGAGTCGTTCTTCAAGTACTGGTCACGGCTGTCAAACACCTGCGTCACAATAGGCTTGTAGCCCGGCGCCGAAACCTACACGCAGTTAGTGATTCGTCGTTCAGATTTCCTGGGGGTGAACACTTACGATAAAATGGATATGCGCCGGCCTCATAGGATGCCTATCCAAGGCCGTGAGCAGCGCGCCTGCCGGGCCATCATATGGGATGGGGTAGCTGACAGGCCTCAGGCAGTAGAAGTCGTACTCGCCGTCCGGGCCGGTAGTAAAGCGACCGCGCAGGTTGAAGTCGGGCTGCTCGGGGTCCTGCTGCTCGTACAACCCGTTCGGCGCAGTGTGCCACACGTCGAGCTCTGCGTTCGCAATGGGCTTGCCAGTCGCGAAGTCCACCACCCTGCCGTGCATCCAGGTGCGGTCACCGTGCTCTCCCTCCTTGCCCTGCACAATGTTGCCGCCCATGGGGTACTTGGGCGCGTCTTTCCGGTAGAAGGGACCCAGGATCGCTGTGGCGGTGGCGCTGTCGTTTGCTTCGGCGGCGAGCTTGAAGGTGATTTCGTCGACCAGGGATTCGAGGCCGAGGACATCGCAGACAAGCTGGCCCTCGTTGCGGCGGTCGTTGGACATGCGGCCGGCTTCGTTGATCTGACAGACGTTAGTTCCTGCGTTCACGCATGTCGGATGTGCTTCCATACCAGCTCCACGCCCTGCATCCATTCGTCGACGGTGAGCTCATTCTCGCGGGCCCAGTCGTGCAGATGCTGGATGGCACTGCCAATAACCTGCCTTGTCCGTGCCGACGCCTTGGGGCCGGTAGCGTTGATGACGTTCTGGGTGAAGTTGGGGTCGAAGCGGTGGGTGGCCTTTGCGGCGCCGTTGGTACCGTTGGCAGCCATGGTGCTGTTGTTGCGGTAGTAGGACTGGAGTGCGAGGAGGAGTAAGAGCGAGTTGGCGGTGGTGGTGAGATGAGGGGTAGCTTGTTGGAGGTGTGAATTGGGGTGGCTGCGAGTGGCCAGCTTATATTCTTGATCTCCCAGGGTTGATTGTTAATGCTCCCCCCATGAATAGACGGATGATCCACCTAGACGCCATCGCGGGGACTGGCCGCGGGGCTGCAGTCCTGCTGTCGGGAGGGCGTCGGATAAGGGTTAGAGTTATCGGATAGCGCACGCATAGTGCCCAGCTTCTGCGCTGCCGCACTGTTGCGAAGCTAGGTCGGCCGAGGCGACAACACGGAGGAGCCGGGGAGCGACACACGGAGGCGGCAGCCGGTGAAAGCAAGTCGGGAGCGTGTCGTCTGATATTTGAGCTCCGGGTCGGCCACGCGGGGCTGCAGTCGCACGCGGATGAGCTCCGTCGCGCGTGCAGAGGGCTGAGGAACAATTCCGCAGTGGATGCAGTGCCGTAAGATCTACCTGCTAGAAAGGGGCAGCGTGCCTCAGCGCGTGCAAAAGGTCGTCGCTGCTGAGAGCTGGTCGCGTCGGCGAAGCTCACGATGCGCGCCCCAATGGGTGCGTGTGCAATGCGGCTTATGTAAAGCGCCAAGCCCTTCCGCCGCGACCTCACTCCAACTGCCCCAAGCTGCACCCAGCCCATCGCGAGAAGCTCGACCCTCCCATATCTCGACGCAATGGCTTCTGGCTTTGGCCTCAACGGCGGTACGCCTCCTCCCCCGTCCAATTGCCCTGCTCCCATGCCTCTCCGGCCCCTGCCGCCTCGACGCAACCCGGTTCTCCTTCACGCTCTCCTCCGATCGACTCCATACCGCCCGCCCGCGCCCTCGCAACGCTCGCTTCGCCGCTGTCCGTACCTCTCATGCTGACGCACCCTGCTGCTCACCACAGGTCCCTCCCGCTGCTTTCCCTTCTGGCAGGAAGTCCTCGCCTGCTACGTCACCAACAGCAACGCCGACAACACCGCGGGCAAGGCCAAGTGCCTCGCCACGCTCGACGACTACTACGAGTGCCTGCATCACAAGAAGGAGGTACGCTATCCGATCACACCACCCCGTCGCCTCGGCATGGATGCGAAACCTGAGTTGCGAACCCGAGCTGGTTGAAACCTTGATCACTGATAGGGTTTGAACTCTACAACAGCACGCCAAGACTTTCGCCCTGCAGGCTGCCATCCGCAAGGCTGAGGCTGAGAGCGGTCGTGGAGATGGGCCCAAACCTGAGGAGGTGAAGACGCTCGGCCTGCTGCCGGGCGGTCCCACGGAGAAGAACCTGAAGCCCGGCCTCATCCCCACGAAGGGCCCGTCCCTTTACTGAGTGCGATGGTGGAGATGGAAGGCATACAGGTGGTGGGGAGATAAACTAGCGCCAATTGAAAGAAAACACGGCTAGAGATGACAGCCAGGAGCCCGGTGCTGGGTCCGAAAGCCCTTGTGTACATGATATCCGACGAATCCATGGCATATGGAAAGCAATACTGAGACAATTTCACAAGTTTTGATTGCAGCAAAAGGCTCTGGTGGCGAGTATGCATGCCATGCGTTTTCGTTGTCTTGTTTATTCAACATTACAGTTCGCGGACAATAATGCGTCAAAGGGTAATCTTACTCGCAAACCCAGGCAGACGGTACTCCTTTCGCGGAGTTCCACGTTGTGAATTGACATCCTCGATGATACCCGCATCGTTCACGCAGAGTGCAGCCCATCTTCCGATACGGTTCGCGTACCGATCACTCAGTACCTCGATCACGCTCACGCTTTCAGAACCGCTGCTTCTAGCTTGCATCGAAGGGGCCTTGGAAAATGATTGTTGTGTGGCCGCATCCTGCCGAATCAAAGGTTGCGTGGTGATAAGGAGATGTAGATCAACATGTGATGGAAGTAGTGGAGAAAGAGCTGGCTGTAGGTGTCCAGCGGATGCAAAGATCGACGCATACGGATTTTTCATGTGAGTGCCACCACAGCCTGGAGATTGGTTTTTGGAGGGAGGGATGCTTGGAACATTTATAGCGGCGTTTATGAGGATGGTGCTGAGGTTGTGCGATCTCGTGACTTGGGATAGCGAGCGCAGGAAAGATGTCAAGAGGGCGGAAGCTGAAGCGGTCAGTTATTGGTCTAAGCGAAAAATCTGGCTAGCGCGTACCTTGGACGTAGTTTGTTTTCATCATTGGGCTGACGACGTGTGTAATGTTGTCAACTATGATCATGCCGACTCTCCCATTATCCTCCGAACTCCGCGTGATATCTTCTGCTCGCTGTGCGTCCACAATCGGCACCTCTTGGTTCACTTCTTCCTCCAGCGGTTCTGGTATGTCGTCAAATAGCATCACATCGTCCCCATCTTCCTCATCGTCACTGTCAGGAATTGTACTCCTTATTCGGTGCAACTTTCGGTTGCTCTCTTGGCGTTGGGGCTGTTGCTGGGGTTCAGCTCTTGCAGGGGCCGGCTTTGTGTGCGTTTCCTCCTTGCGCTCTAGACCGCGCTGCTGGCTCTCCAGATTTTCTCGAATTTCAGAGACTGCTTCCACCATTCCCAAAGCATCGAATACGCGCATGATCTTGACTCTATCGAGGATTTCTGCTGCTGCTGCCTCTTGGTCTTCTTCCTTGGTCGTGTTGGAACCATCTGGAAGGCGCCGGAGCCGGGAAATGATTGTGTTGTATAGTCTGAGGACATCGAGAGTCCCAGTTGCGTCTATCAGAACGGCTTGACTTGTGGTTGAACTTAGAAGATGGGTGACTAAGAAGGCAAAAGCAAGCTGCATTGCATTGGTGCATTAGAGAAAGTACCAGCCATATTTTGTAAGAAAGCAAGACGAGTCAGACGCGGAAAGGAATTGAGAAGAGATAGAGAGCTTACGCCAGTCTTGCCAACGCCTTTCTCGCCGGTAATGCATGTCAAGCCTCCGAAGCCGGGATCAACGCCTCCCCGAAGAGCATCATCGATTTCTTGAGGCCCGCAGCCGAATCGTTGCGGTTTCTTGTCATCCCCACTGGAACCTGGCTGGAAAAGCGAGGTGGCCGAAATCGGCTGTATGGTGCTGGCAAGTGACATTTAAAGACCAATCAGATCATCCGGTCTATTTGGCAGGTTGGAGTAGGTTGATGGGAAGAGGCGAACGTAACAAAACGACGGCGCAGTCCTTACGCGGACCAGCTACCCGGCGTGACATCTGGATGCGGCGGACTAGCGTGCCCATTTGCGGCCTAGCGCAACGCGTCGTATCTTCTCGTGTTCGTTTCCATCTCGCCTCAACACCAAATCATGACACAAGCGGTTGGCAATTTGTTCTTTCTTCCAAATCCAGATTACAGCGATCGCGATTGGATCCTTGCTAAACGCCCAAAATGTCCCCGACCCTGATACCTGACCATCCGCGTGGAGAAATGAAACCAGCTCACGAACGAACGCATCCCAACCGATATCCTTATCCAATCCAACAAATTTTCCCTACGAATACACTCAGAATGAAAAAGTTTCAGGAGGTCCAGCCTTCAATCATCCACCCCAGCTTCCAACTCAATACGGAGACTTCGTAGCCATCTCGTAACTCGGCGGCGGAGGTCCCTCGCCGCTATGCTCTTGAGCCACGAGTTTCTCGATCTGGACGCAGAACGCTGTTAGGAAGAAGCCCTTTTTTGCCGATGCCAATGTCGCTTCCTCCCCCATCTCAACACGAGCTCCGCGACGACGGGGGAGTAGGCATTTGATGCGAGGAGCCAGAACGTACCGAAATGTTAGCCGGGCTGGGCAGGGCCGGGAAGTCCTGGTACATGTCGACCGGCTGGCGCAGCGGCAGCCACACCGTGCCGGGGCGCGACGAGTGCGGCGACTCGTACGTGAGGCCGAGTGTGATCTCGAGCTCGTACGTGCGCGACACGCCGCACACGTGGAAGCTCGGTGTCACCGACGGCGGCACCGCCTTGAAGCGCCACAGCGCCGGCGGCAGCGCCATGTGCGCGCCGATGCCGTCTTCTGGGTAGCCGATCGGGATGTCGAGGTTGCAGTTGCTCGTCACCACCCACGTGTCGACTTTCCGGCGTGTTGCCGCCTGCGTTTGGATTTGCGTGTAGCCGATGAGGGTGATCTGGAAGCTTTGGAGGTACAGCTGGCCGGAGAAGGCGTTGACTTTACGGATGGTGATGTCGAGCGGGATGTCGTGGTTGCAGAAGATGATGGCTGGTTTGGGGAGACGTGCATCGACGAGTATGGATGCCAATTCGCGATCCGGGGCTGCTGTTCGAACCATATCCGGGAAGTATTCGTCATCTGGAGAGACGTCCGACGTTTCGACAACTCGTTGCAGGTCGAACTGGTGTTGGTGTTTGACGCTGGTCAAGCGTGGCACCGGATCCCATGCTTGTTCAATGGGGCGGAAGTTGAAGTGATAAGTCTAAAGCACGCTGTCAGCGCATCCCAATCGGGCAGTGAGGAGTCATGGCTCACAGTGTGCAGGTTGTCCTTAAAGAGATCCGGCCGTACTGCTGTAGCTTTGATGCTGTATGCAATCTCGACCTCGTCCGACACTTGCATGAAAGACGGCGGAAGCCCCCTTTCCTTGTGGGTCGTCGATGCCCGGGTAGGTTGATTCCGCGACCCGGCATCTTTCTCGGAAGGTTTGTTCTTCCCGCATGTTGTCTTCGTCGGCAACTACATCGAGAGGATTAGGCGAACCGCCATTACGCCAAGGAAGTAAAACCCACCTTGAGCTCAAATGGAAAGTCGTGCTGTCCAGCACTCAACGTCATGGCACTCCCCCAAATCCCTTTTCGGACCTGCCCCGGCGGCAGTAGGGTCTGAGACAAGCGGAGAAACTTGACCACTCGAATTGTTAGCAGCTGACCCGGTCTGTTTGGAGTCCGGAAATACCTCGTGCTTGTCATGGTATGGCCTCCATGTGTCCGTGTCTATATCATTTTCGGACAACAAAGACGTCTTGATGTACCCTCGGAGTTTGACATCCACGCTTGTGACGCTCGCTTTCTTCCGCACATCCAATATTACCCTACCGGTGACGGTATCTCCGGTGGTTACCACCTCGCTATGTGGGTCGAGAACGATGCGGATATCCATGGCTTCCGTGAAGAGAGTAGATGTTATCGATTTCTGTGGCGTTCACGGCACCAGGCAAACATTCGCTTATATATGTTCTATGTGTTCGGCATAGTTCGTGTCTTTCGACTGGATCCGGCATCACCGTCGAAGCCATGTTGGCGGAACGTACAATCAGTGAGATGTCCATTTTCGTGCGGCCTCGATTGGAATACGGTTTATCCGCTTGCCAAGACTCTTGTACGGCGCAGTGGATGGCTAGACTCTCGGTCAAACTGGATACTGAAGGCGTGTGGAACGATTTCAATGGCCGGCCTTTCGGCGGGTAGCTCTTTCAGGTAAGACACAGCCCTGGCGAACACCGCCTCTGCAGGCCCATAGGGCGCTCGCTAAGAAACCGGGGCCCACGCAGACCGTGAAACACCGGCATTGGCGTGTTCTGGTGTGATGAGCCCGTAGGGCTGGCGGTTTTCGGTGCTTCTCGGAGGTCCCGACCGCATTGGGTCGGACTCTACAGCGTTTCCGAACCGACTCAGCCAAGTACATGAAACGACATCTTCCCAAGTTTTGCGCTGCGCAAAACACCGCCACATGGTCTGCCCCTTTCGCAATCTAAAAATATTCGTTCCCGGGCGTACAAATTGGGCGGCGCCACAGTTTGATAGAATTTGGCAACGGCATCAATGTTGTGCGCGACTCCACAATCCGAAGTTACGAACCCAGCGGTGAGTAGTTTCGTCCTCAATTGCCCTGTCGGAACCTTGGGACCGTGATTCGCATAAGCTAGACGATCTTCTCGGCAGCTAACTCGAGTCTCAGTGTGATCTTTGCCACTCGCGAAAGGTGAATCCTGGTTTTCCCGTCATTCCCTTCCCAGCCGGACAACACCGGACTCACGAACAACACCGTCTATACGTGCAAAACTCTTGAATTTTCACTGACGGCGTCTCCACCCATTAGGTCAAATGCGACCGAAACAATCCTTGTGGCAACTGCTTGGACGCCAATGTTTCATGCCAAAGGGTTCGGTCCAAACAGCCTCAACCCCGAAACAGGCCAGTTCCGAAGCCGACGTAGGTTTCCGGCCCATCACGATCTTGGTCCAATGGTCTAGCTGACTCGATGGCCGTGATGGAAGGCAGGAGCAAGTCAAACGGCTGACGGACCGGGTCGCCTATCTGGAAGATTTGGTCCAATCCGATGATATGCCACGTCGGCTGTCCACCGCACACAGTGCTGGATCTCTCGACAGTCACACGGCAGTCTCTCAAGAAAAGTCAAAGGCAGCATCGCCGTATGGGAATAAGCTTACTGTGGCCGATAACGAGAGCCACCGGAAACGGAGTCACTCATTGGGCGCCAAAGATGAGCCGTCCTCGAAGAAGCGGAAGGCCGAATCAGAGTTCAGCCCTCTGGAAAGTATACGTCCTATGAGTACGCCGCAGTCACCATCTACTGTTGAGGCCCAGTCCTATATCCAACAAGAGCTTGAAGCTGCAAAAGATCTCAGTAGCACGAGACGTACGGTTCTCCGGTCCATCGGAGAACTGATCAACCAACTCCATGGAAGAGTGAAAGTAACTATCGGGGCACGTACGGACTTCAACACCACCGGCACAATTCTCCAAGATATTCATTACCCGCCGGTAGAGTTCCTTTACTGGATGCTGAAGGGTAAGAGCTGCCTTTCTGAATCCAGTACAGGGTCGCTGATTACATTGCAGAAATAAGAAGCAACAACCTAGGATTTCATGTGTCGTACTTTGTGAAGCATATATCTCCCAGATCATTGGAGAAGATGGGCATTGCTTTGGTACATCAACAGGAGGACCAAGAGACTCTCCTACTTTACTCTATCTGTGTCAACTCCATCGCCGCCAAATTCCTCAATACAATCATCTCTGAGGAGAGTGACAACGAAATGGCGCAGGAGGTTCGGGTGGCTATTGCGAAGTACAACGCCAGCGCCGAGCTCGCTATGAGCCGCATTCCTCTGCTGGCTTCTTCGTCTCTTACTCTCCTTCAAGCTCTCCTCTGCAGTGTACGTAAACCATCATGTAGAATTACCCACAAGTTGTCTGACTCCATTTTCTCTAGGCATTCATCTGTCAAGGCCAAGGCGACACAGCAGCCTGCTGGACGTTCACATCCGCCGCCTGCAAGACATGCATGGACTTGGGCCTCCACACGGGCAGAGGTGATTTCTGGGATCCCCAAGCCGAAGACAATGAGCTGTATTACTGCTTTGTGTGGTGCTACATGCTCGACAAGAGCTTTTCCATGAACCTCGGTCGTCGCGCATGCCTATTGGACACCGACCTTATCAACAGCACCGAGTCGATATGGGTTCATGCGCCTGTCAACTTGCTCACCATCTACCTCGAGCTTGCCCGGATACAGTCTGTTGTGGTATCCGATCTTGTGTATAAGGTCACGGCAGAGAATAGCACCGAGCAGTCACAAAAGTCAGCTCTCATAGCCAAACTCATCCAGCAAATGCATGACTTCAAAGATGAATTGGATGGCGTAGGTTTTGCCTATTGAAGCGCAGCAGCGTTCTTGCCAATGCGAGGATACCAGCTAATTTTTTACAGATGAGAAAAACCCCTGAGAAGTTCCGAGGTCTTTACATGGAAAGCGAATTGCAAGCACTCGAGTTCTCATACTGGTCCGTCATGACGGCAATTCGGCGTTGCGAACGTACCAGCAGCGGCAGCAAGACATCTGTTGGTGAGGGCTGTCTAGAGGCCGCGCGATCCGCCATCTTGTCACTGCAATCACTGCAAAAGTCCCAGCCCTTCAGCAACGGAAAGACCAAGATGAGCTTCGTCAACTGGTGAGCCTCCGAAATCCCACAAACCGAGCTACAGTCTGTGCCTTGCTAACACAGACCTCTCCCGTGTCCAGGACGCTCCTCTTCTACCCCCTCACTCCCTTCTTCGTCCTCTTCTGCAACGTCGTCGCGACCTCCCACCGCCCCGACTTCGCCCTCATGAAATCCATGACCGACGACCTCGCCGAGCTCGCCGACCACAGCCCCTCCATCGAGCGCCTGCACCGCCTCTTCACCGTCTTCCTCAGCCTCGCCGAGCCGCTCCTGGACGAAGACATCGACGAGGGCGCAACCGAGCCGAACGGCCACGCCACGCCGTCGACCCGCCGCCGCCAACACCGCCGCCAGCGCAACAGCCACGGCCAGGCCCTCGACATGTACTACAAGCTCAAAGAGTCCAGCAAACCCAAGCCCGCCGCCCGCTCCTCCCGCCGCCACAACAACCCCACCTCCAACCCCGTCCCGCCCAACAACCAAGCCGCCCTCCCCCCGCCCTGGGACGCCGGCCCCTACACCAGCACCTTCCACCTCTCCGACCTCTCCACTCCCGTGCCGAACACCACCACCACGACGAACCCCGGACCCACGGCTGCAGCAACAACGACAGCAACGATCTCCCCGTCGCCGGCGCCGTCGTCGAGCCTGTCGCACGCGGGCTCGTACGCGATGAACTTCTCGCTGCCGCCGGAAGCCACGGCGGCGCCGGGCTGCGGCGGCGACGTGCCGTTCTGGGAGCTGTTTGACGTGCAGCCGAGCCTGGATTGGCTGGATGTCGATCTGGGGAGCGTGATTGGGGGGGAGGGGGCGGATGGGTTCGGGGGCGGTGCGTGATGGCGGCGAGGGAGAGGGGGCGGGCTGCTGGCGGCCGGCGTTTGGGGGGACGTGGAATTGTGTTGTTTGGATGAGGGGTTGAGGATGGGTTTACTGTCTTTTCTGCGATGTTTGTTTCGCTTCGAGTAGATACACCGAGTTCTTTTGAAATGCTATGAGTTTTTTTTTTAGTTTTTTTTCGCAGTCATGCTGGTCTCTCATTACAGAGTTGTACTGCAGCCGATGGTCAATCCCAAATATGAGATTCCCACCAACGGCTCGGGAAAGAGTCTACGTTATGCTTGTATAGGGAGTAGAAGGGTCCATCCAGACGTAAGTACATTCTAATGTCACCAAGTCATCCAAATAAATACTTCTACTCCCCATGAAGTTACATTTCTTAGATGGCATTGAAGTTAACCACCGGCTGCGATAGTCCCCCGTAGACATGCAAAAGACAGTCTTGCGGGGATTTGGAGCGCCTGCCCGGAAAGGCAACTTCATGCCTGAGGCACCCCGGGATTACTCAACACTTCTGCACCGCCAAACGTTTGACCGACTGCTCACCCGCGGAATCCATCCGTTTCTCCTCCTTGTACGGTTGATTACGATGAAAGTGTAGAGGGAAAGCATAAACCCCCCCCCCCCACCCGACACCTCGATCCGAGCCCTTCATGCTTCAATCCGCGCGCTCCCATACTTTGCAAGGCCAAGAAACACTCTTGCCCCGACCTTCGGACCGCCGCACCCCTTTCGGGAAGCGCTTCGGCGCGCCGATCCGAGTCGAACCTTCGCCATACTTTCGCTCCTACAAAGGGCAAAACGCACGATAAACTCCAAGATTGCGTTATGAAGGTGTTTGTCGGTACGGCGCGGTACGGTCGCTGTGTTGCCTAAAGGGGATACCAAGGTTCTTAAGCTTATGTTGACGACGGTGGTGGTGGTGTGTGGCGGCTGTGTTGAGCGGCGGGGCGCGGGGGGGGGGGGGGGGGTTTGGTGGATTTGTACGTACAACGACACCTGATCTACTTGGCAAGTTGAGGGCCGGGGCCCTGGTGTAACTATCCCCCCCAAGACCCTTTTTCCTTGCCTGTTCGTGCACGCGGGATTTGCTCGGCCATGCCCCGATGACCCGGTTGCGCGAATTTGGGCATGTCATTGCAGCAGATGGATTCATACGCAGCTAACCTCAAACGCTCTTTGAAAGTCGTTCGGTTGTGTAGAAGATTTACGCTGTAAAAGCTGTCACCTGAAAGATGAGAGCGTTGAATCACATATTCTCCAGTCAATGCAATCACAAGCTCGGAAAGACCAATCCAGTGCATCGTCAAAGAATTCATTATATCATTACCTCCCCCATCGCATCATTACGTAGACAATCCAGAAGGCATCATGCCATATCTGCTATTCAACCACCCCTCCGTATTTACCTCCTCAGATATCTAAATCCGCGCTGAGCGGCAAGTTCCTCGACGAGCTTCCCACATACACCGTCTTCGGGTACTCTGAAATGACCCAGTTCTGGCTGACGGTGTCCCAGTTGCTGAGGTCCCTGCGGGTGACGTCCACACCAAAAACGGCGGTGGCGCCGGGAGCAATGGTGTAGCGCTCGAAGCCGCGCAGCTGGACAACGGGGTCGTTGGGCCCGCCGAGCGAGACGTACAGCTGGGGCACCTCGTCGCCCTCGACGTCGCCGGTGTTGGTGACGGAAGCCGTGACGGTGAAGAGCACGTCGTACAGGGCTGGGTTGCCGCCGGGGGCGCCGCCGGCCGGGATCTTCGGCTGGGGAGAGCCGTCGAGGGCGCCGTCGGGGATGTAGGATTCGTTAGGCAGGCCGTACTCGACCTCGGAGTCGTTGTTGGCCTCGGCGGCGTCGGTCGAGTTGAGGTACGGGTAGATGTAGAGCGGGATGGGGCTGACGTCGGGCGGGAATTGGTAATCGGCGAGGTCGGTGCTGAAGTTGCCGAGGACGGGCGCGGCGGTGGTGTTGCCGCTGGTGGGCGTGTACTCGGAAACGGTGTGCTTGACGACCTTCAGGTCGGAGTAGGAGAAGGTGGTGTAGGACAGACCGAAGCCGAACTCGTAGATGGGAGTGACGTTGCGCTTGTCGAAGCCGCGGTAGTCGATGAAGACACCCTCCTTGAAGTTGTCCTGAGGAGCGTTCTCGCCGTTGTTGGGCTCGTACAAAAGCTCAGTGCCGTAGTCCTCACGCTTGGCGCCGAAGGTAAAGGGGAGCTTAGCACCAGGGTTGACGCGGCCGTACAGGATGTCAGCAAGAGCGTTGCCGGACTGCTCGCCAGGGAGACCGGCCCAGATGAGGGCGGTGACGTTGGGGTTGTCGTTGAAAGCACCGAGCTCGACGGGGCCCACACTGTGGATGATGACAATGGTGTTGTTGTTGACAGAAGTAACGTTGCGGATCAAAGCCTCGCCGTCGTGCCAGACAGTAAGGTTGTTACGGTCACCAATGTTGCCGTCGAAGTTGATGTAGCCCTCACCACTGTCGGAGTTGACAAAGACAAGAGCGTGGCTGACCTGGGCAGCGAGGGCATTGACCCTGTCGTAGTTCCAGTCATCAGTGACCCAGTCAATGACACCGTTGTTCTCGTAGACCTCGTTCAGAATGGCAGTAAGAGGAGAAATGAGGTACGGGAAGTTGGCCGTTCCAGATCCCCAGCCCATGGCGAGGGTGCCGTTGGTGCAGCCGCGGTCATCGCAGCCGTTAGGGCCAGACTGCGAGTCGCCAGCATCGCTACCGAAAACGCCGAGGAGCTTCTCCTTGCCAGTGAGAGGGAGAGTGCCGTTGGCGTTCTTCAGGAGGACAGTGGACTTGGCTGCGGCCTCACGAATGTTCTTGGCGTGGTTGGCACGGACGTTGACGTGCTGGTTGACAAGGCCGAAGTTGGCCTCACCGCCGGCGTTAGCATAGCCGTAGGTGTCAAGGGTCCAGGAGTTGAAGTTGGTAGGGCGGTAGTTCTTGTCGCGGTTGGCGTAGAAGTAAGCGGACATGATACGGGTGGCAGCATCGTCGATACGCCACTCAGGAACGGTGCCGTTGACGACAGCAAGAGTCAGGTTGGCACCCCAGAAGGCGGCACCGGTGCTGAAGACGGTGTCGCCGGGCATGGCCATATCCAGACCAGCCAGGGCGGAGCCAACACCGGAGTGCTGGGCCTGCCAATCGCTCATGACGAAGCCTTGGAAGCCGAGTTCGCCCTTGAGGATGTAGTTCAAGAGGTGGGAGTTCTGGCAGCCATAGCTGTTATTAATCTGGTTGTAGGAGCACATGATAGCACCGGTTCCGGCCCTGACAGCGTCGGCGAAAGGCCAGAGGTACAACTCGTGCAGAGTGGCGTCATCAATGTTGGAGCTCAGAGACTCGGTGATGTTTACGCCGAAGCCCTGAGCCTCGGGGGCCTGACGGAAATGCTCCTGCTCGTTGAGAATGTAGTGCTTGGTGCAGGCGATGACGCCGGCATCCTGGATACCCTTGATGGTTTCGGCAACAGCGATACCAGAGAGGGCGGGATCGGGACTGAAGCCTTCCCAGTTGCGACCACCGGTGGGAGTGCGTCCCAAAGGACCAACGACGGGACCAAGCAGAACGTCGACACCCTTGCCAGCAAACTCAGAGCCCTGGTCGTAACCTCTCTGGTACCAAAGGCGGCGGTCGAAAGAGGCAGCAATGGTGCCGCCAGACGTGAAGGCAGAGTTGTAGTCGGCTGTTGAATGGTTAGACAGTGGTAGCTCGCGGACGGGGAGGATATTTCGTACTAAAGCGGATACCAGTGGGCGAGTCTTGCATGCACAGAGAGTGGAAGCCCAGACGCGGAATGGAACCAACGTTACCAACACAGGGACCTCCCTCCCAACTTTCAGTTTGTCAGCAGCTGGGCGGAGTAGATGTTCTGGGGAGATTGGAGCGCACCCAACACCGGTCGTGAGGTTGACCTTCTCGAGGAGGGTCAATTGCTTGACGAACTCCTGGGCCTTTGCGTGTGCTTGGGCCCAGTCTCCGTCGGCATCTATCCACGGCGAGGGATAGAAGGGCGGCGAGGTGGCGCCCCAGAGGGCATCGTCGGGGCTTGAATCGTTGAGAGCCTGGAAAATTCTCAGTGCAACTGCTCTCTCGCAGGACTTGGGTCTAGAGAGAAGAATGTGTGTACATGGAGCCTTGAATGGCGAGGGGAGGCAATTGAGGAAAGCGGTGGCAGGCGGGAGTTGGTGTTGCGGCGTGAGGAGCAGCAGGGCAACGTACCTGAGAGGCCACAAGCGGCGCGGCTGCGAGAGCAGCAGTGGCCGTGGTGAAGCGCATTTTGGCAGACTGGACACGCTCTTGTCGACACGGGACGAGGGATCGGCTCCTGGCTGGCGAAATCAAGATGGCGGACAAGGGCGGCTTTATATTTTAGGCGGGAGGGATTCGATGACTTCAGCAGCGACATGGGTAGCTTGGGAGCTGTGCGGCTAGCGGGGAAACCATGCTCGCGGCAGGCAAATGTTCCTGCTGATCCTGCCAGCCAGCCAAGCGGCCAGCCGTTGACGAGGCGACTCCACTCCCGGCCTCTGCTCAGCCGGCCACTGCCATTGAATGATGCATCTCGCCATCCGTGAGCGCTCTCGGGGGCCGCCAGCCGGCTTCCCGCCAGCACCGCCAGCGAGGGGCTGCCAGAATCAGCAAGGTACTGCCAGAACTCCCTTGGTCAGCCAGCCCAGCCGCGTGAAACAGACTGACTGAATGCTCTTCCCAGCCTTACCTGCTCAATGCTCTCCTTCCACGCTCTTCCGTCACGGCCCAACGCGAGCGGCCATGCTTGTCGGTCGCCACGGCCGGCCAAGCAGCCGTGACGCTCGCGCGGGCTGCGGGCTGGTATTGCTCCCCGCTCGAAGCAGCAATACCGCCGCCCTCCGCCTCCACGAGCCCCAGATCGCTGGCGCTGGCTAAACATCGGCCCTCAGGAGAAATTCTGGAGGTGTGGGGACGCCTCTTGCGCCTCAAGCCGCGCTCCAAGCCTGCAGCCCGTCAGCCATCGTTGCGGGGTCGGCGTTGCACTCCATCGTCACATCTGGAGCCTCGAAAGCCATGTAAGCAGCGCTGCAGTGGCGGGCCGGGTGAGGTGATGTGATGGCCCCAGAAGTCGCAATCTGTGCATCCCACATCCCACACCGGCTTTTTGGCTTCCCCTGCTTCGCCGGCCCCGGATTCGGCGCGCACGACCCCAAAGAACCATCTCCGCGCGCGGCTCTTCGCCAAACCATCCCGTCATCCCGCTGCTGCTGTCGCCGTGGCCGCATCATCGCCTGCCCTCACACTACCTCACCACTTCTTTCCACGCGAACACGAACGTTCCCACTGCGGGTCAGCAATAAACTCTTACCATCCACCATCGCCGCTTGGCACCATCATGCCATCGCCCCGTCGCGCGCTACTCCAACTCCGCCCCGTCCGTCATCCGGGCGCCACGCCCGCAGCATTGCCGTCCGCCGGGCATAGCGCGCTGGTGTTGACCTTCAGCACAGCTTTCCCCGCGGCGAGTCCCGCTTTCCTTCCGCCTTAGCCCCTGCCGAATGGACTTGCCGCATCGAGTCGCGTCGCCCCCGCGGCTGAACTCCGCTTCCGTGCTGACTCGCTCGCCCTCACGATGCAAAGCGAAAAAAAAAAAAATGCCGCGCTTGATGCCTTCTAGAATTTCCCTTTCCGCCCGAATCCCGTCCGATCGTCCGCTCTGCCGACCTCGTCACGGCACCTCCCAAGACTCCGAGAACAAAGTTGGCGTGCCGTCTTACTCGCAGCCATGCGCGGCCTGAAGAAGATTAATTAAGCATAGGGCCGCGGCCCGGAAAATACTTACGTCGAGTAGCCGAATGTCAAATAGTACTGCCGTGGCGCCGTCCTTTGATCATATTTCAATCTCCTGCCTGTCTACCCGGAACCCGCGGCTCTTGACCATCCTGCTGACTACATGACGCGGACTGTCACTGACTAGCTCGGCCATCAGGGATTCAGAATCATCTACTCCTGATCCGGGCCACTTGTGCACTTTACAGCCCAACGCAAGAAAGACGGACGCAGTTTTCTCCAGGGTGGTTTCCCGCAGAATTTCCCGCTTACCACGCACCCCTACTAGTACCATGCCTCGATTGTATAAAATCAGGAATCCTCCATCCAGGCCATGCCACCATTAACTCCCTCATAGATCCTCCCACTTGGCCCCAGATGAATGTGCGATACACCAGGATGGTAACTACCACCTGCCCCCATCCTCGCGCGCCAGCCTTCCTCTCCAGTCGTGAAGTCATACGCCGCAACGTACCAAACGTACTGCCCTTGGCTCGCCAGTTCCTCATCCTGCGTATATACATAGAACAACCCACTCCCCGTAGACAGCGTCGTCATCTGCGTAGCCCTCACCAGCAGCTCCCAGGCAAAACTGCAGACCCCATCCTCCGACACATCAATCCGTGCAACCCCGGGCGCCATGCCGCTGAAATCATTCTGCGGCCCGTTCACGTCGCTCCCGCCCTCGAGCGAGAATGGCGAGTTGTAGCAGTTCGAAATCATAGCGCTATACGTCTCCCCGTCGTAGTACGTCGTCAAGCTCGCCTCATTCGCGCTCGCGTTAGGCGCGAACAGCGGGTACGCGCACACCAGCGCGCTCTCGCCCTCGCCAACCCCCCCCTTCCGGTTGTCTGTAGACCAGCAAGTTCACCCGCTCGTCCGCATTGTCCGTGATGGCGACGTACTTCTCCCCGAGGAGGCCGACGCTCGACCCCGAGCCGCGCGACAGGCCGCCCGGCTTGACCGCGCTGCCGGCGCTGTACGTCTCGTTGTAGACCACCGCCACGCCCCCTGCGCCGTCCGCTTGCACGGCGTAGAAGCTCCCGGTCGCGTTGGCGCCGTCCCGCGCCCCCGCCGGCCCCGTCACGACGTACGCCGTGCGCCCGTTGACCGCCATCCCGTTCTCGACGAGCGCGTCCGCCAGCTCGAGCGCGTGCACGACGCCGCCGTCTCCCCCGGCCGGCACGTACGCGATGCTCGAGCTGTTGGTGCCCGGCACCCCCAGCAGCGGCGTCGACGTCGTCGTGAACCAGAGGTTGTCGGCGCCGTCGAAGCCGACGGTGACGATGAGCGAGCCGGGCGCGAGCGTCGCGGAGACGTCCCACTCGCGCGCGATGCGGAAGGTCTGGGCGGAGGGGATGAATTCGACCTCCGCGATCACGCCCTGCGCTGTGGGGATCAGCGCGCGGCCCGCGCTGACGTGCCAGTAGTTCGAGATGGCGGTGCGGTTGGGGCCGCTGGTCCAGCGGGCGAGCGGGGCGAGGGTGTCGGCGGCGAGGGCGGCGAGGCAGAAGGCGATGGGGGTGGTGGCGGTGGGGCAGAGGAGGGAGGCGAGGACGTAGGACGAGTTTGCTGCGTCGGCCTCCTCCCAGAATAGCATCGTTGCGGGTGTGGTGGTGCTGGAGACGCGGGGGGAGAGGCCGAGGGACCCCGCGAAGTCGGATGTTCGCGTGTTGCCGCCGTCGATGTGGGCGGAGTGGGTGGAGGGGGCGAAGACGGGTTTGGGCGGGAGTGAGGGGCCCGCGTGGGGGGCGCCGATGAAGGAGGGGGCGGTGGTGTTTTGGGAGGAGGGGATTGAGGACTGTGTGGTTCGATCAGTGGGGTTTGGCAGGTGAGGTACGTGAGGTCTGGCGTACTGCTCGGGTGGCTGTGAGGAGAGCCCAGCTGAGGAATGAGTGAATGGGCGCCATGTTTTTTGAAAGAGAGAATGAAGAGTTCTTCAAAGATTGTACTGGAAAGTCAAGTTTGGTTTGTATGAGCTCGACTCTTTGTGAAGTCATGGCGCCATTTTATATGCTTCTGTCTTTTGAAAAGATCGTCCATTATTGCTCTAAACAGGACGCTAAGACCTAAGTCCGCAGTATACGAGAAATGCGTGGATTCGCTCTAATGGGAGAGAAGCGGGGAGGAGCTGTAAACTGCATAGCAAGTGTCGATCGCGTAGATTCTCCTACCTTTACTCTGCAATAAGTCAACGGAATCATACTGAGGCATGCAATAGAAAGACGACAAGGTGATGAATGAGGCCGATACGCTCGCAATATAGACCTTTCATGGCTACAGCTGTGGGGCGCCAAGTCTTGGAATGCCGGTGTGCTGGGCGCCCATTGGTCGCATTCGTATCGTGTTCGTCGTCGCTTTCGTGGTCGTATAATGTTTCTCTTTGTGGTTAGTCTTTCTCAGAATGGGAATTCCTTCTCTGGCTAGTTGACATGCCGTTACAGGGAGTGGTAGTGCTCAAGAGGGGTTCTCAATTAGAATGTTGGTTTTCCTCTCAAGATCTTTGTGGTCCCTGAAAGGTCGTAGCTGCCTGTCTTCCCATATAAGGTCCGGCAGCCGCAGTCACTTGCGCACCCCGGTTCACATACGCTGGACCGACCGAGTACTGTGCAATTGACCACACAGATTATTCACATGTGCTCACGTTTCGGATAGAAACGACCAATATTATATTTCGACAAGTATACCAAGACATTGGTTTCGATTGTAGTGGAAGTAGGTTCACTCAGTGAGGTTTTCATCTCCATGGATAACTGACAGAGGTTTCTTCTCCCATCCGGTCATACCTGGTGCTGCAGACGCCTCATAGCCTTGTGTGCAAGGAAGCCATTGACTACCGTCATACTAGCCACTGTTACACAGTCCATCTCGCTCTTATCCCATACAAAGCAGTATTTCCTCGAGCATGTGTCAAGTATACAATCCTTCAATCTTACCTTACCGTTCATGATCACATCATCGTTCTTTCGAAGCACCAATTTATTGGTGACAGCCGGGCGAAATATCTTGACTCTAGAACTAATAATCCTTATTGTCACTGCCACCCAGGGTGGGGAACAATTCAACGACATTGCAACGCATTGAACGTTGATTGAAGCTTGGCAATTCAACGCAACGTCAACGAGGCTTACTAGAAGCTCAATTAACGTTAACGTAATGCCTCGTTAATTGTTAATTATTGAGCACGTTGAGCTAGCCCGCGAGGTAACCCCCAGCCAGCCATAGCCTACCTAGTCTCTGGCTATCACCACCTCTCCAGCTTGGTGTTGAGTTTACCAAGCCGGAGTAACGTTTTTACAGATGATCCGATTAGCTAATCAATTTTGAATGCGCATAGAGCCGTAGTCCTACTCTAACAACCCTCATCGCTATCGCCGCCGCCTTACTGCCTATTATAGATATAGATAACGCTTCTTTAGTTGTTTCTACCATCTCTTCTATTCTAGCGGGCCTTTTAACTACCAGACTACTTATAAATACAGCGATAGAAGGCCGTGGCCTAGAGCGCGAGGGCTGGGAGAGCTTCCCCTGGCACTACTTTGCAGGCTATACTATCAACGAGAACTCTAAGCGCATTGGCTAGACCTGGAACTATGGCTTCGATATCCGTAGTGCTTTAGGCACTAGCCACTGGGTTTATAAGCCTTGTATAAGGATGCGGCGTCGCCTAATAAGCCTCGCCGCTACAGGCATAGCTAACCAAGCTTATCACCTTATTAAAGAGCACTTAATCGCGGATCCAACTGGCAAGCGCTCAGCGAAACCTACTAGGATCTTAATTGCTACCCGGCTTTAGCTAGATCCTAAGAAGTTAGAGGAATAAGCCCTACTAAACAAGCTAATTTGCAGCTTTAATCTAGCGTACTTTTAGCAGCTTCTCGTCGATTAGATCGCGCACGATAACATTCCGTTTCGCAAAGTAGAGAGTGAGCCATTTTGCCGCCTTATCGAGTATCTAAACCCCGCCGTCTCGCAAGCTGGATGCCTGCCCACTCATAAAACTATCCGTAAATAGCTAATCGACGAATTTAATCGGCATAAGGGCATCGTCTTAGAGCTTCTTCAGGGCTCGCCTAGCCTTATACACCTCTCGCTTGACGGCTGGACGTCACGCAATAACAAGAGCTTGCTTGGGGTTATTATCCACTTTCTTACATCCACTGGCAAGCTAAGGCAGTTTACCCTCGGGCTCCCGGAGCTTAATAGGCATAGTAGATGTAATCTAGCTAGGCAGGTTGCGCAGGTCTTAGCTAAATGGGGCCTTACTAATAAAATTGAATATTTCGTTATAGATAACGCTAGTAATAACGACTCTTGCCTTAAAGATCTTACTAAAGAGTTCGGTTTTAACGTTAAGCGCCGCCGCCTCCGTTATACCGGATATATTATTAACCTCGTTATACGTCAGATCCTTTTTAGCGACGATGCTGATCTATTTGAGGCTAAATATAGTTATCCGCACGAACTACTCGCCGAACACGTTCTTTGGCGGAAGAAGGGGCCGCTTGGTAAACTCCATAATATCGTACACTGGATCTATCGCTCCTTGAAGCTTCGTAAGAAGCTTCGCAAGCTTTAGGTAGATAATCTAGATAATACAAGCATTTATAAGGTTATCCTAGACAATGCTACTCGCTGGAACTCCACTAACGCGATGCTCGAGCGTGCCCTTAAGCTCCAGCGATATATCGATATACTCGTGCTGGCGGAGGTCCTTGAATGGGAGTCGTATACGCGAAAGCTCACCTAGCAAGGCCGGCGGCCGCGCCGTAAGAAGCCGGCGATTATCGACGACTACCTAACGACTAAGGATTAGACGACGCTTAGTAAGTATTACTCTATTCTTTAGCCCTTTAAGGATGTTACTATGCGACTGCAGGGCAACCCAATAGATAGCGAGTTTAGCGCGCTTTGGGAGATGCTACCTACAATAGAGTTCCTTCTTAACCATCTAGAGGAGGTTAAAGATCGCGATGACGTCTATTCAGAGGAGCATTTTAAGGTGAACGTCTCATTGGGCTGGGCTAAGCTTAATGAGTACTATACCTTGCTTGACGAGACACTAGCCTATACTGCAGCGATTATGCTACACCCGGGGTTCCGCTGGGCCTGGATTGAGAGCACCTGGGCAGAGAGGCAGGACTGGATTAGTAACGCGAGAGCTAGAGTCAGGAATCTCTGGGACAGCGAGTACAAAACTCAACCCCTCTCAGCTGAAGAGGCAATAGATCCTCCGCCACCAAAGCGCCGCCGCGGCGGCGAGTCAAGCAGTAGCTTTGCCAGCTGGCTATAGTCATCCAGGACTCCTAGTAAAGCCCCTGCAGCCATAGAGGTTGATGAGTACACCGCCTGGCAGAATGACGCCTCTCCACTGGACAGTGAACACGAGAATCCGATCTAGTACTAGCTCCTACGCCAAAAGCAGTACCCACGGCTCTCGCGCATAGCCCTAGACCTTTTCTTAATCCCAGCAATGTCAACAGAGGTCGAAAGAGTGTTTAGCTTAGCTAGGCAGATAGTCACACCTGTTAGGAATCGCTTGGAAGGCAATACGATAGCAGTGGCACAGGTGCTACGGTCATGGGTGGCTTCTAGGGTTATTAAGAGGTGAACAACAGCCATAGGGACAACAGGGAAGATAGGGACAGAATATAAGGAGGCCCTAAAGGCGCCACAAGCACCAGCAGAAGCGTTTTTAATATGCTAGCTAGCTATTACAGGGAAAATTGTATGTAACTTACAGGCCTCTGGTCTCAACACCATGCCAAGCATCGTTATTCTTAGTCAGCATTGCGACGTACTCAATCAACGTCAATTGACCTATTCGTTGACCAACGTCAATCAACGTCAACTGCCCTTAGGCTACGGCTTGGCAACGCAACGTCAACGAGTCCTCTCGTTGATTGACGTTGCGTTGTTCCCCACCCTGCTGCCACCATTCTAGTCATCTGTCCTTCTCCTCTTCCGATTCCCGACTCCGTAGACTGTTTGTTCGGGCGAAGACGTCGGCAACTCTCTTTCCATGGTTTCATCTCTCGCCATCCCAATTCCTTCGGAATACGCAACCGACTGCAGCGCCTCTTCCCTCCGCCGCTCATATTCATTCCTGTAGGCCTCGTCTCTACTTTCCACTGGCTGGTTGATATCAAGACCTTCAGTCCTGTAACGAGCGGGCCTCTACCTCTAAGGATCCAAACACCAAAGAGGGTGGAAACCTGTCGAAGGGTTTTCCTTGAGTGGGTACAAGAAGAGGTACGTGAGGAACGAGTAGACGACGGAAGACTAAGCACTGCGTGCGAAGGCCTTGTTACCAATAGAGTCCAAATTCTATTGCGAAGTTGACCACGGAGGGTCAAATACTAGCTAGGGAGTGAAGCTATATATACTGTAGGAGAGTGTGTACAATCTGGTGGTGCCGTCTCTTGAGGGCATCGCTGAGCGTGCCGTTACTTGAGGGCACAGGTGGGTCGCACGTGACAACTCACGTGGTAGAGTCCGTGATCTCGTGACCTCGGTTCTGTAAGACTTCCGACTTCTCGCTGTTTCGTCGGAGTTGATCCGTAATTCCCTGACCTGAGAAGGCTGTGCCGTAACAAGTCCCTGACCAATACTTCTGCACCACTCGCTTGTGCACTGCTCTCCCCTCCCAGTCACCTCGCAACTGCATCCACATACTCCTTGTGAGGAATTCTGGCTTGTGGTACTTCAGAAATATTTCCAAAGACGTGTGCCGATCCTTCTTCTGCATAGCAACGAAAAGTGCGCTGTCTCCAAACTCGTGCTCGAGGTTGATATCAAGACCCAGATGCTCAATGAGACGGACGAAAAGTCGAGGAAAGCCTTGCGCAATGAATTCATGGAGCCGTATGCTCGACATATTCAGAACCCCTTGAACCATCGGCAGGACTCTGGATGCTGGAGGGAGTTTCCATAACGTGCGTTTGTCAGATGCGAGTCTCAAGCTGTTGATTATGGCACTCAGTACTGGTAAAACCTTAGCACCTCGTTTAATAAGCAACTCGCACACTTCCCTATTAGCGGCCCGACTCGCTGCGTAAAGCGGCGCCAACATATATCCTATGTCGTCGTCAGCGTTGGGGGTCTGCTCCATGCTCAAGGAGCAGTCGGCAGGTTTCTGTATAGCCGTATTCTGCGGCCCAATGAAGTGGACTAAGACATCTGCGCACTTTGACTCCATTAGGATCCGCTCCAAGGTCGAGCAGTTTTGACAGTGCTACATTGAGACCACATCTAGCAGCAACATGCGTGACAAAAAAGTGATCGAAGCCGTTAATCTTGATGGGGCCTTTAGACAAGAAGAGGAGGCTGCAAGCAAAGCTTTCTTCTCTGGCAATGAGAGCTAATAGTAAGGGCGTATATCCTCGCTGGTCCTCAGGATGCAGGTCGATGTTGTTGACATGCCTCAGCATGAGATCCATGATTTCGATTTTTCCTATCAGAGCAGCCAGATGAAGTAGCGTTGAGCCACTCTGAGGCCATTCGAATTGGAGTCTCCCTGGGTCAGCATACACATCCTTAGCAGCAACTGCCTCGTAAGTTGGTCCCAGGAGGTTGTATCTATGCCTTAAATCTTCAATCGGGGCGAGAAGTGCGGCCCAGTGTTCAATTTTTGAGGATTCGGACGGCCAATTGAACATCTCAAGGAATTCCCTTGGATCAACGATGTCTTGGCCGGCTTTGCGAAGATGGTACAAAAGAGAAACCAGAGAATAGTCCAGAAGGGGCTCAGTATAGTTCCTGCCGTAATGGTTTAATTGCTTCACAGGGGTGACATGCATGATTTCCTTCATTTTAAGATATCTCATGCAGTATTTGAAAATCTGGTAATGACCACCTGTGAAAGCGTTTCCGGGGGCCGGTTTATGAAGTTCTTGGAGACCACCTTCGAGCAGAAAATCAATGACCGTCTGATGAATAGGCTGAAAGAAATATTGGCCTTGGTGCAGTTGAAACTCTGCCAGACCACTAGATAGGTCTTTGATAACCTCATTCACTTCAGACTCGTCTCGCGTAAAGCCCTTCCCTTCCACGTATTGCTTTACAGATGTAATTGTCGTTTCAGTATCGATTGCGAAAGCGTGTTGAATCTCTTGGCGAGTCAATGGACGCGCCGAAAGACATAACCATTGGAAAAGCTTCAAAGTTTGTCGGCGGTCCTCCAGGGGTATCGTCTGGATCTAACCTAAATAGCAGGCTGCTATAGAGCTGTCTCAGGTCACCTGGAAGCTGTTCGATCATCTCTAGGATGACCTGCGAGTTCTTCCTTCTGATTTTAAGCTTGACCGCTATGTTGACGACAAGAGTTGCCCATTGGAACACTCCGTGAGCGCCTTTGATGATCCGTTGCCCAATGGAACCCCCATCCTCTTTCACTTTTTTCAAGCTTTCTCTCACTACTTTTCTTATATCCACGTAGTTACCCTCTTCCATATTGATCGTGTTTCTGGTGTCGTAAGAGATGATAGGGTAGTGTCTGCAGGTGAAGCAAATCTTCAAGACTCCACCGAATTTTTTTGGCAGATTTATTGATCTTCTCAAGCCACCCCACCAATTCGATTGCAGTATCCACTCCGGATTCGTCAAGTGCATCTACGAGGATACAGATCTGGCGTTTTGTCGATTCTTTCGGTATCATTTCGGAGAACAAGCGGCGTAGTTCATCCTCGGCCCAAGTCCAGGAATCTCCTACAGCCATCACGCCCTTCTGATACATAATAGACAGCTGAGAAAGATACTCCGGACATTGTGGCAATATTTGTCTGAGCAATGCGCGATGAAACGCAAGCAATGTTGTGAGGAAATTGTCACCTCTGCCGTTGAAGAAGTGTTACGGCGCAGCCTCTACAGGTTGAGGAAGTTGAGGATCAGCCCCGCAGGGAACAACAGAAGTCGGAGTCATAAGGATCCGAGGTCACGTGACCCTCGCGATCAGTTGGACCTACCCGCTCAGTTGCCAAGGCCAACTGAGCAGACAGAGCCAACTAAGCAAGTACGCTTAGTTAGCAACCCTCGATCAGTTGCCAAGGCCAACTAATCGCGCTCTATTAACTGAGCACATAGATTATAGATAATCTCCTACGTATATATAAACCACACTTCTTAGATAGCTTTGACCTTCGTGGTCAACTTTATAATAGAATTTGGACTCTATTAGTAACAAGGCCTTCGCACGCAGTGCTTAGTCTTCAGTCGTCTACTCGTTTCTCACGTACCTCTTCTTGTACCCACTCAAGGAAAACCCTTAGACAGGTTTCCACCCTCCTTGGTGTTTGGATCCTTAGAGGTAGAGGCCCGCTCGTTACAAGAAGAAGGATGCCAGAATATCTCCGTCTGATTTTTGACGCTCCAAAGACTGGAGGATGTATTTCATGATCGTTGACTTGCCTGAACCAGGCTTTCCACGAATCCATAGGAGGCCTTGAGGATCTTCGAGCCACTTATTAAAAACCTCATTGGAGAAAATCCAATTGCAGGTTCCCTGCACACCTTTGACGCCATCACGATGCCAGTATTGATTCGGGAAGGCCAAAGAATCTAAACATTCTGATTCATCGTCAACTGAGAGACCAAACGCAGCTCTGACGTGAAATAACACTCCCTTTGATCATCTTCGGAAAGTACGGGCGTGCTGTCTGGTATGACTCAGCTGGGATTCAAAAGTGTGGCCGAAGACTTACGTCGGAGTTGAAAGCACGTATCGCTCGTCAGTCGTCTTATGTAATCGAGAGTTGCTCGATAGTACCCATCATCCCTACCATCGAATTTGACAATATCCGAATGGTTACGATCGATCGGATGATAGTGGCTGTGGCCACTTGTAGCAGAGGCAAAGTTCACCAGCAGGGTTTCCGGGCCCTCCGTTTTCCACTTCCCCTCTACCTACACTCCGCGTCAAACGAGGCTTCCGCAATTGGATCTCCATGCTTACCTTGCATGCGGTACGAGACAGTTGAGTCTCGTAAAATGCAATTACCTCCGGCTTATTAAATCCAAATACTGACGGAAATCCGGCCATGTGGTGTCGTAGTAGTGCCGAATTATTCCCCAAAGTCTCGAGGAGGGCTCGGTTGGGCTTGTCACCAACCATCGAGACCAAGGATCCAATCGACATGCCGAGATTAGGAACCCCAAAGAACAGGAAGCCATTCGTTTGATCCGAAATGTCTTTATCAAGGTCCTTTCTCATTGACAGGAATGCCTACATACAGCGTGAGAATATGACGACAAGAAAGCTAGGAACCTAGCTTACCTGCTTGATCACAAGTCCACCGAGGCTATGCCCGATAATGAGAAGAGGTCGTACGATCTTGTTTCCTTGTGTATGTAAGTAAGTTTGGTATGTTGCAATGATGCTCCTAGGACATGCCTTCCGAGAGGCCACCGGATTCCTTAGAGCGGTTCGAAACCCCAGGCCAAGATCGGTCAAGTTCTGAACGGAGGAACTCCTGTGTAGATGTGTATCGTAGGCATAAATGAAGACTCTGGCACTCAGAAGGTCTTTGGATAAACCGTCTCGGAGCCACATGAAAGATCCCCCGCGCTGCTTGAAAGAGCCAAATGCGTGACCGTTCACGCCTGATACGGCAACAATCCTACATTCTGTATAAGCCGGCGTTTGGTAAATATAGACATGCTGTATTGCCCTTACTCGGCCATGCAATCCTTCTCATCAACTTCATGGAGAGGTGTCAATTCCAAGAAATGCGTGTCCAGACGAAAATCAATGGCCTTGTCGCCAAAGGTTGACTGGGAATTTCACTCATATCCACTGCTGTGGGAGATTGAAGGTTCTGGTAAGGCCTTCTCTGCTTGTGGAAGCTTCAAAGTTGCAATTTTCTGATCAGGCAAATATGGGCTGCCAGTCAGCGAATCGACCTCGACTGAAAAATCATCACCTTGTTGAAGTGCGCTCCGCAGGATCCGCGGAATATCCGTTCGCTCATACCGATCTGGGATTCCTCTCAGTCTGTACACTGTATCTGGACGGCCGAAGCTGTAGGTCGAGCGGCCCTGGTGTCTGTGTTGCTCAGCCTGATCGTGGTGCTCCGGTGTTGATTCGGCCTCCGCGGTGGGTCTAGACATTGTGGTCCATTTGGCTCATACTCCTACGGTATGAGTAGCATCTTGCGGTGAGGTGAGACGTCTGAAGATGTAGCTGGCTCAGCTGAAGATGTGAGGCAAGAGGGTTGCGGTCGGAAGAAGGACGTAGGAGTCGGTGTTACCTTGGGATCGCCAAGTCGACCAATGACGTGTTATTCGTTTGATGAACACCCCTGCTCAACGATGGTCGTAATTTGCAGCATTTGCACATACTCATCATCCTTTTGAGAGCAGAAGTGATTCTTTTATTGGCTGCGATCTCCGACCAACGGAATTGGAAGAAGTTGCGTTGCATCACCGAGTATAGATGCAGATAAGTACCCTTGTCAATATGATGGATATGTGGAGAATCTGCAAGAGATACTTGGATAATGTCATCGAAAGCCGAAGTCCTTATTGAGCAAGACTACGCAATAAAGGCAGTAGTATCGATGCATTAATGGAATTTACTTACGATACTCCAACGAACAATAGAAGGGAGCCGTTTATAGGATGTTTGTTTCAGTCCAGAATCTCTGAAATATAAAATCATTCGGTGTAGAGATAGAATCACGGGGAAGCAGGGACTATCAGTGGTGCATGTGCCGGTGCGACAACTGTACTTGCGTTAACGCGCCTTCTTCCCGCCTTCTTCCCGCCGTGACACGCCTCGTGCGCGTCATAGCCCTTGCATTATAGGAATCGAGGAATAATAACAGGCATACAACCCCGCGAGAATAATGACTCTCTTCATCTGTAGCGGAAGAGCAGGTTGCGTGACCTGTGAGGATGCAAACGCAACAAAGTAGCAGTTGTATCTGTGCCTTGGTTGGCGCGCGAAAGGGCAGACAATGTGGTGGAAATAAGTCGAGGCCATTCATGCCGGTAATGATGGTAGTCATCTGTGAAGATTGATGAAAAGCGGCGACGAAGCCTGCTGCTTGTCAGCGGCGTGAATGGATAGTCGTGCGAGTGCAATCCAAAGCAAGACATGAGAAAGAAGAAAGTACAGCATGCGCTCCTTGTAGAGAAGCAGGCTGAATGGCCAAGTCTTCCATCGAAGCCGAATGGAAAGGCTCTCCGATTTGTGTCAAGTACCCGCGGAGACGGATGAGGTAACGGGTGAAGGATCTGTCAGGATCTCTTCTGTTTGAAGTTTTAAAGCCATTTGAACGCATACCAAGGCCTACAAATCAGGGACATCCAGCTGCTTCTTTGAGTACGAGGAAATCTTGGTACAGAGCCGTAGACCCCAAGCGGATATCCAAGTCTTGCGATTGCGTCTTTTAAATGGCAATTGATACAGTCCAAACCTCTTACTTCATATTTTCTTTTTGCAGATTTTATCCACTCCAACATCAACGCCTTCCCAAAGGCGCCTCACATGCGCATATACTGCCCAGCTTTCCATACCACCTCACCTCACCGCCCCTCATTTAATACTCTTAATCGCAAACGAATGGAAGTTATCCAGCGGCGCATCCGCTTCCACCAACTTCCACAACTCCTGGATCTCCTTCACCGTCTCCTCCGCCAACGGGCCCTTGCTCAACCCCTCAATCGTCTGTTGCAACTGCGCCGGCCTGCTGGCACCAATGATAATGGCATCGCCCTTCTGCGCATCCAGCGCGGAATGATACACCGCCCAGCGGTACGCCAGCATCACGCTCGTCTCGCCGGCCGCCTGGGCAATCTTCTTCCACTGGCGCAGGCCCTCGATCGTGCCGGGCTTGCTGTACAGCTCGTTGTACATGTTGCCGCCGAACGTGGACGGGTCGAAGCGGCCGGTCGCCTTCTTGGCGAGCAGATCGTCCGGGTCCTTGGCGAAGAAGCCGCCGGCGAGCGGGGAGTAGGCGTAAAAGGCAAACCCGAGCTCGCGGAGGACGGGGAAAAGGTCCTTCTCGATGGAGCGGGCGAAGGCGTTGTAGTTGCCCTGGTAGACCGTGGGCACGACGCCGCCCTTGGACTTGGCGTACGCGTGCACCTTGCGCACGTCGGCGGGCAGGAAGTTGGAGAGGCCGAAGCGGGCGAACTTGCCCTGGCGGTGCAGCTCCTGGATGGCGTCGACGGTCTCCTCGATGGGGGTGTCGTGGTCGGGGGCGTGCAGGTAGTAGATGTCGACCTTGTCGGTCTTGAGCAGCGAGAGTGACTCGGCGAGGCCGTCGGTGACGGAGGTGCGGGTGAGTGCGCCGCTGAAGAAGCCCGGCGCCTTGGTGTCGATGGTGAAGGACTTGGCCGCCGCGATCTCGCCGAGGCGCTTCTCGCTGTTGACGTAGATGCGGGCGGTGTCGATGTTCTTGATGTTGTTTTTGTTGAGGACGTCTACGAAGGCTTGGAGGTCTTCATTGGAGAGGTCGCCGATTTGGTGGCTTCCAAAGACGTAAGTTGGGTGGGCCATGTTGAACTGAACGCTGTATGTCGTTTGTGGTTGTGGGAGGTGCAGGTAATCTTGGGAACTGGAATCACTGGGCGGGGGGAGGTTCAAATACTTAAGAAACTTTCTATGGCGCCACCCCACACGGCAAGCATCTAATTGCGTCTGAAGCAAGCACGGCACGTCATTACTTCAGCGGATGAGAGTTGCGGGGCAGCGGGTTGTGTATTTCTAAGCTTCCGCTCTCGGGATTATCGTTGCGTTAATGCCGAGAAAGCGGAACCGAGTTAGTCAAATGACTCGTTACAGTTAGAATCTTGCCTCAGAGTCGGGGTCGTGATTTCGGACTTCATTCATGGTGTTTTCTACATGTAACTGCATCTGTACTCTGCAGCATGTGCTGACAGTCGTCGTGGTGGCCAGTCAGCGTTCAGCATTTTTAACACCGCTAAAAGTCCGCGGAGACATGTGATGTCCATACCTAAAACCCGGACGCGAGGCAGAGCGTTTATTGAGCAGCTCGGCGAATTCACCACTCGGGGATATGTACTCGCTACATTCGGGAGACCGTCACGGTCCGGGCCGGACGCGCTTGAGCTTCTTTGCTGATCATCTAATAACCCTGGTTTGGCGAGCTGTTAGGGAACAATAAAGCCCTGCGCTCTTGCGGAGGGCATGTTAGCGTTTATGTTGTCAGTAGAAAGCGATAGAAGGTCATTGGGAAATGCAAAGGTTATTTCAGATCTTTCTGCAGCGGTACAAGAAGTGAGACATGATGGGCAGAGAGCACCAAAGACCACAACACGAAGTAGACAAGTGAGGCGGAACATGAGTAAAAGTGAAACGCCATCTCGATTTCTACATAAGAGAAGCAATGTTACAAAGAGGAACGGACGGCAGGTTTTACAGAACCCTCAACGAGCGACGCTTATGCGAAGTACCTCGTTGAGTCTGTCCCACCCACCCAGGACTTTCGGTGAAGATGCGTCCTTGACACCTGCTCCCCGCTCCTTTTGCACTCGACCCTTTGGTTGGTTGGTTGGTTGAAAGGAGGGCCGAGTGTAGGGCGGTCTTTGCCAGTGGAGGCAAAGTGGAGTGAGGAGGAAAAGAGGGTGTCTGGTCGAGGAGGAGGGGGATTTATAAATGCGAGACGGTGCCCCAGATCAACCGGTTGCCCCAGATCACCCAACCGAGGCAGGTGCGCTGTTGGTTCTGATTGGCTTGAAATAGTGGTGATCCACCAGCCCAGTCCAAAGTGGAAAGAACAACGTCATTGCGGCACACCCGGGAAGCTACGGCCGACCACAGCACCAACGCAGCACAGTGGCTGTTCGGAAAGGCACGCGCGTAGAACATCAGCTGACCTGCGGTGTCCTTTCTCAAGTCACCTGGATCTCTAGATATAGCGGAAAGCGAGCTTGAAACATGCAGAAACCAGAACGCAGGGCAAAATAGAAGGTTCCAACAGTGAGCGTCTCTCAATTCAAAACAATGGACTAAAAGCTCAAAACTCGGTACAAATGAGCGCAAACTTCCGCAGTTCAACCCATAACATCAGGGTAGACCTGTGGATGACAATTCAAACCACCAATCCACCCGCAGCATCTCTAATCTTTCCGCAAGCGATCGCGAGCGAAGAACTCATCGGCAGGGAATCGCTTTTGCTTCTTCCTTTTCTCTATGACGTCGCCCTTAGGGAGGTCATTTTCCAACTCCTCTGATGCAACCCGTTTCTGTCCTCTCTCTTGTTCTTCTAAAACAGCTTCGCTAAGATCGTACATTTCAACCAGAGTATCCCCCGTTTTTTCATCAGCTGGTCCGTCTTTCAAATATGTTGAATACCTTCTAGAACTAACAGGTGGCAGTGGAAAAGCATCAGAAGAGTGCTGTTCCGCCGGTGTGTCGGAATTTCTGTCAGATTTAGAGAGTGGTGTAGGCTTAGAGGGGGCCCGCTCCATGGTAGACGACAAACGAACTTTCCCAGAGATTGAAGAGTCCCCAGACATAGAAGCCTTTGGAGGCAAAGAAGGATTCATGGGTATACGAGGAGCTGTGGGAATCGAGGGTCTAGGATCTGAGGGCAGAGAAGGCCATGTAGGTCTCGAAGGTCCCGACGGAATACGAGGGCCTGTAGGTATAAAGGAATCCTTGGGCGTAGGAGGCCTCGAGGGAAAACGAGACCCTGTGGTTACAGAAGGCCCCGTGGGAGTATGAGGCCTTGTGGGTCCCGAAGGAGTACGAGATCCTGTAGGTATAGAAAATCCCGTGGGCTTAAAAGGCACTGAGGACAGAGAAAGTCCTGAAAGCGAGCATAGCTCATCAACAGCATTGGAGCGTTGATGCAAAGTTGGTTTATCAGAGATAGGAGGGAACGCAGGCCTGGAAGAGGTCCGATGGAATCCGTTGTCAATCTCAGCATCTTGCATCGTCGGTGCCGGAGAAGGTAGATGCCCGTGAACCTAACAGCAGTAGTATTTGATCAGCAGGCCAATTGAGATCACAACAGGGCTAGGAAGAAAGCTTAAGCAACCTCGTCAACCGTGGCCGCCAGCTTGGTCTTCTTCGCCCTGCGCTCTTCCTTCTTGGCTTTCGCTTTCTCAATGAGGTTGCGTTGAGCCTTGATCTCAATCTCGCGCTGATCGTTCAAATTTTTGATGTCCTTCTCGATCTTCTCGCGCTCCTCGAGGGCCGCCATGCGAGCTCGCGCGATCCGGCGCATTTCTTCCGCTTGCTCCTGGATCGCCAGCGCCTTCGCGCGCTCCAGGTCTTCCTTCGTCTTGATGTTGTGACGCTTGATGAACTCCCGAACCCACGCGCGGTCTTCCTCGGTGTGTCCCGGATTGCCTCCCTCGTAAGCGCCTGTGGGGTGGGTGAGCTTGATGCCCGGGATGGCGGACCTGTACTGGCGGCGCGCGTCGTCCAGCAGCAGCGGCAGCTCGTCGTGCGGCACGGTGTCGCGGCCGAGCAGAAATGCGGGAAGCGGGCCTCGTGATTCGATGCCGTCATTGGTGGCTGGAGGATCCAGGATCACGCGCATCACGCTGTCCTCGAACTCCTTGTTGTACGGTAGCTCGCCAGCTGGGGAGGTTGATGAATTGGTGGGCGGCGGCACGTCGTCCATGGGTGTATCTTCGTTCGCGGAACGACTGGGCGAACCTGGAGTAATTGGTGCGTCGGGCATGGTGGCAGGAAGAGCGGCTGTGCGCTCTAAACAATCGTGCAGGAATACTGTGTAGTTGAGACGGAGCTTTGCAAGATAGTCCGGTTGGCTATGTAATGGTGTGATGGAAATGTCAAATGTGCTTTCGTCCTTGGGAATGGAATGTCGACAGCTTATCAATGGTGATGTTCCGGGAAGACTGATTAAGGCCGGCGATGAGAAAGCATAGCAGTCAAGGAGCGCTTGTGGAGAAAGATGGAAGCGCAGATGCAGCGCGCAACCTCGAACTCACGAGGCAGGCACGTCAGGATTTAGCCAATGAGGACGATCCGCCCCGCGCGTTCGTAGGGCTGCTCCGGAGATCACCGCTAAACTTCGTCTTTGCATCTTCTTCGACTGCACAGCATCTAACCTTAAATCTCCGCCACCTCCGTCTACACCTTTCGACCTTGAGTTCACAATAGGGCATTCACCATGGTAAGAGTTGGTACTCCCCGCAGCGCAGAACGTCCCGCTGACACGCGACGCGCAGGCCGATAAGCTCCGTACCCAGCAACAGCTCGAGCAGCTTCAAGCCCGCTACGTCGGTACTGGCCACGCCGATACCAGCCCCTTCGAGTTCAAGACGAACTACATGCGCGACTATCGTTCATCCGTTGTTGGCCACCCTGAGCTCCTCCAACACACCGCCATCGGTATGGGAGTGCCGCGCGAGAGGGTTCGCCTCGCACAGATCGAGGCCATGCTGCAGCCAGCTGGCAGGCCACCGCAGGTGCAAGAATAACGGAAGCTACTATCTGGCAAGAATGGTGACTGGAGATGGCCTGGGAACGAGCGGGGACGAACAACAACTGCAAGAATGGCAGACGAGAGTACTTCGTGTTGGAGTACAGTTGGTGCTGGCCAAAGCGGATGACTTGGTCCTTCTACACTCCATAGGACCTTTCGAACTACAGACTTAGGACCGGAGGTTTGACCAGCAGACCGATGTTAGTGTTGGCCCACTCGCTTTACATCATGAACATCTGGCTGATCCACTCAGGCACTTTTCACGATGATACCCAAACGGTCAACTTGCTCCCGAGAATGCATGAGCAAAATTCATGAATAAAGATTTCCTTGGCTAAACACTTGTTCGCTATGTGCCTTCGCTGTGAGACCTATGAACACCTGAACCCAGAACTCTGGAGCCTGCGTATGCATGATTGCAACCCGAGAGCGATCTATACTCTACCGCAACGCCCTGACTGCCATCCAAAAAAGGTTCTAAAACCTCTTCCCATTCATTTTATCCAAATCTTCTCCGCAACTCTAATCGCTGTCGCTTCCGCTACCCGTAGGGCCATCATCATCCTCCTCCACAACATCTGCGCCTGCCATCATGGCGAACTCGGCCTTCTGCAGCATCTTGCGCAAGTCGACGTTGCGCGGGTCGACGAGATCAAAAGGGCGCAGCTTGGCCTTGTTGCGTATCCGGGGGTCGCAGCCGGCGTCGACGAGGATGTCGACGATGTGGTGCCCTTGCTCCCACTCGTCCTTGGAGAGGCTGTTGACGAAGCGCACCGCCTTGTGCAGCGGTGTGTCCTTCTCCATACGATCCGGCTCGTCGATCTCCAGGCCTTCCTGGTCGAGAAGAATGTCTAGGACTTCGTCTAAATTTGGAAAGGATAGGTATTAGCCCCGGAAGTTCACAGCCACAATACGCGCCAGCATTCTTCCCTTGCCGAGAAATGCCCTTTTTCCAAGACATCGGGACGGGAAGCGCGGGTTCTTCGGGTCTCGGATGCTCGTCGAAGCGGGCAGGAGATTTGTGATGGGTGTGTGTTTACGTACAGCTTCCGTTGCTGGCCGCCAGGTGCAGCACGCCGTTGCCGATGCCATCCCGCGCCTCGTTCAGCGTCTTGGCTACGTGCTCCGTCGCCTTCTCGCCGCCGGCCGCCGACAGGTCGGACAGCACCTCCTCCAGCAGCGACGTGTTGTTGCGGCGGCATGCCTCCATCAGGAGCTCGCGCGGGGAGGCGCCATTGTCTTCGGCCATGGTGGTTGGAGGATTGATTGTGGGCGATAAGGGTCGCGTAGGACGGAAATCAAGGGAGGGTCGAAGGATAGGAGAGGAGGGACGCCTGACAGGAAAGGGCGGGCGTTCGCGATGTGTGGCTTGTTTCGTGGAGGAGGAACGGACGCGCGGTTGTTTCGTTGGTTCGGCGCAGAGGCACGTCTCGGCGGGGTCTCAGGAGGGGTGACGGATGTGGAAGGGGATGGTGAGGCAGGCAGACGCGCAGGAAATATTGCCTCCCGCCTTTGGGATGGTCTGGAAGTGAGGGCGGCTTTCGTGAGCGTCAAGTAGCAAGTTATTCGGCGGCGCGACGAGCAGCGCTGAGAGCATCAAGAGTGAATCAGGGAGCCCTTTTCTGACGCTGAGGGTTGCGCTTGGCGCGAGCCAGCGGCGGGCGGCGGCCTTTCGGCGTTGCCCTGCTTCCAGATCCCAGGAACTTTTCCGCGCCCGCTTGCTGCAATCCCCGCCATGATCGACGCCTGCCGTTGGGCATTTTCCTGAAGCTCAACTTTTTTTCGTGCGACGACCACTTTTTGCGCCGCGCCTCCGCTTCGAGACAAGCACTGCACAGGCCTCAGGAACAGCTGTCTCCACGATGTTGCTCTGTAAGTCTCTCGTCCCCAGTCGAGCTTGCGACGCCTGCAGCCCACCAGAGTCACCAACGAAGAAGAATGATTCACTAACCGCGCCTCTCGCTCCTCCGCGCAGTCTGCCCCGCCTGCTCCAACACGCTCACCGTGTCGCGCGTGCCCGACAGCGTGCCTGAAAACTCGCCCGACGCGGCGCTGCGCGGCAAGAACCGATTCGAGTGCCGCAGCTGCCCATACCAATACGTGCTGGACCGCCGCTACTACGAGCGCAAAGGCATGAAGCGCAAGGAAGTCGAGGACGTGCTGGGCGGCAAGGACTCGTGGGAGAATGTGGATCAGACCGAAGTCCAATGTCCCAACGCCCAGTGCGGCGGCGAGCGCGCCTACTTCTACCAGATCCAGATCCGCAGCGCCGATGAGCCGATGACGTCGTTCTTCAAGGTACTGGTTTTTTGTTTATTGAATTCCATAAAGGCAGGGTGGTGAGAAAGATCTGGGCTGACTTGTAGTGTCACAGTGCACAAAGTGCGCGAAACAGTGGAGAGAATAAGCGCATGAATCGGAGCAAGGGGGGGGGGGGGGGGTTGTCCGCAAAAGTCGACGGAGTCTGGGAGTTTCTGAGGTTTCTTTCGCATGGCGGCGGCGAAACTGGCGTACAATTTTCTCGCGAGGAGCGTTTCTATTCAATCAGCCCTTTCGATTGTGATACCAAGCGTGGCGTTTGACACTTTTTTGTGGGGGGGGGGAGGTGTGATGGACAGTTTCGACTCCTAAGACGGAATGACAATCAGAATTTAATGCACCGACGCGAGTCCGACGGCGGCACGAAGATCAGTTCATGCGTATTTGAAGATCACTTGGGGTGACGACGTAGGTGTCCGAGGTCGGTTCGCCATGAGGCAACTACGGGGGAAATGGAGCGATCGGCCGGATAGGTTTCTCTTGACTCTTACCATGCGTTTGTCTGCGGATATGCTCTCCATCTCCCATGAGGAAGTGTGCGCAACTTTCTCAGCTACTCTTAATCGCCCCGTATTCTCAGACGTGGTGGCTTGCTTGTTTTGCGCCAAGTGGAGAAGCGATCGTAGTGACCAGCCGTAGGGGCAAGGCGAGAACAAAAATAGAGCATAGCAGACGGTCAACCGTAAGCTACACCTGCAACTTTGTGCTTGGTCATCGAGTACGGGGTGGCTGTGATACTATTCAGGCCCCACTCAAGCCCTGTGAAGGGAGTGTGACAGAGGCGCAATGCATGAGTTCGGCGCTTACTTTACAGCGCCCCTCGGATCCAAGTCAATGCTTCGTCTCCTTACGATCAGGTGTGCGTACTTTGAATGCCCCGGCTGCCATCACTTGGTGAATGAAATGACGGAAATCTGCTCTTCAGCGTCGTCCAATGGCGATCTCACATGTTTTGGATAGTGAAAGCAAAGGCAATTGGACATTGTAGTTGCCATGAACCGTTATAGCCGTGGCTATAGGGCTCCTGACGCATAACCGTGCGCTCCACCGGCAATTGCATCCCATGAAATTCTCAGGGGCAGTAAGACACGATCAGAAAGTGTTGACTGGATTCCTTCTGGCTCCAGCTGAAGGTAATCCCACCAGCCGCCGAATCAGCGGCGCCCTGGAACCCTGTACCTACGACTCATGGTTGACCATGTGCCGTCCCAAAAAAGGTCCTGCTCAAACGCATTCAGTTATCCGATGGCTGTCCCCTTTCCGTAGGTTTACTATGGCGCTACTGGAATCCTTCGGCATGCCCCGTATCGGATGGGTCACGTCTCGAACGATGGTGGACTACAGTGCCACTAATGCTCGGGCTTTTTGGTTTTTGTCCCCAATTGCCGTGGCGTCGCGCCTAGCGCGCTGCTTAATTTCGAAAGCCACTTTGGGGAAGCGGGCAGCTAGAGAGCGGCAAGGGATGTGTGGAGTTAGCTTGAGCCGCCGTGAACATCAGCTGGCTGTTGAAAGGAAAATAAATGAAGCGAACACGGCTTTAACCATAGCAACGAAACACCTTGAACGCCAATTTGATTTAGCTGCACATCATGCGCTTGATGCGTTTCCCAGACGAAGAATTGAAGATAAGCGGTTCTTCGCTAAGTTGGGCTGAAGCTTTATGAGCTGTAGGGATGCTGGCTTTGGCGATAAAGATGGTGGTGTTGAGCTGTAAGTCGTAGCCGAGCGTCACCAGTCGAGCGTCTCTGGGATGGTGCTTACCAAATCGACTTGCCGTTGGTAGGTCGTTCGGGCAATTTGCGATGGACAATAATAATTAAGGCACGCAAAAAAAAAAAGACGGTGAAGGGGATCCGCACAACGTGGGCATTCGATAGGTGGCACGATAGTTCGATTAAGAAGGCGTTAAGATTGCACATGGCGCTTGGAGAAAGGAATTTGATAAAAGATACATGTCGGTGAATGGGCAACCGCAAAGAATGCAGCCCAGGACCCTCGCGGGGATATATCTGCGACTTGGCGTCGACGCAGGCGGAAAGGATTCTCGTTTTGTTTGGCTCCCGTTCAAGCTTCTTCACTTTTGGAGTGTCTCCGCGCCTAAATTGCAGATCAGGGTACACTTCAAACAAATTGGCGTCTCCCTGGACAACACGAGATGTGATGCTGCTTTCTCACCACACCTTCCTCATGGAGCGCCCAATGCCTGTTGGAGAGCTGCGGGCGCAATGAGAGAGCATGTACAGCGCTCGCTTCTCGCAGTCCATTCCACGGGTTTTAGGCGGGATTATATTGCGTGCTCACGGGACTCAATCTCAGATTGCCAATCTCACGGACGGCCGTGACGATCTCCGGCGCTGGCTCGGATGCCCTCCTCAATCATCCGGCCCACGGTGTCCGGCATGATGATTTCCTTCCGGAATTGCTCTTGCTGGAGCAGCTGCAGCGCGCGCAGGGTCGGACCGGGATGGCTGAGGTGCGGGTCAGCTCCACCGTGCTACGGAAGAGGGCGGGAGGACAGGATGACGTACGTGAGATACTTTGCGTACTGCGGCTGAGCAAAGTACTGCAGATAACCCAGGTAGGCGACAAAGTCCGGGCTGTCCAGGTATTTCTGCGCGGCCAGGTGGTTCAAGTACCACGGATTGGCCATGCACTGGACGAACTGCGACAGGGTGGTCAGAAATGCGACGGGCGAGCTTTGGGCGGCGGGCATTTGTAATATCTCACCTCCAGCTCAAGCTCAAAGCGCGTGTGGCCGCCAAAGATCTCAGGGGCGGGTTTTTGTGCCGATGCCATGCCTGTTAGCGGTCGGTTGTGCAGCGGGATGGCGTATGTGCGTCTGCGGCCCTATACGCGGCGGATCGCTGGGAGACGAGGGCGCGCGTGATCCTCTGCACGGCGCGTGGGAGCGTGGTGAAATGTAGCGGAGGCTTGACGGGGCCAAAAACGGGCAAACAGGCGCTTCCCCGCAGTCTCCTTATTACCCTAGCGTGGGTTTTCCGGTGGCGGGATCGGGCAGACGGCAGCGATTGATGAGGATGGATTCTGCGCTCGTGCTGCGAGAAGCAGGGCAAAGCGCGTTCGGAGGGTTTCTGCGTCACCCCGAGGCGACCTTTCCTGCGTGTGAGCTGGCGGGCGAGGGCCAGCCACAGCAGCGCCCGCCGGCTCGTCGAACGGCCGAGGCTGGCGACAGTGCGCGGTTCCTGGTCATCATTTGGATCTTCAGCCGGGGCCAAGCTGATGACTCGGTCCAAAATAGCTGCCCCAGGGCAGCATGGGATGCAGTCGGCATCGGGGGACACTTGGCGTGGCCTGGCTGCAACGCGGCTTCCAGAACGAACGTAAAAAAGCGGCGCTCCCTTTCTGCTTGCTCTCCCGGTGCAAACACCCTGCCGATATACATAATAGCATTGCCGCCGCGCCCCGTCGGACGCCTCGCCCCTGTGGTCGACCACCTCCAGCGCAATCATACCGAAGCAGCCATTACTTTGCATTCTTGGAGTGAGCCCAAGCGTCGCCCGCGCAACAAGCTCCAGCTGCCCGCTGCCCGCCTCGCCGTACTCCCAGCGCCGCCCGCACACGCAACACTTCATCTCTCGTCCTGCGCGTCCGCAGTGCTATTAGCAGCCGATCATAATCCTTTGCAGTCGGGCGGCAATGTCGTTGGTCCAGCCCTCCGTGCCAGGTACGTTCCCCTGTCCGCGACGTGCTGTCCTCCACTCCAGACATCCACCTATGCCTTCGTCGTTTCATGCGTCTCCTTGCGCAACATCCTTGCCCCATCCGCCGCTGATTACGACTCCCATTACTAGAGCGCCGGCCCTCGCCCGCCCTGTCGCTCAACTTATCTTCCAACAATCCCTTCCGCAACCGCGCTGCATCGCCCCAAAGCCTGCCGTCGCCTTCGCCGTCTCTGCCCACTCCGCGCACCACCGCGCCGCGTCCGCACTCGCGCAACCCCTTTTTGAACGAGTTTGAGCAGCAGCAGCCCCCGCAAGCCCAGTTCCAATCCCACTTCCCGCCAGCAACCGCCGCCATGGCTACCTCGCCCTCCAAGCCCACCTATGCTACCGCTGCAGAAGAGCTGTTTGTACGTCCCCAGCCTATCTCCCGCGCGCGCCCCTGCCTTTCCCGCAGATAAGCTCCGCTCTAAACGCGCCTGTGTAACTTCACTCGCGTCGCTCACTTCGCTCAAATTATTTGCACGCCCTCGCTCCCTGATCGCCATGCTTTCCCAATCTCGCTCCCCGTCCGCAGAAATGGACAAGTTCGCTGCCTTTGCCCAACTGTTCGCTAACTACCCGAAACCACAGGCCGAAATGAGTCTGAAGGACAAGGAGGAGAAGAAGGAGGGCCCTGACGGTGCGCGCCAATCTGCTACGTCGATCCAATTCATCCCACTGACCCTCAACAGGCACTTCCTTCCCTCGCCCACCTGGCCCGCCGCGATCTGGTACCACTCCGGGACGTCCGCCTCGCCGTCCCTCCGAGGATGACCGCCGCCGGAACGGCAGCGGCTCGAGGCCAGCCCCACGTCGCCCCCCGCCGCGCGAGGAGCTGGACATTTTCAAGAGCCCCGAGCGCAGCGAGAACCGAAGGCCCCGCCGCAACTCTGAGTCATCTGTCATGGACAAGCACTCGATGGAGGAGGAGCGCAGGCGCCGCGAGCGAAGACACAGGGAGCGCAAGGAGAGAGAGGCCGGCCGCAAGGATAAAGAGTCCAGCCGCAAGGACGGCAAGGTCAGGAAGCCCAGGGGCCTCGATCTCATCGACAAGCTCGATGTCTCCGGCATCTACGGCCCGAGCAGTAAGTCAATCAGGAGGCGACGGTGCCATGGCCGTTTGTTGACAGATACGCCTAGTGTTCCACCATGACGGCCCGTTCGATGCCTGCAACCCGCACCGGAACCGGAAGACGGATGGACGCGCCCCGATGCAGGCCTTCCCGGAAGGCTCGGCCAACAACGTGATGGGCGGTTCTGGTCCTGTCAACGCCAAGATGAACCTCGATCAATTCCACGGTCGCGGCGCCGAGGGCTTCTCGGACTTTTCCACCGCCAACCGCGCCGAGATCGACCATGTACCGAAGCCCTCTGCCGGCGCACAAGGCTGGTACAACCCTAAGGCCGACATTGAGGCCATTCATGGCGACGAATCCAACGGTCTGGGAACTAGCACTTTCCTCGAGGGTGCTCCTGCCAGCAGGAAGGACATACAGAGGCGCGATTCGGAAACTGATGGCATGGCTTTGGGCGGTGGTGGTGGTCTGGCACGCAAGAAGTCTCTCGCCCAGAGAATTCGCGGAATTTCCCAGCCCCGCCGTGACTACGGAGGACGCGTCGTCTCTCCTGATGCCCAGTACGAGTATCGCGACCGCCGCCCGCCTCCGCCGCCCCCGAACGGTCAGGCTTCGCCGCTGGGCCCGCAGAGCGCAGGAGGCAAATTGAAGATGCACGAGAAGAACCCGTTCTTCGACGACTATGATGAGGCATACGATAGGAAGGGTGCCTCGGCCGGTCGCGCTCGGGCGCCCAGTTCCCCGGGACGGCCGAACCTGGAGCGTTCAATGACGGGCGAGAGCCCCGTTACTGAGGAGCCGAAGCCCAGTGGCTTCCTCACGCGCATGAAGTCGTTGAAGGGTGGCAAGCGCGCACCGCCTAGGCCCGAGAGGAGGGCTTCGTAAGCAGCGATACTGAGACGTGCAGCAACGGAACTGTATATCTTAGGCACACATATGCGTTGGATCGACCTGCGCATTGGTTATTGCCGGCTTCACCGGTGTCTTCGGCCCCTGCTGACCGGATCTCAAGAAATTGCGCCCTTGGCTATCAGTCGCTCATGTCCACATCCCGCCGCGTTATCAGCACCCGTCTGCGATGCGCAAGGGCGCACAACACGCCGGACGACCAGGATGGCGGCGAAGGAACACATGAGCACGTGGCGAGCCGGCTGCATACTAGTAAATTGAAAGCACATGGGCAGCCGGCTTTTTAATCCCTCCTGTTTGGCTTCTCTTTCTGTACTATTTCTCCCAGAGGTTACCCATCAAGATCGCCGGTGCTTTGATCAGCAAGCGAGGCAAGGGGCGAATGGCGAGTTGGTGGGATTTCTTTTTCTTTCTTCTGAATACCGGAAATTTGGGCTGCTGGTCGGTGGGAGTATGATTTAGGTTGACTGGAGGATTGCATCCCCTCTTCAAGGAACACACTGGACGCAAGGACCAGCAGTTGCAAGGATAAAACTATTCGTCATAGCAATCAAGCAACGGAAAAAAAAAAGTTTGTCAGACCCAAAAGTACGGTGACTTGATTCTCGAATTATGCAGGGCGGGTCCCCGATGAACGTAAGGCAGCGCGAGGGGGCTTGCAAGGTACCTAGGTGGTCAGTTCGTCTAAGGCTGCAGTCGACCCAAAAAGCATACACACCGCACAGAGATGTACACGCGGTCTTCGCGTCTTACTTGGACTACCCATATCAGGCATGTCCGATCTGAATCGACGTCGTACGACTATCAACGAACGGCACTCAGCGTTGTCAGTGCGAAGCGCGCTCTCTTTAAAGATGCGCCACGACACCGGTGAACAACTATCAGCCCCCACAAATTTACTGGGTCCGTGGCGAAGATCATACACAACCCGGGCGCCGGAAAGAAAAGTCATTGGCCCGGATGCAGCTTGGCACAACACCGTTGGCGCTGATTGAGCATGGTGCAATGGATCCTTTCTGCCACATTCGGCCTTCGGTGCCGCAACGGAATTCTGTTTATATCTCACCAAGCAAAAGCATGCATAAGAGCCTCCTTCCCCTGCGCCACGCAGTCCCGGCCCTCAATCTCGACATCTCTGCTCGTTCCCCACGACGGAGACTTCGACATTGCCGTCGCCACACTCGCTTTTGACCACAACCACCACTACGTCCATGGACCACACCTCCCTCCGGTCCGGCTACGGGCCGGTCAGCGGCGACGACCGCACCACGCTCCAAGGAGGCGTAGGAGGAGGAGAACGTCGGGGCTCAACGGAAACAGAAATGTCCGGCATGATGTTCAGCACCAACGCGCTCAAGGAGGCCAGCGGCACCGTCGTCAACCCCATGGCCGCGCCGTCCGGCCGCACGTCGATGAGCACGACGCGCACGTCGCGCGCCATCGAGCACTTCGACGGCAACCCCAACATCCCGCCGTACGAGTCCATCGCCGAGGACCCGGAGTACAAGCGCGGCGCCGCCCGCCGGCCCCGCCGCGGCGGCCGGCCGATCCTGGTCGACGCGTGGAACGCGTGGTGGGTGGGCGAGACGATCGCGGCGCTGCTGAGCCTCGGGTGCTTGGCCGTCGTCGTCTGGATCCTGGTGGACATTGGGGCCGAGGGCAAGAAGCTGTCGGACTGGGGCCTGTCGTGGTCGCCCAACTCGATGGTGTCGACGTTCGTCAACGCGTCGCGGTTCCTGGCGCTGTTCGTGGTGGCCGAGTGCGTCGGCCAGTTCGGCTGGCTGTACTATCAGGGCGGGGCGCGGCCGCTGGGCGAGCTCGAGGCGTTCGATGCGGCGAGTCGGGGCCCGTTGGGGAGCGCGCTGTTTGTCCTGCGGATGCGGGCAAAGAGCGTGTTGGCGTCGGTGGGCGCGCTGATCATCATCGTGGCGCTGGCCATGGATACGTTTGCGCAGGAGGTGCTGAACTTCGAGACGCGGATGGTGCCTGTGGCCGGGGGCGCGAATGCGACGTGGCTCCCGGCGGCGCGGCGGTACGATACGAATTCGAGTATCCTGACGAGCAGTAAGACTTGACTTTTTGGACAGGAGACACTTGGGAGTTTTTTGCTGAACAGAACTTTCTCTCCTTGCAGGCAAGATGCGCAAGTCCATCTACGGCGGCTTCCTGGACTTCGAGACGCCGGTCGATTTTGGATGCCTGACCGGGAACTGCACGTGGGATGCGTTCAGTTCGCTGGGATTGTGCAGCTCCTGCCAGGATCTGTCCAACACTATCACGCCGACCTGCTCTGACGTCGGGAATGAGACGTGCGCGCAGCTGACGTATACACTTTCTGATTACAACCTCACCTTGGTCCTGCAGAACGGCTCGTTTGTCGAGCAGGGAGATATCAACGATCCTAGTGCCAGATTGGGTGCCAATGGCACTGAGAACAAGATCTACACGCTGGTTAAGTCTGTTGCCGGTGACGCCCATCCGGGCGGCTTGAAAGATCCTCGTTTGTTTGAGTTTGCAGTCGCGCAATTATTGGTCGATTCAACGGCCGAATTGACCTACAATTCCGAGGACCTGCAGAGCCCGTCGTGGAACATCACTGCCTGTGCTGTGAGCTGGTGCGCCAAGGTTTATGAGGATGTCGAAGTGGTGAGTCTGGAGCAAGATCCTCGCAAGTCTCCTATACGACAAATCCCACGCGAAAATAGAAAGAGCAAGAGACTTTCGAGACCAGAGCGTTGACATTCCCCGCAGAAAAGCGGCGCTCTCATCAACAGCAGCCCCAGCGACGTCAACCTGACCGCCTCCACCAACAGCACCTGCTGGTCGACGTCGACCTGCCAAGAATTCGTCCCCGCCAACACCACCGCCGCTCTCCCGGACGGCGACGACGACAACGCAGACAGCACGAACTCGATCTTCTACATCGGCGTCGGCGACGACAGCGTCTCGGTGCGCCGCATCATGGACTTCGACTACAACATCACCGTCTCCAACTCCTCCGACAACGTCATCGACGACGCCTACACCCTCGCCACCACCATGATGTGGAACACCAACATCACCGCCTCCTTCGCCCACATCGCCGCCAGCATGACCAACTACATCCGCTCATCCTCAGCAGACGACGACGACGACGCGTCCCGCGTCCTCGGCGTCGCGTACAGCTACACCACGTACATCGTCGTGCACTGGGGCTGGTTCGCGCTGCCGGCCGCGGTGGTCGGCGCGGGCGTGTTGCTGCTGATCATCTGCGCGGCGCTGTCGGCGCGCAAGAGGAGCGAGGGCGTGCTGTGGAAGACGAGCAGCCTGCCGCTGCTGCTGCTGAGCCCGCCGAAGGGCGTGTGGAGGGAGGAGGAGTGGCGGAAGGGGAGGGGGAAGGGTAGGGTTTCGAGTTTTGTGGGTGGGATGAAGGGGCAGTTGAAGGCGGATGAGAGGGGGGTGGTGAGGTTTGTGAAGGGTTGAAGAAAAGAGGAAAGACATTGGGACGACGGAAAGGATGGGACCTGGTCGGGACGAAAAAGCTCCTCATGGCCGTTTACGTGTTCGGATTAATTCAAAAGTTCATTATTTCAGAGGTTGGACAAACCGGTGAGTCTTTGGATGAGCCGGCCGGGGATCAGTTGCGCGGTTTGACACGACGACTTCAAGCGGAGCCCGAGCTTGCATGTCAAAGCAGGCTTCGATCTTTCATGTCCTGGTTTTCCTACGTATTTGAGGCTCGTGTTAAACTAATGATGGGTTCAGAAAAACAGTAATGGGTAGGTAGAGGGTTGGAGACTCTGGAATTTGTTGACCTGACGGACCAAACGCAATCATGGAAGAAGATGAGCTCAGCGTGCTTCCTCGGAGTGCAGCTGGGTATGGAAAGAGCTTCGGTACCTCATAAGAGAGAAGCGCAACAATTCGGGATACGAAACGCCGAGCATCAACAGCGCCTTGGCCCACCGGGCTTGGTCGGAGACGGCTTGCGTAAGTGATCGACGGTATCTGGTCACCTGTTGTCTTGCCTGGTGCGCCTGGTACTTATGGGAGGGCCATTCTATCGGTAAGAAGAGGATGGACTGCTTAAAATAGAATGTGGCAGCGAAACTGAAGAGAGGATGGTCGGGGTCATGGTTCGTGTATCAACGAGTGCGTTGAAAAGCCTAGAACTGCGCCAAGAAGGCACTACAGGTAGTGATCTTCGCCGGGAAACATGGGTCTTTCGCAGAGGACGAGTATGTATTTAAGTGGATGAGGATGGTTCCCTTCCAACGCCAACGGAGAGAACAGATTGATTAAGCATGCAGAGCTTGGGTACATGCATATGTCCTGATTGTCCCATTGCAAAATCATTCCAGGCATCATGTTGGACGCATTCCTGATATGCAGCCATCTCTCGACATAAGCGAAGAGCTATTTGCCATGTAGGCTAAAATAGGATGCGGGTAAGACACGCGGCTCGATATGCGGGCCGGAAGTTAAAGCTGTTGACTCCACAAGATACATCGGATATGTCCCCGCGGATCGCGGGTTCGCTCGGGATCCCAATAAAGGAAGGTTCGCATGCAGGCTGGCCTTGACCAGATCACTGGACGACGTAAGCTAATGTCTTCCTGTACAGAGGGGTACTTCAGCCGACGGTTAGCGCCGAACATAAGATTCCTAGCAAAAGGCCAGACAAAGGTCTGATCAAGAGCCCTATGAGGAGTCGAAGCATTCAGTCTGATGGCTTTGCTCCTAAAAATACAATACACTTACGTCCTAATGAATGCTTCTACTCCATATGAAGATGTTTTTGTTGAAGGCCATTGCTGCTAACCATGCATGCAACATTCCTCTGTAGCGCTCGCCACCCGGCTACTTATTCTAGCTCCATGACCTCCTCCGTATTATTTTAGTCTTGGCTGGGTACCTGAATAAGAGCCAAGATGACAAGAGCCTGAGCAAAAAGCGGCATTTTCTTCTCAAACTAAAACGGAACCGGAGATCGTTTATCAGCCACATATCCTAAACAAACAATTTCCTACGCGTGACCCTTAACACTGAGCACTAGCGTCTAACGTCTTCCAGACCGAGTTCAGTGATCGACCTTTCAACACACTCTTTAACGAGAGCTCAGATGCACTCATGACGAGTGATCATGCTTGAATTCGTTCGTTTGGCCACTTTTGTGGCCGTCAATCACCTCGCTTATGCTAGGGAAATCACTGTCGTATCGGTCTGACTGCCCTTTCCAATAGCCTGCATTGGAAGTCTGAGATTCAAGAAGATATGATAGATTCGGGACTGATCACATGGACATACGCTTGAGGAGGCTGAGTTTGTACGGAGAGATAAAAGGATAGATTCCTGGCAGGCAAACATGAACAGTATACATTTTCGTTGTAAACTAGTCTTTTCCGGGGACTCTACCTACATAATCGCGCCGCTCGACCGAAAAGATTTCGAGGATTACTACATCATGGTGCCTCTTCATTCATTCACCCAGCTCCTTACCTTATCATGCGGGGTTCTTGCTGCGCCTGCACACGACCCTGCCCTGCATACTCGCACAGCTACAGAGGTCTGGCTATCAAGACGCCAGACGCAATGTACCCCGACCCAAAAGTTCGGATGTTGCAATACGGATAAGGATGCTTGCACAGTGACTGCACCTTTCCGTGCGTCGTGTTCTCTCTGCCTTCTACACCTCTAGCTAAAGCGTTCTTTATCACTTAATAGATTCCGGCAACGAGTCCATCGATCTACTGGAGGAACCTTGCAGTTCCAAAGCCACGGTCGCCTGCTGCAACTCGCAAAATGTTGTACAAACTGTAAGTGATGCGGTATGCTACCAACCCCTCTTCTATTCCTGAGCAAATTCAAGGCAAGACAAGACACAGCACAAGGGGTTGGCTTGGTCTTCCCGTTTTCGGGATTTTCACAAAATATCTAGGGCTCTTACTTGCTATTCAACCATATCTCAAGTGTGAGAGAAGCTGTTTTCGGAGACGTTCACTGACAAGAGGCAGGGCACCATCAATATCAATATCAATATTTTCAACTGCAATCCGTTAGACATCAAGAAAGAGGAAGAATGACTCATTAGCCACATGTCGGAGTTGTACCTATTCTCAAAGCAATATATCCTCCCACGCCAAGCCCGGACATGTATGTGCTCGAAGTATGATAATTCTAAAATTTGCACTGCATCTTTCTTTTGCAAGTAGCCGGGCCCTCTTTCAAGTTCAACAGTACATGCATTATTCTATCTTGCGTTGCACAGCCAAGGCGTCAGAGTAATGAGCTGGCTATGACACAATGTATGTATGAGTTATCTCAATCCAATGGCCGATTGCAAGCATGCGGATCACTGCGTTCTCAAAATTTCCTATGTAGTGCATCAAACCGATAACGATAAGGCCACCTGTATTCGACATTGGATGATGATTCGGGCACTCCAACTGGCTGTCAGGAGGAGAACAACTCTTGAGAGTCAAAAATTGTGACACCCGCCCCGCCAGCCCCCCTCAACACCGCAAAACCAACCGCACCCAACCAAAGGCACTCACAGCAACTGCTCACTACCAGACACATAAGCACACAATGAACACACAAATGGATTATTCAATTCTCCCTCTCATCTATCCTTTCTCTCTTACACACGCACACAGCACACAGACACACAAAAGCCCTCTCAATACATACAAGAGACATGATCCACGCATGTATCTCTCTCCGGTTTACACATCCCTTTTTGTTGACCACGAGCCAAACAGACAACAGACCAGTTGATGGCCCCGTCGAACGCATCCAAAAAATGACTTCCAACCAGCCAATATACCGCAGAGACAGGGAGAACCAAAGAAAATGAAGAAGACAGACGCTATGCAAACGCTACGCTAGATGTTTTTGTGAGTGAAAAAAGCGTGAGAGATAGAGGAGAAAAAGAAACACATGCCGTTATAGTAAACACGGGAGGCATATTATAAAGGATAGCAATCAAGCATGCATGCAGAGAGAGATATTAAGGAACGGAAAAGAGACGCAACAGAGCAGAGCGAATGCAGACATGTACAGAGGAAAATACGGATCAGACGCGGCAACCGGACAGAAAAAAAAGCAGAAGAGAAATGAAAAAGAGCATCAACAGTAAGCACACACATCGGCAAGGAAAGGTAGCTATAGAACAAAAAACAAAATCAGTCAGTCAGTCAGTCCAGCCACTTTTCCAGGCAAGAAAAAAATTGTCACAGAGCATTATCTCCGTGTGCTCTTCTGCTCTTTATAAACTACCAAGAAGAAAAATAAGAACTTGGAAAGGCAACAAGAAACGTCCAAGAAGAAGAAGAAGAAGAAGAAGCGAAAGAAGAAAAGCAAAGCGAGCAGAAGAAGCGAAGAACCAAAAACAAAAAGAGCAACGCTGTGGTATCCCATCCAGCCGGCCAGGACCAATCCCATCAACCCCGAGAGTTAGTTTAGTTTGCCCCCTTTGATGCATCCGGCCATCTTTCTTTCCCTTCTAAAACAGTTCGCAAGGCCCATGCAAAAAAAAAAAAGAAAAAACAACCCTACTTATCCCTATTTATATTTCTCGGAGACTTTAGAACAAAAACGCTCTCAATACGGCGCAGCCAATCCCCCACCCACACCCCCAGCAATACCCCTCCCGCCAAACAGACCATCATCCCCAGAATCATCATCATCAACACCAATACCCGCCAACAGACCCCCGACGTCCATCCGTCCGCTCTCCGCCTTCTTGTTACCACCACTGGCGACGACGCTCCTGCTCCGCGACCGGCCCCTTCCGCTCTTCACGCTCTGGCCCGCGCGGCTCTTGATGCTGCGGCTGGCCCTGAGATTGCCATTCGCGCCGAGGGAGTTGGTGCGGCTGGTCGGCGTGATGGGCTGGGGGTCCCTATTGTTGCCTGGCGTCGTCGCCGTGCGCGGCCTTGCGCCATTCTCTGCGCCGGCGGTAGCATCGAGGCCACCGTTGGGCGTCGCAGGCGTGCCCTCGCCGGCGAAAGCGGCGGGGATCTGCGGGACGGGCGGGGCGCTCGGGTCGGCGTCGTCGAAGCCCATGGTCGACGAGGGGATGGTCGAGAGCGGGGGACGCGGCTGTTGGCCGTCCTCGCCGTGGCTGTACGACGAGCCCGGCGCGGCGTAGCTGTACTCGCTGGCGCTGAAGTCGGCGGAGACCATGCTGTCGCTGTCGCCCTCGATGTCGTCGTCCGGGTCGCTGCTGCCGCGGCGGGTCATGGGCAGCGGATTGTTGCCCTTCTCGCTGAGCACCTTTTTGAGGTCGTCAAGGCGGACGGCCGAGCGCATCGACGAGCTGGAGCTGGGGCCACGGTGGCCGCCGTCATGGTTCAGGCCGGCCAGGGCGGCGCGGTGGTTGCCCATCACCGAGGGGGACGGCATCGGGCTGACGTGGCCGGTCGGGATGTTGACACCCAAGAAGCCGTTCGATGCTCTCACGTCGCCTCCGGCGGTCGCCACTGAGGAGTGTGTGTGCGCTCGCCGCGTCCGGTGCGAGTTGCTCAGGCTGCCCGAGTGCGAGCTTGCGTCGTGGTTGGCTGCCATGGCGGCGAGGACCTGCTCCTTGTTCCAGGACTCCAACATCTGGTCCCTAACCTTCTGCGGGAGGACATTGGACTTCGGCAGCTGGGTGTCGCGGGGATCATCCATCAACCCACCGGACAGGCTGGGAATGCTTAAAGAGACAGAGAAGGAACGGTTAGGGCTACCCGGGGCGCTAGTGGGGGGAGAGTAGACGGTGTCCGAATAACCATCCGAAATCCGGTCAACAAGTTCCTGGCGGTTGTCGAACGGGTTGAGTGCTTCGTGGTCCACAACGTCTGTCGACAAGCTCTTCAAACCGGTCGTTGCCTCAATGTCTTTGAGCGCGACCGGCGGCACCGATATGCCCTCGAGCCACATGCCTGCCTCTTTCCGTCTGTTGATCTCCGCTCCAATCTGCATGCCCGGCGGGCTGGCGACGAAGTTGAAGGAGGAAGTAAGCGCCCAGAAATAGCCATGGACCAAGCTAGCAAAGCGAATCTTTGCCGCTGCGCCTTCGACAGTCGGAATGTCCTCTTGCAGCCTGAACACCATTGGCAAGCCAGTGCAAGTAGCATTGACGCCGAGTTTATCCACCAGACGAGCCAACAGGAGGTGCGCGAGAATGAACTCCTGATCAGCCTCAGCCCCACTTGCTGCCGCGAATTGGTGCGCGTTCTCGTAGATGGCGAGGTGAAGCAGCTGAAGGAAGCTCGTCCTGAACCTTCTCGGACTCTTGTCCCTCCCACCGGGACCCGGGCTGGCATTGCTGACGGCCCTCCGCACAAGACTATCCCCCTCTCTCCTGTCCTTCTTTTCCACTTTGCTAGGATGGCCTTCAGGAACAGCCCGCAAATCCGCCTTCTTGAGCTCCAGTTCCAACCAAGTGAGCAACGAATCTGCATAAGCTCGCCTTACTCTCGCGGCCGGATCCCGCAGCAACCATTGCGTCCCTTCCCATACATCCACGCCGACACGGCCCCGTCCGACAGCGCTCTTTCCACTGTCCGCATCCTTGCCGTGTGCGTTCGCAACGTACAAGATGTCCTTGATAGCTTCCAACGCAATCACTCTCGCTGTTTCAAACGAGAAGAAATTGTCCGAGCCAGGGTTATCATGGAGGTTTGCTGAGCTGGCAACCGAATCCACAGTACCGCTTGGATCTTCAATGGCTGCCACAGTGTTGGCAATGAAAGAGCCGCCAACTGGCTTTAAACGTGCAAGCACCGCGGAGAGCATGTCCGGGATCTGATCCGTGTAGTAGATGTGAGTGGCAAGATTCGAAACGCACTTCTTCAGCTGCTGAACGAGCTTCTTCCGTGCGTCCGACGGCGTTGTTGCGCGCTCGCCGGCGTCGGCAGGAGGAGAATCCGGGCTGCCAACGCCGTCCTTGCTGGCCTTCGCGTCCGTGCCGTTGGTAAGAGAGGCGGAGCTGCCGACCTGGAGGAGTTGGAGGATGTGTCCCATGAGACCAACAAGCACGTCCATGACGCTCAAGCCGATGAAGTTGATGCGGGAATCCCCAAGAAGCCAGCCAACAATCGTAGCGAGGACGTACTGCCGCTCGAGATCGCTTTCGACAACCTTGCTCCGGACCAGCGAACTGGAAGCAGTAACAAGGATGGCGTAACGATCCTGTACTGGGGTCCACTTGCACATCATCCCACACAGCTCCGCGGGCCAAGAACCGTCAATAAGACCATTCGGAAAGTGCTCGCTCGACTTGATCCGCGTCAAGATAAACTTAATAGCCGCAAGGGTGGCCTGCCGTAACTGTTCCCGGCTGACGGCCGTGAAAATATTCCGTAGTGCATGTAGCGCAATAATCCCGGCTTCTTCCTCCGCAATCTTGTCCGCATCCTCAGTGGTCCCTGATGCAGCAAGTGGGTCACCTTCATTCTCCCCTGGCACGGTGGACGTGCTTTTTCTCCTTGCGTATGCGGCCTCCTTATCCTGCTCTTCCTTCTCTTTCTCGCGGACCTCTAACCGGGTAAGGTACGCTCCGTTTTCCGCATACAAATTGACCAGTATAACCGGCACAATCACAGACAGTTGCTTCCCGGCACCCAGACTCTCCGACGCAGCAATCCCCTTGATCGCGCGCAGACCAGCCTTGCGGAAGCGGATCGCGACAGGCCAGCTCAGGGGGGCGCCGGCTTGCGCAGCAGCAGGTTGCTGTTCCTCCTTGTTCGCAAACGCCGCATACAGCTGCACAATCTCCTCGTACTGCGTGAGGTATTCGTTGTCCGCGGCGAGGGCGGCGGGGTCCTGGTGCTCGCAAAAGGCCTCGAACATGGGCACGGATGCCTCGACCATGGTGACATCATTGGAACGGAGGACGGTGCGCAGGACGCTGAGCACGCTGTTCGCGTATAGAGGGATGTCCTTCGGGCATTTCTCGATGAGCGCCTGGAGGATCTGGAGGGTGATGAGGACGTTCCTGCATGTAGATCACACAATTAGCGACCTCTGCACTTCACAGGCGATCCCTACCCAGTATCCCAAACAGGGGCCGTTGTCCACCGGGGAGCCAGCTAACTTGGGCGCGCAAACGCTACCAACTCCAAGCTTGCCCGCAGCGCGGAAGAAACCTGGAAGAGAAAAAAAAAAAAACACCTACGCAATTCTGCTCCTCCACACATCGCCAGCGGTCCGCTTATCCAAAAAGTCGCCGACCTTGACCAGCTTTGTCCTCCTGGAGCTGGCGTAGAAGAGCAGGTAGCTCAGCTCGGAGCTGTTGGGCTTGACCTCCTCCTCCCGGTATCCTTTCTGCAGGCGTGGGTAGCACTTCAGGATGAGCACCTGGTGCTTCGGGCGGCAGGACTGCCGTAGGGAATTCATGATGATGATGTCTGCGGCGGCGGCGATTCAGCTCTCGGGCACCGTTGCGTGTTGTCTCCCGGATTCGTGTGGAGGGTCCCGTAAGCGTTTGCGCAGGGTGGCGCACGGCTGAATGACGTGCGGAGGCGCACACGAGCTGTTGAGATGGCTGCCTGAAATGCGCAGCCCCCAACGGGATTGCGCTGGGTCGCGGGGGTGTGGTTGCAGCGGGTTGGGAAGGGGAGAGGTTGGATGGAGGGGCGGCGGCCGGGAGCGCTTGTGAGAAAGAGAGCCTTCGGCGGACGGAGATTGGGGAGCTATGGGAGACGAGGTGCTTGGTCAGGGGAGAATTACGCGGGCCTTAGAGTCGGGCCTGGCACGAGCGTCCTCGGGAGGGCGACTCCTGTCAATTCTTCACTGGCATGCGTCTCGGGGGTGTTTCGTGGCTAGTAGGATTGATGGCTGACGGTCGGGCAGTGTCTCGAGTGCTTGCGGCGGCGGCGCCGCTGGAAAACGTGTCGTCGGAGGAAGCGGAGTAGTGGGACCAGCACCAAGAACGGGTGCGGCTTGCGTATCTAGGGCTGATTGGATAGGCTCAGCTCGGATCCGGACTTTTAGGCATTGCAAGCCGCCGCGCGCCCTCAGCGGCAAGTCGCGGGAGCCTGGAGGTTGCGGCAGGCGGAGACGCTGGGAGAGCGGATGCACACGCGACTCGGTGGTCATCCAGACGCGCACTCGGCGAGGCACGAGGACGCGTTGGTGGTGATGGTAGCTAATTGTGATGTGCCTGCATGGATGTCTGAGTCGGGCGCGGCTGCCGACCGAAGCACACGGGCCTGTGCCCGCCAGAGCTTCCAACACTGCACGACATCGGCTCGCACCACTTTTGCAGCCCGGCCCAGGGTCCACCTCTACTAAACTTTGTGCAACCTAATCGCTCTTGAAACGTCTTCTCATCAAATTTTTGTTTGTTCATGGCACGTTATCTCGACCTACGAATAAGCATCAACGCAGACAACCAATAACACCCGCAATCCAGAAAGACTACATATTCATCACTCGTTGTCCATGCCAACCTGCTGCAATCATACAACAACCGCGTAAAGTCGTGATCTCAAAGCAGCAAACCCGATCGAAGCTAAAAAAAAAAAGAAAAAAAAGTGGCAGCAAGGCCAACTCGCTCACAGAACGCTGCACACGCCCGCCCAGTTGAATCAGATGCCCAACATGAACGGATTATTGCAATGCAGCCAGGCTGGGAGACGAAACTGCCATGTTGAATACACTGCGTGAGAAAACATAGCATACTACAAGAAGCGAAAATACGTCAGGTACATGTGCTTTGGTGCGCCCTAACTCCGTCTAATCAAGTCCGCAGGTCGTAATGTAAATCTTGAAGCGCTGTTGAATTGGCTGGTCGTTGCGCCGGTGTCAGTTTGAATGCTTTAGCCACGGCGAATGAACCCTGCACTCTGGTTCAGGCCGCGGTGGAAGCTGCCGATGCCTTGGAACCCCCTGCTAATTGTCAGCACATGCTTGACTCTATATGAAGCCTGCAACACTTACTTCATAAGGTCAATGCCCTCTTCCTCCTTGTCATCCCCTTCCAACTGAGTAGGCAACTGCTTCTTGACTGCTACCTCCTCCGCTGTGTTGAAGCGACGGCTGCTGGGCCTGGTAGGAGTTGCTGGCGAAAGCTCTTCTGAATTTCCCTCTCCCGAGCCAGACCCTTCCCTGCTGCGACTAGCCTCATCACCCATCACGACCGGTGGCGAGCTCGGCTGAACTGGTCCTGGCTCTCCCTCATCATCGTCATCCCGCTCATCCTTCTCATCATTTTCCTCATCGTTGCCGAAGTTGAAAGGCTTGGATTCCTTGCTGGGACTGAAATCTGCATAGGGGCGTGCAGGTGTGGATCCGAGATCGGCGAACTTCCAGAAAGGTGCGGGAGAGCTCAGGTAGCAGTACTGACTGGGCATCTTGGCCGTACTCGGAGGTGCAAGATGCGGCTTGTTCTTAGCGACGAGAGGCGTGACCAGTCCGTTGAACGCTTCTGGAAGGTCCAGACCAGTGGCCTTGTAGCCGTTGGTTGCGGGGGGCGAGTAGGTCATGTCGAGCGCAGGGTGAGGGCGTGGAGTAGGACCGGGCTCATTCTTGCCATCTATGACCGTTCCTGAATTGCGGACGTTGCTCTCTTGGTCCAATGCACGGCCAAAGGCCGTATTCTGCATGGTGTTGAAAGCGGCCTTGCGGTCATTGATTGGAGTGAACACTTGATCACTGTTTAACTGAGGCTTGCGCTGTGGCTGTGGACCGCGATCGGGGGTGTACGATTCGTTTGCGGTAGGGTAGCTGGCCAACGGCGGGGTAACAGAGCGAGGAGATTCCTTGACGCGGAACTTAGATGGTTGTGACGGGGTTTGAACATCAGGGTTGACGGTAACGGCTCCGTGCAAACGCTCACTAGCCTGGGCAATTGCAGGGGAATTGGGGCCGGAAGAACCCATGCGAGTCTTTCGAGTATGGATGCCCTTCTTCAAGAAGTTATCGCGCTCTTCGGGAACCAGCCGCCACTTCATGCCCTTGCCCGGTTCGTCCGTGCGACGCGCGACCTTCTCAAAATGCTTGCTCAATGAGAGGTTATGGCGGATGGAATTCTGCCATCCACCGCCGCTGAAACGGTAAAAAGCATAGTGCTTCTTGATATACTCGTAGATGTTTGCCAGGGTCAGCTGCTCTTCAGGAGAAGACATGATAGCTTGTCCGATGAGTTGGGCGTAACTGTGCGGGGGCTTCAAGTCCTTTGCGCTGTCGGCGCTGTAATCAATATGCTCCGTGCTCTCAAGCATAACCCCACGGGCATAGGCGCCAGAGGGAGATGTCTTGATCTTGGGAGATTGCTTGGTGCGCGATGGAATGGGAGTGTTTGGTGCCAACGGTCCCGACGAAGGCGGGTGGGCCTGGTAAGAGTGATTGGTGTTGTATTGGCCATGCTGGCGAGCATTCGAACCGTTGTGCGGTGCGCTAGTTTGAGGAAGACCTCCTTGGGATCCAGCAGTCTTTCCATGACCGTTGTTCATTTGATGGAATGAGTTCTCATCATGACCATCCTCGCCCTCACCGGACTCACCCTTAGCCCGCGCCATAATCGACGGGTGAACATCGATCGCCTCACCAGGGCACACGAAGATCATCTCGGTGCCACAAATACCGATGACGGAGCCAGAGTGCAGCCTAACCTTCTCGCCGCGCGAGAGCGTGCGATCGTCCAATTTCAACCCATTGCGGCCGTTGACGAGAACGAACCAAGATCCTGCATCCGCTTCGTAGTCGATCCAGGCGTGAATTCGTGAAACCTGCTTGTCGGGACCCAGGTCGATGTTGACGACCTCGGAAGCACTATGCTTGTTCTGGCCGTAGAAGCCTCCGGGCTGTCCGACCTGCTGGCCTGGAGGGCCACCATTCTCGTTTGCACGGGCCGAGTAGCCAAGCTCGCCTCTGCCGATGACAATGTGGGTGGATTTTGCGAAGAATACCCATGCGTGACCCTCGATCTTGGCGTAAGCCTGCGTGCTGCCTCTTTCGGCGATGACCGGATCGCGCTTCTGTAGTTCGTTCGATAGTTCGACCTGGGCGTTCGTGACGTAGCTTGCAACGCGAAGCAGAGGGACGACTTGGGTCAAAAGCTCCTCCGGAGTCGGCTTTTCCTTGTTCTCGTCCTCGTTGTCGCTTCCTATTGTTCGATCGCTCTGGGCGGAGGGCGGGCGAGTCGGGACTCTCGATTCGGGCGCATCGGCGTGGTTAAGCTGGTGCGAGGTTAAAGTTTGCTGCTTTGGATGGTTCGCAGGATTGGCAGAGGAGCTCACTCTTCTCTTCTTGCGGGTGGGCGTCTCGATGGGAGCGGGTGTATCCGACTGTTCCTGCACCACTTCACGCTTTGCGCCGCGACCGCCGCGGCCGCCTCGGGGAGGCATGGTGTCTCGATGCTGCGCGCAGACGGAGATCGTCAGTGGTGAAGGAGGAGATCGGGTCGCAGATGCGGTCGTGGTAGAGAAGTGGCGCAGTGCAGCGCGCGCGTGCAGGAGGGGACTCGAGACGCAGGCAGCGCCTCGGAAAGGCTATTTGCTCGCTGCAAAAGCGACGGGAAGGGACAGAGACTCACAATGAAAGCGCGCAGTAGCAGAAGGAAAGCGCCAGTCAATGGTGGCAGCGACGGAGAGTCGAATGGGTGGTGGTGGTGCCCGGGGCTGGGAGTTGGGTGGCTGGAGTGGCAGCAGGTTGGATGTCGTTTACGATGCTGAGGCTCGGGCCGGCTGCGAAGTCGTGTTATTTGGGTTTTCCCGTGCTCACCTACGCGAAGCAGCCAAGGGTGGCGAGCGAAGGGCGCAGAAGGAGAGCGATCGGCTGCCGCACAGGGAGTCTACATGCCTCAGCAGCAGCGACCAGAGGCAAAATAATATTGACGACCTTCGCGAACTAACGCAGGGCGCGATTGCGCGTGGGTCTGCTCCGCTTGAGCCCCTTTGCTTCTCTGGCTCAGGCCCGTTGGCTCCTGCTCGCTGACGCACGCGCGAACCGCGGCGCCATGGTGCCCGCCTGCAAGATTCTTAAAAGCCAGCCTGGCCAAACCACAAACCGCCAGCCCCACGCGGCGCGCAGGGCAAACACCCACCCTCCCAGCGAGCCAAGGGACGCTGGATTGTTGCCCAACAGACGCGTCGCACACGCCTTGCAGCGCGCGTCGCGCTCTTCTCCTTGCTCGGGCTCGGGCTCGGGCTCGCGCACTTAAACGGCCCCACCCCAGTCCACTCAGCGCTTCCCAATTCCATTCTTTGTCTCAGGCTTTATATTGATGCGCCGTATAACAGACCGGTATCTGCGCGGGTGTTCGCCCTTGCCAACCGAGGTACTGCCTCCAGCCTTCCCGGAATCTGAATCCTCCACGCTTTTGCCGGCTGGGATGGTTACAGGTGGTGGCTTATCGATCGGCGTTCTTTTTCGTCATTCTTCCGATCTTCACCATGTCGCTTGGTCCTTCGCCCCGCTAATGTCATCACTCCCAGATCTGGATCACCACAAGCTCGATGACTTGCATAACCACAATGGCGTCAATAAAACAGAAGAAGCATAATCTACCAGGAACTGAAGCAGTCATGTAGAAGCAAGAATAACTCTCTTCCAACATTTGTATCCAAGTGACTGCTACAACTCCTCATACGACCACCTGTTATATAGAAGCAGACAAGTATGTAAAATTAGGCCGTTGATATGTACAAATTACTCGCGCCTTCTCTCTCCGCATCCATCTGTCCCAACGTTCTCCCCATGCCTCACCGGCTCCTACCGACATCCCCCAACTCAATACTACCCCTCGCATCCCCCTGGTTCCTAAAGCTCGCACGCCTCACACTCCTTCCCTCCTGTTGCTGCTGGCCCCCTCCCGGCTTCAAAAACCCGGGCGCCTCCCCCCTCTCCGCCTCATCGCTCTCCACAATCGGGCGGCGGCCGCTCCCCTCCGCCGCCGTATCTTCCGCGCTGCTCTCCGAATCTTCCTGGTGAATGCCGCCCACGCTCTCCATCGTGAACGGGCTGGCCGTCGGCGCGTCGAGGATGCTCAGCTCCAGCGGCGAGAAGTAGCGCGGCAGCACCCACGTGCGGACGGGGATCAGCAGCAGAATGAACACGGGGAAGCCGACGGCCGCGATGGTCTGGGTGATGGCGAAGGTGGCGCCGAAGCCGACCAGCTCGAGCGCGACGAACGCCCAGATGGCGGCGCGGCGCTCGATGCGCTTGAGCGGGTCGGAGCCGGGGGTGAGCGACTTGTCCTTCGCGAGGAAGAGGATCTTTTGCGTGATGCCGTTGCCCTCGAGCGCCTGGACGCCCATGACGAAAAAGAGGCCGGCGAGCACCGCTTGCGGGATGAGGTGGAGGACGATGAGGAGCGGGCCGGTCATGGTGCCCAGCGTGAGGAGGCCCTGGGCGAGGTTCGAGACGCGTTGCTCGACGACGTGGTCGACGACGCGGCGTGTGTGGCCTTTGTTGGCTTCGTCGTCGTCGGAAACGGTGCGGGTGACGCAAAGAGCGTTTGTGTGGAAGGGTGCTTGCGGGATCAGGCCGTTCGGAAAGGGGATGCCAAGGAGGCCGGAGACACCAGTAGTGAGGCCGAGGAGGAAAAGGTCCCAGTGGAAGCCAGCTGGCTTTCGAAGAGGAAACTCCGTTCCTTGAGCAATGAGTGAAGAGACTTGATATGTCAGTGAAACAGCTTGGAGGGTATACGCCGAGCTCAACTCACCATTATGATCGAAGTAGAATAGGATAGTCAACAATATGGCGAAGGGTATGGCAAGGAACACGTCGCCAACATCGATATCCCAGAAGTGGATCAACCAGCCTCTGTCAGTCGTTGGGAAGAAAGCCTTGCTCGTCGGAAGCTTCAGAAGCTCAATGCCGCGCATTCTTCCAATGTGTACAAAACCTTCGATAATCAGCCATTCTCGCAGCATGAAGTTTGCATACTACACTCACCTGTGAAGAAAATGACGGTAAGAGGCGTGGCGTAGTCCTCGATGAACTTCCGCACGTATCTGTGGAAGAGGTTGCTATTTCCAATCACACCACCAATGTACGCCACCATAAGAACGAGCAACGAAATCATGATAGACAAGTACGCGGAGGTATCACCAGCCTCCCACTGACGAGTCAACACTTGGATGCCCTTCTGCAGGTAGATGAAGGCAACGTAGAATCCAAAGATGTCGCAGGAGAAGCGAGTGACATATTTCAACCAGTTGCAGGCATTGGAAATGGCAAGAAACCAATGCATGACAAGCGACCACCTGGGACAGTGTTAGAATTGTGGGCTCCACCATAGTTCATGACGATGTCATGGGTCGAGTCAAAAACAACATACAGGCCAATCCAGCACATGAACGAAAAGTAGTTGATTCCATGAGGTACGACGATGTCATATACCTACAGAATCAGCAATGACTTCTCTGTGAACAAGCTCTTCACTTACCGTGTAATTGAAAACAGTAATTGGTCCTAGTCAAGTCAGCAGGAGAATTTTTACCAGTCACATATCTCGTGTTTGAGACCTACCGGTAACGCCGACAATGACCAAGGGCTGAGCTGCAAAGACAGAAAATACAACGGCAGCGAGCACAGAGGCCAGCAAGACCTCATTCACGCCGAAGCTCGAGTTTGTCTTGGCAAACATATCCAGGGAAAAGGCCAACGCGGGGAGGATACTGCAACAAAGTCAGATACACTTGTCATAATCCAATGGCAGGAGGCTCATAAAGCCCAATATCAGGCCATGGTCAAGCAAACAACCGCATTACCACGTTCACACACTGGGAGAGGCGCATAATCAGAAGCAGCCCGTTCGGATAGCCTTACTTTGCAAAATACATGTAAATAGTGGCGGGAACGACTCTGTAGTCCCACGCGTCTGTCCAGTCGGAAACGTAGAAAGGTGCTCTTCTATGGATGTCATGAATCATGCCTCTGAACCAGCGGATTTGCCACCATTTCGTGTGCTTGTGGGTGGAAGTGGTCCGGGCCGAAGCTCGTGTGATGTTGCGGCTGAGGCGGTCATCGCTGCTGTTCGGACGCGGCTTCCACGACATGAGAGGCACACGTTTCTGCCACGGTTTCCGGGACTTGTGGTCTTGTGTGGCGTGCGAGGGGCGACGCTGACCGGGGAGGCTGTAAGCGTCGGCGTGATCCATGGAGGGCAGCGCTGGCGGAACGAGAGTCACTTTCTGTGCAGAAAAGCCAGGGACCAAGCGACGCGGAGGTCGACGGTCTGCGGGTCCACAGATCCTCACAGCGCACGAAAAGCTTGGGGGAGCGGCAGGCACATCCCTGAGGGCGGTGAGGCAGAAATTCTACGCCGGGCCGCTGGTGCGGAGAAGTTGGATTAAGGTGGTGCGCGGATCTTCGAACAAGCGGGGTGCACTCTGCCACTTCTGTCTCCACTTGCGTCATTGCTTGAGTCATGCTGTCCTCTCATCTGTCAAACCTGCCGAACATCATCAACACATCGATACCACTAGCGCCACTTCCCGGCCATTTGCCCCTTCCTGGCGAGATCCCGACACTGGAACCCGTCCGGCGCTATTGGTCACCGCCCGTCACATCGATTTCCCTTCTCGGCCAGAGCAAGAGATGCCACATATTGCACTGGCGTTGGGTCGTGGGCTTTCGCTAGCCTCTCTCGAAAACAGCCATAAGTGTCGCATCGTCTTCAGAATCTCTTCTTCCGATCATTGGATGAAACTCCGTGCACTGAGCATTCGCCCTTTAATGCTGTACTCAAAAGTGCCACGTATACTTTTGTCCTACGTAATCGACTTACTTTTCCTTGCAGCAAAAGGCTGAATATATACCAAGACTCAAGCAATGGTCCCGCTTGATGAGGATGTTCATGGCATTCATGTCACAAGCGCGGTCTCGACATCTCTGGCGAAGCTTTGTATTGCATACCCAATTGCACTCTGTTGTTATTTACAGAAAATCATTAGGACTCCTCCCAAACATGCCACCCAGAACACGAGTCGGCATCTTGCTCACGAGAGAGGCCCGTTCGGGTGGATCAGCACCTTCGTGTAGCCATCGATGCGCTTGTCAAATTTATTGTACGCGTCGGAAGCCTCATCAATGGTGATCTCGTGCGACACCACGAAGGAAGGCTTGGCCCGTCCAGAAATGATCAGATCCCGAAGGTATCTATTGTAGGCCTTGACGTTGCATTGACCAGTACCAAGAGACAGCCCCTGTATCCCAGATTAGCAAGCTTTCGAGCGCAACCTGCTGCCACACTTACCTTTTCGAACAACTTCCCGAAGGAAATCAAGATCTGCCCCTTGCCCGATTGCGCGTCCGGCGCCCCAGGATCAGCCGGGACGTACAGACCCGGAATTCCCAGCCCACCGGTCGGCCTGGTCACCATGATGAGCTGGTCGAGCACAATGTTCGGCTGCTCCTTGCTCCCCGACGAGTCGACCGCCTGGTACCCGACGGCGTCGACAGCGCGGTCGACCATGCCGCCATTCGCCTTGATGATCTGCTCCACCGGATCGCCCTCGCGGAAGTTGATGGGCAGGCACCCGATCTTCCTCGCCGCCTCCAGGCGCTCCGGGACCTGGTCGACGACGAACACCCTGCTGGCGCCGCGGATGACGCCGCTGTACGCCGCCATCAGGCCAACAGGCCCCGCGCCGAACACGGCGACGCTCTCGCCCGACCGGAAGCCCGCCAGCACCAGCCCGTGCCAGCCGGTCGGGAAGATGTCGGCGAGCAGCGCGAAGTCGGCCTCGTGCTCGGTGCCGGCCGGCAGCTTGAGCGCGTTGAAGTCGGCGTAGGGCACGCGCAGGAACTGCGCCTGCCCGCCCTGGTACGGGCCCATGGCGACGTAGCCGTACGCGCCGCCCGCGAAGCCCGGGTTGACGCCCGTGCAAAACGCCGTGCGGCCTTCCTCGCAGTTGCGGCAGCGCCCGTCGGCCACGTTGAAGGGCAGCACGACGCGGTCGCCTTTCTGGAGGAGCGTCACGCCCTCGCCGACTTCCTGCAACGGCGACCAATTGGTTAGACGATCGAATCAGTGGAGACGCGAGAATGGTGTGCATACGGTAACGATTCCCATGTTCTCGTGTCCGAAGACCAATCCGGCTTCGGCGGCCGTGCGGCCCTGATACATGTGCAGGTCAGAGCCGCAGATAGCTGCAGGATGCAGTCAGTTGATTGGACCAGACGAGTGGGAGAAAATGAGACACCATGATGGATGCATTGTTTAGCCTACCTGCAGTGGTAACCTTGATGATCACATCGTCCGGATGTTGGATCTGCGGGAGCGGGACCTCCTTGACCGATACCTTGAACGGCCCTTCGTAGTGGACTGCTTTCATGTTCGGCGCCATTGTTCGGTACAGTACTCCGATTGCTTCTGCAGCTATCCTTGACGAATAATTGAAGGATTTCAACCAGAATCAAAAAAAAAATAAATCAGCAAAATTACAGCGGAGTGGAGCTGCGCGGATTTGTTCGGCCTTTTCAATGGCGTCACTCGGACGAAAAAAAAGAGGGGGGGGGGGGGGCTGCCCCTCACAGAGACAACATGACGATTTGCGGGGACTCCGCTTGGCCGCCGCGGCGTCCTTGAACCAGTCTGTTCCCAGGGATTATTTGGAAGCCGGCCTTTTGTCCTGCAATGGTAATTGGGCTGCAGGAATAGCCTTCCCCGCATTCCGCCGCCCGCGTGGCTCCCGGTCGAGACCGTGAGCGAATGGCAGAAGGTGAATGCCCTTCGGTAATCGTAGCTCGGTAGACAAAATAAGGGTTCTTGCATTGCGAACCGCGTTAGTGTCTTTTCCGACAGCGTTGGCGTATACTAATTATGTCCCATCGACGGACTATTCGCAAGACAGAAAGACATACACCACATGTCAGAAGTCTCCCAGATGCTGGCTCCAGTTCACAATCGCTTCATTTCCATGCTCGTAATGACAGATCAGCCGTTAAATAACGTGGCTTTAGCTTGCAGAATCGGCCACCACCATCAATGACCCCATACTCTCTCCCCGACCTCCTCCTAATAACATACGACTGAGAAATTACCCTGCGATCATGACCCGCACAATCAACGGTCAAGAAAAAGATGTCCTCCCAACACAACATCAGATAACGCTCAAAGTCGACAGAACCACACCTCCATGCCCAAACCAATGCAGGCAGAAACAGACAGACTACCCCTCACCCACTCCCCACCAGCTTCCCCCTCAGCCAATCCCGCACCTCGCGAAACATCCTTACCTCCTCAAACCCAAACCCCACCATCGTATCCAGCCAACAACTCACGTGCGCCTCCTCCTCCACGACCACGCACGCCACCTCGCCGCCGCCCGCGCTCCGCCACTCGTTCCGCACGCTCTCGGCGCAGTTCAGGATGCCGTCCAGCAGCACCTCGTACTCGCCACCGACGACCAGCACGTCGCGGACGACGCGCTCGCCGAGGCCCCTCCACCAGCCCGCGGGGACGTCGACGGGCTGGTTGTACGGGTCGGTGGGGCGGCCGCCGAGGAAGAGGGTCGACCAGCGGGCCAGGCTGGCCGGCGTGATGCAGTCGCGGTGGGCGTTGCGGTCGAAGGAGGCGGTCTCGTTGTCGAAGGAGACCCAGGGGCAGATGAGGACGGCGGCTCGGAGCTGTTGGCCGGACGGGGACGATGGCGAGGAGGAGGAGGAGGAGGAGGAGGCTGACGAGGAGGATGACGAGGAGGCGGGGGTCGATGCGGGAAAAGCAATGCGTGGCACGGTGGCGTCCGGGTGCGGGTGCAGGATGTGGCTGAGGAGGGCGAGCGTGAGGTTGCCGCCGGCGGAGTCGCCTGGAACGCGTTAGCTTTCACTGTGTTTTTCTTTTTTTTCTTCGATATTGAGGATTTGCTTCTTACCGCCGACGAGAATGCGCGAGGTGGGCACGCGGAGGTTGTGGAGCACGTGGTTGAGGAGAGAGGATGCCTGGGCGAGCTGGCGCGGGTACGCGGCCCAGGGGGCGACGTCGTAGTGCAGGACGAGGGCGGCGATGCCGCCGGGGAGGTCGAGGTCCTTTGTTAGGGCGCGGAGCATGGCGAAGTGCTCGGCGTAGGCGGGGATGGAGTAGCCGCCGCCTGTCCAGTTTGTTAGTGGAGGATTGTATAGGAGGACGGTGTGGGCTGACCGTGGAAGTAGATCCAGACATATTCGGCACCTCTAGATCCAACCCAGTAGGCGTTGGTGCCGTCCTTGAGGGTCTCGGTCACAGGCTGGATGCTGGATTGCTTGCACCAGGTAAGGTATTGCTCGTCCGTTCCAGGCGCAGCAGATCTGCGAAGCATCAGGTTAGTTCAAGTTAAGGATGTTTCTGCTCCCAACACATACTGTTCTGTCCTCGATGAGTTCTTGCTGACCAGTGTTCGAATGGCGGTGTAGCCAACCAATCGTGCGAAAGAGGACGGGCGCTTGTGTTTGGGTTTGAGCTTCGCTGTCAAGGCGGCCCAGAAAGTCTTGCCAACTGAGACACAAGAGAGATGTTAGCGTTGAGTAGCATTGGGATGAGGCTGGCGACAACGTACGAACAGCAGCGAACACGGGCAAGAGGCCTAGCTTCTCAAAGAATCCGAGCCTCAGATCCGCAGATCTGGGCCGTGGTGCCATGCTCCTCCCCTTCACGAAGATGGACAGGATAGGTGGAGCAGCTGGGGAGATTGCGCGATGATCTCGGCACACTTGCAGCAGGCAGGTCTGGGTTTATCTACGGGACGACGATGTCAGCAGCTCCACGCTATATTGTCGAGTTCTGGCGCGTGGGATCTACGGGGGAGACCCCGCATTGCGGTATCCCTGCCGACAAGCTGCACTCGATTCTCGTTGCGGCAAGGTTCGGCCATATCGCGCCATTTTGTGCGACAGAAGCCAGGATGGGGGAGCGGTAGTGCAAGCCAATCGTGCGCGCTGGGGTCGGGATGGCCGTCCACAGGGTCCGGTGGCTTTTGGAGGCTGTTGGAGGTGTGGGCGGCATGCGGACGACCAGAGGCCAGACTGCGCTGGTAGCGGCACGGCACGGACGCCGCTCACTGACCATTTGACGCTCACATCTCACATCATCGCCCGCGCGCCGCCGTGGCCGCGACTCCCGGCGGCGTCGATGGTGCCGGAGCGTCCCATCTCTGCGGCCCTGCATACGCACCCACGCGTGCACCAGACAGATGTCAGCCCCGACCCCTGTCTTGTACTACATCTCGCCAGCAGCTCAGCCGTCAACATGCAGCTCTGATGCGTGAACCTCGGCCGTCGAGATCAGGGCGCATGCGGCATCCCGGAACTGCAGTGCTCGACACTCTTATCTCGGAGATCCGCCCCATAGCGTGAATCTGTGCCGTCCGACGCGATATGAGCAGAAAAGATGGTCGCGGAAGAAATGACGACATGACGGGAGGCCGGTGGAGCTGGCGTCGGGAGAGTTGCCCCCGAGCGCAACATGACTCGTGTAATGATGCGGGGAGGCCGGTAGTAGGCACAACGCTGTTGAGGCGAGGAGAGAAGGTGCCAAGAATAATGGGTCATTTAAAAGTATAAGGCGCTGTAAGGAGCATCTACATCTGGGCGTACGGTGTGCTGTGTAGGACACGAATGAGCAGAGACCACCTCGTCTGATGCAAACACGCCCGCTCCAAGGCACCCCCCGTCCCGCGCTGATCCTTTCATGAAGGATACACGTCTTGCTCCCACCTTCCGGCATTAAGATCACAAAGACCGGGCCACATTCTCAATGCTCACAGAATGACTTCCAAGAAGGGTAAGAAACAATGACACAAAGTGGAAGATCGTGCTGTTGAAGAGACCTTCGCAGCAACAAGTGAGCGCGAAGTTTCTGAGACCTCATCACTAGCACATCGCCAATGAGTAACGGTCTATCTTCTCGTAGTCTCTGCTTTTACCACAGATGGTGGAACTGTTGTTGCACCCTGCAACCGATTGGCCACTCATCCATCCCTGGACGCCACGACTCGGCTCGTTCACCCACATATGTACGCCCACGCAATAAGGCTAGTTTTCCAGTGCGTCTGCCTGGGTCAACCCATCACTGGACCCTCACTCTAGCTTTAGCGGTCTCCCACATAAAGGCGGCGGGGCACGTCACACTTTACCTATTACATCGGGAGCAGTGGACGGTTCGCACTCTGCATCATGCATTTCGGGCGTTTCGAATCGCGTAAATCTGCCTTCTCGAGTCGTACCGCCTGGTTTTGGTAAAGCCGGACCAACCGCCAGCACCGTCTCCCACATGCAGTTCTGTCAAGACAAGCATGATATTATACATCAGTCTCCGACAGGGCTCGTCAGGATTTAAATATGTGTTTTTCTGCTCATCGGGTCGACATCAACAGTTCGACATGTCCGAGTTGCCCGATTGATCATGTGCTCTACGAATGCCTCATTTTCAGCCAACGCTCCTCAGCCAAGTCATCATGTAAAACAATACGTCTTCCTCACCAACACTCTGTCATACTGATTGTCCTTGCAGGAAAATCTCCCACAGAGTGACAATTACCCTGAATGTAGGATTATTCCTATCATCTCAGATGAAGGAACCCATCAGAATCGCCGGGGGTTCTTTGTGCTCTATGCCTTCTCCGAGGCACATTCAAGTGGCTCTGAAAGTCAAGGTCAAACAGAAAATCCGGACAGTATTCAGCCCGTTCCACAAAAAGAGATCCGGCATTTCTTCGCCACCCGAGAGCCTCAGCCCTCAATCCCAGTTCTCTCCTCAAGAGCTCGGTTCTCTGCCAGTGGAATTGCCCACGGGTCGAGAAATGCATGAACTCTATGGGGGGTGAGCAATTCTGCTCCAGACCCAAATACGATTCTGGAGCACCTGCATCTGTTCAGCCCCAAACAACCCCCTCTGTGGCGGCAGAAGCCCAAACAACCAGGAGCGATGAGGAAGAGGAGCATCCACCTGGTCTGAACTTATCTGCAGATGATGTCTGTCAGCGAAACCTAGGCCCAGACGGATTGCGTGACAAGAAGCCCTCAGTGGTCACCACGTCGGAGGTCAAGTATGCGATTCATGTGACAATGGCTTGCAAGACGGGGCACGCCCAGCCGGGAGACGCAGCAGCAACAACCGCAGGAGTCGTTCGCGCGTCTCTTCCAGTCGTGAAGAAGCTCGCGAAGCACGTTCTCCTGGCTCTCATGGCAGCCAAATTTGCAATGTCCCTTGCGCGATCCGTTCAAACGGAGTCAATCCGCCATCGGCCCAACTCCCTCAGTATCTGGCAGTCTGCGGTCTTGACTTTGATCGGATCCGTATTGAACAAGGCGTGGTCCTGCTCCACTGGCGCAAACATACCCCGGCAATCCACTCGGCATACATCCTCCACTCGAGCAACAAACAAGGTTTACTTTCCAGATGGAGGCCGTTGCGGCTTTGCGGAGGTTGAAAGTATCTTCGACGTTCTTGTTACGAAAGGCAGGAATTGCGGAGAATATTGGGGTTTATCTGGCCCGTTGAAAACGATTCTGGACCCACATCCCTCCACGTCGCAGTGCTCTCGCTGAGTTTCCGGGAGGGCGATGATCTTGTCCGGGGTTCTTAAGATTTTATACGTCGACTTTCTCGTTGCTATACGTCTTTCATTCTTGGTTTATTGCTAAATTGCTGTGGATCTGATTGCGTAGGCATCTCAAAGTTTGGTGTTGTTTTCTAAGCCTCACCTGTCTGTGACGCAGGGGACGATAACACGTTGTGATAGATTTCCATAGTTGTCCAAGGCAGAAATTGGACGAAAATAAAAAGGCTGGGCTTAGTCATCGTGCCGGACAGGAAATGTGAGCATAAACGGGGCGACCTGCGGTTTGAGATGATAGGGATGGTGGAGAAAGTCGGAGCTGCCCGATCGCTGTGCAGCCGATGGAAGCTCCCTGCGACAGCATGGGGAGCCTGCAACCCGCCAGGCCGATGCGGAGCTGACGTGCAGCATAAATCCGGGGCCCGGCTTCCTGCGGAGAAACACGATGCCCTGTTGCTTGTCGGTTTACTCGTGGAAAAATCAAGGCCATCGGAACTCCTGATGTATCGATTTCGCTTGAATGAGGTGATGATGGTCGAGTTTGCATTTGATGAGGCGGGGCAAGATCACAGACGCCTTGTGTGCACGAGAGGATTGTAAATTAACCATTCTGTGGGTGCCAAAAATTGTGGGCTTACCATGCGCCAATATCAACCAAAGTTGCTGGTATCGGCGAGCGTTGCCCAAGAAAACATGCATAATGGACTGCTGAGCTGTAGCCCTCGTCCTTGGCTGCATATGCAAGCAGCACATCATAACGCAGACAGGAACGCGCATACATTTGGTGGCGGCGAGCAAGCACAGGTTTTTTGATTTGCATAAGGGAACATGTCGTCTCATGACAAGACTCCCACATATTCCTGCTCTGCCGAGTTGGAAAAAAGCCTCGTCTTTGCCCCCTCGTTTTGGTGTGCTCTGTCGGAAACCGGCAATATTTCCCCGTTCCCCAGCTGCAGTGATGTCCGACGATGCATGGGCCGACGAGCAGGTCGTAAGGCCTCGAGACGTCTCCCGGCGTTTCGCTTCTTTCCGTGCACGTTCTGGAACGCGAAGTCGGCGTAATCTAGACGGTCGTTGGCTGGCAATAGCGCCTTGCGAATTTGGCGGCCTTGGGATTCTGCCTGACGGTCCGCCTGCTCACACACTATCCAACGGATCTAAGAGGCTGTGAGCTTTGGGGTGTATATGAAAGCGAAGGTTGCCCGCTCTTCGCATGTTGAAGCCCTCCGCATAGCATCGAAGCGCCACCAATCGGACGACTGGTATCCGAAACAGTGCCGCAAGCCTGAGGCCCGGCCTGCGCCCGCCCTCATCCCAGTTCCTGTCCAGGGCTATATTCAGACCCAGCTATCCGACATGACCAGTTTCTTCTCACTTGTCCAAATGCGGGCTAGCGCGCGGTTGAAAACGTTAACAAATGCAACCAATGCGCGCTTAATGGCCTCCTCCCTCGCCGCCATGTCGACGGTCTTGTTGACGGGCTTCTCTCAACTGTACCGTGCTCTGTGGGACCCCTTCATATTGCTGTACGTCAGCTCCGGACCAGCTGACTGTGGGAGACACGTGGGAGCGCGGGTTGTGGGAAGCCTGTGGGAGGTGCCGTAAACGACCGCCTCCCTGTTCGGCGAATGGTAGACTCGAGATCGGTACGCCGATGGCCGTTATGGAAAAATTCCAAGCCTCCCACGGCCGCCGGGGAGCTGCTCTGCGGCGACATCAAGATGACCACTGGCTCGTGATCATTGGTAACACTCTCTTCCCCTTTGACTTAAATCTGCGGCCTTCTCACATCGACGGAACGGCCCTCTCGGGAAGTGTGGTCTTACCAGAGGCCTCTTCAGCCTCCGTACGTCTTCCACACTGGCGATTGAGCACATGCTGATGCTTTGCGTCAATTTCTTCAAGGCTCCTTGTCTTGTCAAGCGCTTGCGCCACCTCCGAGATTCATACTTGGGATTCTCCGCACGTTATATCTGCAATCCAGTGCCTTGCAGCAACGATCAAATTGATCCTGGCAACTCGTCGGTAGGGAAACATGGCTCTTCACCCGACCCATTCCTGTGCGGAATCGTGTCCACTGCAGGCTCCAGCATCATATCGCCAACTAGTGCAGACGGAAGCCCGGAGACGGTTCCAGTCTCCGAGCGGAGTCAACAATTGGCAGAAAGAAGGAGGGGCAGTAGTCCCGCCTCTGAAGCACGGCTGTAGCTCGACATCAATTGGAACGGCGACAATATCATGTCTGGAAGTAGTCCTTCCCGCGTGATACGTGGGACTTGTGGTCTCGATTTTGCCACCAGAAAAACACTACAAAGACACCAGAGGGAAATCTGTGATGTCAAGGTTGCGAGACCGGTGTTTGTCTGTCCTATCTGCCAGGCCCTCTTTACACGCAAATTCTCTGTCAGGCAGCATATCGTAGAGAAGCACTCGGAGGCGGATCAGGGGAAAGCGATGGAGGAGGTTGAGAGGCTTCACTCCAAGGGCGGATATTGAGGATTTGCCGTCTCGGTCCCGGATTCTTCACTTGGCCATCCAAGCCCTCCAGACTTCCTTCAGTGGCCATCGACATCGACACCAATTGCCGACATTCTCTGGCCAATGGCTCGACATTACTCGTAGGGCACAGCGGAGCGCCGATACTTCCTTCGAGGCTTTGGGGTCTTTGCAGGATAGTGGCTCCGTTTCTTCTCCATAATTTCGAAGATGGACTGGGCGATGGTTTGAGGCAAACGCTTGCAATGGAGGGCTGTGCTTTACGTCTTCGGAGCTCGGAGCAGCTCCGCGGAATACTAGTTCAATAGCATTGCTTGTTTCGCTCCAACGTAATGACGCGTTGTATTCATTTCTTCAACCTCTTCCCCTTTGTGTAGAATCTGAACAGTTCTGCCGGTCATGCTCGGAACGAAGCATAGAAAGGAGTCCGGTACGGCGCACGCCCGGCCATCGGCCGCCATCATTGCGGCAAAAAGGCAAAGCTTTCCAGCATCGCTACTGTCATCGACCAGATTCAGGGCGAGTTGCGCAGTGACACAAGTGTTTTAAAAGACTCAGTCTGGGGTGGTCGGAGGCGGCCGATTGGAGCAGTCGGCGACTCGATAAAGCCCCGATCGTACATACGCTGCCGCGCCGACGGGCCGTTGCGCTAGGGTCCGACAGACACAGGCACCCCACATTAGTCCTGCATGCTGGACGGGGAGGGACGAGCAAACAACCCATCCTTTCGCTTCATGAGGCGGGACTTGTCGGCATATGACCGCGCCCTTTCAAGGGATCAACTATGTGTTGACACGCCTACGCCACCGGGCGCTTCACGACTCCCTTGAGAAAAGGGGCAAAAAAAAAAAAAAAAAGCAGGGCGGCTCAGTATTTCCCGCCTCAATGCACACCTAGTTCCAGCGCGGCGAGAGACGAAGTGGTTGACGCAATCGGTCGTTTGCTGCTGACAGGGTCGAACGCCATGGCCGCGGTACGATATTTGCCGAAGCGTGCGCCTCGGGCCCTGAACCTGATCTTCGATCGTCCCAACGAACTTGCTGGCGACGATCGTAAGTAAATTCCGGCGGTCGGTCTTCCTTCCAACCGCTCGCTTAGCTCTGCTGACGCGGCGCAAAACGAAACACCATGTACTCTTGTCTCACCCATCGTCTTAGAAGGGCAGGTCCCGTGGGAACACACTGCGTGTTATCTCGCGAAACGGAACGTCTTCTCAGGCGCCGTGGCGGGGCCCCAAGAACCACCGTCATAGCGCACCCTTGCTGCGCTGTCCCCCGGATCGACGGCAATCGTACAGCGCGGCTGCCCATGCTCGCCTTGGCAGGTGACTGACTCTCTGGGCGGATGTTCTGTTGTCCATTGCTGCACAGGAACGGGAGAGGCGTGGAGCTTGCTAGAGCGTGTGCAGCCTAGTGAGCGGCGCATCATTGAGCCAATTGCTTAGCACCGGTGGCAACCTTTTTTTGATGGGTTCGCTTGCGAACTCTTTGCTTTTTGTCCGGAAAATTGCGTTGCTCGTGTCCTATTCTCCTTTCCTGGCAGTATTTCTCCAGTACCACGTTCTTTGTCTTCTCCGTCTCATCTTGCCCCCGGCGAGCTTTCGGGTTCGTCCTTCGAATAGTGCACTCCGGTTTTCGTCTGTTCCAGGACTACGTTGGGGTCGCCGAACCGCCTGCGCATCCGTTGATAACTTCATTACAACGGCTCCGTCTTCGCGTCTATCCCGGCCAAATCCGACAAGAGAGACTCCAGATGACTGGATGTCTTGACAGTCCATTGCGTCGCGTGCTTCATTCATCCCGGACCATCGCTCACGTAACCCAAAGTGACATAGCATGCGCAACCGGATTCCACGCGTCTACGAGCCAGATTGAAGTCTTTAAGCACCAAAAATAACCGCGGGACCCACTTGCCGTTCGTGCCCCGTGCCCGTGCCGCCTCGGGTGTTTAGATGCCACCGGCCCCAGCTGAAGACGTCTTCATCCGCCCTGATGCTTGCCACGGTGGTGAAACGTGCTGTCTAGCAACACGTGCGAGCTTTGATTCCTCCGTCCTCTACTAGCTGCCTCGCGTTCTGATTGTGGACCGCTAGTGATATTGCGTACAGGTGAATCTCGTGCTCGGCTCACGAGTGTGGATCCCCCAAGGTGTACGGTCCCGAGGTCCTGCTTCAGCTTTTGTGCCGGTCCTTGGTCCATCTGTTTGCAGAGATGAGTCGTGTCTTATCGGTCAAAGCAACGGCCATCCGATATATCCAAGCTTCCTGTGGGCTGGTCCGACCTGTGTGGCAGACGGCTTCCAATTGTGGTGTCTGTTTGATGCTGCTGTGAGGTCCTAAACAGCATGATCCATGAAAAGCTCTGCTCAGAAATAAGTGGCTGGAATAGCCACCCCAAGGTTCCGCAATCTCCTGACGAGGCAGTCTTGGGCAATTTGGAGCATTGGGATTCTATGCGGAGATTGTCCTTCTTTACACGACAGCTGACCATCTGACACAACCGCAGGCTCCCATGCTCTTGCACTCGTTTCTTGGACGACGCGCCTGCAAATAGCCAGTCCTGACATCGATCTCCTTTTTGCTCCTTTCTTCTAGTTCGTATATGCTGCATTCACACAAGCATTCGCGGTTCTTGCATGCAGTGCGCGGTGTCCGATCTGGAAAATTGTTGCTCTATTCCTATTCTGGATAAAGGCCTACTGGGCCTGCGTTAGTAGTGCTGCTGCGTCAAATGAAGGGATGTTGAGGCTAAGGTCAAGCAGAATTACTCGGGTCGAGAGCGCATACCACCAAACAAGACTGTCAATTCGACGTCAACCATCCGCAATCACTGCCCCTGTGCCCTCCGATCGCCAGCGTCTACAGTCTATTTGCGAAGACACCCCGACGTCCGCCCGAACCAAATATCGTCAATCCGAAGCCGATTCGCTCGCTGGTGTGCTGATGGCTGCTGTTCATGACGTACACCTCCGGAGCAGGAAGCATCTAGATGAGTGTCAGAGTAGTAACGAAGGCAATGCCCATGGTCGGATGGAGGAGGAATGGGGGAACAGCATGTTGGCCCGACACTGGGACTTGGGCGGAAAGATACACCAGAGCGCGCAGAGATCAAAGTACCACCCAACCGACAACCGGTGCCTCTATCTTGACTCGGGTTGCCGAGCAGGAAAGATGCGTTTTCGAGTTTTGTGGTTGGTCTACCGGTGCCACGAATAATCAAGGCATTCAGTCGCACCTGACAGTCGAACACAAACTAAGCCATCAAGCGGCCGGTCATCTGGTAGAAGCGGAGAAAAGCGACGTCTGGAGAAGATACGGTGCTGCTTGTCGACCCGCATATGACTGTCTTCAGAGCACATCTAAGTCGAAAACAAAGTGTGCGTTCCTTAGTTGCGAGAGAAAGTTCAGGTCGTCGTACGGCCCCACGCAGCATCTGATGGAGGTACGCAATCTCGATCCAAGGGACGCGAACATGGTGAGGAATGCAGGAAAGAGTAAGAAGTAAGAAGAAAGCTTCAGGTGCTTCTAGCATGTGCTCTTACCTTTACTGCATCAGGGACCGCTGGGATGTGCTGATCGGAAACCTACTGGAGTCGAGTTCGATCGATGGGATGCATGCCGCCGTCGCGCAGAGCAGCCACTGTGATCCATCAGTCTGATCTACCACCTATCCGATCTTTGACTCGTGGATTCCGATAGATACGACCTGAATATGTGCTTTCGTTTGTAAACGCCTTCGTCCATCGAGTCTTGCATTTTTGGACTGCTCCAACTTGTTGCGACGACCATCATTTGTCGGGTTCTCTTTGTTTGACGTCCATTTCGTGGGTCTTTCGGGTTTGTTCGGGCTGTGCAAAGGCACACATGGGACTGCACACATAGCCTCGAGAGCGTGTGAGCGCCGCGGTATTATATGAGAGGCCCCACTGTGGTCTGAGTGTCTCCTCCCTGCACGTACCCACATCAGCCGCAAAGTGAGAAGAGCACTACCTGCATGACGCAAGGTCCGTTTCTGAGGAGGCAACGAGGAACAGCGGCTTACCTGCTTTATCATGCAACACGTCTCTTCGACGATAGTGATATCAAAGAAAAGACCCATCTGGAAAGATTCTCTCTCACTGCCGTGCGAGAAGATAGAGGTAGGAAAATCAGGAGCTCTAAGCTATTATTTGCACGGACTTTCCGGATGTGCTTTCCGGACTCTCTTCCGGCGAACGAAGGGAATCAACTCGACTCATGACGAATTACTTTTGTCCAGGCGCTTGCCGACCGGTAAGGCAGTGCTGTTGCCAGCTGGTCCGAGCTTGACTAGGCACCAAATGAAAGTTGCAAGGCATGCATCTCATTCGCTAGCAGTTCCTCCTGCGTCTCAGGGACCCAGGTGCTCACGCTTCGTTCTCATTCGATTGGTCCAGAGCTACACATCCATGGCGCCGTATGGCTGGTGCTACCGTCCAGAACTTGCAGCGATGTTCGGGGCGCTGCTTTTTCTGTTTCACACTGTTAATGCGCTCGCATCGACAGTCAGCCGCAGCTGCCGCGTGGTCCATTTCCTCGTTCAGCGCACTTTCATCCATTTGAAGCTCAATGGTACCGTGCTTCATTAGTAGGGACAGGTTAGGCGGTGTGACATGAGGCACACGCCCTGGACGTTGCCAATCGGTTTGGAGGCGAGATGTTGTGCTCATTAGCCTTGCGCGACGTCCCATGTTGAGGTTGTGATCCTTCTTCCTGGCTGCTCTGGCGAGACGCAAGCTACTCCATTCATACTCCCCATTTTTCAAGCTTGGAGTGTCTTCTTATTAGCGTCACATACAATCTGTACCCGCCGGGAAACATGTCGGGAAAGTTGACCAAGAATTGCGTCCCTCAATCTTCCGCCCTGGAAAGAAATATATCAGAAGCATCGTCCGCATTCGAAGCAATCCAAAGAATTATAGAATATGGCATTAAGCCACACATGGGCCGAGAACATGGATTTCTTGGTTTCTGAAAATTCTGGATCAATTCACCTGAGTTACGGAGACTGTTTCTGTACTCTGGTCCAATTGATATAAATATATACACAGAATGCGTCTGTGATATCAAAAGAAGGAAGGACTGGGCGAATGACGACATGACGGGAGAGTATTAGAGCTAGCGTCGGGCGAGCTCAGCCCGAGCGTCGCGCTTGACTCGTGCGACACATGCGGGGGAGGGGCAGCTACACCTCAAAGCTATGTTCCCGCCGCATCCCATCGCTGTCCCTACGGCTTTACATTGGCAATCCAAGCTCTACGTTGGGAAGTCCCGCCAATGCCGACTCCTAGGTTCGTAGCTGATTGCATCCTATACCAGTAAGCTCTCCTGGACTTACGTCATCGCGCCGAACAGCTACATCCTCGTCACCGGCGCCACCGGATTCATCGGCGCCCATGTCGTCGATACCCTCTTAGAGAGAGGCTACAAGGTCCGCGGCTCAGCGCGATCAAAGCCAAAAGCCGATGAAATGCTCAATGCCCGCCCGCAATGGAAAGATCGCTTTGATTTTATCCAGGTGGCCGATTTTGAGGGCAACACAAATCTAGACGACGCGGTCAAGGACGTGGATGCGGTCATCCACATAGCAAGTGTGCGTGTCCCTAATGAGGATGGAAGAACGAAGAACTTATTTACCTTCTCCAACATCCAGCCATTCACGTACAACACCACCAACAACGAGAAAGAGCTCGTCCTCCCCGCCATCAACGGCGTCAAGGCCCTGCTCAACGCCGCCTCCAAGAACCCCAACATCCAGCGCATCGTCCTGACCTCCTCCTTCGCCGCCGTCGTCGACATCGCGCGCACTGCCGGCCCCGACTTCACCTACACCGCCGCCCACTGGAACCCGCTCACCTACGCCGAGGCCGTCGACCCGGCCACCACCGCCGTCGTCGCCTACCGCGGCTCCAAGAAGTTCGCCGAGCTGGAGGCGTGGGCGTACGTCGAGACGCACGCACCCGCCTTCGACCTCGTCACCCTCTGCCCGCCCATGGTCTTCGGTCCCGTGCGCCACCCGGGCGTCGCGACCCCCGCTGCCCTCAACGAGTCCAACGCCCAGCTGTGGTCGGTGACGGACAAGACCGCGCCCATCCCCGCCGTCCGCGTGCCGCTCTGGATCGACGTGCGCGACCTCGCCCGCGCCCACGTCGAGGCGCTGCTGCGCGACGCCGCCGGCGGCAAGCGCTACACGCCCGTCTCGCCGGAGCCCTTCTCGTTCGGCCTGGCGGCGAGGATCGTCAGGGAGGGGTTTCCGGGCAGGGCGCGGACGCCGGGCGCGGCGCCGGCGGAGGACGAGGCGCTGCCGGGGCCAAGCTACGGGCTGGATGGGGCGACGGCGGCGAGGGAGTTGGGGTTGGAGTATAGGCCGTTTGAGCAGACGGTAGTGGATCTGGTGGCGCAGATGGAGGAGTTAGAGGGGAGGCAATGAGAGTAATGTATAGGGGGTTATTGCGGCCGATGGTTAGCGGCGACGGCCTCTAGCAAACATAATATTTCGTGGGGAGTGGAAGCATTCGTCCGGACGCGGGGGGTTTGCATTTTTAGGAACAACCCCGTCTGGACGAATGCTTCCACTCCCCATCACAATTACATGGATCTGTGGGAAACCCATATTTGGCGTCGGTAAAGTGACTCGACTCTCCATTGTCGGGATTCTTTTGATCGACGATTTTGAAGGGCTGAAGATACTGTACAGCCACCCTCTTTAGCGAGATGATCGAAACATTGGAAGAACCGCGGCACGTATAAACGCAGCTATAAGCTCACCTAGCGTGGCGCCATTAAGCGAGAGACAGTTTATCAAAAACGAATCAATAAAGTAAATGGAAGTCGGTAAGGGACGAGAGTTTGAGTGCGATGCTTCTCCTTTTCGTTCAATATATCAAATAGACGTAAAGACCGCCAACACCCTCCAAAGGCCACTGAATGATCCGTACGACAGTTCTATTGTGCGCTTCCACTGTATTGGATGGGATTACCGTGAATCGGAAAGATATATTCTGCACTGATTGCAGATCAGGAGGGAGTTCTTCCGTGGTCAGCGTGTCTCCCTATAACTATTGTGCAGATGGATTGCGGTCTCGCGTGGATTCGCGGACTTGTATAGTTTGAACAATCCAGTATTACCAAAGACGGAGCAGGCCACTTTTTACCCACACGGAGAAGCGAAGACATATTAGGCCAGTAAGACTGGTGGTAAAGAGACTACTTCGTTCTGTTGGTGCCCTACTGGAGTGTCCTATAGAAGACTCACCCACACGCATAAGTTAATCCCACCTCAATCTCCCTCGAATTCACCGGGGCCAGACTGCACCGTTCCGGACAATTCTCGCGGTCCCCAGGTGACGCAAAACTCGAAGCATCTCTCAATTTCCCTCGACTGTCTAATCATTCTCGACCGGTATCCATTCACGCACTCACGCGCGCGCGCCAACCACAACGCCGTTCCACGACAGCAGAAACAATGTCTCAATCACACTTCGCATCCCATTCCTCCTCTGACAACAACGAGAAAGAGAAAGAGAAACCACCCGTCCATGCCGCCGCCGGGCCTCCCAGCCCCACGCACGCGATCAAGAACCTCCAGCTCTTCAACCGCAAGCCGGCGACCTTCGAGCAGAGGCTGGTCAAGCGGCGACAATGGTACGGGCCGCGGACGGCGGAATCGACGACCCCGCGTGAACCGCCAACCCCTCGCGTCCCGTCGTCACTCGATGCGGTCGACGTGGTGGGTGGCAGCAGCGGAAGAAGGATCGTCTCGTCGCCCACTCGCCTCACCACCACCACGTCCAAGCCCTTCTCGTCACCATCATCATCAGCCTCTCCCTCGCGCTCCCGCTTACCAAGCGCGTCAAGAGGGCGTTCGCTCCCCTCCTCGACACAACAATCGCTTTCCCGTCCGCCCTCCGCAGCAGCAGCACCACCACCGCTCCATACCCGCCGCACACACCGCCCACCACCACGCCTCACCCTCACGTCCATCCCGACGCGCTCCCACTCGACCGCCCCCTCCCCGCCGTCCTCAGCATCCCACAGTGCCTATTCCAGCGCGCCGACGTACACCACGGCCGCCACGACACCGATATCCATACTCTCGTCTCCCCCGACACCAACAACACCAACAACGACAGCAGCAAAAACTCCACAGCAAACACCCCGCCTGCGTGGCACCACGCCGCGTCCCCTCGTCCCCGCGCAAACCGCCAAGCGGCTGCGCAGCGCGGGCCAGATCGACCTGAGCGGGTACCTCGAAGGCCCGCGGATAGACGAGAGACCAGGACTGCAGCTGATGATGGCGATGGAGGTGTGCGGGGGCGGTGAAGGACGGCAGCAGCGGCGACAGTGGGAGAGCGAGCCCGTTTCCGTGCAGGGTGCCGATGTGGACGAAGGTGGAGGATACGATGACGGCGAGTGGGACGGCGAGTGGTGGGACGTGCTGGACCAGGAGCTGCTCAGACTGCTGTTCCCGGAGCCGCCGCACCGGCCGAGGCCGAGCGGTCGACGAGGAACGTCGGTGTGGCGGTCGGAGTCTGGGTTGGAGAAGCGGGCGCCGGTGCTGCGACCCCCGGTGACGCAGCGGCACCTCGCCCTCTTGGACGACGGAGCGGAAGCGGAGATGTATGCGCTCATGGACGATGAGGAGAGGAGCAGCGACGCGGAGCCGGACTTCGAGCCGGCGATGAAGCCTCTGCAGAGGAAGCAGGGGAGTCGGGAGTTGCGGCAGAAGCGCGACGAGCAGCAGCGGACGCCGCCGCGTCGCCACCATCACCATCACCAACGTATCGTTCATGAGTGTACCGGCCCGGGTCCGCCCCCGCGACGTCCTCCACCTCCTCCGCCGCGTCGCTATCGTACGGGGTGAAGGCCCGTCGGGGCCGACTAGAAAAGTTTTGGTCTTGGATTGGTCAATTGAAATACGATATGGCTTGGCTTCTCCTCGATCGTCCTTGCTGGATTTTTTTTTTATTTGCGCTGCTTTCATTTGAATAGCACTCTCGATCTTTGGCATATCTTGCCTTCGGCAGTCCAGGTTGATACGCTTGGCTCGTCCCTCAGCAAATGAGTTTGAGTGGTTAGTCTGCAAGCATGCAATTGCCAATCCATTCTATGTCCTTTCGTGAATGAAAAAAAAAACTTCCTCTCAGGTAATGGACTTTTGGAAGAGGTTGATATTGAACGAAAGAAGAGGAAAGATCACGGTAGATAGAGATCAAAAATAGGTAATGACGTTAATGGAAGACTTTTTTGAGAGAAGAGCCTCCTTCATCGTATTAGTAGATGACGATACCTACCACGTCGCTCATTTTGTCCGCTTTTTCAACCCCTTTTTTCTCTTTCCAGTAACGTCCCTTCCTTCCTCAATCTCCAGCATGGCCTCTCTCTTCTTCTCTCCTACAATCTTGAGTGCATCGCGAATGACCCGAGTTTCAATGTTGACGCCCTCCTCTTCGTACTCGATCATCTTGGTGCCCACTCTGTTCTCAATTGCCAATATGAGCTCCACATCCCTTTGACCCACGATCGTAACGCTCTCACCAGAGCGTCCCGCACGCGCAGTACGACCGACACGGTGAATATAGTCGTCCGGATCCCTTGGAACGTCGTAGTTGATGACCATCTCGACCGCCGGAATATCAAGACCACGAGCGGCAACATCCGTGGCCACGAGAATGCGCGCGGCTTTGGCGCGGAAACGAGCGAGATTTGATATGCGCTGTTGTTGCGGGAGACCGGAATGCAGGCTTGTCACGCGGTGGTCCAATAACCGTAGCATTTGCTCGAGGAGCTGTGCGGTGGAAGTGCGGTTGACGAAAATGATGGTGGATTTGGATGTGTTGGCGGGTGTCAAGAGAAAGGTGTGCAGGAAGGCTTCCCTATGCGTGACCGGCACTTGAAGATACTTTTGCTGCAGTGTGGTTGGAACGGCCAGGTCTTCTGTGTCGACCTCGCAGACGAAGACTTCAGGTTTTCCGGGAGTCCGAGGCATGTCCTTCAATGCACGGACCTCGGGAGTGACGGTGGCTGTGAACAAACATGTTTGCCGCTGGGCTGAAGGTGGAAGAACAGACAAGCAGGTCTCAACGTCGGGAAGCATGCTGCCATGACCGGACGACAGAAGACGGTCGGCTTCATCAAGAACAACGAATCGGACGCGGCGGAGGCCACAAATGGTGTCTTCACCGGAGGAGTTTATGTGGTCAGCAAGACGGCCAGGAGTGGCAATGACGACGTGTGGTCGTGAAGCCAGAGCTATTGCCTGCGAGCGCATATCCGTGCCACCAGTGACAAGGATCGTCTTCAGATTCTGAGGCCCTCCGATAGCGTTGAATTGTTCGTAAATCTGCAAAGCAAGCTCACTTGAGACAAGTCAGTGGAATGAAGCAGGGGTAAACTATCAAAGTGGACATACCGAGTCGGAGTCAGGACTACAGCAAAGATGGCCACTGGGTCTTCACTCCATTTCTGTAGGATTGGCACTGCAAAGGCAGCAGTCTTACCGGAACCTGTCCTACTGCCACCTATGCAGTCTCTTCCCTTGATGATTTCCGGAATGCAGCCCTTCTGGATTCCAGTGGGCTTCTTGATGGCCATGGCAGAAAGAGAAGCAACGAGCCATGGTGAAACATTTAGAGAAGCAAAAGAAAGATTTTCCTTGTAATTTTGAGAAGCCAGAATGGTGACAGGGGTCTCTTTATGTTCAGAACCAGTCTTCTTTGCCTTCACACGCGATAAGGTTGAGGTGGGCATGGGCCTTTGTTGCGGCACATCTTCTGAGTCCGAGTCGGCGGGAGGCGATAATTTTCTCCTCTTCCTGGCTCCGTTCTCTTCAACCCTGACATGTGAGCCCTCAGAGTCGGAGGCCGAGGATGACGCGTCTATGGACGAGGGTGACATTTTTGCGCAAAGTGGTCGGCCTTTCCTGCTCGGTGTCCGAAGGAAGTTGTCAAGAGTCGTCAGAAAATCTTAGGCGCTCGGCCAGAGTTTTTCCGAGCACCCTGGTTTTTCCGGGCTCGCTTAGTCAAACACAACGCACGCGACCAGCGGTCGAGAGTGTGCGACCGTGGGTGAACAGGAGGTGCTTCCGGCATATCACAGCTCAGGCTGAATCAATGCCTCCGACTTGAGCATATCCATCTGCAACAGCGAGTCAATTGGGAGATGGAGATCGCAATGGAGCTTACCCACAGAGTCTTCCTCTGATTGGCGGCCCAAGCCGTGATTTCAACTCCAGAGATACGCATTGCTGTTGGCCGGCAGCATGATCGACAAATCGACCTGCATGCATTATTGCAGTCACTCATCTCTGGCACCATGGGCAGCGCGACGTCAAATAAGCGCTGAGCCTGCACTGGTCCCACAGGGCTCGTCAATGCAGTTCAGAGGCTCGTCTCTGGCGAGATCCCCCTGCTGATCATCCAGATGCACGGCGACCGGGATGTGGCGCAAAGCGCGCGCAAGTCATGAAAGTCAGGCCGGGGCAGAAGAGCCAGAAGCAGATGGACGCGCATGCAGCAGGCAGTCGGGCAGACGGGGCCTTGAAGCGCGCAAAAATTGCCAAGAGCAGCGACAAACTCTAGAGCTCTGCTGAGTACCAAGCGGGTCCGCTTCGCAAGCACCACGTGTGAAGACGGGCGGGCTTGTTGTTCGGCAGGACCCTGCTGCGGTTTTGGCCCGCAAGGGGCGCAGGAAGGGTCAGCGTCAGCAGCAACAGATGCGTGGAATCGGACGGATCGTGCCAGTGACGTCGGTGCGCCGGCCGGTTTTGGCGACGATACAACGATGGAGGGGGGGCGGACCACGTTGCGCCTGCAGCCGGAGACCACCCACCCAGCACGCACTCTTAGGGCAAAGCGTCACCGCCAGCTTCGCTGCACTAGGCCTCGCAGCGCATGCAAAGAAGCTGGAGCTGGACGGTGAATAGGCAGCCGGCGGCCCCATCACGCAGCGCGCAGCCACTTGCACTTAAGGATGGCAGCGCCTCTTGAAACGCACCAACTGTGCCAGCGGCCAAGGAGACCTGCGCCTCAGTCGACCCGCCGGCGGCTACGACTAACTCGACGGCTACAGCCGTCAGACCTGCAACAAGCCCTCGACCTCGACTGACAAGCCCCCGACCTGCCGCTTTTCCCCCAAGCATCCCTCCGTTCGTTCGTTTTCTGGCTGGCACCCATCACCTGTCACCCTAACCCGTAGGGCAGAGAGGAGATCGCTCTCGGCAGACCCAGACCCAGACCCTAGCACGCGCCAGAACCACAGCACACCCGCAGCACCAAGACGCAAAGCTTCTGCAGCCTCTCTCCATTGCGGCGCCTCACCCCTCCAAGCCCTCCCGCTTCCAAGCCCTACGCCGCGCAGCCTGCTTCAACCCTTCCTCACCACCTCCGCTGCCACCTCTGTCTGCCTCTGCGTACGAGTCCCGACGCTCGACCGGTCCCGCACGCGCGCACGGCCGGGCCTCGATAACAGCAAGCTCCACAGCTGCTTTCCCCTCCCACATCACGCCTAAGGCACATCCGTCAGCCCTCCACTCGCTCACGAACGCCGTCTCGCGGATCCCCCTCTTCCACGCCTGCTAGCACGGCTCTCCTCGCACCCCCACCGACTGCGCATACTCCAGCCCTGCTGCTGCAGCCAAGCGCCGCCCGACCCGTCTGTTGGGTCGACAATACAAAGAGACACAAACCGCGGTCCGAGCCTCCTCCCGCAGCGCTTCCCGACGCGTGCCTGACGCTGCTGGTGGCATCGCTGCGGGTGCTTGCAGACCCTGCACCAAGGGCTTTGGTCGTGTGACTTGGCCAACAGAGCAATATAGACGCCCTCTCGATTTCTGCTAAAGATCGGGTCGACACCATCCTCCCGGACACCCTACATGCAGCCGAATCACCAAGCATCCGGCTCCCGCCCAAGCACCCCGCAACACCAAACTCAGCCACAGCCCGGCATGTCGACACCAGCTCCTCTGCTCCGCCCGCCGATCCCGGGTGCGCGAAGCCACTCCTCGCCGCGCGCTCCGCGCCTTGGCCTCTCTATCCCTCCATCCCCCAACGCTAGACCAGTCGTAAACGGCCAAACAACAGACGTCCCGCAGTTACAGACCCTCCAGCCTCTACAGCAGCCCCTTCACGCCCGTCCGAAGCCTCCGCCGATGCTACAACTCGCCACGCCCAGTGGGACTCAGGCTACACCGCAGGAAACCCCACCAAGACGGGGTATGGCTCCCCTCAAGTTGAACATCCCAGGCGCCTCAGCATCAGGAAGCAGTGATGCCTCTGGGGATAGCCGGAGTGGCAGCTTCGGCGGCAACGGTTACGGTGGCCCGCCGCAGTTGCAAGTGAAACCCGATACACACGATCCCCTCTCAGCCCTCTCTACCCAATCGCCCACCGCGTCAGGCTCGTCGACAGAAATGGCACGTACCAACAGCGGCATGTCGGAAATGGTCCTTCCTGACCTCGAGAAACTGAAAATCGATAAAGGTGGAAACCTGGAACCTGGCGATTTGGATAACGCTAGCTGGAGAGCGGCAAGCAAGGAGGGATTAATCGAAGAACTTGGTTCGCTGGGTGAAGGTGCGGGTGGTGCAGTTACGAGGTGTGTCTTGAAGGGTTCCAAGACCGTGTTTGCGTTGAAGGTAAGACTCGCATATTTTCGGGATGGCTGCTAGTCCTTGGACATTTTTGCTGACGGGCTTAGATCATCACCTCCAATCCCGACCCTAGCATAAAACGTCAGATTGTGCGTGAACTGCAGTTCAACGCCTCCTTACAACATCCCAGCATTTGCCGTTATTATGGAGCTTTCCAACCTCCATCTAATACCTCGATCATCAACATTGCTATGGAGTTCTGCGAGGGTGGATCGCTAGACTCTGTGTACCGGGAAGTCCTCGGTCGTGGCGGTCGTATTGGCGAGAAGGTCTTGGGTGTGATAGCGCGCGGCGTGCTGGAAGGCTTGACATACCTTCACAGCAAGCGTATCATTCACCGTGACATCAAGCCCTCCAATATCCTCCTCTCGCGTGCTCCGATGAATCCCGACGGCACACGGCAGACCGGAAGGGGCTCGCGTCTGAATGCCTGGGAAGGCATCGTTAAGCTCTGTGATTTCGGTGTCAGTGGAGAATTCGGTACCAAGGGTATGGCCGACACATTCATCGGCACGTCGTACTACATGGCACCGGAACGTATCCAGGGTCTCTCGTACACCATTACATCTGACGTTTGGAGTTTGGGTGTCACCTTACTGGAGGTTGCTCAAGGTCGTTTCCCCTTCCCTGCGGATGCAGATGGGGAGAGCGGTGCCATTGCACCGCGCGCCGGCTTGATCGACCTGCTCACGTACATTGTGCGGCAACCTATTCCGAAGTTGAAGGACGAGCCGAAGAACAACATCTTTTGGGGCGAGGGTTTCAAGTATTTCATTGAGTGCTGGTAAGCTCATTCATTCCCTCATATATCTCCAAAACGTAAATGACGCTGACTCGAACTCCGCTTTTAGTCTTGAGAAAGAGCCTAACCGCCGGGCAACACCGTGGCGTATGCTGGAGCATCCGTGGATGGTAGAGATGAAGACCAAGAAGGTCAACATGGAATCCTTCCTGGCACAGGTATGGGATTGGAAGGATTAGGATGCCAACAGGGAAGAAATGAGTGTGCAACATTTTTTACCAGACACACTCCACCCCAAAAAAGTTTTTTGGAGCTCATGACGCTGTGCGTCGAGCTAGGCAGGGGATGAAAAAGGAAAAAGAAGAATTTCAAAACACACAGAGCTTCCATCAAGGGAAAAAGAAGAGGATTTCTACGTGATTTGAACCCTTGGGATGCACCTATTTCCCCCTCACCATCTATCCTCCCCATCTGTTCCTCCGACTTTTATGTTTGTCCTCTCTACGTTGTTAGCGAGTAAGGTTCGGAAGCCACGAGGCGATTAATATCGTGTGGGATTCTTGTTTCTTGGTTGGCAGCAACTTTCAGCGGCAACAATCACCCGTACACCAGTGAACACACAAAGGCATTGGTATGGCGTTTTGACATTTTCCTGTTCTTACTTCATTGTACGGTTCCGGTTCGTCTTGGTTTCTTCCATGTAACCTTTGGGCTCGGTAACTTTTGTGGATGTGTGGTAGTGGTGCTGACGCACATGTTGAGAATACTGCGTACAATTCATTAGGTGTTGAGGTTTCGACTATTCGGTTTTGCTCAGCGCTCAGATGGTGTTTCTGTTCGCCGTTGTGTCGCGATCGTGGCAGGCAACAGAACACCATTTTATGTGTCAACGGCTCAGCAATTTTCATTCCCTGCTGTCTTCGACTGAATACAAAAGAATGCATTCGTAGCTTTCAAAGAATTAGAGCAATACATATCACGAAATCTTGCACAAGTCTTTGATCGTTTCACATAATTGGATTGTTCATCTAACCCTAGCAGCTGGTATCTCTCTAACAATGCTACAGTTGATCCCATCCATGTGCTGCGTGCCTTCTCTAACAGACCAACTTAGGATCTACTTAGAGAGCCTTAGCGGCCTTGAGAAGGCTAGGCAGCTCGGACTTCTTGGCCTGCAGATCGCTGTTGCCGCCGATGTGCTTCTTGTCAATGAAGATGTTGGGAACGCTGCGCTGGCCGGTGATCTCCTCGAGAGCATCCTGGATGGCGGCGCCGTCATCTGTTTCGCCGAATATTTTGTCAGCACTTGTGTCTTCTCCTTCTTCCATCTTCCGAAATTGGGCAGGGGTTTGTAGATGGGTTTGGCGGTGGCGGTGGCAGGTCTACGAACCGACTTGGTCGAGCTCGATGGCGTAGTACTTGGCGCCCAACTCGGAGAGCAGCGACTTGGTGGCACGGCAGTAGGGGCAGTACGACTTGCTGAAGACAGCTATTGGAGTACAAGTGTTGTTAGTTGGCTGATCTGATGTTGCGGACGAATGGCGGGACAGACAACGTACCGACAGCGTTGTCGTCAATGATGCCCTGGGCCTTGGTCTTCGCGGCGGACATGCTGGCGGGGCTAGTAGCGCGGGTGAAGAAGGATCGTAGGAACTGAATGGTGGGCAGATGTTATGGGGCTGAGCTTTCTCTTTCCACGGGGGCGTGGAAGGAAGCTCGAGCAGGGCTGGGGAGGGGTCTGCGGTTATATATGTGAGTGGGGGCGTGGCTGTTGTAATGTGCCAAGCCTGGACCGGATGGCGACAAATACCCAAATGGCGATGGGGCGGGGCACGAATGGAGGGGTGTGCGGTTGGTTTGGCTGGCTGATTGCTAAGCCGCAGTGGCCGAAGAAAGCTCGCGCAATTGCGTTGATGCCAAGCCCGCGCTGCTTTTCGGTGACGCAATCCCGATCGGCTGGCTGGGCTTAGCGCCTGCCGTCCGGGCGTCTGCAGCCCCATTTGCAGCTGCCTCGAGAGCACCAACATCGACAACTACCAGAACCAGCCACCTATTCGACGATCCCTCAGCCCTCAAAGCGGCCTACCACCTATCCGGCCACCCATCCGCCTAATCGACGCCTCCCCGACGCCAGAGACATGCGCGCGCAACGCCATCCCTAAGACTCCACGTTCGACGATTCTCCTGGGGCCCTTTCCCCCAAAGCGACTCCTCTGATCTCCTGCCGACTTCGGACCCAGAACTTCTACAACCAGCGCACGCGCCATGGGCGTAACAGACGCCGGGACGCTCGCTGCTACAGCATCCCAGTTGGTCAAGCGATCCTCGGCCGGCTCCAACGCCTTCTTCTCCATATCCGTCGCCGTGATCTGCTTGCTGGTGCTGTTGCTGCTGCGCTACTTCCTCCCTCTGCGGAAAACACCCGCTTATCTGCTCGTCCCCGTCTTCTTGGCCCTGGCCCTGCCTGCTAGCATAATCCTACTTGTACCCATCGACCTCGCCAGCGTAAGGAGTGTGAATGGGGAAGATGAGGGTGGAAGGGGCATCTGGTTGCCTGAGAGGGCCCTGTTGGTCTGCTGGCGGATTGGCTATTGGTTGACATTCGTCCTTACTTGGTACTATCCTCGCAAGAGCCCGCCGCGTGAAAGAAAACTCCTCTAACACACTTGCGCAGGGCGATCCTCCCTCTTCTTGGCGAATACAGCGATGCTGGATATTTATCGCCGAAATCACGCTTCCTTTACTCGCTCCGCTCTAATGGGCAATACTGGGCCATTATTCTTGGATGCAGCATACTCGGCCTCATATATTTTATAATGTCCAACGGGTTCAACTTCGAGTCGTTGAAGGGTCTAGTCATGGCTTTGGCCTACGCATGGGGTCTTATCCTGGCTATTTACCTCATGGGTCATGGACTTGTCGCATTGCCGAGACGTCTATTCAGAAGCGCGAGCATCGCGGAGCGGCTGAAGAGAATCCAAGCTCATGCGCCCAGGGTCCACGAGAAGCTGGAGGATGCTACCGAGAAACTAGAGGACTACGAGGCGCAAGTCATGCAGTTGAGGAACAAGAGAAGCTCTATCCCACGCGAGTTTCAGGAGTGGATTGAGGAACTGGCAGACACTGCATCTCTACTAGAAGCGCAGCCCTCAAGATCAGTTGGCGCACCGCGGACGACCATCCCCTCAGTGATTACGGAGAAGTATCTGGCCGACTTGACCAGAAGACTGAAGAGGGCGAGGCATGCCAGGCTGCGTTTCCAGGATGAATGGGCTCGGTTGGTTTCGTCTGCTGTGTTCACGCAAGCTATCCTCGATGCTGCTGGCACTAAAAAACTTGATGCCACCGCCGGATCGACCTGGAGACGCGATAATTTCTGGTCTCGCCTCGGTCGAAGGACTCTCAATCCTCGTATGCGGTATCATTGGCACACGCACTTGATACCTGCGTTCTACTACGCTCTCAGCGCCTTCCTTGGTCTGGCCTCCGCTGCCGTTGTTTGGTCTGAATTCACTAAAGCCATTTCCGTCAAGGTCAACATCATAAGCCGCACTGTTGTTCACCATCCCAGCTCTGCCAGCAAAATTGGCTTCGCAGGTCAATGCATCGGAGCTCTCTGGCTACTTTACATGGTCATGTCTGCGCTCTACTCCATCACCGAGGTGAAGATTTGGGGCAACCGGGCCTTGGTCCGCCGCCAGACCTACGCCGAAAGCGCGTGCTGGTACTCGTGTCAGGTAGCCAAACTCACTGTTCCGCTGGCCTATAACTTTATTACCTTTTTCACCGAGGATATCCACAAAGAAACTGTCTTCTTCGCCTTCCTCGGCAGAAATATTAGCCTTACGGCTTTGGGATCCGGCTTCTCGAAGTACTTCCCAATGCTGATCCTCGTACCCGTCGCCGCCACTCTCTTCGGTCTCTACGGCAAAGCTAAACGCATCATCGGCCTGGGCGAGTACATGGAGATTGGTGACGAAGACGACGATGAAATCGACAACGCCTTCTCAGGCTGGCGCGAAGGCCGCGCCCTCATCGACCGCGAGCTCCACGGCAACGGGCTCCTCGCCGGAACAACCAGTGCCCTCGGCCTCCGTAACAACGGCGGTGCCGCGAACTCCTCCCCACTCGCCGGGTCTTCCCCTCGCACTGCCAGCCCCGCGCAAGGCCTCTCGCCCAATCGCTCCCCCGTCCGTCCGTCCGGCTTCACTGGTCTGAACCGCACAGCCACCAGCACCGCCGCATGGCAGCAGCAGCGCGCCTCGACCAACAACCCCGTAGGGTCCTCCTCCGCCGGAGCGGGAGCGGCGTCGTCGAGGGGTCGCCCTGCCACCGAACGCCGCGCGAACAACATCTTCTCCAGCGCCGCCGAAGAGGATGCCGCCGAGGCCGAGGGCGGCTGGCTCGGTGATTTCACGCACCGCCTAAAGAACACGTTTGATACGGCGGATTTCTCGGCGCCGAAGTGGATGCGGCCGGGTTCGAGCGATGGGGGGCCGACGGATGGGGGGAGCGGTGAGGGTGGTTTGGGCCCGTTGGAGAGGTTGTTTGGGGGGAATAAGGGGGGTGGCGTTCGGTTGAGGTGATGATGACGATGATGATAATGGGTGTGAGAGCATGCAGATGCGATAAGCGGTGTTTTCTTGGGGGTGCATGAGCGTGGCGTTTGTTCGTTTTCCTTGTTTCCTTCACCCCTTCTTGGTACACATTTTGTTTTGGTGTTGGATGTCCTCTTCGTTGAGGTCTTCCTCGATCCAGGCTGTTGGAATAGCGAATGGAAAACGAAGAGAGAGAGGGAGGTAACGGACTGGAACGAGTCTTGTCTGTGTGTAGGATCATGGTAGAGCTGTTGTAACAATAGGATAGACTGAACTTGCACTTATTTCCTTCCTTTGCCCTGATTCATACTTGAGTGAACTTATATCGAAGACCATCACTCCCAACCCCAAAACGTCATAGAACCACAGGTACGAAATTTGGTTCTACCCTCCCGCGCCACCATTCTCTCCGCTACCGCCCATATCTGAGTGCAGCTGTTGTTCATGGCATTGAGGTCGGTGAGACTTTTTTCTTCGATACAGAGCCAGCCATGATAGAACCACGCAAGATAAAACATGCCAAAGTGATGGTCGTCGTATCACGCCAAAAAATAAAAAAGTCCCCGAAAAGCTCTCTGTTGGTTTGGTTGTCAAAAGAAGACCAACAGACAAGAGAGACCCTGAGCTCGCACTGAACCACGGTTCACGAGCACACATGGAGGGTTCGTAGGCGAGCACCCTACTAGACCGCGGTAAAGTAGCGATTCGGCACATGGTTACATGTTTCTACCGTCTCTTCCCAACACTGATAGATAGAGATGGTAAATCTTTTTTTTATTTATTTATCTTACCTCGCCCAAAAAGCCATTTGAGTTTCTTACACTGTGTTGCATCCTCCAGTACCACACGCAGCTACAGCCTTGTCAACGCAAACGGGAGTCTTTGACCTACCAGCTCAAACGTAGTCCCTCGAAACTCCAAGACGGGAAAGAAGGAGTCACTATCCGCACAAATCGCCCCGAACACCGCAATACGAAGCTCTACTTCTACGCGGACGGCAAGAAAGGAGAAGAAAAAAACAATGCCAGCAACCGGTTCCAGCGGCGACACAGCCAACAAGCCCGTTCCCTCTGCCCCACCGAGCACCCAGCAGCCCACCATCAGCCGCAGCTCGACCTGCACCAGTACGACCACCAGCACCAGATCGGTCGACAACGCCGTCCCTACGCTCCGCCTTCCCGGGCAGGTGGTCTCGGCCTCGACTTGGGGCAGGGCGTGGGTGCCGCTGCCGCCGCCGCCGCCGGGCATCGAGCGGACGCGCACGCTGCTCAGCATTGAGAGCGAGGTTGCGCGGGGACGGATGGCGGGGGGAGATTCGGGCGCGACTGCGCGCGCGGACGGTAGTGGAATGGACTGGTTGGGATGGGCGGGGGTGGGAGGCAGGAAGCGGGGTTTGTGGTGGGGGAACGACGAGGGGCGGAGGAACGACTTGGAATCCGACGTGGTGTCGTCTGATGCGGAGGAGGTCGGAGGCGAGCCGGAAGGGGTGTTTGCTAGGATTAGGAGAATGGTATTCGGAGGGCGGGTGAAGAGGCAGTCTGGATATGTGAAGTGGGCCAAGCAAAAGGAAGGACCATGCTGTATATTCGGAGGAGAGGCTGATGTTGAGGGACAATATCAGGAGCTACATTGTTGGGCCTGTCTGGAGAGCATTCACAACAGGCGGCAAGCTCGTCGGTTGAAAATGTAGCGTGTGTATATGGTCGTCTCTTTCAGCTCGAAGGGTAAGCGAAATGGGTTTTGATAGCTGGATAGGGACCTGGTTTGTGCTAGGTCGTTGATAGAAATTGCACAACGGGAAGAAAGGTCCCAGTTGTATTCCGGTGATCATCGGCACATGTCAACGTGATGAATACTCGGAGTTTTGCTCATACCGAGAGCTAGAGATTTCTTCTGAGAATTAGGAGCTTGGAGATCACAGGTTCCCGGAATCGACGGAGCCGTGGTTGCCAAAGCCAGGTTTTCCATGCTCACAGGTATGCCGTTAGCCGGAGGAGCGGTAGGTGATTGGCTGCAAGGAAGTCGAAGGCTAAGGATGCCAAGGCGCGGGGAGGCGCGGAGAAGACAGGATGTAACGGGAGCGAGATAGTGGCAGCCACAACGCAGATGATGCAGATGCTCAAATGAGCCTGATCTGCAAGATAGAGGTGCAAGTGAGGTTGTGGCGGATTTCGAGATAACCAAAAGCAGAGACCTGGTGTGCATCAATAGTGGAGACTCCTACGATGGTGTGGCGATTTTCGATGGAGAAGTATGTTCACGTCACGGTGAGGTGCGGCTGGGATTGCTGGTGAAGATCACCCGTCATTACCAAGCAGGGGTGGGTGTTGAGCTGTGGCAGGCTCTGAAACGCAGGCGCAGCACGCTGGGCAAACCGGCTGGCGGCACGAGAGAAAGTGAGAACGGGCGAGTGAGTGGACGATTACGCAGGTGAGTCCGCCAGCCGGCTGGGCGCGGCGGCGAGTCGGCGCCCACCGACGTCATCGTTCTGGACTTACCCTTCGCTCAAGCAATGGGAAGCCGCATCGCCAACCAGTCCGGCGCGCGTCAAGCCTTTCTTGGACGCCGGCCTTAGCTCGCCCGCAAATGGGACCATCCTAGTAGTCCCTTCCTAAGCTTGTGCTTGCGCAAAACGTCAGACCCTGGGCCGTGCTCTATAATCAATTCACCTGCCGCTCTTCTCTTCTCTTCTTCCACCCTCACCTCTTCACTCCACGTTTGCACCGCTGGCATACCACTGCCCTTCGCATTCTCCGTCGCCGGTTATTGTTCCTCCCATTTTCACGGCGTGGTTGTTAACCAGCACTCGGCGCACATTCCGCTGCTTCCATCCGCTTCCGTCAAACAACAAAGGCACAGTCCATACCAGCCCGCTCCACCAATTTCAGCCGCCCACCACTCTCACCAACACGTCCCACAACAACCGTCCACAATGACTGTCATATGGGGCCTTGACCTGAAGGAGATGCAATGGGGCAAATTCAAGAACTCGTACATGTGGAACAACGAGTACCACCTGCGCCGCACAAAGTTCATTGTCTACCAATGCGCCATGATCTTCTGCGTTGTATCAGAATCCCTCGGCACCGCCGCACTATCAGGTACCAAGTCTCACATTCAGCTTGACAAGTCCCACCGCTAACCTGATACCGACAGACTACGTCGACCAGCAGAAGTTTGTTTCCAAACTGGACACCCGCGCCCATGTACACAACAACAACTACATCGGCGCCGCCTCGTACAACATCTTCGTCGGCATCTACGTCGCCACCATTTTCGGCGCTGCCTTCTTCTTCGACCTCTTCTGGCCCGAGCGCTACGAGTCGCCCGCCGTCAAGGTCGCCTGGCGCATTTGCAGCGTGCTTGCCTGCGTGTTCGCCCTCTCCTCCGCTCTCACCCTGACCATCATCACCGCCTCCAAGTTCGCATACGTCTCCGGCGTCAACTCCGCCGAGGCGTCCCAACTGCTGGCCGCATATGGCGGTTCGCCCATGCGCTATCGCGAGAACGGCCGCGCCATTGCCAGCGTCGTCTTCCTGTGGCCGGGCTTCATCGCCACGTGTTTCAGCGCCATGTTGATGTGGAAGAGCTTGAGTCATAACGACAGTCTGGGTCCCAAGTCGACGCATGCTCGTGAGGCGGAGAAAGGCTTTGCTGGCCCACCTGCGACTGCGGACAGCACTAGCAGCCCCGCCTCCGAAGCACCCATCGCCAATGGCACTACTGCTACAGATGGTGTTGCTCGTCCGGATCATGCGCATGTTAACGGTGGTCAAACTTACCAAGGCGTGTGAGATATTTTGCTGTCGCCCGCTTCCAGGGGCTCAAGCATTCATTTTTCTTATCCCTAGTTTTCTTTTCATTCGCAACGTTCTCACGGATCATGATGATACCCAGCTGTACTATAGAAAAGGTCATTGCATCAGGGGTGAGAGATGTATCTTTCTTCTGTTCTACGAATCAACGGAGGTAATGGGGGAGAGCAAGAGCGGAAACGGTAGCAGAATTTGATAAAATTCTTTATGAATGTATTAGCATGCAGCCATCCGGCTGCCAACTGGTCACTATGTGGTACGTTTCACGGGTATTGTAACATACCATTGCCGTAGGGAGCGGAAGTATTAGCTCAAACGTTAGTGTGATCAGTCTTCATGAACACTTGCATCCGGACGAATACTTCAACCCCCCACGGTAAGTAAACCCATTTTGCTATACTATCGAACCCGACCTCGAAAGCACTTCCCATTTTATAATATCACATTCCCTCTTCACTTCCCATCATGCTCTTCAAGGGCTGAGGTTGCCCCTTTGTCACCATCTGACTGTTATTCTCCCTCTAATTCCTTAAACCCTCCAGGATCATACCATCATGAATCTCGCTTGTTCCATTATGCCCTTTCTTTTTGAAACAGCAAGGGCTGACGCATACGGAGTTGCAGCATCCGTTGGGATGCGAGCGCTCAAGTAGTCCAGTCAAGGTAACGTTCAAATGCCTACATACTGCCATCCTCTCCATCTCGGCCAATAGCAGTTGAAGCCAAACCCGGGGGAGCGCACTCATACATCGGTACACACATACTCTCTCTCTCGTACACGCCTAGAGCAATGTGCGTTCAGAGCAGGCGGGACTCCTGAAGTAGACCTGGGACGGTCGCGGAATAGACTGATGACATGGCGCAGAGAGGCAAGAACAAAAACACCCGCTTCCATACGTCCGAAAGGAGCAGACACCTTCCTCCCCTTTTTTCCTTCTTCTCAACTTTATGAACGAATCACGGCCTAGCAAGATGGTGTTCCAGAAGTATCACAGACAGCAAGCACAAACGCGTTGGGAGTTGAAAGCATTCGTCAAGACGTGAGAGTGAGTAGATATGCTGAACACTCTTCGTCTGGACGAATTCTTACCCTCCGGACGTTATGCGCCTGTTGCATCACTGACGAAGCCAACCTTCGAAGCTTGGTCAGAAAAAAAAATTTCGTCAATAATCCCTCTACCATCCAAAGATACAAAACCTTACATGGATATGCTCGAACCTACTGACAGGAGCAGTGTTTCTGAAGAAAAGAAACAAAAAGTCCAACACTACTACACATACTGGCGATCATTCGAGATCCAGTATGTTTACGAGGAGAATGACAGCCCATGCATATCGCTGTGCAAAGGAAATGAGCGTGAAGAAAGTCAAGACCAATATTTCAGCATCACAGACCAGACAACAACTGAAAAATAATCGATTCTGGTTATCCGCTACGCTCGCTCGCTTCTGCATCACCCTTCCCCGCTCACGATAAGTAAGAGAGAAAGAAGAGCAATGCTGCATCCAAGTCACCACAAGAAACCTGATTGGAAAAAAGAAATCACGCAGAAAAGATATGGTTGCATGAAAATCTTCTCTCTCCGGCGATGCCGAAATCTCGATAGGCAACGATATTGAATCGGCATGCATCTCTGTGCGACCCTGCCCCCACCCCTTGTTTTAATGTCTACGCATGACATGAAAAAAAAGCCTTTTTATCTCCTTGTCTGCGGAAAATTCCAGGCTTTTGAGGATTGGGTGTTGCATCCCGCCAAATTCTTTTTACACGGTCCTGCGGTCAGACATAACGCGCGCGATCGTTCCCAGACCGGCAACCTCGACGACCTGTGAGAGAGAAAAGGTGACTGTCAGTCAACCTGATTCGATACGGAAAACGATAAAAAATATGGAATGTTGTGCGCGACCAGGAAAGTAAGAGACAACGTGGGGGAGGTTGGGTCGGTGATGGACAGGCAGATGAGAAGGTAGCATTGACCGCAAGAGACAAAAAGCAAGCCAAGTCTCGCCCAGCCCATGCAGCGTTGTAGTGCAACCGCGCCAATATGATCTGCAACAAGGGATGGGTATGTGGAAAAAAGCCACAAAGAACCGCCGCTACACGTCCTCTTTCCGGATCGGGTAATGAGGAGACCCAAAGCGGCATTGAGTTGATTGATTTGGGAAAGGTGGAGGCTGAAATGCCAAAAAGCCACCGCTCCACATCAACTGAGACAAGGGTAAAAGCGTAACTTAACGTACCTTCTCATGCCAGCTAAGAAGCACGCTCATGGCCTGACCACCGCCTTCGCCGCTACCGATGCGGGAGGATATCGAAGACACCTGGGAGAAGCCGGTTGGCTGGGGAGTGAGGTTCGACTTGGGACCGGAAGGAGCACCGTGGGACATGCCCTTGTAGCTGTACGATAGTCAGCATGCTATCTCGCCGTGTCTTCGAAGGTTGTTGAAACGCTCGGCCTATCAGAGCGAAGATGGGACACGGGCGAACTGAGCGGTCAAACGAGATCCAGACCGCGCGGAAACTTCAAGGCAAACGGGCGGCATGTCCGCACGGCAAATGTTGCATATGGCGGTCACCGAAACAGATTAGGACGTACAGGTACTTCATAAGCGTGTCCAGAACCTCGGGACCGCCTTCAGACTGGTATATCCTGCTCAGGATAGGTGACATTTCCGACTGGCGGATGGACTGGAGGACCTCGATGACAGTGGCGGTGTGGACATCCTGCGGAAGTAACCTTGGGTCAGCAATCGCGCACGCCAAAGGTAGTATGAGCCCGAACGCATCCCGGCCGCACCGCGACACACGCACACACGCACACCCCACAGTGTCTGGGAAGGACCAGGCCGGCAGAGACAAGCGGCAGAGCTTTTTTTTTTTTTTTTTTGCTCATGCCGCCCATTCCCTCATTCAGCCAGACACCTTTTTCACATTCTCCGGGCGGCCCAAAGCGGCGCATAGACTACCCTCCTATACCCTCCCTCCCATGCCTCTTGATATTTCCAATATTTGCAGCGACCGGAGCGTCCGCGGAGGGGGCCGTGGTTGGGAACTCACCTTCCCTTGCTGATCAGCCCCGTAGGGCGCATTCTCGAGGGCGCCCCTCAGCGCGCCCTCGCTATCGCCGCCCCTGAGGAGCTGGCGAATCTGGCCGGCCAGCGTCTGCACGTCGGCGGTGGCGACGGGCACGACCGAGGGCGTCAGCGAGGCCATGTCGAAGTTGGCCGGCGAGTCCGGGTCGAGGGCATCGACGTTGATGGTGCGCCAATTGATGTTCGCCATGTTGGAGGATCGGTGCGTTGGCGGAGGCTCAGCGGCTGCTGCGGGGAGAGGGGGGCAGGCGGGCGGGCGTCTTTGGAGGGCGGCTCGGGGTCGGCGAGTGTGTGCGCTGGCTTTTTTCTTCGCAGGCACTGTCTGAGACCTGAGGGCAGGACGGCGTACGAGAGGAGGTGGATCGTGGATGGCTGCAGGCGGGCCGGGGGAGGTGCGGTTTGGGCGGTGACGTGGGGTGCTGGTGCGGCGGGGACTAGGCAGCGGGTCGCGCTGAGCTTGGCGGCGGCCCTCGCCCTCTCGCCCAAGCCTCGCCCAAAAACAGCACCAACCCTGGAGCCGGCATCCAGAAAACAGCCCGCTGCGCGCGGTCGCACAAGCAAGGGTTCGGAGCGACGCGGCACACGGGGAAGATATGTGACGCCTCTGCTGGCCGCATCGGACGCCGCGATGGCGACGCGCGCTGACCGGGAAACAGGCAAGCGTCCAGCGACAGATCTCGCCGCTTCATGGATGTGCGAATCGATCACCCGCCCGCTTCGTCTCCGCCTGCAGTAGGCACGGGTGAAAGCGAGCGGGCCAACCTCCCGATGCAGCCCTGTGCTACAATGTCACATCCAGAGCTCCTCCGACCCGCGACCCCGGGATGGGATGGCGCCCTTGAGCTCCTTACCAGATCACAGCAAGCAAAGCCGACTCGTCGAGAATGCAAATCGTGATTACGCGCATCTTCTACTGGCTTCACAGTCTCCCCCTGTCTCCGAGGCAAAAAAGAAGTAAGACGGCAATTCTCTCTAATGATACACGCAGACTAAGGCTTTCCCAGACCATCTCTTGCGCCGAAAAATTTTCTCAACTCTCCTCAACAACATGGGGCGAAGAAGGACCCGATCATTCATGCTTTGCGCCGTGAATCCGAACGAGTTCCCTATTGTATAGTACATTTCAAGTCCCAAAAAAGCCGTTGCGTGTGCGTGCAGAACGAACTGCGGAGTGAAACGAAGTCTATGCCAATATTCCCAAAAATGGTAGTAGAAAACACAAGGAAACAAGGTTGAAGTGGGTGAATAACGAAAGCAGCCCCAAAATTTTGGTATCCCCTTTGCGCGAGCAAAACCCATGATCTAATATAACGCCTGATGAAACACTTTTGGCATGGAGAACAAGCAAGGAGGCGTCCGTCGCTACTAATGATACACTGCGGTGCATGCAAAGCATCGCTCGCAAATCGAATCGCTCGAGGGGGTATTAAACATGTCGAAAGGTAAGTCGCAGTCGCTCGTATTAAAAATTCGTAGTAACCGAGAGGCGGAACGTCGAAGAAGGCCGAAGTGAGGCGACGGGAGACGGAAGACGTGTGCGAGGGATGGCGAGTCGTCTGCGCAGGGGGCCAGCGTTAGCATCGAGATGCGGTGTGGATATGCAAGGTGTCGCCGCTTGACAGGCGCCCGGGATAGCACTTACGATACGCGACTCTTCAACCCTGCCGCTTCCGAGCGAGGACAGCTCAACACGCTAGCGCGACAACCCGACACCCACGCCTGCGAGGGGAGAGGAGTCATTGGAGAGCAAGCGCTGCTGGCTGGCCGTCGTCGGAGCACGCGGATTGCCAGCGAGGCATTCACCTGCGCTTGGGCGGCGGCGGCTGGGTCGGCTTGGGCGTACCAGTCGTGTCGTAGGCGCCGCGGCCCATGTTGGTCGAGGCAGAGGCGGTTTCCCTGAGGATCATGGTTGCGGAATTGAGGCCTGATTTAAATGTTAGCCGCCAATTGCCTGGGAAGCTCGCGCCAGAGACGCAGTCAGCTGCAGTCAGCGGCAGAAACTTACGGAAAAGACAAGCCAGGTCGTGCAGGTGGTAAGCGGCAGCTGTTCTCAGCTGCTTGGGTCCGGCTTGGAATGGGAACCGGAAGGATGCGGCCTGGCGGTGGTGGTGCAAGAGGCGGGAAGACCGGGGGTGGACGGGCGTGAGATATATGGCGACGGCAGGCTGGTGTCGCAGACCACAGAGGCGAACGCGGGCGAGGAGGGAAGGCGGAGGAGGGCCGGTGTGTGGCACACAGGCAAGCAAACACTTGCACTGGAGAGGAGAGGAGGAGAGGCGTCGCCTTGGGCAGGAGGGTGAGAACTCAGGGTGTGTAGGATGGGCTGGAGGACGGGCGTCGCCGGTAGATATAGAGCATGCCCCCTTTCCAACGCAAAAGCACTGCGACCTAGCTTGGCAGGAAGCGAGAGACAAATGAAATTTGGACGCATTTCGCAGCGACATGACATGACGTGCCGGCCGACGGCTCTTCGGGCTGTTTCAAAGGAGACCCTGCTGCGCAAAAGCCATAATTTCTGGCAAATGGCAAGGGGATCGACGGCACAGATGTTCCAGCAGTTCCAGCGGAAGGGATGCCCCTGGCTTGCGGTCTCGTACCTGGCATGAAATTCCGCTAACGCGAGCAGCCCGTTTCCACCAGCGCTCCAATGCCGCCTGCGGCCTCCAGCAGGGAGCGCGCCGCCAGCCATCGCCCACGCCAACGCCAACGCTCTTGCAGGCTCAGCCGCGCCCTGGCTGCGGAGGGCGACTCCCATCCGCCACAGCAAAGCTGAGCGGCCGACGATGACACCCCGTCCGTCTGATGCTGCGCAACAGCTGGCGCGCCCGCAGGCCGGCGCGCGGCCAGTGAGCCTTCTGTCAATGCGCGGCCGTGACTCGCGCTGAAGCCCGCTAGAACCTGACTAGAAGCCGTGCCAGAGCGGGCTAAAGCATGCTAGAAGCGCGCGGGAAGGCATCCGACGGCCGCGTCGATGTGCGTCTCCAGCTGCGACACCGCCGCAGCCAACGCCCCGAGCTGCCTGCTGCCTGCCTCGCCCCCAGCCTGCCTCCCGGGTCGCTGGTAAGCTCGCAGCGACCCAAATCGGCGGTCGGAAAGCTGCCTCTGGCGACTCAGCGCCCTTTATCAGCGTTATCACCGCTGATTCACAGCCTGCGTCAGAGCAGCGCTCTCCGCCATGGACCGCACGTGGAGGCCGCAGCAGCTCCCATCCCCGTCACCTTTTTCCCTCTGCCCCGACCGCCTCTTCTGCGCGCGTCTCGCTGGGCAGCAGCGCGCAGCGGACGAGCTGCTGAAAGTGGTCCGGAGCAGCTCCTGCACGGCGCAGCCGAGGCCCGGGCGCCGCCCCAGCTCGCTCCCGCGGCTCCAATCACTGCTGCCGGGTCTTCTGGAAGGGCTCTGGAAAGGCGCACGTCTCTGTTTGATCGCTGGCCTCTCGACGCCCCAAGCTAGTCGCGCGGGCAGGGCAAACGCCTGCACTCTACCTGCGAAGCGCACATTTCCGACGCCTCCAAAAGCAACGTCAACCCGGTTTGCGCTGGCTGTGTCACCACAGATCTGCCTTTTGATCGCTCAAACACGTCGCATCTGCCGGATGCGCCTGCAAGCCTTCCGCGATGGAAGCTGCGCCTATCCTTCCGCGCCTTTGTTCTGCAAGGACGGGGGCGCTGGGCCGGGTCGCACGCACCGCGTTCCTAAAACGCCAACGACGACTGTCTGGAACTTATTGACCGGTCATATCACCGCAGCGTCGGCAAAAGTCGATGCGGGCGATGTGCACTGGCTCTTGCTCTCGCGCCGCGCAGCGCAGCGCGATTTCTTCCCTATTCACCTCTCGCCGCTTCCCCAGGAATCGGCCGCTCTGCGGCGCCCTGCCCGGCGCGCTGGGCGATGAGCAGTTCGCTCGCCAAAACGGCAACCCCAACGGTGTGACGATACCGAAAGGGGGCCCAACCTGAGACGCGACGCGGTCGCGAATAGACTGCGGCTTGCACCGCGCCCGCGAACCTAATCGCCTAATCGTCGTTTTCTCTCGCTTCGGCCAACGGCCGCAAGGACGCAGTAGCGATGAGTCGAATGAAGCTTGTTGCTGGCGGGCGACATGCCGCAGCGCAGGCGTCCCCGGCGCGCGCGTCAATTTCCGCGCTCCGCATCGGCGCGACGACGCGTGGTGGCTGGGAGGAGGCCTTGCCCAGGTGGCAGCATCATCGCTGTCACATTCGACTGGTAAAAGAAAAAAGTATACTGGCCCATTTTCGGCGCTGCTGGCTGCTGGCTGCTGCTGGTGCGCTTGCGGGGATGGCCGGAAGCGCGGGAGAACGTTGCGAGGCTTCGTTAGCCCCAAGGTTGCTGCATCGGCTCTTCCAACCCGGCGGAAGCGAACACAGGGATGGGTGGATGCGATCAGCTGTGCAGGAGGTCCCATCCCGGCCGCACGTGGCAGTGGGCCGTCGCCCTGCGAAAAGGAGGCGTCTTGCATATGCGCCGTCACCGTTACAGATTCATCCCATGTTCAGCCTCTCCGCCAAATCGAATCTGCGCAAGACCACCACCAACCAGGTCCCGCCGCGCCTGTCCCTTTGCCTCTCGGGCGCCTACGCGTCGCCTCCCCAGCAGCCTCCGCGCCTGGGAAACGACGGCCCGGAATTGGCTGCTGGGAGGGGGAGGCAAAGTTTCACCCAACCCCGGCCGCCCATCCGTCATTTGGCTTCTTCTTCATCCCAAGCCCAACGCCGCTCTGGGATCCCCCTGGCGATCACGGCGATCGCTCTTGATGCGGCACCGTTGGCTTGCCGTGGCGCTCATTATTTGCAGCCTGTTTGATGATCAACCGGGCAGCAACGTCTGACGCTCGCCATCCACCCGCAGACCCTTTTCAGCCCACACCAGCCTGAGTGATGAGCGCGCCCGTCACGGCCCGGACGAGCTGCGGTGGGCTGCAGAGAACTGCCCAGCGCGCTGATCCCTGCTGGAGAAACTTCCGTCGTGCCGCGGCCGGCGATCGCCATATGGTCCATCTCGCATTCCGCTCGCTCAGACCTCAGCTTGTCCGGGAGGCACAACCGGCGCTGCGCAAGGTCAATCGCTGTCCCTCCCTCTCGGGGCTCACGGGATCCAATCGCCCGGCTTACGGGACGACGTCGCACAAGGCTGAGCGACTCAGAGCAAGGTGAGTAAGAATTTTTACCTGGACAACAGTCCTGCCCGTCCGGGTGCTCCTTTCCCCTTTGAGGACGTGTTCATCTGCGCGACCTGGTCGCCTCTCATCATCGATCGCCCAATGCGGCTGTCGTCCCAGCCGGGGAGGCCTCGTCCAGCCGCACACTGAATCTGGCATGGGCAGCATGGGTAGCAGCAGGATCTGGAATCTCGAAACTGTGCAGCCAGCTGCTGTGCTCCCCGGGCGCTGCCCGTTGATGAGGGAACGACAGCTGACTTGGCCGGGCCTGTGGCACGGAATGGAGAGAGGTACTGTCCAAACACTGTCCCTTCGGCGTCGTTGAGCAGCTCAACAAAAGCATGAGTTACTCATTCGCAAGTACGACCGTGGTCGGATGGTAAGGCAGTTTGCTAGCACAAGGCTCGTGTCCGGTGTGATTGGTGCAATATTAAGTCAGAGGCAATTACGAGAGTGTTTGTCGTCGACCACCACAGTGCACACGACAAGTTATCGATATCCCTGCCGCCAGCTCCCTCGGCGCCGCAACAAGAGTTTCCCGTGCGTATGAGAAGCTTAATGGGGACGTCGTCATCCGCATTGCACCTTTCTCTCACCGGTTGCGGGCAGTCACCAGACTTTTGCTTTTGCGTGTGTATTTCACCTTATCGGTGACATTTTTTTTTCTGAGTAAGCTCGTGTGGCTCTCTAGCTTCGGAACTACTGCAGGGACATGATGACTTACGCTTGGCGGCATAGTTCAGTCCAAGTCTCCACTTCCCGCTCGATGACACTGATTACCCGACCATCTCGCTCTCCCAGCGCGTAGGATCCGGCCCACCATCCGCAAATGATGTGCCAGGGCAAGCATGAGTTAGGCCCGAAACTTCTGCGGCGCACCGCCGCTCACGAGCCACGACGTCCGCGCGCGCGCCACCCGCACTGAGCACCCGGTCCCCCCATCACGGCTTCCAGAAGGCCCAAGGAACAAAGAAGTGGTTGACGTGGCTTATCGGAGGCGGATGCTTGGGCCAGCAGCGAGCTCTGGCGAGCAGCGAGGGAGCGTGCTTGACGAAGCGCAGCCTTACAGACGGTCCCGACGCCCTGTTCCAGACTGGCGGCCGGTCGTGTTGGTGGTGCCTGCGCTGTTTCGACGCGAGAGCGCTCAGAGGCGCGCGCGAGACGGAGGGGGGACGGAGCGTACCTGCAGAAGCGCAGGTGTTTTCGGGCCTTTCACGGCTTTATACCGTCGCGATTTCCCCTATCCACAGCTTCTGGAAGCTCGCTCGCTCCCGTCAAATCCGCCCAATGAGCAGCAGCCGGTCTGGGGTAGCTTTCGTGCCGTGTCGCAGGCCTTAGTCAGGGAACTAAGGTGCTTCTTCAGCCCTCTGGCTTTGACGAGTCATCCCAAGCTCGATGCGGCTGGCTCCAGGGGCGGGCCTGTGCCGCGTCGGTTGCCGTGGCTCGCTGCCTGCCAGCCTTCCTTTCGCGTGGCCGGCTGGGGATCCGCATTCTGGAAGGCCGGGGGAGGATTTCTAGGCGCGCTCAGGGGTAGGCCGGCCTATTCCCATGCTCATAGGGCGGACGCCCGAATTTTTTTTGGGTTTGACGTTAAACCTTGATGTGGAGGAGTTGGTTACAAACATCGTTTAACTCGAGACGCGGGTGTAAGAGGCAAAAAAGTCGCGCACGAATTGGATCTCATCCGTCTCAGCGGTCAATTTTTAGAACCAGACAGCACAGTATCGAAGATGCGATCAGAGAGGCACCGGAATTCAGACCTTGCGGGCCCTGCCGGATGGACGATGAGTTGAGATCTGCACCTGCAAGAAACTTTAATTATTTTATCATCGCTCGCGGCGAGTCGAAGCGGGCTTCAGGACGCGAGTGCCATTTAACCTGCCTAAACATGCACCAGCTATTCATGCGCAATTGTTGCTGCGTTCCAAGGCTCAGGGCTGCTATGTTTTGTGCATCGGTGGTAAGTCTTGGCCGACCGGCGGAAGTCATGTGACCCAATCAAAATGCGCGACGTCATCTCTGCATCGAAAGTCGGGCGGATGTGCAGACGACGGTGATAGCATCGCAGCGAGCTCTCCAACCTCAACCCACGCTCCCTCCACCACCTCACCGACATGTCTACGCGCCGGAAGCCGTCCCGCAGCTCCGGCAGCTACAACGAACCGTCACTCAACTCGCCCGACCAGGCCTCCGCCATGGCAAACGACGACAGCACAAGCCCTCACCGCACGTCTCTGGCGCGCCGCTCACCCTTCCTACCCACCCGTCTCGAGCTCCTCCTCCTGTCGATCTACCCCGCCACTCTGCTTCTCGGGTCCATCTTCTCAATCGTCTCGCCCACCACGCGCAACACGCCCTACAGCGCCACGTCGCAGTCGCACCCGGTCGACCAGGCACCGTCGTACTTTGCGCAGAAGAAGAACATCTTCAACGTGTTCTTTGTCAAAAAGGGGTGGGCATGGACAACGGTCGCGCTGTTCCTGTTCCTGTTCACGCACCCGAGCCTGGGCCCGCCCATGCGGCCCGTCCTCACGCCGCGAAGGGTGCGCGGCGTCCTGCGCTGGATGCTGGTCACGCTGGCCTGGGTCTTCATCACCCAGTGGTTTTTCGGGCCCCCGCTCATCGACACGCTCTTCCGCTTCACCGGCGGCCAGTGCGAGCTGGTGCGCGACCCGGCCGCGCGCGACGCCATGTCCGACGCCCGCGAGTACATCACCGCTGCAACGTGCAAGGTCGCCGGCGGCACCTGGAAAGGGGGTCATGACATCAGCGGGCACGTCTTCCTGCTGATCTTGGGCAGCCTGCTGCTGTGGCTCGAAATCCTGCCCGCCGTCCTGCGCGCCGAGGGCCTGCGCGACGGCCGCCGGATCGTCATGTCGGATGGCAAGACGCGCACGGCGGGCGCCGAGGCCCAGCGCGAAAGCCATGCCTACTCCGCGGCCGATGAGAAGGATCCGGGTCTCGGGGTCAAGGCGTCGTTGGCGGTCATGGCGCTCAGCTGGTGGATGCTCCTCATGACGGCCGCCTTCTTCCACACCTGGTTTGAGAAATTTACTGGTCTGCTCGTCGCGTTCCTCGCAATTTGGAGCATCTACTTCCTCCCGCGAGGCGTTCCAGCATATCGCGCCATCATTGGCATGCCTGGCGTGTAGTCCAAGGGGCAACGTCTTTTTGGTTGGAGAGGCAAAAAAAAAAAGCTTGGGACGCTCTGAGACTCACGGTTCGCTTGGCTGACGTCTTTCTCGTACTACGCTCGTGGTAATCACAAGATATCTCCCCCCCCTCATAGACTCATGTTCAGATTAGCGCTTTCTGTATGATCATGGCATAGCGTGGCTTTTTTGTTGAATGAAGACCAACAACGAAATTGCAAGACCACCAATCCGTCAATCTCTTCTCACGTGCCATGCTACTCATGAGCGCCGTGACGCCCGCAGCGTTTCAGGCCCGTCCTATCCTAACCCTCTCATTAAGCGCCAAACCTTGGGGTCCGGAGGGCAACGAAAATACGAATTGACGACCATGATGCTTTCTCGGTGCCAGGTAAGTTAACGGGAAAGGATCACTCGCTCGTCCAACAATTCTGCCGCGAACCAGGTTAGAATTTGCCGATTGGAAGGGGGTATTGAACGAAACCCGGGCAGTTTCTCACTCTCCATCCGACGGGGCTTTCGGGCGAGGGATTCCAGCGGAACGTCGGGAGTTGCGTGTCGCGTGGTACGTACATGAGGCACTGTCATGCAGAACACACACGCAGCCATCTTTTTTCTTCACAGCGTGGCAGTAGCCGAATGGAGGAGTCATCGCCGAGAAAGTGTGCAGGATTTCGAAGGAGCTAAGTTCGAATGCAGTTACGTAGCATGCGCGTCAATTGTTGGTTGTTCCGAGTCATTGTGCCAATTCACTTTTTTTTCTTACTTGTCGTCCTCTCGCATGCTTTTCTTTTTGCGGCTCGCTGCTGGCGGACAAGGTTTCTTCCTTTTCAAGTTTTTAAGGCTTTGGTCGAATCTGGGGTGCCTGATGCGCAAGGCTGGCTCTTGTCCTCGGGATTTATTCCTGCACATGCAGCAGAATTGATGCCTGAGCCGTGTGTTGGACCTTCCCGGGGTTTTGGCTCTCGTTGATACGCTGCCTTGCTCTTGCGGAGCGGAGCCGCGCGCATATTTTTTTTACTTAGGGCGTCCGCGAATCCCAGGCCCGCTCGGCCTTTCGTCGTCGGAGTTTTTCCCTCGACGTCTTCTTGAATGGTCACGGATGTGGGGTCCCGCAGACGGTTAGGTTTTCGGCGCGATGGACCGCCCTCTGCGGGGGATCGTCGATAGTTTTCGGCGCAGAATGTATTTTCACCGTATGGTCAGTTGAAGAAAGCAGTCCAGACTTCGGTGTTGTTGCTTTTTATGCATCCACGGCTCCTCTGTGAGATTCTGGTCTTTCTTTGCTCGATTTTACTCGTCCAACGCATCTGCTATCTCTGGTCCACGATCTCGTCTTCGAACAATTTTCTTTTCTTTTTTTAAGGCCTACACAGGTCACACCATCTGCTAAAAAGCCTGCAGAAGAGTGCTGCAACCAATGGCTAGCGGCCACGGATTTGACCAGTACAACTTCGTGGGGAGTTGAAGTATTCATCCGGGCGTGAGTCTGGTGTTTCTAATAATGCAGCTACTTGGATGAAAGTCTCGACTCCCATGGCAGTTTGAGTATTATTTTTACTTGACTCATCCATGGAAAAGCTGCATTTGGCGCTAATAGTCGGCGCAAAATCCCTCTATATTGAAGGTATAGTGGATATGCAAAGTCGCTTGTATCACACACCTAAAGTCCCGCATGCAACAAGGAAAAAATTCTCCATCAAGCGAAGGACCAGACACCCAGAACGACCCAACTCTACTCTCACAGCGTCTTCCTCCCCTCTCTCTCATTCTTCGCAGCGTGATGTTAACTAATCATACCCGCAATCCACCCGCTCCTTACTCCCGTCACCTCACATCACGACATCACCACACCCGCGAGCTTCAACGACCACGTTATCGATTGATTTGATTCTGCTGCCATACTCAGTCGAGCCATCCCCTCCTTTTCTCTTTCCGTCTTCTCAATAAACTCGAGCGTTTCATTTCTCGTCCGATTCTCTGCATCGGGGTGGCAGTCATGCTCGCGGAACCAGGGGCGCCGCCGCGTGATCTGGCGTGATTGCACACTGCCGCACTTACGAGTCCTCGTCTGAGGACAAACGTTCAAAGCACACACTGGGGAAACGCGTTGCATGTGACAGCAGGCAGAAGAATCCGAGACTCCGGGATTCGTTTTGTGTCCTGGAGCGCCGGCGCCGTATATAGCTCGTGCTTCTTCCAGATATTGATGGATGATCAGATGCAAACCAGAAGACTTGTCGTCCAATTTCAATAGAAATCTCTCAGAAATGCCTTACACCGGACCTCCCCGCATCCTCCTCGTTGTTGCCTACAAGTCGCTTGCTTCCGGACGAGCCGTCCGGGCTGATGTCAAGCGTGTGCTGCAGTAAGTTCTCTTCCGTTCCAGCTGTAGATGCAGGAGAGAAGCGCCATCATACCTACTCTGTGGATAATGTTCTGACCCGTAATACAGTCAGAATGCTGAGAAGACGAATGAGAAATGAACGCCTTTATGAACAACCGCCTCTACGGAACGAATTTCGCTTATTTGTCCTGGAGACGCATTAGGGATGGAATAATCGAGTGTCGCATCTATAGATGGAGGCCCAGGGGTATTAATATCAAGACTGATAAGAATGGATTGCAAGCATAGGAAAATTTCGGGTCCAAACTTGTTTTGACAGGAAGCACACAAGCAGAAGCAACAGGGATAGGGTTTTGTTTGGTTATGGCGGAGCTGGGGCTTTGAAGCCAGAATCTAATAATCTAGAGAGGAGAAAAATTTAATGGAGAGTAAATGAAGACAAGTCCTCCATTTCCAGGCCCTCCATCGCCTCTTCCTTCATAATGCTATGGACGTATGCTTCAACAACGAGCTGAAAGTCCTTGTCTACCTTCTCCTTGCTCATGTCTCGAAGGATAAACGGAACCTGTACTCCGGCCAAGCAACAAACAACATCCCCTGGTTGAACATTCACCTAGCAAACGCCAAGATAGCTGTTGTCTGTGGTAATGATCCGGCGACCCTCGAACATGTCTTTTTCCTCATCCTCTTCTTCATCCATTTCGTCATTCTCAACTTCTTGTTTGGCAGTCTCCCACAATTCTGACCACAGCTGCCCATTGTCTGTGTGAAAACATGTCTTCTCTTCTCCCGTAGGATTTAGTGCCTGCAACACAACATCCTCAATTGACTCCCCAGTCGGGTACGTTCCCATTTTGGAGGTCATACACAGAGCTTCCCTGCATTGTTTCCAAAAAAGTGCTTGGTCTTCCCAGATGGCGTAAGTGCCGGATGTTCGCAACAGTTGCAAACCTGAGGCCCCCTACGATCAAAGTCTGCGAGTTCGTGGCCGCCGCTTCCTCATCAACAAAAGCCGGTACTCCGCCGCCTGTCCGGACTCGATGGCTCCTCCGTCAGGGAAGACCGGGGATGTATTCTAAAGGACTACAAGCGAACCGCTAGTCACACACCTAAGACGGAACTCCTGGTCGTATCGGACTATGGACAGTAGCACAGCTTAGAACGTCTAAAGTTCGGGTTGTGGAGGATTTTCTTGCAAACCTGATATAAACTTCTTGTATGGTTTCTTTTTAGTCTACTCTGCAAGCCGGTATCATACCGTCTGACGCGATGCCAAGGAGTGCGAATACCTTCTCACGAACGTCGCTGGACTCGAGTCTTTCTGTGAGTATCAAGAGATCAAACAGTGATAGCAACGCGGAAGCTCGAAAAATATATCTGGAGCATTGCCCTGGTCAAGAGCCATCAGAATGAAGTCTTGGTATGCGCTCCAGGGAACTGTCTGCTTTCCGATGACGGAGCTCGGGGGGGTTTTTTTTTTGGCCAACAAGCATTCTTATTATACCCAAACGCGGAAGAACCAGCTTTGCATGATCAAGTTAAAGAATTCAGGGGTATCGAGGCCCGCGTAAAGCATGTGGATTACTTTGTCCGGTTCATCTTGGCGTCGAGGTCCAAGGATGACCACTACCTCGTCTACTCCCCCAAAAATCTATCCCATAATCATGACTTGAAGACTTTTTTCATAGTCATCATTATCTTGGTTGATGAAAATTGTATCAATCCAGATAGTTCTTGTTTCACTCTCATTTCAGAGAAGATGTAGGGCCATGAAGCAATTTAGTGTTACGCGGATCCTGTTGCTTTGGCCATCACAAATGAAGTTTGGTTCAGGGGGTTCATTTCTTGATGAATGTTCTCTCCATGCGTATAAGAGCGCTTTGTAATGGCAATTTTGATCCAGAAAACTATGGAAAACATCGCAGCTCACGGGGGTATTTCCAGTTCCGGGCAGAAGTCGACGCAGGTATATCTCTTGAGGGTGTCGCAGTGGTTTATACTGGTGGAAATCGTAGGGATTCTCAATGTGTGATTTGTTTTATTTCCACCAGCGAGCAAGGCTTGGTCCCATGCCGTCCAGCTGAGACAATCCATTGTATGGACCTAGTGTCGTCTCCATGAAGTTCGTTGGGCATAGATTTCAGGAGAAAAGGACCGGTTCCATGTAGCCAGCAGGCTGGTGTCCTCCACATATAAGAAGCACACAAAAAACAGCGCTATGCCCATGAGTTGACTCGACCAATTTGAGACTCGACTGCATGAAACATCGTTTAAATCGGGCCTCTCATTGATTGTAGCTAATTCGGACCCGCACTCAGAGGACTGCTGCCTACCAGCAGAGATCCAGAGGCTCATCCGAACTAAGTGATGATTCAGCGGGAGGATGGTAGGAAGTTGAGGCATCCAAGAACGTTGCTTGGTGATCGAGATTGACTGAGCGATGTAAGACCCAATCGGCGAATGACTAATAAAGGCCGGAGGATTGCTTCAGTAGTCATTCCAGGAAGTGAGATGCCCATGTTGATGCTGCACTGAGGAGTGACCTGTTGACACGATGTTTATTGCGGTAGTGTTGGTTCTGGTCCTGGCTTCGGTCACGACTTAACCTCACGGTAGGCGTATGAGACTCGGTGGACTCATCTAAACAAACACATCAGATAGAGACGTTGTGTTATCGTCAGGGCAAGGCTTCAAATAGTCTACTACCAAATCGCCTTCCATAAATATGGCAAATTGTGAGTAACCAGACATTCTGAGCTTGAATTAAATACAGCTCGAAATGGCAACCAACTATAGCGGCAGCCACGTTAACACCTACATGTATTCTGGGCCTCCACCAGCGACATAATGAAACCCATCATGTGTCCGAAATTAGACAAGTTAGCCAGGCACGTACAAAGGAACGTGAGGTGATATCTCGGTGGTGGGTCAGAGGAGAAGTTGGTAATAGGTTCTCGATAGAGCGCCGGGTAGTCAGGTAGCATCATTATGCCTACAGAACGGAGTAACGGCCGTATCAGTTCTTTCTCTCAGACGCAACAGGCCCAACAACCTTTCCTGAGACTTTCAGCGGAGTTCTGGCTGATCCAACATGTGCTGCATCTGTCAGTCCGAGCCATAACGCAGTGCTTACTGCTATCATGGAGAGCAGAGGCCGTCATCCGGGCGTAACTGCAAGGTGCCGAAGAGATTTACGTCCGTACGAATGGGAAATCGGAAAGGAAGCCTCGTTTGAGCGGCAGCCAAAACAACCGCCCATATCGAGGATCTTGATGAAGCCCAATGAACTCACTCAAAGCCTTCCCGAAATGTCCTAAGTCGAGGAGCATCCGTGAGATAAGTAGAATGGATCACACCTTCCATAGTGGGACTATCCGCCTTCATGCGAGATGAGTACTTCCCCACCGCACGTAGCCAAGCAAATGGAAGCTTCATCTCCCGGCCACGCGATGTGCGGAGTAAGCGAGGTGTGCGAGATCCTGGGAATACGGTGGTCGACATGAAGTCCGTTGCCCGCAAGCGGCGCACTGACCACAGAAAAGCCGTGCCGCATCAGCAAGCGTCGGCTCTTACGGTGACGCGAGCGCCGATCGACGAGCTCACCCGTCCAGCTGATTGAAGATCGTTCCTCCAGATAAGCGGCCTTGTCGGGTCCGGGGAAAGGGATGGTAACAAGTCCGCTGTGCTTCAATATGTACCAGATCTCATTGGTAACTTGTCAGATTCCTTTTGGCCAGGGATCGAGATGTTGGTGTTGCGAGCCGTTGTAGGTTGTTGGATGCTTGAAGCCTTTGGTCGTAGATTGTCCCGAGTCTGCAGCAGAGAAGGAGAGACGCGGTGAGTGGATACCGAAATGTCAGACATTGCATCGGAGCGACCTTGTCTGAGCAGTTGCAGTGTCGTCTGTCCCGAACATGCGAGGCCAAGTGTGCGGAGGAAGAAGCGGTCCTCCAGCGGGTACCACAGCATCAATTGAAAGCATCCGTCTCTCTTGGCCCCGAAATTGAAATTGAAATCGAATGATAGTGACGAAAGTAGAGAGTTCAGTGAAGAATGAAGAAACCCACTTACCAGCCTCACTTCCAGACGGGACCCCACCAATACGTCTTCGTAGCACAAGGCCCAAGAGGAGATCTACCATGGCACCCCACAAAACGAGCAGCTTACGCATGCATCAAATAGATTGGACTCCGTCTCCCGTGGAGAAACGGCACAACGGTCCAACCCCGATACCAATCTCTGAATCGGAGCCTCTGCGCCCCACCGAACCACTGAGGTTCCTTGGTTCTCAACGACACCAAGGCAGTAGACGAGCGATCGATCACGAGGACGGCTGGCCATCGAGTATTCGTCCCCAACCATCACGACATTAGCCGGGCGACACGGCGCGGTCCCTCAGGGCGCGCGATCGCCTGCGTCTTTCTTCGATGGCAGGCAGGACTTGGGCAACCGGGGAAACGGGTTGGCGGTGACGATCCCCCACCACTCGAACAAAAACGCGCGGAGGGTTACGCGAACGACATCATCAAGGAGGCTCCGGTAATCCACACACGCAAGGCCACCAGTTCGCAGGCGGCGCGAGGTCGCACGCGAGCAGCCGGGCGTGTTTCGCGATTACGTGAGGAGGCGCAGATGAAAGGGTAGGTCGGTGATGCTTGGTTGGACTCGGGCGGTGTGTTGGTCAGTTTCGGCGCGGCGCGACGGACGGACGGGGGGCTTGTTGATGATCTTCGGGGGACGATGATGCGGTCGTTGGGTGGTGATCTCGTCGTGGAGCTCTTTTTCTGCCCGGCGCATGACGAGCAAGTGGAGACGGGCTGAGATCTGCCTCGTCCAAGATCGCGTGCAGCAAGACGACGACGACGACGACGACGACGACGACGACGACAACGACAACGCTTGCCGCTCCCCACACCCAACCTCGCCTAAAACAGGATACTGCCGCACTGCTCCAAGGGGGGCAGCCGGCAGGAGAGAACGGTATTTTCAGCGGCTGAGTCGAGCAAGGGAACATGCTGTCTCTTCAATTCAAATCCCCCACGGAGCCGCACGAATCGCTCTGAGCCACCCCTGCAGCGGCCAATGACGTACCGCCAACCGCTTCGGCCGCGCCATGTTGATTGCCCTGGGTTTAGCAACCCGACTGAATCTAACGCTCACCTTGCCCCCTGGAGCGAGCAACCATCGCCGTCATGTGTAACGGAAAACGTGTACTGCACTGAATACCCCGTCTGCGCCGCCTCGTAAACCGCTTCTCAGCGCGCGCCCAATGCACTCCTGTCGATCTTGCCGTCGCGTGTGACGGCAGCTGCTCAAACGCCCTGATCCGGTTGAATGTACTTGCCCGAGCGAGCAACGCGAGTGATGTCGGAGGCGTGCGCTCCGGGGAGCCTCCATTGGACTGATTGGGTGCTCGCAGTCTCGCAGAAGCCCGAATCAGGGATCACTCGTCGGGCGCCTTCGTGTGTGTCATTCCTCTGTCCCTCTCCTTTCCACCACCCCCGTTTGCTTTTTCCCTCAGCTCAGACAAACGAGCCGTGAGTCAGGAGGAATCAACACATCTTTCAGACCCTATCCTATCCACACGAGTCCAGACCGGACGGCACCCCGGCAGAGAGACACAGAAAGGGCGGAGCAAGATTCCAAGGTTGAAAAGGGCAGAGAAAACTGGTGCTACCCAGGTAAGGGCCGATTAATTGCCCATTCCAGTAAACGGCCCGTCGGACGGGGAATCATGATGCGCAGGTGGGCTGCACAGCTGGCTGGCATGGCTTGCTCGTTGCCCTGCTCTTAATTAACCCTACGCCTGCCCTCCCATCCTTTCGTTAACCTCTTGCTTCCCCCAGCTCTACTTAGCTGTCATCTCGCCCACTCCTCACGCCCGTCTGTTTTTTTTCTTCCCTTTTGCCATTTCCCAGCCTCGTTATTCGGTCACCACCTCACTCACTCCCCGCTACGTGAATCGCACACCGCACCAGCATTGCCTCACGCATGGGTAGCTGATTATCCATCGTCGCCATTGCACAACCTTGCACCATCGCATACCGACTCATGCGTTCACCCACCCTCCGCTCCAACCCATCAGAGCTCAGACATTCGTGCCGCCGTGAACTTTCAAGCCCAACTTCTCCCAACCATCCAACCCGTCCGGACAGACGCTCCGGCCAAGAGTGGCTGCTCAATGCCTAAGGCAACAAATCCTCTCAGCACCCAACCTCACGATCTTCCAGCCCCCCTCCCCTTCCGTGCGCGCCTACCAGCCGAACCAATCTCTTCCTTCCATCCCCTATCACCATCCCATGCATATGCATATGCACACCCAATCACTTTCAATTCTCACCGCATCGTCAGTTAGTCTGGCAGCTCAAGTACAAAAAGACACGTTCCCGTTGGCAGATCACGTTTCTCGCTTTTGGGTTGGTTGTTATTCTCATTCATTTTTCAAAAAAAAAGCGAATTTGCTTTCGTATACAAGAAAACAAGAAAGTGTCCCCTAACTTTTTTGCTTGGTTCGGAGTCTCATTCTTCTTCCTTTTTGCGCTCTTTCACAATTACTCCATCCCTCCATTCCTCTCTTCTCACTCTTCCCAATCCACTTCCCAAAACAGTCAATCTCTCATACCGAGAAGTTTCAAAAACTGAACGGTAAGGACCGACGACATGAACCAAAAGTGGGGATAGGGGAGTACGACTCGCGTCTCCGCTGATGATGCCACACACATCCACAAGAGCAAACAAGAAGAAAAAAAAAAGGGAATGGAAAGGATAGTGAAGAACATCGAAAAGGACAGGATCTGTTCCCCTACGACGGAAAAGGCCTGCTCATTCCATCACCATCATCATCTCACTCACTTTCCTCTACTCGAGGAACAATTAGCACTCAGCGAAAAAAGAACATGACAGAGAAGACTGATAGGACAGGGACACTCGCTACAAATGCTACACCCTCATCCTTTCCGTCCGTCCGTCCGTTAAAACCACCTTCCCTTCCTTCCAACAGATGAGTTGCCAACCAAGGAGAAACAAAAAAAAACAAATCGATACGACAATGATGAGACATTTGAATTTGCAGCAAAATCAATAATCTCCCCTCCCTGCTCGACGCGAAAGTTCCATCCGCAAGGCCACCGTTCCGTAGTCGGAACAGCGAACAAGAATAACGAAAAGGAAAAACCAATGCGAACCGCTCTCCAACTTTAACCTCGAAAGCCACGGTTGCTCCCCACATGCAAAAGTCCCGATAAACACCTCGTCTCGTAGGATTCCGGACCGATGTACACGGACTCAAAGAATTCCCCGGAGGTAAGGAGGACAAGAGATCGGAACGGAACGGGAGGGAACAAGAGAGCCATCTCTTCGGTGCTAGAGAGGCGTGCATCGATCAAAAAACCTGCGGTGAACTGTTTTCGTTCGCGGAGCTTAAAGAAAAAGAGGGGGTTTAGTTTGGTTGTGTGATGGAACAGAAACGGAAAAAGAAACAAAAAGAAAAAGCGGTTCGTGGGACGTTGGTTGATTGGATCAAGTTTTTTTTGTTTGATTATATCAGGGACGATGGTTTTAAAAAAAAAACCGGTGAGTCCGACCGAGATCGAGCGAAATCGTTGGAGCCCAATAGATGGGATCGCCGATCGTTGAAGGATGGAAAAAAAAAAGTTTCGCCCACACTGGAACTTTTTGTTATTCCTCCATGCGGCCAAACATGCCTTCGTCATCCTCATCGCTGCGGCCGCGAGACCGGCGCTGCCTCTCATAATCATCATCGTCATCCTCCATGTCGACATCATCGTCGGCATTGTTGCCATGACGCGATACGTATGATGAACGCATCGACGTGGCATATTGGTGTTGGCCGGGCGGTGTCGCGATGGTTCCCGGGCGTGAGTCAATACTGTTTGCAAAACGTGCCGGTAGCGGAGGGACCGGCGGCACATCTGGAGGCAGCATCACGGGCTTGCTCTGCGGAGTGCCGTAACTGCAGCTCAAAAGTCCGACGGCGGCAGCCAAGTCGGCCTGGTCTTCGTCGTCATATGCAGTCGCCGAGGTGCCCGACGTGGTTGGTCGGCCGTCGGTACTGTTCTGCCTGTAATAGTTCAAATATCCGTTTGGAATACTTTCGGAAAAGACGGAGTTGTTAGACTGGTAGGATTGTGAGTAGGCGCTGCTGTTACTGGAGAAGCGCTTGTTGGGGAAACGCCCTCCGGTATAGGAGCCGACGGCGACGTCGTCGTGCGGGGGAGGCGTTGTCTCCGCAGAGCTCATGCCATCATCACGGTAGTCTGATGAGCCCGAGGCTGCGGGAGAGGCCGACGAGTGGTCGCTCTCGTTGGCCTTTGCAGCCTCGGCGGCAGCGGCCTCTGCGTTCATATTGACCAGCACGGAGGCGGCCTCAAGTAGCTGAACCTGTTGGTGTTTCGAGATGAGCAGCTTCGACGTGATTGCCCATTCGGGAGTGTGTTCCCATCTGCAGAAAGGTCAACATTTCCATCTCACGACATCACACCAGGCGAGCTGGAAGGGCATTCGAACTCCGGCATGTGAAGGTGTGCGGGCTCGACCATCAGGGGATACTGACAGGTGCTTTGTGAGACAGCTGCTGTGCTTGTACCCTTTCCCACATTTTTCACATCGAAGTTCGCTACCACTTGCTCGCTTGCCGCCCTCCTTTGTCACGCGTGATCCTTCGCTGGCGCGTCTTGTCCGCGACTTGCTGTTGCCCTTCTCCGTGTCCGGGATGGAGGCCAGCGGCGGACCGTCGGTCACCACGCTGCCCTTTCCAAAACTCGAGGGGCCGGCAAAGTTGGAGCCATTGTTCGGGAGGCTGCTCGGCATAGATGGGTGGCCGCTGAGGCCGGGCGGACCTCGCGGCGCGTAGTTGGATTTGGTGGTGCGGCGCGGCGCGCTCTCGCCGGCCACGGCGGTTGCATTGCTGGCGGCGGCGGTGGAGACGCTTTTCCGGCGCGAGACGCGGTGGGCGGGGTTAAGGGAGCTGGCCAGCGAGCTGGAGTTGCCGCGCGAATGTGAATGCCTCGAGGGCAGGCTGGAGGCCACAGAGCCCACGGAGGAGCGGTTGGTTGGCCGCGAGATTTCCTGGTCGGGGAGTCAGCGGCGTTATCTTGCGGAAGCGGGGGCCGATCAGGAGACGTACCCTGGTGGCCGTCATGATGTGCTGGGGGGGGGGGGGAGAGGAGCTCTCCGAACTCGTCTGGAGCGGAGAGTGCTGCGAGGGTTACGGGGGATTGGAGGGATTGTTTCCTTGTCGGCGGTGGGAGGAGGAATGCGTGGTGTGCGGAGGTGACGGGGAACAATTGTGTGTCGATGGCCAAGGAGGCGCGCGATTAGGAGCGAGCTGTCCGTGCAAGCGGACCTTGAAAGGAAGCTGAGCGGGCGGGCCAAAAATTATGGAGATGCACTACAATGAAAGCGCCCCCGCACACAGTGCTGACAGTGCAACTTGCGAGACTTGGGTTTGGCGCCAGGGAGCAGCCGGGGTGCGATGACAATGCAGGCGTGAGACAAACGACGGACGACACAAAAAAGTCACTGGCAATCGCGGGCTCGGGGCGGGAGTGACAGGTAATCAATCACCCGTCAGCTGGACGGGCGTATGGCGCCAGGCAGGGCCCGCTGAACGTGACCAAGGCAGCGATAGGTACTGCGGCCACCGGCGGCTGATGCCCCCAATGGCGCAACGAGGGGGATAGCGTGCTGCTATTCGGGGCTCGCGGTCGATAGCGGGCGCGCTGCGCTCTGGCCGCCCACGCGCCCGAGCTGCCCGCGAGGCCAGATGCTGATGCTGAGGCCAGGAATGGGGGCGTCGCACTGGCAGCGCTCGGCCTGCTGCGTGCCTGCGGTGCTGCTGCTCGTAGTTTGAAGCACCGCAGCCTGTCTGCCCGAGGAGGCGTGCACAATTTTTTGCACGAGACCCTTATTGTGTACGCTCGCGGCCGCGCGTTCCTGGGCCAGGGCGGTGCTGCGTTCTGGATGGCTGCTTCAGGCTTGGCCGCCAGTGGCTCCTCCGCACTTGGCTGATCCGCGGCCGAGATCAGCGTTTCGCGCGCCTTCATCCGCCGCCGCGACGACAGGCCTCGCATATTGTATCGCATTGGTTGCTCGCTTCGGCTGCTCGCATGGTGGAGCGCCGCTGCCCGCTCTCGCTCTGCCAGTCCAGCCCGGTCGGCCTCCAGCGCCAGCAACGGCTGTGCTGATCGCCCGTCGTGTTGAACGGGTGAACTGTGCTCGCCGCAGCCGCAGCCACACAGCAACCCCGGGTGTGGCCAGCTGTCGCCTGCCTCTGGTTGCGCCGCCGTGGTGTCGGCCGGTCTGCTGCGTTTGTCACGAGGATAGTCCAGCCACCTGCACCATGGGCCGGCGTGGATGTGGGGAAAATGACGGAGGTGTGTCTGCTAGGCACTCGATCCCCGCCAAAAAAGTTTCGAGCGCGTTGCCAGAGAAAAAAAAGGCCTCAGCAGCGATTGCCAACACAGCGTCGCAGTCTGGCCCGCCGGGCGCCATTGCGAGCCACGGACGCCGGCGCAGGTACCAGCGGCTGCGCCCGTGGCGATTGGCAGCTCGCACTTCAATACGTGTACCTGTCGAAATCCAAGCAGCTCTCTCCCCACATTTTCTGAGGAGGCTATTCCGTGGCAGCATCGTGAGGCGGACCTGGAGCAGCGGCCTAAGCTGCTTGCAGGAAGAGCGGAGCCGGGGAACCTGGCGCTCGGCTGATGGCTAATTCTGCGACACGCTGATGAGACATCCGAAAAAGCAAGCGCCGCGATCAAATCGAGATTCGCTCCTCCAGAATCGCCCGCCAGTGTTTCTTTGACTTTCGCGCGAAATGAAAAGTGCGCCCAACATGCGCTGATTCTCCGAGCGCCCATCCCAAGCCTCTCCCGCCATTGATGCGGCGAAAGCACGATGCGAGTCATGGCCGCGCCGCAGCCGAAACGAGACATGCACAATTATTGAACGTGTTCGCGGAATGCGCATTGTGGATCGCGAATCCTGTTTCCCGTCAGTGGAGACTGCCAGGGCTGCGAGGCAACTGCGCTCCATTTCTTCAAGTGAAGTGACGAATGCCCAGCGTTAGGACGACTGTCATGCATACGAGCGCTCAGCCACTCGGTAAGGATGCTGTGAGAAGCCGTGAGAAGAGTGAGTTGCTCTCGTCAGCATCGTCCTTGGCGCCGCAAAGCCACGAGGCCAGGATGCGGATGCGGACGAAGAAACTCGGCCACGACTTTTCCATCTGAGATAAGATAATCTCCCTTGGCTTTGCCTGCACGTGATTTCAACAAACCAGCGCTCCCGAGGCGTCATCGCCAAGTGCTGCAGCGCCGCCGCAGACGGCCACCTAGCTGTCTCTCCTCCTGCCTTCCAGTGTTTGCCATCCAACCCGCGCGCGTTGGCAAGCCACACATATCGACCGTACCGGTGAAGCTGATCCGAGCGCGTCATCCACCGACTCGCGCATTCCCCGTTCCCGTTCACCGCCTGTGCTGAGCGCGCAACCGCACCTATCTCCGCCAACTCCATCCAGCCCATTATAGCCCGTCCTATCTTCCTCCACGCGCACGGTATCAATCGCTATGGCCGACTCTGGAGCAGCTGCGGCTCCTAAGCCCAGCAGCAGCGTGAAGCTGGTCCTGCTTGGCGAGGCAGCAGTAGGAAAAGTACGCCGTCTCCAAACGCCATGATAACGCCATCTACCAGCAATGTCCACGATGCTGACGCCAATCTTGCCTGCAGTCGTCGCTGGTTATGCGCTTCGTCAACAATGACTTCCAAGAGAACAAGGAACCGACGATAGGAGGTCCGCCCTGCCCGGCCTGATCCCGTCCTGTGCATATCAACTGACATGACCTTTCTCCCCGAACAGCCGCTTTCCTCACCCAAAAATGCAACCTCCCCACCCGCACCATCAAGTTTGAGATCTGGGATACCGCCGGCCAAGAACGCTTCGCCAGTCTCGCTCCCATGTATTACCGCAACGCCCAAGCCGCCCTCGTCGTCTATGATATCACCAAGGCATCCAGCTTGACCAAGGCCCAGCACTGGGTCGCCGAACTCCAGCGCCAGGCCAGTCCCGGCATTGTCATCGCCCTGGTTGGAAACAAGGCGGATTTGGTGGAGGGTGACAGTGGGGCTGCGGGTGCCGAGGAGACCACCTCCCCTGTGGCCCCGGAGACCCCTGCGGAGTCCACGGAGGGCGCTGAGGGTGCGGCGGAGGGCGAGACCGGAGCAGAGGGCGCTGAGACTGCCGCTCCCGCCGCTCCGGCTGCGGAGGAGGACGACAGTGAGAGCGATGCACGCAAGGTCGCCACCAAGACGGCCAAGGCCTACGCCGATGAGGAGGGTCTTTTGTTCTTCGAGACTTCGGCCAAGACCGGTCAGAACGTGGCAGAGGTTTTCACCGCCATCGCCAATGCTATCCCGGAGACGAGCTTGAAGGGTCCCCGCGGCGTTGGTGGCCAGACCAGTTTGAACAGGGGAGACGACGCCCGGGTGAACCTCACCAACGCACGGGACGCGCAGGGCCCGAAGGAGGGATGTGCTTGCTGAAGCGGGAAGAATTGATGCGAACGAATATGGGACGGAGTAGTCGGATAGACAGGGGTTGGGGAATAGTGATTACCTGATTCAGTAAACGGCATGACGAAGGCTTATGTTTGGAACCCCCTTGACATTCTCACCCCTTTCCCTACAACAACCTTGGCTACACGGCCGTGTAAATGCTTTTTTTCTTTGATATGTCTGAAGCATCAGATGGAGGCAGCGTAAATGATATCTCAATGCTCACGTACGTCCGCTCAGTTCAACCCTTTAATTACCTGGATGCACAGGAAATGGACCGACTGTTTCTGGCGCGATTTCAGATATAAAAAGGTCATCGTTCCTAAGTTTACCGAGCTCTGGATTTTTTTTTTTGGTTAGTTGTTAACTCGAATTACCCGCTTATTCCTTTCTTATTGTAAGTAAACAAATATCGTTGCATGGACGGGTGCTGATGAGTAGCCAGATATAAGAACGCCATTGGAAAACTGGCCAATGCCTTTCGATCTCTTGTGTGAGGATTAAGCACGTTGCGATACTAATTTTTTTTATATTGACGAATCAAAAGGACTGCAGCCGAACGGTTGGCACCGAGTTACTGCTGCCAAACGACGGCTGTACAGAGGGGTGGATGCTGCAGCCGGTGGTTGGCAGCAATGGACTCTAAAAATGTAACTTCATGGGGAGTGGAAGCCCTCATCCGGATGTAATTATATCGCATTTCCACTAACAGAGCCGTCCAGACGAATATCTCCACACCTCATAGTAGTGTAAGTTCAATCTTTTTTCCAAACTGCTGGTGGGAATCTCGTATTTGGTGCCAACCGTCGGCTGCAATATCCCCCTGTAGCACCTTCCGTATATATACCGTGCGACCTCACTAAGCCTCTTTACGCCCCCACTGGCACGTCATATTGATCCCTCGGTACGGGGTTGCACGCATTGGAAGTGGGCTGGCCTGAGAATCCTTTCGAATACGGTGCGCATCGGTGATTCGCCGGCAGGTTGCACGAACCTCTCATTGTCACGCATGAGTGGGTCGTATCCGGCTGTCCGCTCAATTAAGAGGTCTTTTGCCCGAACTGGCTGATTCCCTACCGTCATTCTCCCTCGTTGCTCTGCACAGCTTTTGGAGACTCCAACATGCTGTTGGTTGTAATAAGCATCCTCATATTGATGCGTCATGTTTCTGGCGGTAGGTCTACAAACCTCTCTTAATACCTCCGCTTGGAAACCCGGTGGAGTACGAGATCACCACCCGCGGAATTATGCATTATTTTGTTTTCAGCGAAGAGAGAAGAAAGGGAAGATGAAAGAGTGATAAATGAATCGCCATGAATACTATAGCTGGTGGACTTGTGGAAATTCACTGCTGACGGCCAACTTCTGAAGCATGCTCTGGGACTACCACCATCGAAGGCACACAGGATGCGAGCTCCTTGGCCGCTTGCAATACTTTTTCCGGCGATGTCACAATCTCAACCGTCGCGTCTGGAGACTTTTCTCTTGATGGATTGGAAGTGGTTACCGGAAACCTCACGGCCAGCAATGTCACGGAAATGTCGAGCCTGGCCAGCGATTCCTTGAGATTTGTCGACACGGTCGTCCTCGAGATGAACACGATCCTGGCCACGGTTGACTTTTCAAAACTTACCTCGCTAAATCAGATCCAATGGAACGGACTCCCAGCTCTGAGCGAAGGCAGCATTTCCATGCCCGTCACCTCTGTACAGTCAATCGACATCCAGAGCACGTTTCTCTCCACATTCGATGGTCTCGGTCTGGACAGGCTGGAAACCGTGGGAACCCTGTGGGTTGCAAACAACTCTTACAGAAGAACATGACCTTGATATCGCTCGAGACGGTCACATCCGCGATCAACATATCAGCCAACGGCGACGACCTACTTCTCTCCCTACCTTTACTCACATCCGCATTCCACGCAAGCTTTCGCAACGTCTCGGAACTGTCAATCCCCGCACTAGCCACCGTCAACGGCAGCCCGTTGCTACAGGGCAACAACATCGATACGTTCTCCGCCGCGGCGCTCAAGGCCGTGGAGTCGAACCTGGGCTTCTCCAGCAACAGCTACCTGGTCAACATCTCGCTACCAGCTCTGACTACGATCGGAGGAAACGTGACCCTTTACGACAACGAAAACCTCACCTCCGTCTCCTTCGCCGAGCTCGAAACGGTCGAAGGCGCGGTGAACATGTCGGGCACCTACACAGGGTGAGCCTTCTATCAAGCACGCACAAAGCCAAACGTCCCACTAAACGCCCCTCAAAGCGTCGCCTTCCCATCGCTGCAAAAGCTCCACGGCACACTCGACCTGGCAACAAGCGCGAAACTGGACTGCACCGCCCTGCAGCGGGCCGCCGAGTCCGGCGCGATCGAAGGCGGCTTGACGTGCGCCGACAAGCGCGGCACCGTTGCTGTGGCGGCGGCGTCGAGCAGCACCGGGACGTCGTCGCCGACAAATTCCGCATCGACGTCCGACGACACATCATCACCATCATCATCATCATCATCATCATCATCATCCTCAGTGACGCTTTCGACCGGCGGCAAGATCGGCATCGGCGTTGGCGTCGCGGGGGCCGCTGTTGCAGTCGCGTCACTATCGGTCCTCGTCTACGTGCTGCGGCGGAATCGGAAGAGAGAAAACGGCGACCGGAAAGAAAAAGAGAAGTGGGACAGGAAACAGGATGGACAGCCCTCTCCGCCACCGCAGGAGCTTCCGGCGAACAATATCCAGGAACTCGAAGCCGGGCAGCTCATGAACGAAATGGACGCGGAGAGAGGATTCGTGGAGGCTCCTCCGGGTAATCGAGTGATCTCGGAGTTACCTGGAGATCACTCGAGAAAGGAGAGCATGGAGAAGGGAGCGGAATTGCTTTGATCACGGAATACCCGACCACCGCTCCGAGAAGTTGGTAATGGATTGCGTATTCGACATCCTCTTTCCAGTGTTTTTGACGGACGAAACACCCCTCAGACGAGATTCGCCCACAAAGATACCCCAACCTCCTTCCCATTTCGCTTCTCAATGCGTATACCTGAAAAACGGATTCCGCCTATCCGTCTCGTCCGCAAACGCCATCCGCTCCCTCAGTGCCTCCCTCTCCTCCGGCTCCATGGCCGCCAGCTGCTTCTCCTTCTTCCCGTTCAACCACCCATTATACATCCTCAACGCCACAACGACCAAACAACTCGCGCTCAAACACGCCATGATGCTGATCTTCCCGCTCGCATACCCCGGCGCCTCATCGCTCCTGAACGTCTGCGTGCCCAACACGTTCCCCGTGCAAAACGCCACCAGCGTCAGCGCATTCACCGTCACCTTCTTGCTGTGGCCGGCGATGTTCGACGCGTTCCACGCCAGGTTGATCATGAAGCCCGCGCCGAAGGTGCCGGACAGGAAGGACGCGGCGAGGAGGGCCGGCTTGTTGTGCGGGACCCCCTCGGCGTCGACGAAGCCGTACATGAGCGCGGCCGCGAGGATGGTCGGGATCAGGCAGAGCAGCATCACCGTGGAGCGGTCGTTCCAGCGGTCGGATAGGTAGCCGGCGCCGAGGACGAAGACGATGCCGATGGCGCCGTTGGGGGCGTCGAGGATGAGGGCTTGTTGGTCGGTGTAGCCGCTGTCGGGAGGGGGTGTTAGTCTTCAGGCGCTTCTTGAGAAAAGAAATACCGGTTGCAAGATACAAGGGAAAGAATAATGGCACATACAAGGTTGTCAGGAGGATGTTGTTAAAGTTGGAGATACCACCGTTCGGAATGGACGAGAGCATGACGCTCAGGAAGATCAACCAAACACGGACATCACAGAAGGCCTCGATAATCTGATCCTTCTTGACGTGGTTGTTCTGGGTTCCGCTGCAAAACACACCAAGTCAGCCTACAGGTCCCAATAACAACGGAGACGCGAAAAAAAAAAAAAAACAAGGAGCATCTCCTCACCTCTGATTCTCCTTCACCCGCATCAACGCCGCCACCTTCTCCGCATCACTGAACCGCTTCGCCTTGACCGGCGAATCCGGCAGGAACACGCACACCAGCGCGCCCACGCCCATCGTCAGCGCGCCGATCGCCAGGAAGAAGATGCGCCAGGTCGCAAAGTCCGTCCGGGCGAAGCTGATGCCGTACGCGACCAGGCCGCCGAAGATCTTGGTGACGGAGTTGCAGACGTAGAACCAGGACACGCGCGTGCCCTGCTCCTCCTTGCGGTACCACATGGCGATGATGAGCACGAGGATGGGCGCGACGCACGCCTCGAAGACGCCGAGGAGCGTGCGGCAGACGGCGAGTCCCGCGAAGCTGGAGACGCCGGCGTGGCAGCAGAGGACGATGCCCCAGAGCTGGGTGGGTGTCCTGGATGTTAGCCGTTTTGTGGTTTGATATGTGGGGGAGGGAGTAATACGTACGATGATGTTGGTGCCCAGGTAGAGGCCCAGGCGGGAGACGCGTTGTGCGAGATACTGGGTTGGGAACTCGGTGGCAAGGAAGCCTACGCTCATCAGCACGATTTCATGATGATATCGAAAATACTCCCAGGCGGCCCGAAAGAAATGGGTAGACGGCGAAGGGATGACTGTTTACAAGCAATTGCTTTGAAAGCCCCCATTTACTCGCCGTCATAGCCATACTCACTACTAAAGACCGAAGAGTCCGTACAGAGGCGCAACAACTCACAAAATAATGACAAAAAAAAAGATGCACACTCACCAATATAAAACAGCATGCTCACATGACTATACTCCTGCCCCTTCAACCCCGCATCCTCGCGTATCCCCATCACGCTCGTGTAGCTCAGCGTGTTCTTGTCCAGAAACTGCAAAAAGTACGTCCCCGCCAGCAGCGGCGTGATGGTCCAGTCGATCTTGCGCAGCAGCCGCTTGCGCGCGGCCTCGTCTTCCAGGATGGCCGCGCCCTGCTCCGCGATGGCCGCCGCGCCGAGCGGGTGGTTGGAGAGGAAGGCGAGGGCCTCGTCGGCATCGTTGAGAGAGACGGCGGGCGCAATTTCCTTGTCTGCGATGGTGATGGGGTGGATTGCGGTGTCGAGGGTGGCGTCGGCGTCGAAGGGTTTGGCGGTTGTTGTGGGGGAAGAGGAAGGGGACTTTTCGTCCATAGTTGGGGAGGGCGCCATGGTGTTGAGGGTGTTGCACTGCGGGAGGGGAAGGGGCGACCTGGTCCTCGAGGCCTGGAGAGGAGGTTCCGGCAAGAATGGCTGGCGCGCACTTGGATAAACGCTCGAGAAAGATATATATATTTTCAGATGACACGCAAAGCATTAAATGTACACCGCCGCGGGGAAAGCGACACTCATCTACCGGGATAGTCGTCTGTCCCGCAACGTAACATTGAACTGTCATTGAAGATCCCTGCATCAGGAATGTGTAGCGGGCGGACGGGAGAAGAGTGGCAGCTTAGAGCCGCAGCAAAAGGACACCAATGATCCTGCACTTGGCATAGATTGCCACAAGTCTTTAGATTGGCGGCAGAAGAGCCCGCAGACGGCTTCCTATCAACTTGGCTTTGATAAGCACCGTTGCTCCGCTGGCTTGGCGAAGGGACAAGGTGGCGAGACAAGAACCTTTTCGCTGCGGCATGGAATGGCACGGCTCGGCTCGCAGTTGTAGCAGCCGCTTATCGAGAGAACCTCAAGAAAGGCAAGAATGGGGTAAATTGGGACGGCAAACCGGGACGGGAAGGTCGTGGGGATCTGCAACAGCCAATGAGAATTTAGCATGAGCATGGTTGAAAGAGACAGCAGAGGTAGAATCTATATGGCTGGGGCAATTTTCAGGACCTTAAAGAGTCCAAGAGAGCATTTGAAAGTAATGCGCTCAAGTGATGCTGGCATGATGCTTGTTCAGATAAAAGCGCAGGAAGACAAGGCGCCGAGGTTCTGATAAGCATCTCCGCCCGTGCGGAGAAGCAACGACGTAGCATCCCGGCGGCGGATCAAGCTCATTGGCGCCGCCACCGAGCCGTCTGGGCACGGTAAGCGCGTAAGGTCCGATGAGTCCTGCACCGTTCTATTGACAGACTTTATCCCAATGACTTTCCGTCATGAACAGGAGGATCCTGCGGCCGATGTTTAATGTCGCATGCAAATTCCCATAGACGACCCAGTATCAGAACCGCCATGGGGAGTCGAAGCTATCATTCGGACACAAGTGTTGCATTTTTCCACAGACAGTCCCGTCCAGACGAATGCTTCGACTCCCTATAGGCGCCCGTCTAATTGTGTAAAGAGGAAGATAAGAAGAGAGGTTCCAATTAAAACGTACTGCATGCACCAATAGTAGGCCGGGTATCGTACAACTACAATGATGCAACGCTGGACCGAAAAAAAAAAAGAAAACAAAGGACTACACCCGACATTCCAGAGAGTCGCGGCGGCAGAAACAAACAGCTCGATCAATCTCGATGCCGCTCTCTCAAACGCAGGCTATGCAGCAAACGAAAGAACAACGCATGCAGGACGAGGCTTGATGATGCGAGGAGGTGAGTGAGAGCGCGCAAACCAAAAAGTTCAGGCAGGCAATATAGGGGTGGTTTGCAAGTGCAGCGAGGAGGACAAAAGGTGACAAAGCGCAGATGCAAAGGGGTTGGGTTCGCGCAAAAGCAATGCAACGCAGCAACAACGCAATCTCGCAACCAAACAAAAAAACACGCGAAGCAATCTGCTCAAAACTAGTGATGATGTCATCTTCTCTCTTTTACCCTTCGAGGTAGTACTGGTAGTCGCGCAGTAGTAGGAAGACTCTCGATGCCGATATACCGCAGGGAATAGGGAAAAAAAAAAACCGTTCATAAGCAAAACAGCGGAAAGCACAAAAAACCCACGCTCATAAAAAATTCCGTAGCCCCGTCCCAAACGTTTCCCGGATCCCCCAAAAAAGCCGTTGGAAGGTACTTCTTTCAGAAACCGTTTCGTTCAATCATACAGGCGTCAACGTCTCCAAAAGGAAAAAATTTCTCCGTCCTTGTCGTGAATGTAACCGTGGTTGTTCCTTTCTCCTTACGCAGCGACGACGTCCTCAGTCTTGGGAGCTTCGCTGACACCGTTGGCTTTCTCCGAAGCGCTCTCGAATTCCTTGATCTTGGCGTCCGCCTTGTCCTTGGCCTCAAGAACGCTTTCGTACTTTTTCGCAAGCTTCTCGTGGGCTGCTTGCATGGCATCAAACTTTTCCTCGAGGGCTTCCTTCTCGGCTTCGGCCTTCTTGACTTGCTCCTCCGCGGTCTCAAACTTCTTCTCAGCGTCTGACTTGGCTTGTTCAGCGACCTCGAGTTGTGCCGTGGCCGTTGTGGCGTTCTCCTTAAGAGACTTGATCTCCGCCTCGGCAGCATCCTTAGCCTCGTTGGCAGCGTTAAGTTGAGATTCGAGGTCGGTACCCTTAGAGGCGTCGGCCTGAGCAGTGGCAAGCTGAGATTCCAGGTCAGCAACCTTCGAAGCATCGGCCTGGGCAGCGGTGAGCTGGGACTCCAGTTCAGCAACCTTCGAGGCGTCAGCCTGGGCAGCGGAAAGCTGGGTTTCTAATTCGGAAAGCTTGGCAGTAGCGGCCTGAGCAGCCTCTTCCGCTGCCTGCACCTTCGCATCAGCGTTCGATTTGGCCTGCTCAGCAGCCTCAACCTTGCTCTCAGCCTCCTTCTGCTTGGTCTCAGCCTCGCCAAGCTTCTCGACGAGAGAGGTCTTCTCGGTCTCGGCAGCTGAAATGTCCTGCTTCAGCTGCTCAACCTGCGAAGCCTGCTCCTTGAATTCATCCAGCTGTGCCTTGATCTCAGCAAGTTCGGCCTCAAGAGTAGTCTTAGCCTCGTTGGCGGAGGCAACATCCTTCTCGAGCTGCTCCTTGGCCTCCTGAGCGGACTTCAGACCAGCGAGCTCCTCGGCGTGGGACTCTTCAGCCTTCTTGAGCGCCTCCTCAGCGGCAACGGAACGCTCCTCGGCAGTCTTGGCCTTCTCCTCGACCTCGGCGATGGTGGCGGCAGAAGCGTCCTTAGCGTCCTGAACTTCCTTAAGCAGGGACTCAAGAGAAGACAGCTGCTCCTTTGCGGCAGAGTGCTCAGCCTGAGCGGACTCCAGGTCGGTCTTAGTTTGGTTGTGGGCGGCCTCAAGTTCAGACTTGGCACTGGCGTGGGACTCAACCTCCTTGGAAAGAGCCTCGACTTTGCTCTCAAGCTCAGACTTGCTGGAAGTGTGAGACTCAATCTCCTTGTTTAGCTCCTCAACCTTGGCATCGACCTCGGCCCTGCTTGAGGTATTCTCGTCGACAGCCTTGTTAAGTTCCTCGATCTTGGCCTCCAGTTCAGCCTTGCTGCTGCTGTTTGACTCGATTTCTTTGGTAAGCTCATCAAGCTTGGTCTGAACCTCGTCCCTGGAAGTGGCGTGCTCCTCAATAGCCTTGTTGAGTTCCTCAACCTTGCTCTCCAGCTGGTTCTTCTCAGAGGCGTGGTTTTCAACCTCCTGGGTAAGTTCGGAGACCTTAGCCTCAATCTGAGCCTTGTTGGTCACGTGTTCCTCGACGGTCTTGTTCAACGCCTCGACCTGGCCCTCAAGGTCGGTCTTGACGGCAGCATGACCCTCGATTTCCTTGGTAAGCTCCTCGACCTTAGCCTCCAGCTCAGGGATCTTCGCCTCAATCTCAGAAACCTTAGCCTCAGCGGTAGCCTTAGCGGTCTCGAGCTCAGAGATGGTGGCCTCAAGCTCGGTAACCTTGGCGGTGGCCTGCTCAGCATCCGCCTTAGCAGACGCAGCCTGGCTCTCCAGGTCAGAAACCTTGCTCTCCGCCTCGGCCTTCTCGGTCTCCAGAACAGCAACCTTAGCCTCAAGTTCCGCGATCACGGCGACGGAAGACTCTGCCTTAGCCAGCGACTCCTCAAGTTCCGCGATCTTTGCCTTAGTCTCGCCGTGTGCCGACACCTCGGATTCGTGAGTACCCTTAGTCTCGGCATGGGCGTTCTTCTCGGCATCAAGCGAGGCGACCAAGCTAGCAACCTCGACGCTCTTGCCGGCAAGCTCGGTCTGGACGCTCTCAAGGGCGGCCTGCATCTCGGAGAGACCGGTCTCGGCCTGGTCGAGCTTGTGGCGCAGCTCCTCCAGCTCCTTGGCGCCGTTCTCAAGCTGGGCCTGGGCCTCGGAGGCAGCGGTGGAGGAGGACTCCTTGTGTGCGGCGTACTCCTGCTCCAGCTGCTCGTTGTTGGACTTGATGGCGGAAATCTCCTGCTCCAGCGTGGCGATCTGGGCCTTCAGGGCCTCGGCGGCGGCCTGAGACTCCTCAAGGGCCTTAGCAGCAGTGGAGGCGGCATCGTTCTTCTCAGTGGAGGCGGATTCAAGGTCGTTCTTAGCAGACTCCAGATCAGTGGTAAGAGCCTTGATCTGCTCATCAAGCTTGGCGCTAGTGGCAGCGGCCTCCTCCTGGAGACGGGTAGACTCGGCGTGAATGGTGTCGTGCTTCGAGGCGTGCTCAGCGGCCTCGGCACGAGCAGCGGAGAGGTCAGACTGAGCAGTAGCGAGCTCGGTGGCGATGGAGGCAATCTTGTCCTCCAACTCCTGCTTGAGCGCCTCCTTGGCGGCGTTTGCCTCCTCGACGGCCTTGGAGGACTCCTCGCGGAGGGCGGAAAGCTCGGACTCGGCTTGGGAGACCTTGCTCTCGGCGGCCTGGTGCTTCTCGTAAGCATCAGCCAGATCCGCCTTCAATTTCTCAATTTGCGAGTCAAGGTCGCCCTTGAGCTTCTCTGCCGACTCCTTGGTCGAATCATGGTCGCGGATGAGAGCCGTGATCTTGGCCTCGTGCTCGTGCTGGATGGCATCCTGCAAGACAGACCTTGTCAGGTATCCGATCCCTCTAGGCGAGGATAAGAAAAAGGGAAACTTACAAGCTTGGACTGGTACTCCTGCTCACAACCCTCCTTGACCGAATCCCTCTCGGCCTTCCGTGCGTCCGTGATCTGCTGGACCACAACGCTGACCATATGCTCCTCGAGTGCAGCCTTCTGCTGCATGAGAGCAGTCTCCTTGATCTTGTAGTCGGCGGCCAGCTCCTCGGCGCGGTGCTGCAGGGTGCTGACCTCGGAGTCGCGGGCGCCCAGCTGCTCGTTGGCCTTCAAGAGCTGCTGCTGCAACTCGCCGAGCTGTCTCCTCAGCTCCTCGGCCTCGCCGACCAGCGAGTCGTTGCGGGGAGCATCTTCGGCGGCCTCGGGCTTCGCGTCGGGCTGTGCGGCGCCGCCGAAAAAGTAGCGGAGCATGTTGCGTTTGGGGGGTGGTTGCTTTTTGTCGGACGGACCGTCCAAAAGCTGGTGGGTTTGTGGGTTGATGTCCGAGACCGAAGCTCGTTGGATCTTTGCCCTGCGGGGCTGCGCGTTTGCAACCGGCTCGGGCTGGATGGATGTCCTGGAGCTCCTGCTCGAGGGTGAATGGCGCGTCTGGCTATTCGCAGGCGAGTGTCGTTTGGAGGTGGAAGGCTGGCGAACTGGCCCTCCGGCTTGCTGGTGGAGCTCTTGGTCGACCTGCTGCTCGAACTGATCGCCCACAGAGAGGATGGTGTCGAGGTTGGCCCGATCGCGTTTGACGCTTTCTCGTCGGCGGACGCTTTCGAACTTACGAACGGCGCGCGAGGTGCCCTTCTCGATGTCGGTGATGATCTTCTTGGAGGGGCTGCGTGTGATTTGCGGGCGGGCTTGATCCGAGTTACTGTTTACCGGCAAATGTAAACAAGACTGAACCGCAGCAACGCGTGGGGGGAGAGGGGGGGAAAGAAGATGCAGCAGGGAAGAGGGGGAGACGGGGAGAGGGTCAGAAAAGGCGGGAGATAGGAGGAAAAATTTGCTGGCGTGTTGTAGGTGTGGAGTGAGGGTGGATAGCGCCGGGGCGGGTATGTGGATGGCTTACTCGGAGCTGCGCCGGCTTTTCCACAGGCTCGCCATAGTGATGTGCGGGCGGGTCCAGGGTCCGCGCGGTCCTAGCGGTACATAAATATACGTACTGATCAAGCGGTGTTGATTTTCTGCTCGCTGCACAACAGCAAAACAGACGCAGAAGCGGTGTCTGGAGGACGGCAGGATTGGGACGTGTTAGAGCTAAGTAATTATGCGCCCGGCAGCCGCAGCCTGCGCGGCTGCCAATTAATTTTGTTTGGGCGCAGGCATAGCATGCTGGAGGTTAAAACGCGATGTCAACATGCGGAAGCTATGGGTGCTTGGGCCGCGCACAGCGACCGCTCCAATCAGCGCTCGACACGACCGGAACTGCGAACAGCACAGCAGCGGCGAGCTGCCTGCTGCGATGTGCATTGCGGCCCTGCGGGCACCAACAGCAGCGGGAGCCGCGCGCTGCCGGGGCGGTCGTTGTGAGCTGGGCCGTGAGCGTTGCACGACGCTGGCCGCCTCGAGCACGCGCCGGGCGCTGCAATCCTGGCCGCCGTGCCGCCGCCAGCGGAAGCGCCAACGCGTAGTGCCCCCGAAGAGCCTCATGTGCCACAGAGATCCAGCATGCGAGATGGCTCCCAAGTGTGCCACGACGAGTTCTTCTTCCTCGCGACAGCATCGAAGCTCAACGCTTTGCATGGGACAACATTGAGCCCCGCGGCCAAGGCGGTCAGCGTTCCCATAGCTACCCACCGCTATGGCGTCACCCGCTACTGATGGGCCGGCTAGACGCGCGCACAACTCAGCACATCCTTCACAAAAGCCATCACGGCCGCATTCACCTCCCCAGCAAATTGTGCCGCGCGCCCGTCCCCCTCCCATTGCACGCCCAAGAGGCGCGTTATCGAATCGAGTTATCGCGCCCGAGAAAAACCAGTCATCACAGCCTGCGTGATGTGCCAGCAGATGCAGAACGTGTCCGGCGCTCGTGCGTCGATGCGGTGTGTGCGCCGCCCGGCATCGATGCGCGCGCCTCTCTCGCCGAGCTTTTCCCTGCGTGTGACAACTTCTACCGAATATGATCGTTGCTGCAGGGACCGACACAGCTCTCTGACTCGGCGAGCGTGTGCTTGTGATGAAGCTGATCCCCGAGCTATCCTCTACTGATACCAGCGTGGGATGCATTCGTCCTCAACAGCTCGTAGTCACCAAGCTAGATGTCCAGTTTCGATAGTGGCGGCCGCACCGGTTGGGTCTCTGTTTGCCTGAGATTTTTCGTGTCAGATAAGTGAGGCGTCTGCGAAGATGCGTTGGCAAGGCCGCTTGAGATTGGTCTTGGAGAACAGGAACGTGAAACGAACACTCAAGGCCGTTTCAACCTCGATCACTCGGACTTGTCCTGCTTTGAGTGGTTCGCAGGAATCCTCACGTGTTGCCAGTGAACTGCGCGTGGCCGTCGCTCCACCACTGCAGACGCGCGGGAGATCCCCAACTCTATGTTTCGATCTATCAATGCTTCCATGCCGTACAAAACCTGCCGTTATCAAGGACCGTCTCCGAGTTTTCCTCTAGGGCTTTCCCTCCTCGCTTTACTTGCTGTAATCTTCCTCCGCCGGACGAGCTATTGACTGTGTAGTCTCACAGACAACTGGCTGCCGGCAGCGCCGCGTTTGCTCATTGACCCAGCAACTGATGATCCCCCACGGCAATCACCCGTCTTAGCCACGCCCGTCCAAAGCCACAGGCACGCCGTCCTGACTCTTGTCTCACCGCCTCTGCGGCTGGTTTCCTCACGACCGTTCCGCCAGGCGCGCCTCGGTCTTGGTCTTCTCCGCCGCCTTGATCTGCTGCAGCTCCTCACGCGTCGTGTTGTAGCTGGCGCTGACCTGGTTGAACGGATTGTCCGGGTGCTTCTCGAACTCCTTGCGAATCTGGTCGATCTTCTGCTGCCGGCGCAGGCCCTTCTCGTCCTTCATCTCCTCCAGCCTGCGCTCCTCGTACGCCGCGTACGCCGCCTTGAAGCGACGCTCCGGATGCCTGTCAATCTTATCGTCGCCCTTGCCTGTTCCGATAGTGAGCGCGTCGAGCGCGTTGTCGATACCGGAGGCGTTGAGGGTCGCGGCCTTCTTGCTGGCCGGAGCATCGAAGGAACCGAGGGCGTCGTCGAGACCACCACCACGAGTCTTCTTCTGCGCTGTCTTGTTCTTCGACGGGCCCTTGCTAGGCAGCGAGGCCTCCTCCTCGCGCATCAAAGCCTCCTTCTCGGCCTTCTTGCGGTCGGCCTCAGCCTTCTTGGCCGCAGCGGCTTCCCTGTGCAGCCCAACCGCGTCAGCATTCAAGCCAGCAGGTACCCGAAATATCGAAGCCCCGGGAGGCCCCCATATCCGTTTTGAGGAAGCTATTATAAGGATATCGTGAGCTTCAGAGACTTACGCCTTGTTGTTGCTCTTCGCGCCCTTTGACCATTCGGCATCCTCAGCAACGGACTTCACCTTGTCGGCAGCCTCCTGCTTCTTGGCCGCGGCCTCTGCCTTGCGCGCGTTGCCCTGAGCCTTCTTGCTGTTCTCGCCAGCGCCCTTGCCGCCTTTCGCCATGTTGTTGTTATGCTGCTGGCCTGAGCTCGTTTTAGGGTAGAAATGGGTTACAGGTCGGGCGCCGATACCGTCGGGGTCGGTGCGTTGCGGCTAACAAGTAGGTGGCTCTTAGCGATGCGAACTAAGGCGTGGGTGCGTGGTGTATAGTTGGGTAGAGGTGCCAGGTAAGTGATCGTAGCTGGGGGTGAGAAAATGGGTGCCTGTCGGGCTAAGAGCTTGCACTGCGATGTCGCCGCCCGATGACTCGGCGGAGGGCGAAGTTTTACGTCAGTCAAGCGGGGTCGCACAACCCCATGCCAGCCCGCTTCCTTTCTTCACCGGGTGCGACCATCACTCGGCTCTACATCCGGCAACATACATTCCCGTGCTGCGTGCGTGGCATACGCAGCAGACAAAGGAGCCTCGTGCAACGATCCTTGGGAAAATAGACTTTTGCACGCCAAAAAGATCGCCTCTGAAGTTCATATACACGGGGGAGGATAAGCTTAAACGCTTATTCTTCCTGTACCACTACTTCAACAGGCGCTAGACATTCTGCTCACTTCACCCTCATAATTCCATGGTCTGGGACGTGTCGCAATCCCAAAGCAGCAAGACGATGTAAAACAAATGGAGAGAGGATTTGTATCATTAACTACTCATGCTACCAAGCATTAAAATTTTGTATCTACCCAAAACGTGCGAGCGCCTGCATCGCTTTCTATCCCTTTTTGATGGTATCTTCTATACAGCCAGAAAGCCGACATTCCCCATCTAATGCCCGAAACACCGTGCTAATATGCAATAAGAACCCCTCCTCAAACCGAGTTCTGCGTCGTGCTCGGAGCCCTGCTCTGGCTCTCATTCTTCTCCAAATCGTCCTTGTTTCCGGCCCTGCTCTGGCCCGCAGGATTCTGGTGCATCTCCTCGTCGCCCTTGATCAGCATCCTCTCCCACTTGGCCTTCTCCTCCTCCTCGTTCCGCTTGGCGCTGTCGCAGCGCTGCTTCATCGAGAAGACGCTGACCACGGTGCCGAGGAGCCACCACGAAAACAGGATGGGCAGCGCGCGGTAGTTGTAGTTGGCGCAGCCCTCGCTCCAGATGGTGTTGAGCACGTCGTACAGCTCCTTGGCGGGCAGGGCGTAGGCCCAGCGGAAGAAGCCGGCGGTCAGCTCGAACGGCGCGACGGCGCTGCTGACGTTGAGGATGATCCAGGTGAAGACGAAGAAAGGGATGAACTGCATCGGGATGAAGGCCGTCAGGAAGTCGTACATGTAGTAGTTGATGTGCATGAACAGCCACAGCACCATCCAGGTGAGCCCGAAATCCGAACCGGTGACGGCCCAGTTCTCCTTGAATGCCCACGTGTATCCGGTCATGACCAGGGCGGCGGTGAGGGCGAAGATGAGGGAAAGGCTCATGCGGATGATGTAGTTGTCGAGACGGGGGAGACGGCTGAGGAACTGCATCTGGGTGGAGATGCCGTTGATGCCCATGACGAAGAAGAATTGCATGAGGATGGGCATCACCATTCCGACGGTGTTGTAGAAGACGCGAGCACCCTGCTCGGTGGGTTGGATGGGGGCGGCCGTGGCTTGGATGGGGTGGAGAAGAGCCTGAACAGCAGCGGCATCGGTAACTTTGAGGGACTGGGCAGCTCTGGTGCCATTGATTCGATTGTAGGCAACCTCAGCGACGCCGGCGAGCTGGACAAGGTTCGATTGAAGGTATCCGCTGGCGAAGGCGGGGTATCGTACGGCATTCCAGATGTAAGTGATGGTGTCGGCAGGGTTGTAGGAGGAAGCGGTATCGCCGCCAGCCAATGCAGCAGAGAGACGGTTGCTAGCATCCGTGTGAGAATACACAGCCCCCCAAAAGTCACCCCTGCACACCGCTTGGCGTACGCTCTCCTCAGTTGGATATTCCGAGACGTCGTGTTGGACAAGAGTGGGGAAAGTGTTTCCCTTCATATTTTGATAAGCGCTGTTGACAGATTGTCCAATGACGCCGCCATCGAAATCGACCATTAGGACCTTGAAGTTGTGGACTCTTGAGGGGAGTTTGAACACGGTGCCGAAGAGATATGATAGGTTGGCAAGAAAGAGGATGTTGAGCATGAACATGGCCATGATAGAAGCGATGGCGAAGCCCTTTTTCCGGCCGTTCCAAAATTCATGGCTGCGATGGATGCGGTCCGTAGAGCGCTGGAAGAAAGAGAGAGCCGCCATGTCGTTGCTTGGTGGTGTGAGAGGCAAGCAAACGGAAAAGGTGTCGCGAAGATGGAGATGCAAGGAGGACTTGGTGAAAAAATGAAAACGTTGCACGGATTGCTAGATATAGGAGAGGGACAGCAGGCGCACATGGCGCCGTCTATGTGATCGCATCTTCCATCTGCTGCCTGCAAATCGAGCTCGGCCGAGCAAGGGTTTGATCAGTCGCACTCCTTCTTGGGAGCGGTGGAATTCGCCGCATCTAGAAACGCCCCTCGGTCTTTCGGGCCCTGCAAACGCCGGCATGCCAGCAGCGAATCAAAGGCTTTGAAACGCCATGAGATCTGCTGAGACCCGAGAGTTCGGCCTCGGGCTCGCTTTCCCACACCTGGGGTTGGAAGTTGAAACCCGAGTACGGCCAAATGTGAACACATTGTCGTTGTCGTCGTCGTAGGCATACATATGCAAGGTGCTGACTACAGCGTGGCTCGCACCGTGCCGAACGCGTGTAACAACATCCGCGTCTGACATGACGCAGCAGGGGCATATAGCCCTCAGCGGTTACTGACAAGGACTCAAGCCAGCCGGGCAGGCTTTGGGTTTGGAATAAGCATTACAAGAGTCTGCGCCGAATCACAAGGAAGCCACCGCCTCTTTTGCTCGGTGCTTCGACCGAACAGCGGACAAGGGCGCCATGCAAGCGGTCTTGGCGCGGACGGCAGTCGGGGGTTCGGGGGCCTGAGCCCCGTTCTCGCAGCGCTAGGATCTTCCTTCCACCAATAGTCCGGCTCAAATACTGGAATCAGATAAGATCACTCGTTACGGTTGGTGTGTTTCTTTACCATACGAGGGTCGCGTGGTGCCAAGCCTGGCAAGTGGTGATTACCTAGAGCAGCGCGGTCACTCTAATGAAGTAGAAGCCATCCCCCGCCTCAATTGCTAGAGGAACCTTCCGCTCGCCCTTCGGCGCGAGGCACGAGGCGGGGTCTCAAGTTTTGTCAGCTAGCAGGGGCCGCCTTCGCCTTCGATATGAGATGCCGAATGCCAGAATCGTGGAAGACAGCTTCTGCGCAGCACTTTGCCGCGTGGAATCATCCGTGACGGAGAGTTTATTCCTTTTTTTCCTACGATCTAAAACGCATGCAGACCGCTCTGGTTACATGCCGCTTTTGCGAAAGATCGGTGTGAAGAAGTGGTGTATGGATGGTGATGCCATGCGATGGAGGAGGTGTCGGTGACGTGGTTTCCCTTCCTGATATTCTCTTTACAGTGACCAGCAGGCGGGTGTGACTTCTGCGGGAAGGTTATGCTGAAATAGGAAAGTTTGTGGTGTAGGGCGGCGAGTGAGCGCCGGGCGGTACGTCAGTTTTGCCGAGCGTCCGGGTGCTGCAGAGCGCGACGCGCCTGTGCCGCTGGGCGCGACAAACCACTCCCGCGCACACTCGACTCCACCACGCCCGCTCGAGCTGTAGGCTCTGCACATTTCCACCCCATTTTACGCGCCACGACTGCCGCTATTGTTTTACATATTCCCAGCGAGAGCATTTTACGCAGCATTGGCATTATCCACTTTTGCATGTCATGGTCCGCGCAGCCTAGAATCCCTGGCCACCACCAACGCGTCGAGAAGCGCGTGTTAGACAGCTGTCCTCGAATTCACCACCGAATAAACGCGATATAACCACTCGATCCGCCTGTCCCGGCCTGCAGATCCCTCACGACACGTCTCGAAACCCTCACAACACGCGAAGCCGCGCGCGATGTACCTCCCTAGGAATCTGATTGCGCATCTATACACCCACCTCCTCCACACAACGCATCCTCTCTCTCCGCCAGTCCTCCTCCTCGTTTCACTCGAGCCCGACGCATTATGTGCTTGCCGCATTCTCACCGCACTCCTCAAACGCGACTACATTCCCCACAAAATACAACCCATCGCCGGTTACAATGATCTTGCTCGTGCAGGTCAGGAACTTGTCCGCCCCATGCGTCTGAACGATGGCGGCAGTGGTGGTGTGGTAATATGCCTGGGTGTCGGCGGTCTTGTGGATCTCGAGAACCTGCTCGGGCTGGAAGGAGATGAGGCAGCTGACTTCGGCGGCGTCGAGATTTGGATCATGGATGCTCGAAGACCATGGAACTTGAGCAACGTTTTTGGAGGGCGAGGAGTGCCTGGTGCGGAAGACACGGAGCTCCCTACAAAAGTCCCAGGTGTGGATCGAGGGAGGATATTACGCTCCTACAAGCCCGGCAGGGGAGGCATTGTTGTTTTCGACGACGGAGACATAGAAGAGGAGCTGGAACGTGAAAGAGAAGCATATACTTCGTTAGAGCAGATGCCAGAAATCGATGAGGCAGACTTTGACGACGAAGAGAGCGATACAGAGGAGCCCACCGAGGAGGAGCAACCCCCAGTGTCAGGGCAAACAGGCCGCAAAAGAAAGTCATGGGGGGATGGCGACGAAGATAGTGAAATGGAGGACGATGAGGAGCGTCCCGCTCAGAGACGTAGGAGCAATTCGGTATGTGGTTCTGCATGCACTGGTCTTCCGGCTGTTAACGTAAATAGTCCACTCCCATCCCGTCTTCTCCTTCTCGGCCTCCGCGCCGGGGCCTCCTCCTTACTACCAACTCTTCAGACTTCTCACGCTCTGATTCAATCAGCCGCTCTGTTTCCCCTCCAGCAGAAAAGCAACCATCCGCCAAGACCCTTCGCCGCCGCTTGCTGAAGCTTCGCGAGCAACATACCCGAGTGCTAGACAAGTACTATTCCCTCGGGACATCGTACTCGGAACCGGTATCCTCCATAGTGTACAGCCTTGCGTCAGAACTGGGACGAGAAGACAATGATCTCCTGTGGCAAGCAATCGTAGGCGTCAGCAGCTTGGAGCTCTACGGCCGAACACCAACAGGCATGGGTATATCATCATCATCATCATCATCATCATCATCCAAACACGGGTGGCACGGGTCTCGAGGCGACCGGATCCGTGCCTTGCTCCAGGATGAAGTACGGCGTCTCAACCCCACGGATCCAAAAGATATTGCTCGTGAGGCCAGTCTAGGCGAATCTGGCGGTGTCATTCCCACGCATGCCCGATCACCAACAGACATGTCAATACGACTTTCTCCTGAGCCTCGCTTCCTGCTCATCCGACATTGGAGTTTGTATGACAGCATGCTCCACTCACCATATCTAGCCGCAAAACTACATCTGTGGTCTGATCAGGGCAAACGACGTCTGCATAAGCTTTTAGCGAAGATGGGTGTCAGCCTTACTCAGTGTAAGCAGAGCTATACACACATGGACATGGAATTGAAGCGTGGTCTCCGAGAGCGACTCCTCAAGTTTGCTCCTGTTTACGGCCTCGACGGGCTCGTCCCCGAAGCAACAGAGCACGGCGGCGGCAGGGAAGGCTGGGGCTTCGTCCGCTGCTGGGGCTGGAAAGCCTGCCTATCCGCCATCGACGTCGGCGTCGTACTCGGCGCCATCCTCGAAGTCGGCTCCAGCATCACCACCGCCACCACCACGGGCGGGTTCCCCAACTCCTCACCGCAGCTCCCGCCGACCCCGCAATCGCTGGATTCCGGCAGCCAGGGCTACCTGCCCGACGCGCCCAACAGCGCCAAGTTCGACGACGAGGCCGCGCAGGACGCCATCAGCTCGCGCTTCTGGACGGCGTACGACGCGCTCACGTCGCCCGCGCTCGTCACGCAGCACATCCCCGTCGCCCAGCACCTGCACCGCGCGATCCTGCGCACGGGCACCGCGCTCATCGCCAAGCACCAGATCCGGCACCTGCGCGCGTTCCGCATGGCCGTCGTGAAGGAGGGGCCCGACGCGCCGCTGTTCACGCACGCGGGCGCGCTGGTCAAGCTGGCGCTGTGGATCGCGGAGGCGGTGGCCGAGATGGAGGGCAGGAAGAAGGGCGGGAGGAGCGGGAACGAGCTCGTGCTGGCGGGGCTGGACGAGCAGAGGGGCGTGTACGTCGTTGTGGGGTTGGGCGGCGGGGGCACGACGGTGCAGGGGAAGGAGAAGGAGAAGAGGCGGGCGGAGCGCAGGAAGCGCAAGGAGGAGAAGCGCGAGGTGCGGCGGAAGGAGAAGGCGGCGGAGCGCCAGCGCCAGTTGGAACGGAGGCTGGCGAACGGAGAGGAGGTGGATGAGGATGACGATGAGGATGTCGAGACGGAGGAGGAGGATAGCAGTGAGAGTGAGAGTGAGGATGAGGAGGCTGAGGAGGAGGGCAAGAGAAGAGGCGTCGGCCGAAATCGCTTCGGCATCGCGTTCCAGGAGGTCATTGAGGAAACAGGGGCGAGAGTCAAGGTCGATAGCTTCGAGCACTGCGTTGTGGAGGTTAGAAAGGAGGACCTCAGTGGGTTCTTGGAGCAGCTGAGCATGAAGGCTATTGTCGGGTAAAGAAGAAAACAAAGGTAAGCATAAGGATCATGATGGGGGGATGGGGAGGTGGCGTGTTTGGAGTTGTGGTTCATCTGTTTTCTTTTTATTCACTCTGCATTCGTACGTGGCATATTGGCTTTGTGTTGAGCGTGCGGATCGACTGGCGGGGTGGCAGGTATATATTTTTCTTCCTGGCATTTGTGCGTTGGTTCTATGACGGCTTGACAGCGGCGGCAGGCGTTGTAATATGAGATTTCTAGCATTGAATGTTTTGTCTATTATGCTGTGTTTTGTGGAGTCGTCGAGCATTCATTTCTTTGCCGATTCCAAGTCCGAATTGTGCAAAGGTCGTTCGGCAAGCTGGCCAGGTAAGTTACCGGCCATGCAGGGATACGAAAGAGAACTGACCCGCGTACACTGCCTCCAGGCTGATGATTTCCAACTAAACGAATTGTTGAGCCCCGATCGAGGCAAGCGGACCATTATCAGAAGCAAAAGAATTAGTATAGTTACGTAGTTTGAAAAGGCTACACCATTCACGGTTACCTCGCTCTCATTCACAACCCCCCGAAAACCAGTATCCAAGTAGCAAAATAGAACGGCCAGGAATGTTTTCGTGAGGATTGACCCATGCCTGGCACTGAGATGTCACTACAATCGCCGCCCCGGTCTGTGTCAATGCGGTCGACTCCACCCTACACTTTAGTCGTTCATGCAGCGTACTAAGTACACCATACTAAGCCATGATCGGATTTCGTAGAAATAAGCCCACCGAATTTTAGGCCTTATATGTTTCATTTTCTACCTTCACTTCCACTGAAAGCCCAAGAGAAGCACTACAGAGAATGAGAGTAGCTTGAGAAATGTCAAGAGCATTTTCTCACTCCGATACCACTTCCGAAACTCAAACCCCACCCCGAAGACCCAATTTCAACCAACCGTCCTTATATACCCTGCTATCCACCTGCAGGCACCTCGAATCCAAATCAACCGTACCAGAGATACATTCCCAAGGATTTCCACACACCAGATAGCCATAAGATCTCCGAGTGTTTTTACCCTTTCACTGCTCGCCCGCAAGTCGGAGCTCATCCCACTCAGCATCCCTCTCCCGCCGAGAGAGCTCGTCATTCAGCTCGTCCACAGTCTTGGGTCCGATACCCGGATGATCCAGCGCCACCAACGCCCCCACCACGTCGACGGTTCCCTGTCCCGTAAGCGCAACCTCCACCTCGTGCCTAGTCTGCAGAGACTGACAGAGGAAGTCCGCTTCGGGCTGCAGAACCCTCTCCTCGAGCAAGATGCGCTACTCTGAAGATTCCTCGATCAGTCGACACTCGATGGTGCACGCAACCCGGGCGTCACTCACCTCGCGCAGCCGGTCAACCCGCGTCAGACCCTTTCGGAACGTCCCCAACAGCCTCATGCCCTTCATCTTGTCCTTCCTTGACATGAAGGGCCGCTTCCGATGCCTCATCCCAGCGCCGTGGCGTTCCCTCTTCCGATCCATCCTCGCTGCGTTCTGCGTCAGGTTGCGGACGAACTCGGCCGCGTGCGAGAGGTACTGCTTGTGCAGCGCGGCGATGTTGGCGTTGCAGCGGCGGCGGCGGGTGATCCAGTCGCGCAGCTCGCGCTGGAGGGAGTCCTTCGGGCCGGTGTCGAGGAGGGCGGGGTCGTTGTTGCTTTCGAGCCAGAGCTTGACGCGGGTGGAGAGGGAGGGGGTTGGGTTTGGGGGTTGGATGGGTGGCATGGTGAGGGGTTGTGTTGGTGTGTCAGTGTGCTGGTCGAGTGAAGCTTTTTGTGAGTGGTCGGTTAAGAGTGTGGTGGTGAGTGAGTGAGTGAGTGAGTGAGTGAGTTGGTAGCTTCAGGTGAGAACCATTTCATACAGCTAATGCGAGTATATTTGGAAGTCGGGATACGTTGGGACCAGTTCGCGCCTTCCGCACAAAGAATTACCAACACGCTTTCGACCCATAGTCCATTGGACCTTACGCTGTTACGAAATTCAGCAGTAACAAAAACATTGAAATTGTCTCATTCCGGACTAAAAGCCCCCAGGAAGCCTAAAAACATCCTGTGGATAATCAAGCATCGTCCTTAGAATCCTAACTATCAATCTCATAGACAATGCTACCCTGCTGTGGTTGTCTCTCTTGTTCGTTTTACTTCCATCCTTCCATCAGCTTCTCAGCACGTGGTTTCGCGACTTCTTCAAGGAACCTCGACATAGTAAGTCTCATTGGCTCGCTCTTGAACCCATCCACTGATTCTCGAACAAGAGTCTCCAATTCTGCCACCCGGGGTTTCTCTTCTTCCTGTCTCTCTTTGATGGTGTCTTCATCGTATAAGCAGACAAAAGCACCCCATTTGTTTGGACTGCCTTCCTTGCTCAGGTCTGCCTTGCAGCATGACAGTGAATGAGTAAGGCCAAAAAATTGGAACAAATATGCTCTCGTGAGCTTTGAGGACAATTCAATCCACTTTTCCTTCTGCCAAACAGTGCGTTGCGCCCTGCCTCGACAATACCAGTAATGTCTACCCTCCCATCCAAAACGACCGCATAACCGGCAAGAAGGGAGGCCATCCGGTGGCCCTTGGCTCCGCGATGAAACAGTGGCAGTCTCGAGAACGCCACTTTCAGCTGCTTCTGGAGAGAACTGAATCGTTGATTCCATGGCTGACATGGCCCAAAGTAAACTGTCCATTTCACAGAACCGTACATACGCGGGGGTTCTCACGAGTGAAGCTGTCGCTGCAATGCAACCTTCGGTGGAGCAAGGGCAATGGTGATCCATGCTGTAGCTGGGAAAATAGATCTTCTCGAGAGTCTCAGCGCGCTTCTTCGTTGAATGAGTGTCTGTCTTCACGTCGAAGCCAAACGGACCATCGTTATCCCCGGTGTGGGCCATGAAGCTTGTGGCATCATGAGCAAATTGGCTGTATACATCGTAGCCGTGGCAGATGTACCAATCCACTTGGTCTAAGATGTCCTTACCGGGGCCACGATTCAAACCCAATGTCCAAGGGGACAGGTCTGGACGAACTCTAAATCCCGCTGACCATAAGAGCTCCATAAAAGATGGGTTGTAGAATTCTGAGAAGCCGAAGATGGAATCCCACACGACACGTTGTTGGTATTTCGTAAGGCCTTCGTTTGAGTGACGCATCTTTTCCGGGACTGGCGTTTTGTTATTTTGACAGGCCTCTTGTATTTTGAACACCGCCCATTGGTCAGGAACAGCGTCGAGAGGAATACCCAAAGAGTCGATGAAGCTTTTGCCAAGATGATACTCGGCAAATCGGACCAGCTGCTTGCGTCTTCGGATGAGTTCCGGGAGAAGGTGCTCAAGAATCTTTGTATTTCCCCGGCCGTGCTTTCTGATTGCAAGAAAAAGCAAATTTGCGTCGATGCGACAGTCATTGCTCATCAATATTCCTGCACAGTCGAAGTGGTGCTGGACACACGCATACGCAAGGGGCGATCCACCTCTCGCATCACCGTCATTTATCAACCCTTTCCCTCCAAGGACCAAAAGGAGCTCAAGATCTTCAGGCCAGCCAAAAGCCAGGTGTAAAACACTGTGGCCAAATCCCGTTTCGTCGTTAAGTTGTTTTTGGTCTTGCTCGACAAGCCGTTTGATCTCAGTCACTGATCGTCTCAGTATCGCTCTTCCCAAGCTATAGCAGTCAAAATCTAGGTAGATGATCAGCTTTTACTCTGCAGAGAGGTCAAAACATCATACCATATGACCAAGGCTTGTCGATATGCAGTAACTCGATCAACAGGACATTGTTCTCATCGGCAGAATTATTATAAGACGCTCTATATGGACGTTCGAGAACGACCTTGGCGAGTTCGACATCATATGACACTATTATTTCGCGAACCAATCTGATCATTTCTGTCCAGAGCAAATGATCAGATGGGTCTTTGCCAGTAGCGTAAGCAGTGCTAATAATTACTGACATCATAAAGGATCCAGCATTTCTATATTGATCAATTAGATAGATAGATAAATTCATTTCTTCCCGATATAGCTCCCTTACGGGTCCATGCGGGGCTGGCTATCTATAGTTATTTTACACGAGGGGGAAAACCTTTTCGCCTGGCAAAAACCCCTCCTCTCTCTCTGGGCATGCTATCCTATACTAGTTCTTGTTTTTCCTTCTTACCAGTAGCGGCTGCTGTGGCAGCCCTACATTTACCTGCTAGACCTATCTCTTCAGTCCTTATCCTCGTAGTTATCCGGGTCCTGGTGGTCCTGGTGGTCCTGGTTGTCCTCCTAGTTCCTCTTCCTGGTTGTCTTCCTGTATTAGTTCCCTTGCCAGGCTAAATTGCTTGAGCAGCCCTAGGCGTAAGAACCAGTCTATTACTGCTTTGATCCCCTTCTTTATTGAGAGGAGGGAGTAGTAGTCCGTAGTCCCTGCCCTTTAGAGTATCTGTGCCCTGCTCTGTTGGAAGTGGGGGTAGAAGAGGAGGATATGCTTTGGGGTTTATCTATGCCAGCCGCATGGATAGGCAGGACTAGGGTGCCCTGGTACCTTGCGCCTTAAGAGGAAGTCCTCTAGTCTAATATGCTCTATACGTAGTAGGGTGGCGAGTGTGCTCTGTGGCTTGGATAGTTCGCTGTGGATTTATCTGATTTTTGGGTTCCACTGTGTGCTTTGGGCTACTAGCTTGTCTTATCTTCCCTGGCTAGTAGACTTTATCTATCTCTCCTTCTACTTATTCCTATATACTATGCGTAGCTTCGTTCGCTCCGGGAGACTCTGGTAGGTAGAGGGGTAGTAGTTAAGGAGTGAGTTTGCCTTTTTTCTAAGTAGGGTTCTTCTAGCAGGGCCAGCGGCGCCTCTAGTACTTAGAGTAGCCCGAGCTATCTGTTTAATACTCTAGCAAGTTTCCTCTACTACTGCCGCGACTAGGCTATCCCTAGCTCTAATAGCCTAGGCTAGTGCTAGTTCGTCTAGGTGTAGTGAGAGTGGGGGAATCCCTATCTTATACTCCAAGGTTTGTGTGCTAGTTAACTTATACGCCCCTGAGATGGTACGTAGGCACTGGTTTTGGATCTTCTTTAGTGGCTGGATGGCTATTTTCCTCCACCCTGGGATTCCCTCTAGGGTATACTATACCCTATAGCCGTAGGTGAGGACTAGCCTTACCACGGCCGTATAGATATAGCGGGCTTTAGTAAATAAGGCTCCCTAGGTAGACACTGCGAGTCTAGAGAGAGATATACACTATTTAATTGCCTTAGCTCCTGTTTCCCTAATATAGGGTCCCTATCTGAGCTTATTGTCTACGTAGACTCCTAGAATCTTAATTGTCGGCTCTAGGCATCCAGTAAATCTAGGGATACGGATCCCTACTACTATATTAAATCTCCTTAGTTTTCTTATAAAATAAGTAAGGTAATACTTATCGGGCGAGAAAGCTAACCCGTGGGTAGCTGCCTAGTACTCGTAAATTTAATGTGCTCCCTCTAGTATCCTATAGTTCTATTCTATAGATCTACTAAAGGTTAGGATATTAGTATTATCGACGAATCTAAGGGGGAAGGTATTACCCCTACGTAGCTATATAAGTAGGTTAGAAGCAAAGAATAGGTAGAGTATCGGCGATAGTAAGGATCCCTAGGGAATCCCGGTTAAGGTCTAGATTAGTAGACTAGTAAAGTCTCCGAAGGATAGCTAAGTGGTACGGTCCTATAGAAAGGATCGAGTGAATCTTTCTACCTATTCTGGGAGTTTTGCTATCCTTATATTGTAGAGAAGCCTTCTATAAGATACGTGGTTATATGCTCCCGAGATATCTAGGCTGAGGACTGAAGCTACTAGCCCTGGGTCTTGTGCCTAGATAGTATAGATCTATTCTGTAAGTAGGTCGAGAGCTGCTACTGCTAACCTATTTCTCCTAGCTCCTATCTATATATCGGGGAGCAGTTTATAGGCCTTAGTAGCCTGGGAGATCCGATCTACTATAATCCTCTTAAGTAGCTTCCCTAGCGTGTTAAGTAAAGCAATCGGCCTAAATAACTTGGCTTTAGTATAGTTATCCCTCTATGGTTTCCTAAGGACTACGGTAATAGAGCTTGTGAACTGCCTAGGGTGGTATCCAAGTGCGAGGCATCCCTGGAAGAGCCTGGTGAGTGGTCTACTTAGTGTCTGGGCACACTGCTTTAGGAACCTATTGATAATCTTGTCTGGGCCTGGTACCTTATCTGGGGGAAGCTTCTTAATAGTGTGGATGACCTGCTCTTCGGCGAGGTCTTAGGGGATCTCCACTGGCACTGGGTATGTATACCTATCTAGGTCTAAGAGGTCGGTGGCCCTGGGAGGGGGGAAGAACTAGTTAATAAGGATTTCTGCCTTAGACTGGTTATCGTAGCGTAGTTGTCTATCTGCTCCCTAGAGGGGTGGGAACTAAGGTAGGGCTAGAGGCTCTAGTGCCCTTGTTCTTGCCTACTTTGAGAGCTTCTAGAGTGTAGATGGGTCTAAGGTAATCTTAGCTACTATTCTGCGCCATACTTTTATTCTATCCCTTCTAATCTGCCTCTTCTTACTATTAGCAATGGTTTAGTATACTACCTAGTCCTCCTCCCTCCCTATAGCCGTCCATTTCCTTCTAGCTACTCTCGCCTGAAGCACTAGATCCGAATACTCCTTTGTCCATTATATAGAGGCCCAGGGCGAGGGTCTCGCTACTAGGATGGTTTCCTAGATTGTCCTTTGGATAACCTCCTAGAGTAGTTCCGTAAAGTGGTCTAGGTCTGCTTTGGTATTAAGAGGGGCTGCTCTAAGGTATTCGAGCTTTATTTAGAGCACCTGATTAGTTCTATTCTAGTCTACTTTTTTCTACTGGGGCCTTAGAGGGCGTGGTTCTATAGGGGTAGAGGAGATATTAAGCGTAGTGAGGATAGGTAGGTAGTTAGAGGAGGATTCGAGCTCCTGGCTAACTCCGCAGCTAAGGATCCTCTCCTCTAGCTACTGTATAGTAAAAATAAGGTCTAGGGTACTCTCGCTACTACCCTCTCTCCTCGTAATAGTACCTCTTAGAAGGGCTAGGTTAAGGCTGGCTATAGTAGCTATTTCGATAAGGTTATCTATAAGTATGTAGTGTATTGGGGAGGTTATACCTCCCTAGATAGGGTGGTGGAGGTTAAAGTCTCCTAGGAGGATGTGCTCCCCTAGTTTTCTAAGAGCTTCTAGGAGAAGGGATAAGGTTTCTAGAGCCGTGCTAGTATAGGAGGCTGGTGGGGGGTTATAGCAGTTATAGATATGGATTGTATATGTCCTAGTAATAAGGGATAGTATAATGAGATCTAGTGAGTAGACTGTTGCTTGCCAGGAGTCGGGGGTAATGGCCTTGCTTATAAAGAAGCAGGTTCTTGCCGTCCTCTCCTAAGGGAAAACTATATGGTAGGCAGGGTGTCTTGCTGTTGTCTTAACCCTCGGGTTCCTCTAGGGTTCCTGGATAGCTAGGATATAGTGGATTTTTGGGTCCACCTCCTTGAAGAGCGGGAGTATTACCCTATTCTTACTCTTATGGACGTTATACTGTACGATGGAGAAAGCGCCTATATCTAACATTGACTTTCTTCTATCTCTAAGTTAGGCTGCGAGGGAATCGGTGGTGTGGGCTGCGAGGCGGAGGGAGTTCCCGCGGGCTCCTCCCCCGAGGCATGCTGGGAGCTGTTAAGTCCGGTAAACCGCATTTGGTTAGGAGGCGGGGGGCGGCTTAAGTCCCTTGGCCTGCCTGGCCCTCTCTTGGCCGGCTCCTCCTCTCTGGGCCTCTTCCTTGGCCCGACCGTCAACTAGTTGGTTTGGGGCTGTATCTTAGCCATAGGGCATCCTACCCTGTACCTCTCTAGAGCCGCTAGGCGGGCCTAGGTGGCCTTTGCCTGGCGGGCTCTGCGTGCTGGGCAGGCGTTGCTCTAGGCCGTGTGCTTTTATGAGCAGTTTGCACACTGCATTTTTTCCTTAGGGTACTCTTGGGTGTTATGTGCCTCTGCACACTGGCTATACTTATTCTCCCTTCTATAGTGGGTAGAGATATGGCTATAGTCCTGGCACTTAAAGCACTGGGTTACTATAAAGGCTACACTATAGTATTCTGCTGTATAGAGCGTATAGTTACTAATAAGTCCTTTAGTAATAATCTGGTTGGCTGCCTCGGGGTCTGTAGTGCTAAGAATAATCGCTGAGTGAGTTTTCCCCTCTGGGAGCTTCCTCTTTAGCTAGGCTAGCTTGCTAATACGTAGTCCTAGGTGTAGGGATAGATTCTGATCCTGAAGGGTTTAGGCGGCCTAGAGATCCTTAATGTTAATGCCTTTGAGGGGGACGTTATGGACTAGCACTGAGTAGAGCTGCTGGTTAGGGCGGACTTCCCTGCCTAGTCCTATAGTTTATTCCTGGTCCTGGAGGAGGGCTGCTCTGGTCTGAGTATCAGGTATAAAGAGCTTAACGTCCCTACTGGGGAGCTTCTTAGCAGCTAGCACCTTTTTACACGCTAGGCTTTTCCCTGCCTGAATCTTCTTAATAATAGCCTTATTGGAGAGGTTGGCGACCTCCTGTCTATTCGTCTTATCTGGGAAGTGTAGGGTAAGCTTAGTGGTGGCCGGGGGGGTAGGAGGCTTTAGGACTGCTCGGGCTGCAATGTTGGCCTAGCTAGGTACTGCGGGCGTAGGGGTAGTCTGGAGTCGGCTAACTATCTTCTAGACTTGCTGTACTTCCTTAAGGATATCCTTAAGGCCGGGTTCCTTGGTGTTTACCTCCTGGTATATAGAGATATAATCCTGGAAGATTGTCTTGGTAATGTCGAGAAAATTTTTCACCTGGCTAGAGAGGACTGAAGGGAGGCTAGCGGATGCTTGTAGGGCTTGGAGGAGGGTGTCTGCTGTCTTTGAGGCTCTTTTAACGTATTCTACGCTGTACTGGGTGCCCTACGGTTTATTGGGGGTGCGTTGTGGTTGGGTAGAGGTGGTTACTGGAGGGGGCTGTTCGCCCCTTCCTGCGGCCTCTACATCAACCACGACGCGGCTGCAGCTACTCTGAGTGGTGTTTTGAGTCTCGCTGGGCCTAGGAGAGTCCCTAGGGCCCTCTCCCGGCGCCGTAGCTTGGGGTCGATTTTTTGGCGTGGTCATGTTTCCTTATATTGATCAATTAGTTCTTATAGTTCTCATTTGAGAAAATTTACTCACAGTCCACTTTCGCTTTGTTCATTAAAGGGGACTCCGTATTCGTTCAAAGCGAAGATCAGTTTTCGAAAGGAGTTGATGAGGGATTGAATAGCGACAGGAGACTTGACGAAGATCTGCCGATAGAACAAAAGGGCGTAAAAGGCAGCCTTGAAAGGCGTCAGTGTATATGCTACGGTACACACTGACTCACTACTTACTGCGAGTAAGTTCCAGCCGCGGCCGTCTGACCACCGGAGACGCCTGTCGCTCTTGAAATGATTTCCGAATTGATAAGAGTGCCGTGTCGATTTGTTCATGGATTCTGAAAGGATCCATTTTCACAAGTTTGCGCCCATTGATGGATTCGATAGCTTGGAATGCGGGGTTGCTGTCGGAGACTACTTCCCGGGCCCGAAGGCCTGGACTTATGGGGAGAATTCCCCCGGCGTTCCAATTCAGAAAGGCCTGCACAAAACGTCTCCCATCCGAAGTGGGCAACACGACCTCAACACCGTACCGCTGAGTATTCTCCCACCGAGTGTGATACGGACAGTCTGGGAAATGTTTGCTCGACCTGGTAGTGTGACTAAACAGGGCGGAGGGTCCAATCTGCCAGACAGCTTTTTTGTTTGATCGTTGCGTCCGGCAAAAGCACATTCTTCGTATGTAGTTCTGCTGTCTCAAAACCACCAAGGCTCCTCCTGATGTACTATCTGAGATTTCCAATGGCGGCTGGTCGATGGTGATCAGACTTGACCTGGTGAGGACTTGGTCCAGCTGTGGGGGACTTGAAGTAGTCGAGTCCCCAGGACCCTGAGGCTTTGCCACTAATTCCTGTACATTTTTTATTTGTGCAGAAATCTCCGTGAAAGCGGATTGGCTCCTGAATCTGTTCACCAGTCAGCTCTGTGCTTCCAGCGCGAAGCAAACGGGGAGCGACATACAAACCCAGGGTGGTCAAAGCGAAGGACAAGCTGTCTCGGCAGTCGTTGACGCGGCGATTCAGGTTGAGTATTGTGTCACGCCGAAATGGATATGCTGCTCGACTGAGAGACGTGCGCAGCCTTTCTATGACGTCTCCCGAGTCCTTGGATTTGCGACATTTCGCAACAGCCGGGTCGAGTGAATCCAAAGATTTCACAAAAAAATCTATGGATGTTGTGATGCTTTTGACCAATTCCGGATGGCTATGCTCAAGCTGTGGTAAATGGCCTTTCAATGCCTCGAGCACGATGCGAAGTTCTTCAGACTTCCGCACAAGACCATTGGTTTCCTCGTCCTGGTCCTTGTAGGTTTCGTAGAATGAGATGATGCTCTTGCAGGCGGTCAAGCCGAGTGAAACAAATCCGACGGCACCGCCCGCAATCGATAGGGGATCGGCCATGGCTCGTTGCAGGCCCAGAGGGTCGGCGACGCGAGGAAGATTGCGACCCACGACATGCAGCGGCACCCGGATCTTTTAAGAATGAGGGCTCACTGACCGAGAGGCGCAGGCATAAATGCCCAAGCGGGCCCACAAAAGGGCAAACGCGCAGAGACAGGCAGTGATTCATGCGAGGCTGACTTGTGTAGCGTCGGTATTGCGCGTTGTGTAGAACATTCATATTCGCTAGCTCAAAACGGCGTAGGTAACCGGTCAGCATGCAAGTAGGCTATAGGTCTCAGTTCACTTGGAGGCTGCACAGAAATTCAGCTTAGGGCTCGTTCTGTTCATCCCCGCAGCGGGCCCACAGTTGCGGGTTAACCAATAGTCGGCGCATAGAATGGGGCTATGCAAGCACCATCGGAGACACGGGGCGCAGTAGCTGCAGGATGAATTGGCATCGGTGGTGGGTACTGGCTGCGCGGCTCGCCAGGGGAACTTCACTCCCCCAAACTTTGTGAGCCTTGTGTACACTGAGAACTGACCATATCCTAATCATCGAGCGTCCCCTGTTAGCACAAGATCGTCAGCCTCATCCAACACCAAAAACCGGAACCCAAAAAGCGCAGGAGAGAGACAACTTACAACACCCTCCCCCCTCTCCTCCACATCCCTCCTATAAGCCTCCTCAATAACCGCTCTCCTCTCCTCCCGCACCACCAACGTCACCGGCAAACCATTCCCTGCATTCCCTGGCATCCCGCCGCGATAGTCCGCCGGGTCGAAGGGGCGCTCTGCGGCGGAGGGTTTGGGCTTGATGTCGAAGGCCCAGAGGATGCGCATGATGGCGAGGGCGAGCGAGCGCTCGGCGATGTGGAGGCCGGGACCTAACGGGTGTGGTTAGTGGTGGGGAGGGGACGGGGACGGGTGGCGGGGAACGTACAGATGCGGCGGCCGGCGCCGAAGGCGAAGTGGTCGCGTTTGGTGGGGTCGGGGAGGTTGGCGCTTTGGAGGGACTGTTTGGAGTTTGTCAGAGGTCATGTTTTTTTCTTCAGGGAGGTAGTAGTGGCTTGCCGTTGTGGTGTCGTCTGAGTAGCGCTCCGGCCAGAAGCGGTGCGGGTCTTCGTAGCGGTGCGGGTCGTGTTGGGTTGCCCTGCGTGTGGACATGCGATCAGTGACCGTTGTTCCAGATGGAACTCGTGGTAGGAAGAAAATTACCATGCATTTAGATGTAGCCTCGATCCCTTGGGGATCCTGTACCCGCCGTACTCGAGATCGCGGGTAGTGACATGGGGATGACCGAGGGCGACCGGAGGCCGCCAACGCCAGACTTCTTTCATAAGGCAGCGGATATACGGGATCCTCTCCAGATCTTCCCATTCCGGTAACCTATCTCCTACAACTTCGTCTAATTTTCGAACAATCTGGTCAGTGATTGCAGATACATGAGTGACATTCCTGGGTCGACGTACCGACTTGCTGACGAGCCTTTTCCTGGACATCGGGATAATACAGCATTGCTTCAAGGAAGCTCCAAGTGGAAATCTGGCTCTGCATTGCCGATAATCAGATATTGTCCATGTTGCACACCCCTGGCAGGCTTACCGTGTCCGCGGCCCCGATGATCAACATCAGACTCATGTATGCTGCCTCATCCTCGCAAGAGAAGCCAAGAAGCTTTTCGTCCTTGAGAGCTTTTGGTAATAGCGCATCGGGCTCGGTGCCGTTGCTGATCAACTTCTTCACTTTCTGCTCACATTGTCAGTCTCCGCCTCAGTGAACTGCTGACTTTTCATTTCTTACCTTCATTTGCCCACGACACCAGTTCAGGTCACGCTGAAACCTTGCACGAGCGCTAATTTCCCAAGTTTTCATGAAAGGGGGGAGTTTGTCAAGGATCTGCAACATGTCCACGAGGTAGGGGCCTGGGAAGGTTGCGATGATCTGAGCGAGTCCCGTCTCTATTCCAGATCAGCTAGCAGGAACATCTAATGAGTGCTATCGTATACTCACCGTGAATGTACGGGATGGACGGGCTTGTGTCAGTCTTGATCTCCAAGCCAAATGTTTGCTGTGCAAATGCGCTGTACGTGTAACGTCCAAGTTTCAGCCAAAGCTCTTGCTTGTCCGTTCCAGCATTGGGATCATGAGCAACGTCGTGAAGGAACTTCAGTGTTTCCCGATAAAGAAATCTTAGGTTTACTTTAGTGAGAGAACTCGTGGCAGTGGGAATGTTTGCTCACGGAATACCAGCATCTAAATTGGGTGGGCTGCTCATATGGGTGTTCATTATTCGTCTTTGATTCTGACAGTGCGAATATGTTACATTGGGCCTAGTTGTGTGGATTAAGGGGTTTTTCGTACCTTCCAGCGTGGGTCGCTACCATTGAGAAATAGCACGTTCCAAGAGTTTGTGAACAATTCGTTTGCAATGATCCATCGTGGGCGCTCGGATGTACATGCCGAGGACTTGTCAAAGATGGCCTGGGGTCCAGTATTGTCAGCTCATAGTTGGCCGTATAGGTCGAACACAGTGACAACTCTGACCTTTACTGCCTTGTCAGAATTGAGAAAGAACTCGGTAACGAGGCCGACGCGGACTCGGAAGATCTCCCCATGTTGGCGCGCCCACTTTTCCATCTGAAGATGCAGTTCCCCGTTTGCTCCGGCTTTCATCATGTCGACAGTGTTCCCAAGAAGTGGCCATCCCGACGGCTGCGGAGGAAGTGGGAGTTTATGCTTCGCCGAGAGTTTCTGGAGTATGAGAATGCCGAGCAGCAGGGTGCCGCAGGCAAATAGGCCGAGCTTCGCGAAATCGGCCTCGTGTAGAAGGAATAGAATTTCCATTGGTGAGAAGAATGTCCAGAAAGTTAATTTTCTTATTGTTGCATCGATGGCCAGTAGGCCCCATGCTTTTATTCGACTATATTTTCATAGCATGTGCACCGGGTAATGGAATTGTAGGGTGCTCCACCGCAGGCTGCTCCACTCGATCGGGCCTGCCGAAGACCGAGCTGCTCCGCTTCGGGAGGTGGGCACAGTCCGCTCGGGCCTATCCAGACAACGGCAGTACCCAGCTGCCCGCTAACGGTTTAGCTTTGCGGAGGCGCCGCGCCGACAACCTGTAGTATATATCAGCTAACCAGCCTGCACTGCACTTCAAATATCCTTCGTCTCATTCCACTCATCTCATACACTTCGATTGCCATCATATCGGATAAACATGCCAGCTACTGGAAAGATTCAGGATGTCGACAGTCCTCCAGGGACGCAGAAGAGCTATGTGGTGTCGCTCTTCAGAGGCGAGCAGCTTGTCATTCCTTGTTCCAATTCAGTGATGCGCTTGCTTGTTACTGGGAAAGAGACAGGCATGACGTTTGCAGTCGTGGGCACTGGTGGCTCCGCTGGGGATCCGATCGGCTACCACTTCCATCGAGAAGCACATGATGTATTTTTGTGCCTGAAGGGGAACGTGAATGTATGGGCAAATAAGACTGCAAGGACCATGAGTCCAGGCGACTTTGCCAGCGTTCCACCAGTGAGTAGACCAGTCTCATGGAGGGGTTGATCAATGAGATTAACAAGTCCATAGGGGGTTGTGCATCAATATCAAATTCTGGGAGACCACAGCGAGTTCGTGGGGCTCATCATTCCTGGAGGATGGGAGGAATTCTTCAGAATCATTGGCGAACCATACGACGGACCCTTCTTCCCCGTCAATGACACGCGCGATCCACGAGAAGTCTTGATCCCCAAGTTGATCCAAGCGGCTGAGACATGCGACATGGTGCCCGTCAGGGATCATCCACCTGTTGAAATCCAGCCGTGGGTCTCTGGAAAAGACAACACGCTTCCAAGCGGCTTAGAACCGTACTTTCTGCGCGCAGACACGGGGCCCAAGTGGATCGTGGAAGGCACAATATGCCGGCCATTGATCACGACGCTGCAATCCAACAGCAGATTCTCGGTTGCGAGCCTTGAAGGTGGCAATGTGCACCGCAATTTCCTGTCCAGCATTGGTCAGTTTCGGTGGAACACGATCCATCACTGTTTTGCGGTGGTGCACGGCAAGGTCAGGTTCCAGGTGGGCAAGGAGTCGGTCAGACTATCGGCAGAAGATACCATCTTCATCCCGGCGGCCGAAGGGTTCTCATTTTCGTTCGAGAGCGCATTTGCGCAGATGTACGTATTCGCAAACGGAGGCGGAGTTGCCGAATTGGTGATCAAGGTGGGGAGAAAGATGGAGGCGCCTGGCAGCATCCCGGACAAGCCAATGGGTGACTGGCAAGCGGCGCAGGTGACCAAACTGGCCGAGGAACACGGCTTTGTGGTGGAGCAGTGAGAGAAGCAGGTCTGGGCTTTGAGGCGCACAAGAAGGTTGCGGCGTATGCAACGCGGGGAGGAACGACCGGAGAAGAAAAATGCGGGGTTGCCGCGGCCCCACCTCCAATCACCCACTCCTTTTTCTCTGCGCCGCTTGCTCAACACCAGTGATTGTTCGGCCAAGTTTTTACCGGCTCGGCTTTTCCGGATTCACCGGCCAGTGGACAGACCGAGCTCCGCAATCCACTTTACCGTCTCAAGATGGCTGCGGGGTTTCATCATGCTACTAATCACCCCTCCCATTCGCTTTGCTGTTCCTCTACAGTCCGAGATTCTCCCTAAATGGATTCTGCCAGTACCAGTGTCACGCCCCAAGCGCCCCGTCACAAGCATTCACGCGTGCCGCCGCTCCAAGGGTCCTCTAAGCTTATCTGCACCCTCTGTGGCGCCGTGTTTGGGCGCCAAGAGCATCTTACACGGCATATCCGGAGCCATTCCAACCAGAAACCCTTCCATTGCACGCGATGTGGCCGCAGCTTCACAAGGAGGTACGTCTCCACCAGTCGTTGTCACTCTACCAATCAATCCAGGCCAAAGCGAATCTAACCCTGCATAGTGACACCCTGAAACGTCATGTTGCGAAGCATCGTGGAAGCGCTGCGAATTCTGCAGCATATCTCAATGCGGAATCTTACTCTCCATGCGATGACGCTCTTTCCGGCGAAGGGGTTCCAGTGTCCGAAGATCCACATCACAATGGAATCCAGAATTCACTACCGTCGTCTTCCTCTCGATTAGTTGATTCTGCAGCCGGGTTGAGCAACATGACGACTCAAGAGGGGTCTTTCTCTGGGCTTCTATCTCCCACTGCCAGCCTTGGTAGCCTTCCTTCGTTATCCGAATACCATGGCCAGGACATGGTCTCGAGCCTCTTTGAGTACAGTGGATACGATTTACCTAATTTTTTCTTGATGGCGCCTTTCGACCAGGACAGTCCAATGTATCTGGATGGCACCGCGGCCCAGATACACCATTTCAATGGAACAAACGTGTCGGAAATCACCTCGAAGTCACCAGGCCGGCCACCTTCATGCCATGAAGAATCATCGGCCATGGTACATCCCAGTCTGTGGTCGTCCTCACGGCCGTCTTCACCTCAAGGATTCCGTATGAATAGCTGGCATGACACTTTCACCCCGAAAGATTCAAATGCGTCTGCACATGGTCAACGACTTCCAGCTCCAGTGCGGTTATCGAGCGAGGAGTTGTCCAGCATTGAGGATCACATGCATGTGGCGCCGGTCCCAGAAGATAAGATGGCCAGGATATCCACCTTCATCAACCAGCAGAATTGCTCCCATACTGTTTTCCAAAGCTCACCGGCACCCATCGAGCCAGACCCTGAAGTGCTCGGCCGCTTCGTGCAGCTCTATTTTGAGTACTTCCATCCAATCATGCCGATCCTGCACAAGCCCACATTTAACAAGCGTGAAACGCCATGGCTGCTCGTTCTCGCAGTGGCGACGGTGGGCGGGCATTACGCAAGAGGGCCGGGCCCCTTAAAATTTGTATCCACTCTGCGCGAATATTTGCGGAGAGCCGTCATCATATCGGTGAGTAGTCTGACGTTCCTTTCAATGATGTCTTCCTTTGCATAAGTGCTTTGGAAAGATATGCCGGGCAGGGTTAGCATCCGGAGATTTCTCCCGAAGCGGAGATCTAAGAGGTAGCGCCAAACCACTTGTGGCAAATGCGTGTACTTCCCCCACGCGCCTCCAGCGTAGCCCGGACACCTGTGTTGCAGGAGCACGAGCGCGCGCAAAGACCATGGTGCCAGATGTTCTGGATTGGGAACGAAATCTAACTTTTTTTTTTCTACGCAGCTCGAAGGAGATCAGTCTAAGCTCCTGCAGATCTGGTTCGCGCAAGTGGTTCTTCTTAGCCACATTAGCATGATCTATAGCGGCAAAAAGCAGCTGGTGCTAGCAGCGCTGTACCAGAGAAACTTGCTGAATGTACTTTGCAAAGGTATTAGTGCAGGGTTCAAGAGCGCTGTGCAATATGGCAGAGAGTTTAACCGAAAAGCTGGGGTGGAGGATTGGTTGGATCGGGAGCTCGCCGGACGAGTGATCTACGCCACATGGGTAATATCTCTTACTTACATGCGGGTGTCGTCTGAATACTAATCATGTTGATTTTGAGAAGCTCCTGGACTGTCAGCATAGTCTGCACTGCGATCTGCCGCCACCGTCGATATCACCCAGGGAGCTCGCGCTGCCGCTACCGTGCGGTCAAGATATTTGGAACACGCCGGTCGAGCAGATTGATCAGGCGCCGCAAGGTCGGTGCCGTCTTAAGGCTCGAAGCGGGCAAGGCTGACGATCTTCATATTGTTAGAACTCGCAACGTTGCACGAGATGTTGCATGGCATCCAGGCAGGAGACCGTTTTCCGGGCGTTGGAGAATTCGCGCAGAGGATCGCCGTGACGGGCGTGTATTATGAGTCCAGGGTGGTTCTTCAAGCAGCTGGATCCCTGCAGCAAGCGCACATCATGGGCGCCAGCGGCATGGATGGCGCGCATCTCCCTTCAGCCGACCCAATTAGGTCGGTGGGCGCAGACGGGATATACAATTCCTGGAGACAGAGTGCGGTTGACGCTTTGACCTGCCTCGGACCGCGCGCGGGGTGTACCGATGTCCTTGGCCAGCAGCTGCTTCATTACGTTTCCATCCGACTGCTGGTGCCGTTGACGCGGCTCTGCGCGCTGACTGGGTGGATGGCATCGGAGCAGGCTACGGCGGAGGCGCGCCAGGAGCTCAGGGCGTGGATCCGGCATGACGGCGAGAATGCTCGGCGGGCCGTCATGCACGCGGCCAGGCTGTTCGGGCTGCTGCGCACGCAGGCGACAAACTCGTACTTTGAGGCTCACTACGTCCTGCTGGCCAGCCTCACCCTGTGGGCGTACGCGCTGCTGGAGCCCGAGGCGGTGGATCAGGACTCCCGTGCACACGCATTGAGCATGCTGGCGGCATCGTCGTCGAGCCACGGTGTCAGCGTCAGGCTGGACGCGATCGAGGAGGCGGCGGGCATGGAGCAGTGGACGCGGTACGGCATGGCTCTGGTGCCGAATGTGGCAGGCGTGGGCAGCATGCAGGGGCAGGCAGGAGCGCTCAGGGTCGTTGGTGAGGCACAACGGCTGCTGGTCCAGCGTGCGTCGTGGCCAATCAGCCAGAAGTTTGCGGCGGTGCTTGCAGACCTGGCGTCCGTGGGCAGGACGGGAAATAGATAATGGCAATATATAAAAAGATGGTTTGAGCGCGGAAGCTTGTCCCAAACAGATCCCGGCTGGCAAGCCACACATGGCACATCTGGATGCAGATTGACGAAGACGATCGTCGTCTGCGCCGCGGGGAAGCGACGGGATGCGCGCGAGCTGCGCGGCCGCCAGATGTAGGGCCCGCTGCGGGCTGACATGTATGATGTTATGTTTGCTGACGTTTTGCTGGCTGGGCTGAGACACAGGCACTGCGACGCTTTCTAGACGCCTTCTAGAGCTCGAGCGCGGAGCGACCGCACAAAGCCTGCGGCGCGCAGGCCCCGCCCCGCGGACCCAGCCCAACGCACCGGGGCAGGGCTGGCGCTCTGGGGGAGGGAAGCAGAGTGAGTGCAAGAGACGTGCGTTTCACGAGCGCGGAATGAAGTGCGCGCCTGGATTAGTATCTATCGCACCGCAGCAGGCTGACTCGCTCTGGACTGATGCGAATTAGTCAAGCTTTAGCAATCTGTGGGGCATGCGACGCGCGTGGGGATCGCCTTGGTGTGGCTCAAACTCCCTCGGGTCAGTCACTGTTCCTAACCACTAGCAGCCCGTCCATTTTGTTTTCGCCGCCTGTCGCTGAGTGCGCCGCCTGCTCAAGGCTCTCGACATGCCCACGCCCGCGCAAGTCGCCCGCCTGCTCCCGATCTAAAGCCTGTCCGCCCGCGATCTCCCTGCCTCCGCCAGCCCGCGTCCCGGCTAAGGGCCCCTAGCCTGCTGTGCGGCGCTGTTGCGTCAACGGCCCGCCAGAGCCCTCCGCATTCGACCACCGCCACTGATCCCAAGGAGGAGCCCGACCAGACCGCGCCCACTCCAGCACTCCTCGTGCCGCTCTAGGAGCACGCGCCTCTTTCATCCTCGACCGCGTCCCCTACGCTCGCTCCATCCATCCCAGAGCTCCACCGCGTCTCCGCAACGACCACCATGAACCGGGCGAGCCCGCCTTCCATCACCCTGTAGCATAACCACCCGAGCCTCATCAATCCATTCACCCAGTCGCCCGTCCGCCGCGCGCCCCCACAGCTAGCGAGTGCCCGTCCGAACGCACCTGGGAATGACCGTCGCTGGACAATGGCATCAAACTTCGCCAACATGGGTTCCTACGGTCAAGCCGACGTCGACAGCCAGCGCCAGAACAATGACCCGCTGAACCTCAACGAGTACGTCATGCCCCCGACCGCCGACGGCCGCAACCCGCGCCTCGACGCCCTGCTGCACGCCGCCCAGTCGCCCTCGAGCCTCTCCAATTCCGGCTCCTCGATGATGTCCGCCATGCCGGACTACAACGGCCTGGGCCTGCACGGCTCCTACAACCCCGCGCAGCACGGTGCCGGCCCGCAGATGATGGCTCAGGGCCCGGACGCCCAGGTCGGCGATGCCGTCTTCGCCGGCGCTTCCGACGCGCCGTCGAGACAACACAAGCTGAGCATCAGCAGCAGCATGGGCGGGATGCCCGCCAATGGCGGCATGGCGAGCGGCGCGAGCGCCGATGGCATGGACACCGAGACCAGCCCGCAGAGCGCCTTCGGCGTCGGCCCGGCCGGCTTCGGCGAAGACTTCGCGCGCGACGACAGCTCGGCGATCGTCGATTCCTCGGGCAACAAGGAGAACCGCGGCGACGACACGCCCAAGGGCGGCAAGAAGAAGGACGGCGAGTCGGACCTGCCGCCGCCGTGGAGCGAGATGAAGACGAAGGCCGGCAAGGAGCGCAAGAGATTGCCGCTGGCCTGCATCGCGTGCCGCCGGAAGAAGATTCGGTGCTCGGGAGAGAAGCCGGCGTGCAAGCACTGCCTCCGCTCGCGGATTCCGTGCGTGTACAAGGTCACCACACGCAAAGCCGCACCCAGGACCGATTACATGGCAATGCTGGACAAGCGGTTGAAGAGGATGGAGGAACGAGTCATCAAACTGATCCCAAAAGAGAGCATGGGAACCCTGAACACGGTCCCGAGAGCTGTCGTCAAGCCTCCGCTTCCCGGCGCCCCATCAAAAGGCGGATCGACCAAGAAACGCCCAGCAGAAGAGGCCTTTGGAGCAGAATTGGACGAGTGGTCGAAAACCAAAGTCGCAAATCCAGCCGAGAGCCGAGGGTCGCAGCCGCCGAAAGGCGTGGATCCTGAGAACAGCTTATTAACAGAAGGCGTGGAAAGTCTTCCTCCGAAGGAGATTCAAGAACACCTTGCCGAAGTATATTTCGATTACTGCTACGGCCAGAGTTATCCTCTACTTCACAAACCAAGTTTCATGCGCAGACTAGCAGCAGGGCAGGTGCCACCAGTCTTGATCCTTGCCGTCTGCGCCATCTCCGCACGCTTCTCGACACATCCCCAAATACGGACAGAACCTGCATTCCTGAGAGGAGAGGTCTGGGCTACCAAGGCTCGAGACATCGCGCTAAAAAGATATGATACCCCGAACATTACCATCCTCATCACATACCTTCTTCTAGGACTGCATGAGTTCGGAACCTGTCAAGGTGGACGAAGTTGGATGTTTGGTGGAATGGCTCAAAGAATGGCATACGCTTTGCAGCTGCACAAAGATCTGGACCATGATCCGCTTGGAAAAGAGAATGGAGATAGGGCCGAACTCAGCTTCACTGACCGGGAAATTAGGCGGCGCACGATGTGGTCTTGCTTCCTCATGGATCGATTTAACTCGTCCGGTACCGACCGTCCACTCTTTGTCAGCGGCCAGTTCATCAAAGTCCAATTACCCATAAGAGAACACTATTTCCAGATGGAGGTACCGGGACCAACAGAGGATCTTGAGGGCAATGTCCGGAATCCCGTGCCTGACGATGCCGGACAACTGGCAGATGCAAGAGAGAACATGGGTGTTGTTGCATACCTTGTTCGGTCTGTTGCCATCTGGGGTCGTCTTATAATGTTCAACAATCTCGGAGGCAAAGAGCAGGAGCGTGTTCCCATATGGTCACCTCAGTCCACTTTTCAGGAGCTGAAGAAAGCAGCATACGAATTCAAAGCAGCCCTGCCAGAAAGACTAGCCTACACACAAGAGAACCTACAAAATCACATCACGGAAAAAACCGCCAACCAATTCATCTTTCTCCACATCGTCTACCACCAAATCATCCTGTTCCTCAACCGCTTCGCATTACCGTCCCATGCCGGTAGCCGGCCACCACAGGACATGCCGCACCAGTTTCTCACGGAAGCTGCCCACGCAGCACTCGATGCCGCCAACCAGATTTCTCTTCTCGTCAACGAGGCTATGAACTACAACGTGGTAGTCCCTTTCGCAGGTTATTGCGCGTTTCTGTCCAGCACGGTCCACATTCGCGGCGTTTTCTCCAAGAATCCAAAGCTGGAAATGGCTTCGAAGCGCTACCTTGCCTACAATGTCAAGTTTTTGAGTAAGATGAAGAAATATTGGGGAATGTTCCACTTCGTGGCAGAAAACTTGAAGGATTTGTACCGCCAGCATGCAGACGCGGCGCTTCGTGGACCCTCGGCTGTCAACGGCCGGCAAACAAGTATCTTCCAATACGGAGATTGGTTCGACCGTTACCCGCATGGTGTATCGCGTACGGATTACGAAGATCCAGCTGCGGACGTGAAGAAGGAAGCCGGCACCGATGCGGTCTTGAGCCAAAAGTCGGACTTGCAAAGCGTAGAAGAGTTCTTCGCTACTCTCTCGCCAGCTTCAAAGGAGCAGTCCAAGAAGGGCAACAAGAAGAGCAAACAGGACAAATCCAAGGGCGGCGACAAACAGGCCTCCTCAACATCCCCGAGCGTGCAAGCAGGAAACCTCCAGCAGCAACACAACACCTCTTCCCCGCAATCAGACCTGCAACACCACATGCACCACCTCCCGCAGAACCTCGATCCCTCCTCATCCGCATTCGACCCCTCGGCCGCCGCGGCCTTCATGCAGCAGCACAACAACCACCCCCAGCACGCCTACGACTTCATGAACCCTGAATTCTCTTCCAACAACCTCAACCACCCCATGTCCGCGCTCGACCGCCAGATGGTCCTCCAGAGCTACGCCACCTTCATGGACCGCAACGAACCCTTCGCCCTCGACGTCAACGCCTTCAACGCGAGTCTCGGCGGCGGCGGCCAGCACCAACAACAACAGCACCAACACAACCCTGCCGCTAGCCCTGGCTTCTTCACCGACCCCAGCGCCGCGTGGTTCATGCCGTTCAACATGGACCCGCCGACGGGGCTGGGCGATGATGGCATGTTTGGCGGCGGGCCCCAGGGGTACGGGTTCGCGTTCGATGCGGGCGGGGCGGTTGTGGGTGCGGAGTTTGGTGCGGGCGCGGGGATGGATGGGTTGGGGCCGTTGACGGGGGAGGGGCAGCAGGGGGGGAATGGAGGCGGTCAATGAACCTTTAGGAGGGGTGGTTCATCTTTTTCAATAAGGTGTATGGATGTTCGGATGTCTGGTTTTTGAGCATAAGACTGAATTGAGAAAGTGGTCTCGTTTTTTTTTTTGTTCATATCATGTGGAGGGCCCCCACCAATCCTTAATCGGAACGGACAATTTTTGGTATAGACGCGTGGATTGGCGCATTTTTGTGTGGCTGTTTTTCATTTTTCGCTCCCTTTCTGGTGGTGGATTTGGTTATTCGGAACCTCTTTTTTTTTTGTCTTCTTTCCGGATCATATCTGGAGAGATGGAATGGATCAAGAATGGAACTTGACGCATTGAAGAGAATGATGGACAGGCATTTGGACGATTGAGTGCGGTTATGGCTTTGCATGTGGTGTCCCCGCTTGGTTTTGTCGAGGTAAATAGCTCGCATGTACGCGCTGTGTGAGAATTCAGGGGGGTTTGCTGTTCTACACTTCTTTGCTATTGATTCTACATATGATGAAAACGAACTGTGGTACGTTTCTGCCTTCGCTGACTTCATCTCCTACTCGCCATGCCCTTCTGAGTAGCATTACGAGTAGATATGCAGTGAAGCATTCATCCGGATGTGAATGTCATCGCTTTTCCTAAACACGTATGTCCGGACGAATGCTTCGACTCCCTACGAGGCTTTCTTTGTAAAAAGCCCACAAAGACTCCCATGCGTGACCGATCTCACTTCGATGACACCGCATCACGAGATGCCGACAAACGGACTGGAAAGTGGCATGCAGCGATAACCGTATCGACAGCACTCCCATTCACACAAGTACAGTTCTGTGAAAAGGAAAGACCAAGAATTTTACTCCTCTGAGCCACTATATCTCTGATCAAACGACTGCACTATCTCCTCACGCGGCAACGTCGACAACCCTTTGACTTTCGCGGTCATGCATTGAATGGAGTTGCAACGTCCTCAGGTCTTGTACATAAATTTGCTTAGATGGTAGCCTCGATAACATGATCTTACCCCCAAATCAAGCTTCTCATTCACTGTGTGTTCCCTCCTTGGCCACGAGTGAGCGTCATACGCCCCTATGGCTATCTTTCTTCTAGCTTCTCAATCTGAGCAATCCATCCCTTGTCGTTTGGCGATTTCACACCAAAGAACCGTTGAACTTCCAACTCTACACAAGGCCGCGAGCGCAAGTCGCCCCATTGCAAATACACCCGTGCGTGGCACGGCAATCGCGCTCGACACCTGTGCTCCGAAATCTTGCCCTCACGGCGCCAGGGCAGCGTCTCAAACGTCCCAGGGTCGCCCAGATCCACATGGCCGCACACGAAGATATCATGCCGCGCCGCCATCGCCTTCAACACGCGCAGCGCGAGCTCGTGCGAGAAGCGCGTCTTTGCGCTCACCACGACGCTACCAGTCCCATCACCACCCTCAACCACCGCTGGAACCCGCTGCCCAGGAACGGCCCCGTCGCGACGCCCATCATCTGCGCCCCCTTGTCGCCCCAGCCCCGACGCGGACCCCGCCTGCACCTCCGCTCGAACGTGAAGCCTTCGAGCTTCGCCCACTGCAGCTCCCTGCGCCGCTCCTGCACGCGGCGCAGACGCGGAGGGGTGCTCGCTTGCTGCGGAAGGCGGCGGCGGACCAGCGCCAGGGCTGGAGAAGCCAGGTCGGAGTCGAGGACGGCGGTGGTGGGAGTGCGGGTGGCGGCAACGATGACGCTGCTGCTTGTTGCTGTCGTTCTTGCTTCTCGGCTTCGCAGAGGCGCGTGAAGTTGTCACGGCGTAGCCGCCTGAGGAAGTCGCACGAGGTCCGGTGGTGTGCTGACGGTTCTTGGATGGTGCGGGAAAAGCGCAAGGCGCGCGTGGTGGCACGGAGGGCGAGGAGATCGGCGGGGTCGGAGACGTGGTGGGTCGTGAGGTAGTAGAGGAGATCCAAAGGTAGGCGGTGCAGGAAGCTGTGGTGGATGTTGTGGGTAACGGCGTCGATGACTTCTTGTGGTAGCGCTTCTTCTTTTTGCACCCTGATATATGGCCGTAAGAGGCCAAAAAGCCGGTCGAATGGTCGTGCCATCATGGATCAGGGAAGCAGATAGTTCTCTAGGGGAAATCCAGAGAGGCACTGGCCGCAGCCTTATACGGATGGTGGACTATTGTTTTTTCAGGGTCTAGAGTCATCAACCATGGATACGGGATGACACTGTGTGGATGCGCCGATATTGCAACGCGAGAGCTAGAGCTGATACAGGTGGAACCGCTATGGTATCTGGCACAGCTGAAATGTGCTGCGCTTGCTAGAACAATGGGAAATACTTTAGGTGTTTACAATCCGCGAAGGAGTCAGTAGAGTTCCGGCAAAACAGCAGCTACACTTACAGTTTGTTTAGGCGATAGACGCCATACCGTTTATAGTACCTAAATTGCCCACCTTTACCAAAAAGAGGTATTACCCTTCTATAGCTACGAGTTCTAGAAAACTCCGTCTTTAATAGTCATAGGCTGAAAAAAGGACGTAAAACTAAATAAATAAATAAATAAATACACTTACAGTATTGGAGGGCAACCTGGTTTCAGACTTTCGGGTTGGGCCACTTCCTGCTTAGCGCACTGGGAAGAGTAAGGACGGTACTGGCAAGTCAAGGTCGGACGGTGGGCAGATACGGTGGCTATAGCGAGTAGCGACTGCTGATGGTTCATTCCCATTTCGACAACCCCCCAACCGAGATCATCCAAGCTCCTTCCAACAGCACCTGGTTCTCCTTCGGAAGCCTCCAGCCGTGAATCCAGGCCATGTGGTTCAAACCTGCTGATGGTGCACTCCACAGTCTTTGCCTCAGTGCAACCGCTGTCGTTCCACTGTCCACCGAAAACCCTCTGCGCGTCTAATTATTGAAGAGGTGTTATCCCTGGCGGTGCTTTTGCGGCAATTGGAAATATGGACCAGCTCTGGCACTTTATCGTGACCCTACGCTCCAACTCCATCCAATAGCTGAATCCCAACTGTCACCTGCAGTACTTCTCTGTCGTAGGAGAGATATTTCAGATACTAGACGGACATCGTCAAACTCTTCAAGTCTACGAATCTGACGAGCCAGTTCTCCCACGCCGCTGTGACTCGGGACCACTGCAGCAGGATGACTATGCTCACCAGTGCGGCATTCGCGAACTGACGTTATCAAACTTGGAAATTGCGCTCCTCGCAATCGGCTACAAGGAGCTGAGTTACCGCAGTCTTTGCGTCTACGCACGACATGGTCATGGCCCGCAAGCTGCTTGACGGGCATTGTAAGTTCTGCGGAGACGTAAAGACTGCAGCTTCGCGTTTGGCGCGGATCTGAGAAAAAAGAGCTTCTGAACACGGTGTACAGTGACGTGATCTGCTCTCTAGAAGCCCCACTGGTCGGGAGTTGCCGAGGAGTTGACGCTGGGGTCCGAGTAGTTGGGATCGAAAAAGCCGAGGGATAAACGGAGAGGAACAATCAGAAAGAGCATTCTGTGCCCGGAAGTAGGGCGGTGGAGCCACTTATGGTTTCTCTTATCTCTCGTCGTTCAATATGCGTGGTGAGTTAGTCAGTATGCATCATCAACCTACCCGGCGATATCACCAACGCAGACAAAAAAAGCAATTCCCAAGGGCTCATCCGACCATCTTCCCATAGCCAAAGCGCTGTAAAGGACCTCGATAAACCTTAAGAACTGTCAAACCCGCTATAAGGCACCCAAGACGTCAACCCCCACAACAGGAAACCCAAACCACAGCGGATCACCCGCAGTAAGCACAAACCAAACCCGCACCCGCAGAAAAAAGCATTGCGCCATCCCGGTGGTTCCCCGATCCAGTTCATGAATCACCACGAGCGGCGCGCACATCCACCCCGCTGCAGTTCCTCCGGCGCGACGTCTTGGGCTGACGCAATGCCACGCCTTCCCCCACCCCCGCTCTCGCTCGCGGGCGGAGCCAGGGCTGCCGTCTCCCGCCAACAGCGGCATATGTGCACCATCGGAGAGAATGCGAACCTCTCAGAATAATCGATTACCAGAGATCCGGGCGTGTTAAGGCGAATTTAGCGAGGCCGGAATGTCCGAGCAGTTCGTCACGCGTCGCGCGCCAGGCGGATGCCGCACCATACTTTGTTCCAAGCTTCTTTCAGGAAAAGCCGTTGTGACAGCCAACTCAAAAACCTTCTTGGCTAAGGGAACGAATGCGTGGCGGGAACAAAGAAACGGTTGACGGGGAACGGCGATGGAGCGTGTGATTGGATTGGACATCACAAGGGATGCATCTTCCTGCAAGAATCCCATTTCTGGCAGTGGTGATTTAATTATTTTTTTCTTCCTTCCATCTTGGGCGATCACGCATGCGCATGGTGTCTCGTATCGAAAGCGAACGCGACCGCATAGGCATGTATTTGCCTTTATTTGCACCCTGTTTGTGATAGGAAAAGTCCAGAGCGTTGGTATGCTAAGCATATGGCTGAGTTGCGGCTACTGGGTGATTGGCCGTGGTGTCATGTGTTGGAAGAAACATAAAACAAAAGTCCGAACTCTGACATCACCTCCCGCGCAGAATGAGATTCGAAGGGGACGGTGCTGGCTTAGATGTTCGTGGCGGAAGGCGGGTGGTCTTGGCACATTTGAGTTGACGCAGGCTGTGACAAGGCTGGGAAGCATGCGAATCAGGTGCAGCAGAGGTGCGATAGAAGGGCCCATAATCTGAGAGATGTCCCCTGATGATATCAACACTGACGTCGCACGGGTTTCAGGAAGAGGGGAGTGATGGACGCGTGAACCCGCAGATACCTGAGGACAATAAGGCCAATTGGACGGGCACATGTTGCGTTATCGTGGCGAAGCAAATGGGGCATGTGGGTGCTTGCTCGGCCCCTGGTCAAGCACAAGCGCAGGCGAACTTTCATCAGGAAAAAGACAGGGCACGACAAAGCTACTCGTATAGCAAAAGTCAGCATCACCGATAGCTTAGTAAAAGGGCGCGGAATTGGAGCGATGAAGTGGGATACCGGCTGGCCGGCCCCTGCACCAGAGCCGGTGGTCCGGATGGCCGGCAAGGCGCAGCAGAGCCACAAAGGCTTGTCGGGCCGCGTTTACTTCACTACGGCCTTCCTGGCCTCGCAACTTTCCTGTCTCGGTAGGCAGCCGGCGACCGCCCGGCATACCGAAAGATGCTTTGGGACGCCGTATATCTGGGGTGCTCTCCATCTCTCCTTCTCGTTTCGACGCGCTTGGCAGCGCTGGCGTGCGACTTCACGACTCATGCCGCCACTTGAGACTCGTAAAGCTTTGGCTCGACGCTGTCCTCGCGTAGAAGAGGCGATTAATGAGCGCTGGGCGATTGGAAATTCCTCGACAGGGAATCGTGGGCAGAACGACATGGCCCCAAGCCGTTCGGCGAGCATCGCGATCACCCTAAGGAAATTGGCCAAGACAAGGCAAGAGAAGAATATGTGGTGGTGTTCTGTGCACCGTTGAACAGAGGCAGCGAGCAGATGGCCAATACCAAACACGATGATCAAGGCGAGGTGTGATGACGTCGCGCGGGATGGTGCGGGAAGTTCCTCAGACTGGCGTGCTGAAACGGCCGGGATGCTGCTTTCTCGTTGCTTCAGGTGGGCGCCAGCCAATAATTGCACACCCTGTGCGGTTTTGCTGGTCGCAAGCCCAATGTGAGGTCTAGACGCCTTGGGCCAGCGAACCAAGCAGAGCGCAGGCCAGCCAACGGGCCGCCACAGATGCGGAGCGAAGGGCCATAGCGTTTCGCTTTGCGGTAAAAGGCAGTTAAGGTTTGCTGTAGTGCGTCCAAGACAAGCAATTCCTCTACTCCGCCCCGGAATTGTCTCGATCCGTGATTGGCACAAGTCAGCTCCAAGGCCAACCAGTTAGCAGATCCGCATTAGGAACGCCATCGCGTTGATGGCTGCAGCAAACACGAGACAACTGCATAGGCGAGGGGGCAGGCGCCTGGGAAGCGAACAGCGACGGCGTGAGCATGTTGGCGATGGTATTGTAGAGCGCCAGGGAAGGGCCTCTAAGCCGCTTCATTGCGCGTCCCTGCCTGTGGGCTTTTTTCTTGGCCCAGCATACGTGCGTCATCCGGTCAGCCCGGCGTGCCTGGAAAGCACACAAATGTTCTGACGGGCGTTGTAGCAGCCAGCAGCAGCCAGTAAGAGGACCCCAATTTGCGACAAGATGCCCTAATCACCGCTTGGACAGAGATAGGGAGGCCACCGCCATTCGTCTAGTCATCCCTGGGATTACGCAGATCTACAGGCGCCCTGTGAGTGTGACTCTTCGTGCTGTTTGCAGCGATGCGTTGGTTGTGCAAAGGGCGGTTCGACACAGGCCGTGGTGGAGAGGGGGTTCCACTAGCTTGGTGGTGACGACTACTATGTCCCGAGGCACACGTCCGGCATTTGACGCGCCGCGGGCCGCCATGGAGGCGTGAGATGCGGAGTCATTGGGAGCAGACAGCTGCAAACGCGGGAGCCGTTGATCGATCAACGTGGTCTTGGAGCTTGTCGGGGAGATGGCGGACATGTGTCAGAAGCCAAGTGATAGAACGCTTGGCCTGGCAGACACAGCCTAGCAGCAAGCGCAGTCGAGCGGGAACGTTCCGATGGGATGTTGAGGCACTTGTCGTCTGCCATCGCCGTTTGGCATGCGCGGAGAAGAGCTATTGCCGGCAGGGGAGATGCGCACGCATTAATTGCCGGCATTCCGTAACGCTGGCACTTGGCGTGAAGAAAGGGAGCGCTCAAACCCAGGGCGAGCTCGACAACAAAAGGCCCTGAGCAAACGTAAGGATTGGGCCGCGCGGGCACGCACCAGGGGGCGCCCCGTTCCTGGGCTGAGGCGTGCAGGCCGCCAATCGCGGACTGTCGATTACACGGCTCCGCCTCCACACGCTGAGCCTAAGCGGACATACCAAGACTCCCTCCCAGCCAGCTCAACCAAGCCTCGGAGACCCGATTGTAGGTAAGGTAAGCTGATCGTGCAGACGCGCCGAGACCTAGGACGCGCAAGCCAGCAGTCAAATCGTGGCCGGAAATCGATGCTCACTTGGCCCACCGCTGGCCCGTTGCCGGATCCCCGCTTCGGGGCAAGCCTGCCCAGCGTGTAGCTCTTGCGAGACATTATTCAGGATGATGTCGTCTGGTTGCTGCCATGGATCTGCCTCCAAAACAGCAAAGTACAGCACAGCCCGTGCCTGTCTGTTATTTCGCAGCGTTCCGGCCCACGAGTTTAAGAACGCCTGCCCTCCATCATAGCCTGAATCACGAAGCCCCTTCGCTCCTCCGGACCCCAATTTCAGCTGATAAAGGAAGCTAACAATAGCCCGTCGTCCTTTGTGGCGTGCATACATATTGATCTGCCGCCTCTTCTTTTTTTCCTTTCAGTCTAGACGCTCGTACTTCCACCACTATTCTGAAGTCGCACAATGTGGTCTCGCATTGCTGCCGCCGCCCTGCTGGGCCTTGGTATGCTTGGGTTTCCTACACCTCCGTGGTCAGTCGGACAACCGCTTACCTCCTCTCGCAGCATCCACCACAACCGCCCAAACCTCTTCAAACTGCAATGGCGATATCTGTTACGCCTTGAATATTCCGGACAGCACTGCTAGCTCCGGTAGTGGCGACATCTTCCTTCAAATCACCGCCCCCACCTCCTATGCATGGGTCGCTCTCGGTCAGGGCAGCTCCATGTCGGGCTCCCGGATGTTTATCGTATACACCTCTGCTGATGGCAACAACGTCACCGTTTCGCCCCGCCTCAGCTCGGGCCATAGCATGCCGCAGTTTACTAGCGATACGCAGATCACACTCCTTGAGGGTTCGAGTGTCTCCAACGGTCAGATGACTGCGAACTTCAAATGTAAGTAATCCTCCGATCGGGCAATGCACGGCGGCTAAGTTCTGCAGGCGCAAACTGCAACTCCTGGTCTGGCGGCTCCATGGACTTTTCTTCAAGCTCTGCAACCTGGATACATGCAAGCAAATCCGGAAGCGCCCTCAACTCGGACGACACGAGCGAATCCATCTCGCAGCACGGCAACGACTACGGCAACTGGAACTGGGACTTCAGCGCTGCCAAGGGCGGAAGCAGCGCGAACCCCTTCGCAAGCGGAACGGCAACCACCACTGGAGGAACTAGCTCTGGTACCCAGGACTGTGTCCCCCGACCGACTGGCACAGGTTCTGGCTCTGGCTCTAGTTCTGGTACGTCAACAACATCATCAAATGGACCCCCATGGGCTGGCGGCAGCCGCCCCACTGGTTACCCCCCGTGGAACAACGATAATGACAAGAGAGCAGAATCTAGTGATGACGACGTCAATTACTGCGCTCCCGGTCAAACTCCCAGTTCTTCGTCGGCCGGCTCGCAAATCGGCGGTGGTGCAGCTCTCGAGGCTATGCAGCGTGCAAGGAGGATGCAGACCGCTCATGCTGTCCTGGCTTGCCTTGCTATGGTAATCTTCTTCCCTGCTGGTGCTATCAGTATCAGGACGTTTAGCTTCCCCGGCCTCGTCTGGTTCCACGGTGGTCTCCAAGTCTTCGCGTACGCCATGTTCACTGCGGCGGTCGGTCTCGGTATCTACATTGGCCAGGGCGAATACGTAAGTATACTCCGAGTCGGGCCAGACGTTCTTGGCTAATTCATGTGCAGATCGAGAGCTACCACGGAGTCATTGGGCTCCTCGTGTTTTCCTTGCTCTTTTTCATGCCCATCTTCGGCTGGCTGCACCATAAGCTGTTCAAGAAGTACGGTCACCGCACCTTTTGGTCGTACATCCACATCTGGCTGGGCCGCTGCCTCATCACCCTCGGCATCATCAACGGCGGTCTCGGCCTGAAGCTCGCGGGCAGCCCGACCGACTGGGTCATTGCGTACAGCGTCGTCGCCGGTATCATCTGGCTGGTCTACATTGCCACTGCAGTGATGGGCGAGGCCAGGCGGAAGAGGGCAGTGGCAGCAGCTCCGCCTGCGTACGGAACGGAGAGAAAAGGTTCGTCTCACAGCAGTGGCAGCCCTTCCGGCAGCAGCCAGCGGGAGTTTTATGGACGCAAGAACAGGGGCGAGGCGTGAAGTCGGAAAGCTGTAAGATGTTGATTAAAGCGGAGGATCGCAGGACAGATTGAAAGAATAGATACCCTTGTGAGGAAGGCCAGTAAAGAAGGTCCAAAGTGTACGAACGGGAACAGTCAATTAGGTATCCGGGTTGCGGCGCCTTGAGCCAATGTAGACTATAGCGACGATTTAACGATACCTTATAACCTTCCAATACCCTGCAAACATTGGCTGTGATGTGAAACGTCGAGGCGGTGCCGAAGACCAGTCGCGTGGTTCGGTCGGTGGAATCCAGAGCGGTAGCGGGTAAATTGGCCCAAAAGAGCGTCTCGTGCAGATGTTTGGAGATGACAGGTCTGAGGTTGGCGGGCGGAGCGGAAGATGATTGGCAGGGCTGGGAGAGGGTTGGGCGGAGGCGGAAAGGCAGCGATGGAGGGGCAGCGCGGGTCGGCGGCCCTATTGCAAAGCAGTGGCCCAAGCGCCCCGCCTTCGCAACACCTGAAATGATCGGGAGAGCGACAACAAAACACTTCCATTCTCTCCCCCACCACTCTCCCACTCCCACCCCACCACCGCCGACCACCCTCCACCATTCTTCGGTCATTCATCGCATCCGTATTTCTCAACCGCATCGTGCTGTGATCTGCCCCACCGTCCACTATGGGAGAGTCAAGGTGCGTCCCACCAGGCTGCGCCATTCGATGCGCCCGACCCCCGCTCTGCCCGTTCGCCCGCACTGGGTTCGCTGCTGACCAAGTCTACAGACAGGAGCTTCTTGCCTGGGTGAACAACCTTCTCCAGCTTAACATTACCAAGGTCGAACAATGCGGTGCCGGGTATGCCAAAGCCCTCCTCCCCCGAACGCCTTCCGCTTCTGCAAACCGCCCGCCACTACCCTTGCCCACATATCGAGGTCATGCTGGGTCGACCAACCGCTGACTTGTCTCTCTGCAGTGCCGTCTACTGCCAGATCTTCGATAGCATCTTCCGTATGTGCCCCTTTCTCACAGCGGATCGCGCGGACACTGACGCCCCTTTCACAGTCGATGTGCCCATGTCCAGGGTGAAGTTCAACGCCAACACCGAGTACCAGTACCTGCAGAACTTCAAGGTCCTACAGAGTACGCCTCCCTCTGCCGCGTGCGTCGACCTCAACGTCACAGCCAACTAATGCGTCGAGCCTTGCAGACACATTCGCGAAGCACCAAATCGACAGGCCCGTCAGAGTCCAAGATCTGGTTAAGTGTAAGATGCAGGACAACCTGGAGTTCCTCCAGTTCTGCAAGCGATACTGGGACCAGTACTACCCCGGCGGCGACTACGACGCCCCGGTTCGCAGGAAGGGTTCTGGTGCTCCCGCTGCCGCCGGCGGTGCCCCTCGTGCCGTGTCTTCCAGTGCCGCTCGCAAGCCTGCCGCTGGCGGCGCAACGTCGGTGGCCCGCGCTCGCACCCCGCAATCCAGCGCGCAGACGGCGGCGCTCCAGCAGGAAAACAACGCGCTGAAGGAGACGGTTGCTGGCCTGGAGAGGGAGCGTGACTTCTACTTCAGCAAGCTCAGGGACATTGAGCTGCTAATCCAGAACGCGTTGGAGCAAGACCCCGAACTCGAGAAGGAGGACACTATCCTGAAGTCGATTCAAACGATTTTGTACTCGACGGAGGTACGGTCCCCGAGCCCTACAAAACATGACATATGGCTGACATTCCTACACAGGAGGGATTCGAGATTCCTGCCGAAGCCGAGGGCGAGCTTGAGGAGGAGACTTTCTAGACGCGGTCGAAAGGATTTGGCGGAAGGAAAGCATAGAGGATGGCGATGTGTTGCATTTGGTCATGTTGACCGGTTTCGAAAATACCCTGCAGATTGCCGGTGGACAATAGGGACGCGGTAGAGGAGGGCAGTAGCATAGTTCTCATGGAGCCTGCAATGCTGCGCTGCAGAGTAATAGCGGGGCACGTGTGTGAATGGTATTTGGCATTTCGGAAGTTCATCTGATCAGCCGCAATTACGTATCCTGGCACGTGCATGGCGGATCGGCGCCGGCCTGGCTCAAGCTTTCCATGCTCTGCTGTGACAACACACGAAACACTCCACTCTTCTCCCCAACGCCAACAACGCACGAACACCGCCTGTTGATGATTTTGACGACTCTGCGATACCCGATATATACCGTCATACGCACGTACTCTTGCGCTCAGACGGAGAAGACACAGACCATCTTGTCCTTCCTCCCAGCCCCCGATCAAACCACCCCCGAACCAGCAGGCAACATACGACACAACAAAAGGACTGCTGACGGGGGCCGCTCGAAATCCCCCAACCCAACAAGATGCCGCTCGACATAACCATCCCGTCGACCAGCGTGTCCAGCACGGACAAGCCCTTCACCATCTACACCGTCTCGATCCGCCAGCCCATCCGCACCATCACCGTCGTCAAGCGCTACTCCGACTTCGTGCGCCTGCACGCCGACATCACCGAGCAGGCCGGCGCGCCGCCGCCCGCGCCCCTGCCCTCCAAGTCGTGGTTCTCGCGCACCGTCAACAACCCGGCCATGACGGAGCAGCGCCGCCGCGACCTCGAGGCCTACCTGCGCGCCATCGAGGCCTCGGACGACGCACGCTGGCGCCACACCAGCGCCTGGCGCACCTTCCTGCAGCTGGGCACGAGCGCGCGGCCGCTGGACGGTGGGAGCAGCGCGAACGGACACTCGCTCGAGCCGGGCAGGAACGGGCAGCTGGGCATCAAGGACCCGGCGACCTGGCTCGCGGTCCACCAGGACCTCAAGAGCAACCTGCACCAGGCGCGCCTGGCGCTGACGCGCCGTGAGCAGGCGCAGACGGCGCAGGGCCAGCACGAGGCCGGCGCCGCGGCGAAGAAGTACCTGGTGCTGGCGGGCACGCTCATCTCGGCGCTGGACGCGGGCCTGAAGACACTGTCGGGCAGCGGCAAGCAGAGCAGCGGCGACGTTGCGGTCGAGAAGCTGGGAGACGGCGAGCTGCGGCGGCGCCGGGACCTGCTGAGCGGCGCGCGCAAGGAGAAGGAAGGCCTCGAGGGCGTGCTGGGCGCGCTCGCCGTCAAGAGCCTGGCCGCGGGCGGTTCGGGCGCGGGCGCGGCGGCGTCGACGCTGTCGTCCGGTGCGGCGGCTACGCCTGGCGACAAGGCGCACCTTTTCCGCGGCGCGAACGGCAGCGCGACGAGCGTGAGCAGCAGGAGGACCCTGGGCGCGCCGGCGCCGGAGACGCAGCGCACTAGGGAGCTGGACAACAATGGCGTCGTGCAGCTGCAGCGTCAGATCATGCGCGAGCAGGACGAGGACGTGCAGGATCTGGGCAAGGCGGTGAGGCGGATGCGCGAGTTGGGCGTGCAGATCAACGATGAGCTGCAGCTGCAGGATGACATGTTGCGGATGCTGGACGACGATGTGGATAGGGTTGGGGGCAAGATTGATGTTGCGAAGAAGAGGATTGCGAAGATCAGGTAAAGAGAGGAATGGAAGGGATCATAGACGGATCGGGGGGGGGGGGGGGGGAATGGAAAAGAGTTACTGGCAGGATGACGGTTAGTAGCGCTGGGCCTTTCTTTGCACGCGCATGGTGGTGGTTTCTGTTGTCGTTTTGCTCTTGGTCCTTCCTTTCTTTTCTCTCACTCTGGAAGCATTTACACGCAAGCATGGCGTTGGGGAAGGGGGGAAATCGCCCATTTATACTTTCGCTTTTCTGGACTTTTCCTTCTTTCCTGGTTCGCTTTTCCATTGCTTGGGGTTTCTCGTTGACATATATACCCTTTTTCCTGGTATCTTCCCATTGGCGGTTCATCGTTGCTTTCGAGTTGCATATCCCCGGGAAGCAAAAGGGTTGGTTCAGTCACTTGAGTTGGATGACTGGAGCAGGTGGTTTCAAATGGGAGAGCTCAAGCAGAGAGCTCATTCATCATTTTCCGAGAATGCATGCGTGCTGACAACTTCCCCTTCGGTATCCAAGAAATCGAATCGAGTCTATCCCACTTGTCATCGCCTTAATCTCGGTACTAATTTACAAATCCATGTCACGAAAATCTCATCTTATCGGGGAAAGCAGCATTGACAATGACGAGCTCTTGAATACCAGCTGCCGCACGTACTAATCGCGAAGGAAGAATATCATCGCATGCACTATGCAATAGCAAATGGACAGCGACAGGACGCCACGATCTGGGTCCAGAGTTGCTATGGCTTGTCGCCAATGTAGAGCCCGTGAATCAAAGTGCGACGACATACGGCCTCGGGTGAGCTTTCGCCTGACCAAAAAGCTAAGGAGAGATTGTTGGGTTGAAAAGGATCTGGTCACTCGTATTGAGCGCGGCTTGCTGCTCAGCGTGAACGGTCGAGGTGGTCAGGTCAATTACGGGCCGCATCGGGATGTGAACAAGAACTACATCACGACTAACCTACATTTGCTGCCCCCTGATCGGGCTGTTGATGACCTATCGGACTCAGCTTTGCAAATACCGGTTTAACCTCCACACATGCTAGTCCATTATATTTTCGGGGAGGGAAAGCACCTTTTGAAAAGAAAAACGAGAGAGAAAACTTTCTTTGACCGCAGGCGAAGAACTTGCATCAAGATATCCCTGGGGGATGGACGGTCAACTTCATTATAGCCAAGAAGTTGGAACAACCAAAGACTCAATGATGGGCATGCATATGCCACACGACTACGTATGAACGAGCTGCAACTCCCTGGGCTATTTACTCGCCGGGTATCGAATTCGCGAGGAAGGAGATCGAAACCGAGTGGCAGGTCGCACACGAAAAGACATCTCTGCAGCGGGTTGGAAATCTCCGGAACGCACAAATTGTGCGGATAGTCAAACCATATGCATTGGGGAGACCTTTCAACATCATATTCCCTTGTGCTCAGTCAACCCTTCAGGACTATCTGCGGAACGAGGTCTCCGGAGCTCACCTGGTGCACTCCAAGCGGGAGATCTGGTCACACCCGTTCTGAAACCAGATGACCGATAGTGAGTCTCTTGAGGAGCTCGAAGAAATTTATAGTATCGATTGCCAGAAGGTTGATTTTAAGTTCAAGAAAGTGCAGGTATCTTCGCTGACCGATGAAGATTTGAAAAAAGATTTTGCTGACATTTTAGTTTTCAGAAAGGAAGTAGTTCCCAGGGTATTTAGGATGGCTTGACGGAGATTGTAGTAACGAACGTCACGGAAGACCTCGTGAGTATTTAAGCTACCTGACTGATGCTTAAAGAGACCTTTTTTTTCTCACCAAAGAACCCACCTCCTGCTCAAGAAGGAGAGTTATCCGGCTTCCGATAAAACCACACCGTCTGCAGTGTATCCGCCGAGAACCTCGAATACAGCACATGCGTATTACAGTCGTCATGAAACGCAAACTCATTGTCCAACGAGAAGCCCACCCACGCCGGCAGCGTCGCCGTCTCGAACTCGGAGCGCGCCGTCCCGAACGGCCCGTCCGTCGAGTTCCCGTACGTCGCGTTGCCGTTGCCGTCGGTGGCGTTGAGGACCTCGAAGGGCCCACCGGCGGCGAGGCTGTTCTGGGCGACGGTGGCCCAGACCTCAACGGGGTCGTCGGGCTGCGCGGGCAGCGAGACGGTGGTGGGCCGCTTCTCGGGCTGCGTGGTGTCGTTGGCGGTGATGATGAAGCTCAGGTAGCCGGACGGCGCGTAGACGGAGATGCCGCTCGGGTAGATGCTGTGCCACTCGGGGATGAGTTCGCCCGTGGTGGTGTTGCTGTTGAAAGGCAGAGGGGAAAATGTCAGTGGAGGCTGCCGATATGGAGGGTTTGGAGAATATGGGTTTTCACTTACGTGAGGGTAGCGTTGATGTAGCCCCATGCTCCAACGAAGCATTCGAATGCCTTTGCGATAGCAACCATTTTTTGGAGAGGATGGTTGAATATTTTCTTTTGGGAAGTCGAGCCTGTTTAGCAGACTGGAGGAGCGCTCAAGGGCGCAAGATGTGTTCTTTTATACCAGTCTCGATCATGCTGAGCTGTTTTCAAGCCTTAGCAGCATCGGTACTCCGCATCGCCCGTCAAAGAAGCAAAAGCGGAACCCTGGCGCTGCGCAAAGATGACTGACCAGATCCATGAGGACCAAGCAACGGCTGTCATTGGTCCCCACATTGTTCCTGCAGGCCAAGTCATGACCACGTCTTCTCATGGCTTGCAGTCAATATTCTCCGCATAAGATGGAAGCCCCCTGGCTGAAAGAGCTTTATATGTCGGGAAAGCGTGAGAATAGCTGCAAGCTCGCTGAAAGGGGTTGTTGGGAAATTCTGATTGGCCGAAGGTTGCGGCTGACAGGCCACATTTTCAGCCTTGCACGCCGAAGGCTTTTTTCCTATCCGTAACTTCGGAGGTCAACCCTGGCAATTGCGTGCTGCCTTTGCGGCTTTTCTGCCTTGAGCGGAAGCTTTTCATTTTCGCCTCAGCGGAAAGAAGGCATCAGGCTTGGCAGCGGATCTCTCACGCTGACTGGCGTCCGCATCCTCCGTCTCAGGAAGAAAAGCATTGGGCTGGTGGCCTGAAAATAAGCAATGCTCCGATAGTCGAGAACATTGGTGAACCTGCTGGTTCCCTTCGAGAACGAAGAGAATTTGAAACGAACACGAGGAAAGTGACGCTGACTACTTGAATAATCCTGCTTATCCGTAGCTTGACACCTTCAGCATCGGCGACTGTACCTATATGCAGGCTGAAACCGGCCACTCGGAAGGTCGATCGGAAAGAAGTTTCAAATGCCGCGTCTGCCGAGGTTCGTATGATGTCCATATGCGTGAGTAAACGAAACAGTGACTCTGGAGTAAAGATATGCAGGAATGATGAATGCAATAGGCTCCTGCAAACAGGGGCTTTCCCCATTCGCCATGGCCACAGGAACTGCATCTGCACGGAGTCTGACATACAGTGCCGTGGACACTGTGCATCCAGCTCGCTTAGAGGCGTACACCATTAAAACGCGGCTAATTTGGACAACAAAGCATTGAATGCAGCGGTTTGTTACGCACTGTCCTTTTTCAAGTCTTATATCCGGAAGGATATGTCGATCTTCGATTTTTATTACACTCCTTACCTGCGTGAAGTAGCTTTTGAGCCAGATGAAAAACTCAGGGAATACCGACCCTTCCCGATTGAACTGGAATCCCCACCTATCCATCACCGCAGCACGATGCATTCACTTGAGAGACCAGACACCGTTCTCCTCAACAATATCGACCGGCCTGTTCTCATCTAGTGACCTCCGGCCAGCCTCGAGGATAGCGCCGGTAGCAATGGTGTTCTTCAGAGTGGGTAGACCGCGTTTGTCAAGGTCGTCCAGAGTCACTTTGCCTTCCTTCAGTGCTGTCACCGCATCGACAAACTTCTCGAACGAGATATATCCGTAGCCGGTCTGGCCTGCGAAGTTGCCCTCTTCGTCGGGTGCGTACTTCATGTAGAACCTGTAATCGCACGGCTAAGTCAGCTGCCGAAGAACCTTCAAAAAAGCAATATCCGGAGGATCACTTACGGATTGTACCAAACCAGACCACCCTCATCCTCAGTGACATCATATCCGCGCTTAGCTTGGTTGACCCTGACTTCGCCCTTCGCCGCCATGTAGTGGAAGTACTGGTTGCTATGCACGCCGGCCTTCTGCGGTGCTGTCCAGCTGGCAGTGTAGACGCCCGTCGCTCTCCTCGAAGGGTCGCTCTTCTTCACCCAGTCCACCAGCAGAGTGATGGTGTCCTCAGTCTTCTCGACGCAGCCGAGATCGGTGGCAATGCCCTTGGCTCCGCTTGCGGTCACGCGCACAGGCTTGAAATCAGGGACCATGGACTCGTTGATGTCGATGTGGTGGGAGTTGAGGTAGTAGGAGATGTCGCTGTCCTTGCCAGCCCAGGCCTTGAAGGTCTCGAGCTGGGACTTGGGCTGCGACATGTAGCTGTAGAAGTAGTTGAAGTCGCCTAGCTTCTGGGCCCTGAAGCGCGCATCGGCGTAGGCCGGGTCGAAGCGCTTGTGGTGCTCGACGAAGACAAAGACGCCATTCTTCTTGGCCTCCTCGAGAAGTTGCTGGTGGTGCTCTAGGAGCTGAACTGCGGGTTTCGTGACCAGAACGTGGATCTTGCGCTGGATGGCGTACAGAGCGATGGGGTAGTGGGTGGTGTCGGGGGTGAAAATGGTGATGGCATCACCGGGAGAAAGAGCGTCAATTGCGGCCTTGTAGGCGTCGGGATCGCGCTTGTCATCAGCGGGAAAAGAGTCAAAGGAGGTGTCGAGCCCGTTGTAGGCCTGGGTGATGTTCTTGTGGAGATGGTCGCCTGCGGCCGGTCAGTCCTCTGGGGATCAATGGGCCGAGTTGAAGGCGTGCGCACGTATGGCCGGGAACTTGTTCCCCGAGGTGCCAACCATGCTCAGCTTGCCAACTTTCCCTCGCCGGCGCAGGTCGAACAAAGTCAGGCCGACGACACCGACCTTCTTGTCAGAGCCAGACATTCCACCACCGACGAAGCCGGTGGTGTACTCGCCGGTGCCGACCTGCCATTCACGCGTCAGTGCTTGGAGTTGCGGGGCACGTGTCATACGCACCATCAACACATTGAGGGGAGCCATTGCTGGGTATTGCTGGGAAGAGAAAGGCGGGTTCAGTCTGGAGCGAGGAGCGAGAGGACGCGCTCGACTCTAGTATGCGCAACGGGAAACATAATTGCGTCGGCAACTGAAGGGGCGCGCCAGGGCTGAAGTCGCGGAAAAATGAGGCCGACAGAGAGGGGCAGCAAGAGCCCCGCGGCAGGGAGCTGCAACGAAAGTCGCGCACGCGCCGCTTCAGCCCACGCCGCTTCCCCAGAGCCAAGCAAGAAATCCCACGCGCGCGTCGCTGCTGATTCGTGGAAAAAACTCCACCCCCGCCATCGCACGCCGACCCCCGGCCCTTCCTCCTCCGCCGCCTGCCCTGACCTCGCAGACGCATCATGGAATTTTGCACACCATCTGCAGCCCATCTATTAGTCAATCCCACCTCCGGATGTCGGAAAAGCCCGCCGTCTGCAGCGCCGCCACACGAACCCATTGGCCCAGTTGCCCAGGGAACACTCCTGCTGGCGAGCCTCTCACTATCAGCAGGTCAGGTCCAGACGCCCTCTCCGTCTTTTGCCGTGTTCGCCGTCGCCGTAACATCGTCGACGGAACACCGAGTAAAAGTGGGCTCCATGCCCGCTCCTCGGGATAGTTATGGCGGCCCGCGCCCACCGCGCCCTTATAAGACATGTCACCGTGCCGTCTGACTGCCGGCTCTGTTAACCATTTAATCCCTCTCTCTCCATCCCTTTCCTCCAGAAAAAGATAGAGCCCCTTTGCTGCCCCGCCACCCCACTGTGATACCCCTCCAGTCTCTCCTCCTCTCCAACCTCACCGAAAATGGCAGCAAACGGACACGCCAACGGCGCCGACAAGCCGCGGACGCCTCTGCGCGCCGGCATCTACGCCCCGCTCATGACCTTCTTCCACCCGGACACCGAGGAGCTCGACCTGCCGACGCTGCAGAAGCACTCGGTGATGCTGGCCAAAGCCGGCCTGGTCGGCCTGGTCACCATGGGCTCCAACGGCGAAGCCGTGCACCTGACGCGCGCGGAGCGCACCGCCGTCACGCGCGCGGTCCGGGAGGCGCTGGACGCCGCCGGCCACGGCGACGTGCCCGTCATCGTGGGCGCGTCCGAGCAGAGCATCCGCGGCACGATCGAGCTGTGCAAGGAGGCGCACGCGTCCGGCGGCGAGTACGTGCTGCTGGTGCCGCCGTCGTACTACCGCTACGCCATGGACAACGAGGCCATCTACGCCTACTACACGGCCGTGGCCGACGCCTCGCCCGCGCCCGTGCTCATCTACAACTTCCCCGGCGCCGTCGCCGGCATCGACATGGACTCGGACTTCCTGATCAAGCTGGCCCAGCACCCCAACATCGTCGGCACCAAGTTCACCTGCGGCAACACGGGCAAGCTGACGCGCGTCGCGCTGGCCACGACGGCCGCCACGGCCAAGAGCGCCGGCAACGGCTACTTCGCCTTCGGCGGCTTCGCCGACTTCACGGCGCAGACGGCGGCCAGCGGCGGCTCGGGCATCATCGCCGGCGGCGCCAACGTCTTCCCCAAGCTGTGCGTCAAGATCTGGGACCTGTGGGCCGAGGGCAAGTACGACAAGGCCATCGAGCTGCAGAAGGTCCTCAGCAAGGGCGACTGGGAGCTCACCAAGACCGCCATCCCCGGCACCAAGTCGGCCATCGAGTCCTACTACGGCTACGGCGGCTTCCCCAGGAGACCCCTCAAGAGGCTGAGCGCCGACCAGGCCAAGGCGGTCAAGGATGCCATTGCGGATGCCTTTGAGGTCGAGAAGAGCCTATGATTTTTCTGATGATGGAAAAAAGAATGCGTTCCTCTTCGATGTGCCTTTTTCTTCCTTTCCCATCTGATATCTCCTTTTTCGGTGCGGTCATTCCATTTTCAGCATCGCGACAGCGCAAAATGCTCGCCCTTCAGTTAGAGATTCCTCCGTGACGCATGAAGATAGTCTGAATCCCTTTTTTTGCAGCACCTAATGAAGACAAAAAATATTTCTAGATCAAGAAAAGAAACATCACCTCACTTCAAAAATAACCACAACTACCGTGATCCCATGCACCACATCCATGCATATCCCCTTTTTGTTGAACCTCAACCTCTCCCAAACGAGTAATCCCTCACGAGACATCTTCGATCCCTCTTCACACCCTCGTCTTCCACCAATCAGCCGTCAAGGCCGGCAACGGCGACGTCTTTTCCGCCCTCGCCAACGCATCGTCAATCAAATCCCAAAAGCGATCCACATCCAGGCTCCTCGGTATGCGCACGCCCTCGCCCTCCTCCGCCTTGGTGGCCAAGGTCCGGCCCAGCTGGCCCACGGCCTCGGCGTCGGCCAGGTTCAGGGCCGGGTCGGCCCGGTGCTGGCCCTCGGTGACGACGGCGACGGAGAATCTCTCTCCGCCGCTGTCGCCGAATATTTCCGGCGCGAACGTAGTGGCCACGGCGAGCGGGTCGTGCAGGGGTGGGCCGGCGGTGAGGGCGAATCTGGGAGGGGAGGGGGGCCCTTGGATCAGCGAGGCGCGCAAGCTTTGGGGCATGGGTGGGTCTCTGGTGCTTACTCTTCGGCGTAGGTCTTGGCAAAGAAGGTCATGATCTCGTGGAAGAGGGCGCGGATGGGTGTCGGGAGCGGCTTTTCCGGAGAGGGGGAGGAGGAGTCGGCGGGCAGGCCAAGGAGCTTCGTCTGGACGGCGGGAGTGCCCAGGCATTGGTGGGTGACGTCCAGAGGCATGATGGTGGTCTTGGGCGCGATGATCGGGTGGGTGAGGAGGAACTGGGCGGCTTCGGGGTCGCACTGAGGGTTCGTCAGCTCTGCGGGTGGACATCGACTGGGCCTCGACAAGAGTCTAGCCGGGGATATATGCCGGTGTAACAGCGGGGCGAGAGGCTCATGGATATACTCACATAGATCTATTCGCTGTCAGTGATCCATCGGTTCGAGAGAAGTCTGATAGGGCTACACTCACGTTGAACTCGGCATATGGCGTCCAGTTGCCAAACCTTTCGCCTTCACCCGCAACCTTTCCCAACGGCGCATCCGTGAAGCCACCGCCAATCGCTCCTCCCATGTAGCTGAACCCTTTCAGATGCCCAGCCAGATCGGGATGCTCTTTGACAACCCGCGCAGCATTGGTCAAGGTGCCCGTCGCAACCAGCCAAGCAGTCTGCGGTGGCGTGGCAATCAGCGCCTTGTACATGGCCTCGACGCAATCGACGTCCCGCACCGCGGCACGCACGGGCTTGGGCATGATCGTCGTCCCATCCAGTCCAGACTCGCCTGCAGACAACGAACCGCGTCAGCCAGGCCGATTTTTCTGTGTCCCGCCAGTCCATTGACCAGTCGTTTTTGTTATTCACCGTGAATGCTGGCGGCGTGCACGGCATCGCGCACGAGCGGCTTGCTGGCGCCGGGGTAGAGCGGGATGTCGCGCCGGCCGATGGCTTCGAGGATGCTCAAGCCGTTCTGGGTGGTGTGCTCGAGGGAGGCGTTGCCGTGGACGGTGCTCACGCCGAGGAGGTGGACGTGGGGGTTGTGCGCAGCGAGGAGAATGGCGAAGGCGTCCTCGGAGCGTGGTTAGATGGGCTCGATAGGGATGAAGCATGCTGGCTTACATCGTGGCCTGGGAGCTAAATTAATTTGGAGTCGTAGAGACGAGGAGGGGCGGGTTACCTGGATCAACGTCGAGCCAGAGCGGGGTGATGGAGGCAGTGTCGGCGGCCATTTTGACGTGTTTTCGGCGTGGGATGCTCCAATTGCCATGCGACAGTTTAGGATACTCAGGACGAGCTTATCTGTTAGCTTTTGGGGTCATCGCGGTCAAAAGTGGGCTGCGTCATGGCGCGGGAGATAGGCTGGCTGCCGGTGGGGTGTGGAGACAAGGCTCTCGGCCCTATTTTGGAGCTCTCCGGGATTGGGAAAATTACCGGCAATACTTGCTGTGCCATCGCCCTCTTCGAGCTGCAGACAGGCATCGCCAATCCGACAGCAGATTAGTTCGCAAAGCTGGAGCATCTCGCGCAGTCTTCTCCTGTTCTTGCCGAACAAACCACACCTGTGCTTTTTTGGGTCACAAAGTAATAAGACTTTCCCATGGTCGGGCATTGTGCTCGGGTCCGAGCGAAGCTGCTTACGTTGCAGGCGCTTGGCCAATGACAGCCAAGTCAAACCCGCGCTTACTTTCCGACACCCCCGAGCTGAACCCCGTCCCCTCCATACCTTCGCGTACAACTATTATGAACAGGTAGCCGGATCCAGTTATGCGAGACTAGTCTCAGTCTCTCCGTGCTGCTCGTTCGTTGGAGACCGCGTGTCTACCACTCCAAGATGCTCGGGTACGAGTTTGTCACCCTCACCGACGAGCAGAAGGCCGCAAGGCGACACTTGTTGGATCTCTATGGCAACATCGGCCAGTGGTCCATTCTGGTTGTGCTCATCCTTCTTCAGCTGGCTTTCTTCATAAGATGGGCTATCTTCCGAACAGTAAGAGCAGAGCGGCCGCGCTCCCCACACCCTAACAAGGTCATGGACTTTGGGACAAGGGCATGGTATTGGCGCCTTGAAGACCAGATCACCCGCTTCCGTTGGTGGGCCAATCAGTCTCTGCGGGAAGGCTGGTTCACCAAGGGCGAGTGCGTCTTGGGGCTTGTGTGGACCCTTTGGCTGCTTTTTCTTTCCGTCCACAGGACTGGCAACGGTACATCTCCTGTCTCAGCTTCTTCGGCCATGAGTCTGATCTCAACCTCTAGATTATTTGCACCTGACAAAGCGCTTTGGCATGGTTGCAGCATCCCAACTCCCTCTCCAGTACATCCTCGCCATGAGATCAGCATACTCGCCAATCCAAGCGTTAACTCGACTGTCCTACGAGCGAGTCATCGCAATCCATGAGCTTCTGGGGAAGATCCTTACAGTTTTCTTTGGATTGCATGCCATGTTCTATCTCAACTTTTTCATCCAGGCCGGCGTTCTCTCCAAGAGGATCCGCGAGGTGGACGTGATCACTGGCCTCATCGGTTTCATCATGTTCTCCACCATGAGCACAACAGCCCTCAGCTTCATCCGGCATTGGAACTATCGGGTCTTCTACACCACTCACATCCTGCTCGCAATCATCCTCGTCGACGTGCTCATATTCCACGTCTCCCACATCCGCAACTACGTCTTCGAGATGCTAGCCATCTTCGTCCTCCTCCAGATAATCCGCCAAGCAAAGACCCGCCAGCTCCCCGGCTCCATCGCCCTCATCCCCGGCACCAACCTCGTCCAAGTCACCGTCCCCCTCTCCTCCGACAAGGACGTCAAGAAGTTCAAACCCGGCCAACACGTGCACCTCAGCCGGCCACCCCTCGGCCCGCCAACGCTCAACTGGGCCAACGCCTTCGCCCAGCGCTACCGCACCAACCCCTTCACCATCGCCTCCATCCCCGCCAAAGACAAGCAGCTCCTCCTCGTCGCCCGCACCCTCGCCGGCAACACCACCCACCTCGCCGCGATCGCGCAGTCCCAGCGCACCACCACGGACGGCACACCCCCATCCATCCCCCTCACCATCGAAGGCCCCTACGGCGCCTGCCTCCCCGACTTCCGCACCTTCGACGCCGTCCTCCTCGTCGCCGGCGGCGTCGGCGCCACCTTCGCCGTCCCGCTCTTCCGCTCGCTGACCGAAGGCGGCGGCGGCCCCGACGACGCCGCGGCGCCCGTCGTCCTGCGCACCCGCATCCAGCTCGTCTGGGCGGTGCGTCGGCTCGCCGAGACGCGCTGGGCCTTCCCGGCTTCTTCTCCTTCGAAGCAGCAGGACGACGCACCGCCGCCATCGTCGTCGTCATCTCGCAATCCGCCCCCGTCGCCCGGCAGCGACAATCACGGCGTCGACATCTTCGTGACGCGCGGTGGCGGTGGCGGCGACGGCGCCGAGGAAGTCGATCGGAGACTGCTTGCCGACGAGGACGAAGATATCGAGCTTGCCGAGATGTCGGCTGTGGCGCGGGGGGAGGAAGAGGGGGAGGAGGGGGAGGGGTACGAGGAGAAGCTGCATAGGCACACGGTTTCGCGCGGCAGGCCCGACTTGGCTGCTGTTGTGGACGACGCGTTTTCGGTGTCGACGGGGGCGGTGGCGGTGCTGGTGTGTGGGCCGAGCGGTATGGTGAGGGAGTTGAGGAGGCATGTTGGTGTGTGGGTTGGGAGGGGGCGGGCTGTGTTTTGGCATGCGGAAGCGTTCGGCTTCTAGGAAAATTTGGGTCTAGAGTGCGGCTTTTCGAGGCGTATCGGAGGTTGGAGGGAATTCTAGAAAGAGGGGGGGATATCTCCCCGAGGTCGGTTTTCATAGCAGCACTGCGAGAGCAAGGGCTGACTCGTAGGGAGTAGAAGCATTCATGCGGATGCAAGTGTCTCGTAGGACTGATCTAGATGCATGCTTCCATTCCCTACAATATGGATATTTGCAATGCAATCATGCCCTATATGGCCCGTACAGCTGAGGGGAACATTTTCTTACGGAGCCGGCCGGCCCGCATGGGTGAACATCGCCATGGGAATGTTCTTTCCTTGTTCGCAGTAACGTCTCGTGGCTTCCGCGTGAGTTTTTACTTATGGCCAGCATCTGGTTTGCCTTGTATGTTGCCTGTGTTGTCGATTTCTGCTCCTCTACACTCACAAACAGCACTTCGTTTGCCTTTTGACCATATATAACACAGCCCATCCTTTAGAACTACGTCACACTTCACTTCTTTGCAACCCCCTCGAACAGAAAAGGAAACAAACCAAGACACGCTTCACCAATCCCACCCACACCAATGCAGGACACCAACCGCAAACCTTCCCTGAAAGAGCGCACCGAGACCTGGCTCTCCAGCGACAAACCCGAATACCTCCTGGACGCCACCTCGACCCGCGAAGAACTTGCCGGCGAGCTGGAAGCGTGGCTGAGGCGACGCTTCGACTTCAACAACCGCTTCCTAGCCCATTGGCGTGCTCTGGGCGTCGGAGAGACCGTCGTGGGGATACTGAAACGCGTGTGCCGGGAGGGGGGATACAGGGACGAGGAAGAGCGTGCACGCATCGCAAAGCTGGCTCGGGAGGTCCATCTCCGAACGTACAACGAGGTAAACGTTCCCGGCAAGTGTGTCGTTGGTGGATGTGTGCTGACTGGCCTTTTGCCAGTTTTGGCCTCTCACTGCCGAGTCGACGGCGTTGGACGCGGAGGCCTACTTCTTGCGCGAGTCGCTGGCCTACCTGCATAATGTGCGGTGGGTGCCCAGGCTGGAAAGACCCGTGCACAATGCCACGGCGGTAATGCAGGCGTTGGGGTATAACTTTATTCATTATGATACTGTGGAGCGGCAGGACGGGGAGTTTGTGAGGGCGGATGGCAGCTGGAGGCGGCTTTTGTGCGAGATCGATGCGGTGATGCCCGAGGTGCCGTGGAAACTGCTGGGTGAGTGAAACGGAGAACGGAGCGGTGTCTGCGGCGTGGGCCCAGCTGGGAATGTAGGTTGACTGTTACGAGAACTGGCAATTACGTTGGGGAGGGTGTGTGCCTTCCGTATTATTTCTTCGTACTACGTCTACGGCTCATTGCGCTCCTTCTCACGTACAATCGTCACCATCAACAACACATAACCAGCATCCGTACCAGCGAGCGCGCATTCTTGGCCATCGACGCATTTTTCAACCCCTTATTCTATCAGATACAGACATTGCCATGTTGTCTGGCACTTCCCTCTATTCGTCTGGCACTCTCCCTCCTCACGACAACATCGCTGCCCGCGTCCGAATCTGGATGTCCAAAAACAAAGACATTGCATACTTGGACAACAATTCAAAAGACTACCTTCAAGCCCAACTGAATGACTGGGTCTCCGGCCGCAAATGGTTTTTGACGAACTTAGACCTCGACTATCTCAGCAAAGCCGAAAAGTTCAAATTAGACTCCCTGGAGAAGATGAGACGCCTCTGCACCCAGGTGGAAGGACGACAGATTCGCGACGAAGACTTTGAGTCCTGCCAAGAAATCGAGAGGCAATATTACAAGCGCCTAAAGTGGCATAAAAAAATGATCCAGGTACGTCAGGGCGACCAACAAGTGAAATATCCTGAGTTGAGGGGTCACCCGGATATGGATTTTCAACGCGTCAAAACGTTCAGGAAGCTTACTGATGGTTTTTTTTTTTAAAAAAAAAAAGACAGAACGGGATGATTCCAGATTCCAACTCGATAGTGCTCAATACGTCTTGGATTCGTTGGCTGTGAAGTATGGGGTAAAGTGGAACCCAGTGACGGAAGGGTCTCCTGATGATGGTGACATCGTCAGCAATGTCGTGGGAGCGCTGATTGCCCTTCGACAACCAGGCGTCACCCCAGAATCCACAAGGTGTTTGCGGCGTAATGGCTACACTGCACTTATGCAGAATTTAGTATCGACACCTGAGGATGAATTCAAGCACCTGGCCGATGGGTTTAAGAGGGCTTATGTTGAGCGATGAATGGAAAAAGCACGAACAGCTGGCGGAGGTGTTTGTTTAACAGTAGTTGACAAGAGCGCTGAACAAGTCGAAGGAAGTGGTGCCGGTCCTTCCATTGCATACACCTTCTCACCCCAATTGTATTGAAATAAGCAGAAGATTGAATACAAGGTTTAGATTAGATTCAACACAAGAGAGCAAGGAGACCTGAGGTGGTCGTACGTGACTATTTAGGACTGCAGCATTGCTGTCTAACCAAAGTATTCACCCTCAAAGCTCGCAACACTTACTCGTTCAGACGGACGTCGTAGCTCCTTGTATGCATAAACCACTCATATTCGCATGTGTACCGTTTCTAATTCTTCTTTGATCTCTTCACAACTCCGTCAAGTGTGCCCTGGCCGCCTCGACTGTTCTGTCGCTTGTGTCCTGCAGCAGCCTTCCCACCACGCTTCCCTTTCTTCGCTTCACCTTTATCATCCTCTCCATCTTCATTTTCAAACTCCCCTTCTCCATGATCGCCTAGGGAATCTCCACCCGTGCCTTCCGTGGCCCCCTCCGCACTGTCGGCAAACAACCCTTTCCAGCTGCCATCCAAGACCTCCGGGTCATTGCCGTACAGGCCAACATCGTATGCCTGCTTCATCGCATCAATGCAGATCTTCCTCCTCTCGTTGAAATCAAACATCGGCTTGGGATAAGCATTCATCCCCGTATCCCCTCCTTTCTTCCCCTTAGCCCCTCCCCCACCACCACCTTCCATATCCTCATACGCCTTGATCGCACAACCCCACTTCTTCTGATCCGCAATCGGCGCCTTCCACGGCTCGTAAATAAACTTCTTATCAAACTCCTTCAACTCCGGGACCCACCTCCTCACGAACTTGCCCTCCTTATCCCACTTCTGCGGAAAAGCGACGGGGCTGTAGCAGCGGTAGAACTGCGCGAAGAAGGCCGTGCACGACAGCCACATCCAGTTGCCGGCGTTGCACGCGACCTCGTGGTCGAGCAGCAGCTCCTCGAAGACCTCGGCGCCGCGCTCCCAGTGCACGTAGCAGCCGCCGCGTGTCAGGAAGCAGGCGACCGCGTGCCGGCCCAGGTGCTCGATCCAGCCCGTCTCGCGCAGTTGCCGCATCAGCGCGTCGATCCAGGGGAAGCCTGTCGCGCCAGCCTTCCAGCGTTGGAACCACTGCTCTGCCGTCTCTGAGTCAATCTCGTAGTGCGGGTCCGGGGTGTGGGCGACGAGGTGGGTGGAGGGATCGATTTTGGAGGGGAGGTGCCACGGGATGAAGCGGCATCGCGGGTTGTTGTGGGCTTGAGCGAAGCTGTGGCCGAGAGGAGCCTGGGCGGCGAAGTACATTTCCTGTGATGATTTCGTCAGTCTTTCGCCATTCCCCCCTCATATCTCAAGGTTTGAGGGACAGCTCACCCTAAACAACAACTGCCCCTCCAAGTTCACCGGCACCCCGCTCTTCCCCTTTCCCTTATACTTCTCCACAACATCCTTCACCCCCCACCAGAACTGCCTCACCCCCAAACTCCCAAAGTGCAAATGCGGGCTCAACACCGTCGTCGCCGGCGGCTCCCACTCCGTCGGCGCCTTCGCCGGCTTCTCAAACGTCGCGACATACTCCTCATCCTCCAGCAACCCCCTCAAGCTGTCCAACGCCCTCGACTCACCACCCCTGATCTCTGTCGTCGCAGCCCCTTCCTCCAACCCCAACTCCCCCATCTCCGGGACGCCGAAATCGCCCTTCGGCCCGGCCAACCCAGCCGCATACGTCTTCTCCTCCCCGGCACCCCTGATCGCGGCGTTGAAATCGGGCTCGCTCGCCGGCCGCTCCTGCTCGAAATCCAGCGCCACATCCCCCGGATCCGGCAGCGCCGTCGGCGGCGGCAGCGGCCGGGGCACCGCCTCCAGCCCCTTGGCGGCGCCCTGCACCTGCGAGATCGACATCGTCGGCAGCCCGCCGTTCCGCCGGACCAGCTCGTCCGGATCGAACAGGGTGCGGCCGACGCGCGAGACGACCTCGACGCCCGCCTCCTCTGCGAGCTTCGTGACGGCGTCGTCGCGCGCGCGGGCGTAGGCGTCGGTGTCCTTCTCGAAGACGAGGTGCGAGACGCGCCAGGCCTTGAAGAGCTTGGGCAGGAGCGTCTGCGGGGCCTCGCGCAGGACGAGGAGCCGGGCGCGCGGGTTGAGCGCGGTGATGGCGGCGGAGAGGTCGCGTTGGCAGTCGAGGAGGAATTGCCAGCGGTTGGGGCCGACGCTGTGTGAGAGCGGCACGGATGAGAAATCGGTGGGCCCTTTTGCTTGTTGCGATTGGGGAAAGGATTGGTGGTGGGGGCTTACCGAGCGCGGTAGACGTAGTGGCTATCCCACGTCCATATCTGCCAGAGACATTCGGGTTTCAGGTCGAGGGCGGCGTGTAGAGCCGGGGAGTCGTGAAGGCGCAGGTCGGTGCGGTGCCAGCTGCGCAGGGCGAATGGTTAGCATGGTTGATGAAGCATGTTGCTTTTGGCGCATTGTTTACTATATCACCCGAGCAGCCTTCGACTTCGCCATTGTCGTTTCGAGAAACCGGTAGAGTTCACGAGAGGGATGCAGGTACACTTTGACTTTGCGGCCGCGTGGGACAAAAGAGCTGAAGATCGAGCTCGCATTGCCCCGTGCGCGGTACGGGACGAAGAATGGTGCATGGCTCACCCGCCGGATGTGATGACGGCATTCCGGATGCAGATCAGAGGTCTGATTCGTCGATCGGATTGCTCTAAGATCTCAGAGATCGACACACATGTAGCCAAGAGCATAGCGCACTAAGATGGCTCACGCCTTGTCCGCTTCCGGAAACGATGCTTGCTTTTAACAGGGACAGGGACCAAGGTGCAGTGCGTTGAAGAATCCGCGAGTTTGCTCCAGGGTCGAGCTTCGCTGCTGATGGTTAGCAAGCCCGCAGGTTCGGCATCAAGCACTACCTGTTGGTATTGGCAGACGATGGAGTATCTTTGCCGATGTTTTTCAATTTCTTTGCTGATGTTCCATTGAAACGGACACACCGAGTTTTGCTCTGAGAATCCCTAAACACTATCCAAATTAAACGGCCCAAACGCCCGGTAATGCCGCATACCTCAATCAATCGTTCCACGATTCATCGAGCTCGTCGATCAATCGGTTCTCGTCATCCGAATCACGGCCCCGCCCCCGGTTCCTGTCGCCGTTCAGCGAGACGCGGCTGTAGCCACGACGGCTGGGCAGGAAGCGGGCGCAGGACGACGTGAGGATGATGAACACGTCCTAGAGATTATCAGCCCAAGGGACTTAAAGTCCAACCAACCGACGCGCGCGACGGCCACTCACGGTAAAGAAGCGCCAGATGCTTTCCCAGAATGAGAAGTTAGGGATCTGGCGCCAACCTCGCTGGTGCATGACGGTGCGCTGGTACACGCAACCGCCGACGAAGTAGACGAGAAATGCGATCAACACGATGACTCCAAACACTCCGCCAGGCCCCAACTGCTGCGTTTCCTTCTCAATGCCTCCACAAGCAGCTTTACTCCTGGCCTCGAAAAAGTATGTGCATTCATCTGGACTGGCCGCGACGAAAGCCACAGTTGCTTCGTCGGGAGCTGCCAGCGAATCCGTTTCGCAAAGCAGCGATATGATGGTCGACTTGCGACGCTTACTGCCCTTTCCCTTCTTTGGTTTGTCCCAGTCGTCATCGCCATCGTCGTCGTCTCCCTTCTTCTTTGTAGCGAGCGAGTCGTGGGTGTTCAAGTCTCTCCGATAGTAGTCGGAATCTTCTCCGCAGGGCGAGCCGCCGGTATAGTTAAGAATGAGCTTCCTCCCGCGGAAGACCAGCTCCGAGTTCTGTTGCCTAGAACGCGCAGGGTGTCAGTACGACGTCCCGAACGACCGCCTAGCTTGTCGCTCGGATAGGCAGGAAGAATCAGAGAGCGAAGCGACTCACCCGATGGAGTAGTTTTTGCCATGGTGGGTGTAGAAGGCGCTGACGTTCTTCGCACTGCGACTGTCCAGGCCGACAACACTGTCCAGTTCCTCGACGACGGGGCTGCAGAAGTTGATGGTAAAGTTTGCCGGGTAGTCGTATCCCTTGGCATGCCAGCTCTCGGCGGGATGTGACTTGCCATCCTTGCCCTTCTTGGTGGTGTCGGACTGCACCGAGATGGGGTTCAGGTCGAAGAAACGGTCGCTCGGCGACTTGATGGTGCAGGGTTTGGCCTTCTTTTCCTTCTTCTCGTCGGAGGCAGCATTTCCCAGCGCAGTCCAGAGAAAGGCGGCCAGCGCGCAGGCGTGTGCGAGCTTCATGGTTGTTCGGTGCGGATGTTGGAGAAGCTCTGGAGTGGGCTGGGTAATGTGCCTTACGTAGGCCTCACACACTACTTGACTCGTGTCATGGGCGCAGCCGACGCCGACATCCGTGCAGGTGCAGGAACCGCGGCCGCCGGGTTGGCTGGAAGCGCGAGCCCACGCGTCGGGCGCCAAGCACCCGTCACGCGTCAGTGCGGTAGACAGGGCAGCTAAGCTAAGCTCTGCCCGGCGCGTCCATTATGACATGACTTCGAAGCTGCAGCATCCGCGTTCCGGCCTGCCATCACCACCATAAAACCCTGTCGTGGCCCAATGCCACAGCTGCAATAACTCAGCCACGCCACCTCCCCGCTCTGTTGCCTCGACGCCCTCCATCAGCCATGAGCCAACTAAAGGAGAGGAAGCCCAAAGCTCAGCGTCCTGCTGCGCCCTCGGGCCCCCACGAGGAAAAACATCCTATGGAGTTCGGTGGACCGTAAGCCATCCATTCCTTCCGACGGTCGTGCATGCGCTAATATGTTCGCCAAGGCTCGGTGCGATTGGTGTATCGTTCGGACTGCCCATTCTCGTCTACGTCTTCGCTTTCTTCATCAACGAAACTTCCGGATGCCCCCCGCCTTCCGTCCTGCAGCCCAAGACGTTCTCGCTGGACAAGCTGAAGTATGAGGTTAGCTGGCAGGGCTTCTCAAGCCTTACCAACCTTCCTGCGTTCGGCGCAACAGTTGGATACTATGTGTGGAGTCTGTTCTTGAATCGCATCCTCCCTGCTACCGAGGTTGAGGGTATTCAGCTGCGTTCGGGTGGCAGGTTGAAGTATCGCTTCAATGGTAAGTCTGAGACATTTTTGGCTGATTCGTTTGCTGATTGAAACTCTCTAGCTTTCTCGTCTGCCCTCGTAACACTTGGTCTCCTCGCCGCCGGAACCATCGTCTATGGCGCCAAATTCCCCGTCTGGACATTCATCTGGGATAACTATGTGCCGATTCTCACGTCGAACACTATCATCTCATACGCTCTTGCTATGTTTGTCTATGTGCGTAGTTTCTCCGTCAAACCCGGAAATACGGAGAATCGCGAGCTTGCTGCAGGAGGCCACAGCGGGAACATGCTGTACGATTGGTTCATCGGACGTGAGCTTAATCCGCGTGTCACCCTCCCCCTCTTCGGCGAGATTGATATCAAAGCCTTTATGGAGCTGCGTCCTGGAATGCTTGGCTGGATCATCCTCGATCTGGCCTTCGTCGCCCACCAGTATAACAATTACGGCAAGGTTACGGCAAGTATCCTGATCGTCACCTTCGTCCAGGGATTCTACGTCCTCGATGCCCTCTACATGGAGCCTGCCATCCTTACTACCATGGACATTATCATGGACGGATTCGGCTTCATGCTCTCCTTCGGTGACCTCGTGTGGGTGCCTTTTGTCTTTTCCCTCCAGGCTCGCTACCTCTCCATCGACCCCAAGGTCCTTACTTGGCCTGAAGTTGGTGCCATCTTTGCAGTTCAGGGGCTCGGTTACTACATCTTCCGTTCCTCCAACAACGAGAAGAACCGATTCCGCACCAACCCCAATGACCCCAAGGTCAAGCACCTCAAGTACATGGAGACCAGCGCCGGTAGCAAGCTGCTGATTTCCGGCTGGTGGGGTACTGCAAGGCACATCAACTACCTCGGAGACTGGTTCATGTCCTGGTCTTACTGTCTGCCTACGGGCATCGCAGGCTATGTCGTTGTCAACCACTCAAACCTGGAGGTAGTTCCTGGTGAGGCTCGCGGTTGGGGCATGCTGATCACTTACTTCTACATGATCTACTTTGCCGTCCTTCTAATCCATCGCGAGGGCAGAGACGAGGAGAAGTGCAGGAAGAAGTATGGCAAGGACTGGGATGCGTACTGCAAGAAGGTTCCATCTCGCATTGTGCCATATGTCTACTAAATGCTCGGATATGTTTGACAATCCGGGAAACATGAGCATGATTATGTATGCCCCCAAAGTACAAAATTGTAATTTAGAGAACATCTCTCAAATTAATACTCTCGAAGCGCTTCGGGTAGTCTTCGGCGACTTTCCCCTTCATCACTGAGCTCATGTGTATCCTCAATCATGAGTATTCTAGTCGTGCATACCTTGAGCCTGACACCGCTTTCGCGTGTCAGTAGCGTGTTAAATTTGGAAAAGTTGCTGGGTTTGACATGCTTTTGATTGTCTGGTGGTTAGGCTTGCGAGTGAACTCACGCATGCGGGTGCCTTCCTGCAAGCTCGAATTGAGCAGCACGCATGAGTCCGGGACGCGACCAGATACGTCATTGCTACTGCCCGCAGACTCACGCACCCACTCGCAACATGCTCTAAACAACTGCCCCTCGCCCCCCGCGTCACCCTCGCTGCTTTCTCTGACTCCACACACACACACACACACACACACACACACACACACACACACACACACACACACACGCCATCGCGCAGAACACCACCCATACGATGCCGACCTACAAGAACATCACCGTCTCGCTGCGGTCCTCCGCCCACGAGACGGCCCCGCTCCTCGAGTTCCCGCCGCCCCCGCACCTGCCCGTCCCGATCGAGGACCCGGCCGACTCCACCGCGGCCGTCTACGTGCTCTCGTCACCCGGCCTCGCCTTCTGGATCGCGTACCACGTCAAGCCGCCGGTGCCGCCGGAGACGCAGTACTTTCTGTTCAAGCTGTTCATGGACGGGCGGCACGTCGTCAGCTGGAGCGTCGGCGAGGAGGACGGGTGGAGGGGCAAGACGATGTTCGGGCTGTTTGAGAACGAGGAGTGGAAGGGGGGCGTGGAGAAGAGGGCGTTTGCGTTTGCGGCGGGGAGGGAGGAGGGGGAGGTCGATGTGAGGACGGATCATGAGAGCAGGTTCTTGGAGGTGCAGGTTTTGAGGGCGAGCGCGAGGAAGAGGGTGCAGAGGCAGACGCCGGAGCTGATGCAGACGGAGGTGGGGAAGGAGGGGGCGGGTGGGATTGAGTGAGTGTGCTCCGGGATGCTTGGGAGTGGTGATGGCGGGCTGACCGCGGCGATAGTCTCGTCAATGCTGGGTGCCTCAAGAAGGAGAATCCGAAGCGGTTCTACGCGTTCGCGCTCATTGACAGCTTGAAGAAGCCGTACGCGAAGTTTCGATACTACTACCGCACCGAGGGTAGGTTTGGGTCTGGTGGTGCAAATATGGTACCTGGCTAACCGATTGCAGAACAGCTCGCGACCCTGGGTGTTATCGTCAGGGCGCCATTGTCAGATGACGACAGCGAGGAGGGGCCGGTTATGGATAGCGGCAACGGCTTCGACGATCTAGATCTCTCCTTTCTCAGCGATACCAGTGCGGAGGGTCCTTCGGACGTTGCTGAGCCTCACGAAACTTCGGTTCTTGAAGAATCTCCATCATCGGTAGCGCTTGAGCCTCACGCAACTCTGGTTCCCGAATCTCCGCCGTCGGTAGTACAGGAGAGGCTCAGTCTGGCCGTTTCATCAGGCTACGGCGATCCTGTCCCTGAGGCGACGAGCTATCCGACTCCCAACGAAGATGCTGCTGTTCTTCACGGGCAATTCGGCCAGTACACAGCTCCAGAGCCTCCGCGCACACCGAGTCCTTGCACGGTATCACCGCTGAAGTGGACTCCTGCGAAGGCATCGCCTTGGAGCCCTCCCAAGAGTGCGAAGATCGCAATGAGAAATTCGGGAGTGGTTCCGATGACGGTTCCGGACAGCCCGACGAGGGGTTCAGTGGCGGAGGCGGCAGCAGTCGGGGCCCTATCGGAGCAAGATTGGCTCAAGCGAACACCTAGCCCCGACCGAAGTATCTTCAGGGAGGTTGACTCGCCTGCACCAGGGGCGATTCGTCGCGGCAGGAAGTCACCTACAGGCAGACTCAAGCAGGTGCTGAAGCGGGCATTGGGGCGTGGGGATGCGTGAGGGCGATTCAGTGAAGATTCATGGGAACTGCGGGACGACGGGGAGGCTTCTATGGTTCTCGAAGGCGCTAGGGTGTTGTGGGGAAAAGGCCGAGGTGGAGCGGCGTTGGAGGCCAAAAAAGCGGAGAATGCAAGGCACGGCGCGGCGATTGGCTTCATCCTGCGACGTCACTTTGAGTTGTCAGCTGGGCAGGCCCACCTGACGAGCTCGACAATGGCTTGCGCCCGGGGAAAGCTCGAGCTGGCGGCCTGTTTCAGTCTCACCATCTCTTCTCACCCTCAGCCCTCTGTGATCGTGTTTCTGCTATTCTTTGCCTGTTTTCCATCTTTAAAGCAATATCTTTTTTGCGCGTGGTGACGCGAAATCCCCTGCTGGTACCATCTTGACGCAATGCGGACGCCCGCAGCCGCCTATGCAGCCGCCGCGTCGCTGCTGACAGGCATCGTCGCGGCTTCGGCTTCATCTCTCACCCCGCCGGTGCTGCCGCTCACGGTGCGCACGCCGTACATGAGCACCTGGTTGAACAATGCCAGGGACGAGCCGTGGAGTAAATGGCCCATGTTTTGGACGGGCGATGAGGTATGGGATCCAGGAATCCGACGGAGCTATGCCGCGTTCCCCTTCTCCGCATGCAGCCCCCCCGGGCTTCACGCACGCTGACCACGCGACAATTCCCAACAGATCGGTTTCTCGCTGCTTGCGGCAGTTCCAGATACGCATACCGTCTACCCGTTGCTGGGCCGCCCGCACGACTCTCTGGATCCGAGCGGGCACGGAGAGGGGTAAGCCAGCCCTATACTTCCCCCTCAGCCTTACGCGCAATCAGCTAACCAATTGGTCCCAACAGGTACAACGTCTCTCGTGCCATCTATAAGGGCTCCAAGTACGATGCCTCCACCACCAACTTGACGTATGCTATCCCTCCGCCGAGCCACGATCACGAGCCGCTCGAACTGGTGCTGTCTTTCCTCTCGCCAATCACCCCGACATCCACCCTGCGCCAGTCCATTCCTGCCTCATACGTATCGGTACATGTCAAGGGTACTTTCGACATCGATGTCTACATAGACGTGAATGGACAATGGGTCAGCGGACACCGCGACGCCCGCATTGTGTGGGACTTTTCGCATAGCGCTCTCGACGAGAAGCACCGCTTCAAGACTTTCAAGGTCACTCGCGAGGAGGAGCTGCTCTTCACTGAGAACCGCTTTGGCGGCAACGCCCAGGCCGAATGGGGCTCGCTGTACTTCACGGCACCCTCGGTATGTTCGGGACACCCGGCTACAAGGAAAAGAAACACTGACAGCAAGCTAGGATGTCCGCCACGAATGCGGCACGTCTGCCATCCTCCGCCAGCGCTTCTCTGCTACCGGCACCCTGGAAAATGAGGTCGATAGCGAATTCCGCAGCATCATGGACGAGGAGCCTGTTTTTGCTTTCGCCAAGTCCTTCGAGCTCTCTGGAAACAGCACTACCAAGCCTTCCCACGCCGAAGTGGTGTTTACTCTGGCCCACATTCAGGATCCTGTCGTTCAGTTTGCCTCCGCACGGGGCCTGACGTTCATGCGTCCTCTCTGGAAGTCATGGTTCGGTGATGTTGAGGAGCTGCTCACCTACCACTACCTCGACTTCGCAAATGCAATCACTCTTGCTGCAAACTACTCGGCCCAGCTGGCTGTCGATGCCTACGAGTCTGGCTCGGACAACTACGTCGACATCGTCGCTCTCAGCGCTCGCCAGGTGATGGGCGCAACCAGCTTCTCCGGTACGCCCGAAGAGCCGCTCATCTTCCTGAAGGAGATCTCTTCCAATGGCAACTCGCAGACCGTCGACGTCATTTTCCCAGCCTGGCCCTTCTTCTTGTACACGAACCCTCGCTGGGGAGCTTGGCTGCTTGAGCCCCTCATTGAGCACATGAACAGCGGCCAGTACCCCAACGATTACTCAATGCACGACCTTGGCGCGCACTTCCCCAACTTGACCGGTCACGCTGATGGCAATGACGAGTACATGCCCGTTGAGGAGTGTGGGGACATGCTGATCATGGGACTGTCCCTGGTTAACTCGCTCACTTACGGAAGCGGTGCTTCGTCCCAGTCTGTCTGGTCCACTATGGGCAACTCCCACTGGGACGAGGAGGCACTGAACCCGTTCGCTCTCACCACAAGTGCGTTCAATGGCATTGAGCACATCGACAACACTTGGGGCGGTAGCACCAAGGGTGGCAAGCAGGCCCAGAAGTGGCTCAGCAAGAGCTACAACCTGTGGAAGCAGTGGAGTGGCTACTTGGTTGAGTTCAGCTTGGAACCGCACAACCAGCTTTCTACCGATGACTTTGCTGGCTGGCTTGCTCTGCACAGCAACCTCGCTCTGAAGGGTATCGTCGGCATCAAGGCCATGAGTGAGCTCGCTGCCACTCTAGGCTACGACGCAGACGTCAAGTATTACCAGAACGTCTCCGACGTGTACATCGACAAGTGGCAAGAGTTCGCCATCTCGCGCGACGGCTCTCACGCCAAGCTCGCCTACGACTGGTACGGCAGCTGGACCACCATCTACTCCCTCTACGCCGACGCCCTGCTCTGCTTCCACCCCACCATCACCAACACCAGCAGCTCCACCGTCATCCCCAACGCCGAGGACCCCGTCGTCCCCCAGCAGAAGGGCGGCTCGCAAGCGCCCCTCCAGCCCAGCCCGGACAAGCACCACCGCGACCACGAGCTGCCCGGCTCGCGCAAGCCCATCACCAAGGACTTCATCCCGCACCACATCTACGAGATCCAGTCGCGCTGGTACGGCGACGTGATGCAGAAGTACGGCCTGCCGCTCGACTCGCGCCACCTGTACACCAAGTCGGACTGGGAGTTCGAGGCGGCCGCCGTCACGAGCGAGAAGGTGCGCGGCGACATTTTGGACCGGGTCGCCACCTGGCTGAACGACACGGTGACGGATCGCCCGTTCACGGATCTGTACGAGACGGAGGGCGAGGGTGGCTTCCCCAATCCGTTTTTCTTTGCTAGGCCTGTCGTTGGTGGGCATTTTGCGTTCCTTGCGCTCGAGAGGGCGTGTGGGGGGAATGGGATGAAGCCCTTTAGGGCTTGGGAGGAGTGAGGTTCTGGAAGAGGACTATAGGGGGTAGAGTGTTTGGGCAGAGAATTTTGGTAGAAAGGTAGGGCGGGTCGAGTGGTTTGGCTCGGGCCCTGGATGGGTGGATTACTTGATGCGTCACGCTTGGATTGATATGCTTGGGTAGAGGGATTGATGAGCGTTAAGATTAGCTTTAGGTATCTAACGCAGAGCGTTTTTGTCTCATTTATGGTCATTTGTTGTATTCGTTCAATGCGTGCTACACTGAGAAATGAAGTGGACGCTGACTGCTTACGTTCAACAAGCGCACCAACATTATAATAATTCAAGACCAAAGATCCGTCCCCTCGGCTCATATTCGGAAAATCAGTAAGTATACAACTACTCTCAAAACAAATTCGAAATCAACGAACCATAGCTCAATTCATGCATCAGATAACTTCACTTCCTTCCGAATCGGTCTCGGTGTACTCTTCGTTGTCCTCACTATTGTATAATTCGCCCCAATCTTCTTCCGAATCAGGGTTCCATTCATCAGCGAGCTCCTCCAGACATTCCGGGACTTTCATTGGCGTAGTCACAAGGGCATTCCATTCCTTCAGACGAGACTTAAGCAAAGCGATGACGGCGTAATATCCCTCTCTTGCGGCCAGTCGAAAGACCCTTTCGCAATGGCCTGAGTTTGGTAGGTCGAATCTTGCGCCAGCGTTGAAGAAGAGTTGGACCATGTCTATGCGTCCGCGTTCTGCAGCGCCTTCCAGCGCGGTTCTTCCAGAATAATGCGCACCGGGTGCGTTCACATCCGCTTCACGCTTGAGAAGCAAGAGCGCCAATGGGATGTTTCCGGTGACTGCTGCAAGTTGCAGTGCTGTCGCACCTCTAAACTTCGCAGGAGGTGCATTGACGTCTGCGCCATGGTCAAGGAGCAGTTGAACAATAGTTGAGTCTTCGCTCTCCGTTGCCGCTTGCAAAGCTGTCCTCCCGTAGATGCCTTTTGCAGGGCTGTTGACATCGGCCTTGTAATCTAGAAGAAGCTTTACAATCTCCTTGTTCGTGTAACAGGCTTCTTGCAGCACTGTATTTTGATGCTGATATGCGCATGGGGCTTCTGTGTAGTGATACGGGTACTGGACAGTTCTGGCATTTACGTTCGCTCCTTCTTCCAGCAAAAGTCGTACAATTTCTACGTTTTCTCTTTCCACTGCTGTGAAGAGAGCTGGGCTTGTCCGAAGATAGGGCTGTTGTACTTTTCGCTCCTTATCTTGAAAAATTGGTCGGCGATGATCATGCTTCTTCAGCCACGCCAAGCAAAGACCCTCCAAGCCTGTACCAGCTTTCACAAGCTTTGAAACAACGTGTAGGTTGCCTCTGTAGATCGCTTCATTTAAGGCCCATTTGCCATTGTTGCATATCTTGGAAGACGACCGACCGTGGCGTCGATCGACTACCATCTTCTGTACAACAGTTTCTACCAGAGTTTCCTGCACGTCGAAATTGCCTTCAGAAACAGCCATACATAGTGCTGCAGGGTCGTAGAGATTGGCTCCGAGTTGTATGCAGATGCAAACTATGCGGGCATCGTTTGACAATATGGCTCCTGTCAAGACGCTTTGGCAATGCGGGCTGTTCAAGGTGGCTCCGTAGGAAATTAAGGTGTTGAAGGTTATCAGATCCGTGTTCAATGCTGCAAAGAACAGTGGAGTCCTCCTAATGGAGCCACAACCCTTTTCGATAATTGAAAGAATTGAGTTCGCATCGGCGCCCGCCTCCAGGGACCTTGCTACAAGATCGGTCTGCCCCGATCTTGCTGCCTCCACAAGTGTCCTCGAGTATCCATCGTGATCTCTCATAAATTTGGCCCCATACCGCAACAACAGCTCAATCATCTCGCGGTCACCACGACAGACCGCGCAATCAAGAGCGCTGACATCGACGTGATCGTTCACCTTTGCTCCGGCATCTAAGAGTAGTTGTACAAGTTTTTTGTGGCCACTTTCGACAGCTGATTGAAGGGCAGTCCTTCTGACATGGAATTCTATGGCTTCATCTTTGAAGGGCCAGTAAGATGGACATAAATAGGGGTAAGTCGCGAGCGCGTTGACGTTAGCCCCCATCTCCAAGAGGACACTTATCAGGTCGAGAGAAGCCTCGGTGTCGACGTCATCGAGACCTGCCGAGCGCATAGCCGCCTGCAATGGGGTGATTGTGGGAAAAAATTCTGGCTCTCTTGCAAGCTGGACTGGTTCAATAAGAGCGTCTCTTTCAATCAGAAATTTTGCCATGGCCACCTGTCCTGCCGCACAAGCCACAGTCAGCGCAGTAAGCCCGTCCCGTAGAGCATTTATGTTTTCTCCAGCGTTCAGAAGAACATCAGCCGAGTCTATGTCACCAACTATTGCCGCGAAATGCAAGGCAGGTGGGTTTCCAGGTTGTGCTCCGCAATCCAATAGGAGGCGTGTCATCGACACACCATTCAGAGCAGAGTATTGCAGGGCAGACCAATGGAGATTGTTTGGTTTGCGCCGATAGTTCGGGTCCGCGTTGAGCTTCAGAAGAAGTCGAGCCATTTCGAGATCTTTTTTCTTGAAAGCAGTTTGGAGGGGCATCGTACTTCCCGGAAACGTTGGATGGAGGTGTGCGGCTTTATTGACATCAGCACCATACTTGCACAGCAGCTCCACGCACTGTAAACTTCCTCCCCAGACAGCGATGTTAACTGCAGCCGGTCGAAGTTTGCTACCACTTTTCAAAATGGCCTCCGCAGCTCTATGGTTGCCCTTTTCGAGAAAAGCTTCCAGCAACTCTTCAAAGAACGCTTCCCCAGTCTCCCCTTTGATTTGAAGCGCTGCATTAAGAATGCGTAGGTTCTCGTGCATACCGAGCCAGGATGCCAGGTCCTTCGTCAAGACTTCTGGATCATGGTGGTTTGAGATGAGGTTTATTGCCTCCTTTAAAACCATTGCCGTAGATCGAGGATCATTTTGAGCAATGCCAAAGTTCTCAAAGGATGACAAACAGGCGGTACCTATCGCTTGCTCGATTATATCCCAAGATTTTCTGTTGTAGAACCCCGTTCCTTGTGTCTTCATCTGTTCAGGGAGGCTGAACAAGGTGTCCATAGATTGTATGAGGCGGACTATTGTACGTCAGCAATATTTCTGGGAAAGAGGCTAGAATACACTTACAGTTTTCTGCCAGAGTCTCTCTGAACCGCTGATAAGGCAACTCCAAAAGTTTGGGCCAGAGAAAGAACTCCTGTGCTGTCTTGAATGGTGGGGGAGGTGACGAACGGCAAAGTCCAGCATAGTCTTGGGTAAGGGCCTGAAATTTGGTGATGCTTTCCGGCACATGGGTCTGGCTCCCCACATCATTTGCAGTAGATATGGTTGGGCTGCGGAGGCTGAAGCCCGAGGGCATAATCGGGCTTGTTTCTGCGAAAGTAAGTATGCGGGGATCTTTAAAGTCTTCGAGACTGGGGTTCATACCTCGGAATATTAAAGCCTCGATTGTAGAAATGTTGTAACGCGAAGTTTCCTTCCGCACTTTCTTACTTGGGAGTAATGTGTCATCGACGTACACATCGGTTTCTTTGCCCTCTCTTTTCCGTTTCTCGACTTTCCACTTGACGGTCTTCCAATCCTGCTCTGCCTTGCGCTTTCGGAGGTTCTTGCGAAGTTTCCACTTTTTGAATCGTGCTTCATACTGAGATTTCCTACAAACAGCTTTGAGCTTTTTTATTTTCATCCCGGAGTAGCCAGGACACTTACGTCGCGTGAAACCCGTGGGAAGTTTTCATGCCATCGATGATGTCGGTCAACGACTTGTTTTGGTCGATGTAAAGGCTTGTTATCTCATCTCTCATACCTTCCCAATCAAGGGCCACGCCTTTCGATGAAGACGCCATAGCGTCGGAGAGGGTGAGTGGGCAGAAGAATTGAGAGTCCCACGAGTGTCTACGGATGTGGTAAATGAGGAGCTTTTATGGTGTCCCAGCAAGGCTGCGCCCATTGCTCACAGGCGGGGTTGTTGCGTCGTGTCCATGATCGATTGGTCATTAAACGCCACATGCAAGGCCATACTGTCTGCCTTGTCTGCCTTGCGTGAGGGGAGCTGTTTCTGGTGTCACACAACGTCAGCCTCGCTCATCGATAAGCAAGTGTAATTATGTTCTCTCCACCTATCCACTATTGTCAAATTTAGACAGGCTCCCGTTGACAAGGCTGACAGATCATATGCGCTCTTTTTTTTTTTTCGCCAGCTGTTGTTGCTCCATAGCTAGGTCTTCACCACGAATAATATCTTGAAGCCTTTGAAATGCAAAGGAAATAGGGTATCTTTTAAAAATTCTGAGTGATGATGCTTCAACCCCCCTCCCCTACCTCTTAGCATCTCGTTCCGCCATCTCCACATCCGCCCTCTCCTTCTCCTCTTTCTTCCAGCTTTCCATCGGAATACCCTCCACCTTCTTCACCGCCTTCCCCTCCAAAAACATGCAGATCCCGCCCATCGCCGCAACAATACACGCCAACGCGACGAACAGACCCGTCGACCAAGACGGGCGATCATACCGATTCAAACCCCACATGAACCCCGCCAAGCACCCTTGCAAAAACGTATTCCAAACGTTACACCACACGACAAAATCCATCTTCCACTGCTTCGTCGGCGGCGCGCGCGCCCCGGTCGGCGGCGGATCGGGAATCTTGTACAACGGCGTCGGCAGCGCCCGCTCATCCACGCCCTCCGGCACGACCAACACGACCGCGCCCTCCTTCCCCGGCTTCAGCGGCTTGGGCACCGGGTTCTGGGGATCGACGTGGGCCGGGAAGTTCGGGGGCAGGTCCTCGCTGCCGGGCAGGCGGAACCAGCCGCGATTGATGCCGGCGAGGACGCGCAGGCCGTAGGTCTTGCGGTCCGCTTTCGTGGCGCCCCAGGCCGTCTTGCCGAAGCCGAGGCGCCACACGCCCCACCACCACCAGTCGCGGAAGCGCCAGGGGATCAGGCCGAAGCCCGTCACGCAGAAGAGCGCGTTGAGGATCTGCGAGTCGATCTCGATCCAGATGCGGCGGGGGGAGTTGATGTCGTTGCAGGCGGGGTGGCACATGGCGGGCGCGGCGTTGCAGAGGAGCAGGAAGAGCATGCCGCCCCAGGCGACGACGTTGAGGCCCTGTGTCGATAACGTTAACAAATTTACAAGAAATATTGAGGCATGGCAGACGTACGTAGAGCGTGATCAGGAACCCGGGGATCGTGATGACCCACTTCCCGTACGCCTTGAGCGCGAGCGCCGTCGAGGTCGTCCAGGGCAGCTGCGGCGGGGCCTGGTAGCCGTTCGCATACTCGTGGCTCGACGGCTTCGTCGCGTCGTCGGCCTTCGTGTCGGCGGTCACGGTGCGCGTCGCGCTCGACGCGGTCGAGTCCTTGGCGATCTCGGCAGCCGCAGCGCTCTGGTTTTCTTGCTGCACCACCCTCGACTCGTTCGTCACCGAGCGCAGCGTCTCGAGCTCCGTCCCCGCCGCCGCACCGGTCCCACCTTCCTCCTCTTTCAACACCCCTTCCTCCCGCTCCGCCCGCCCAAAACTCAACCCGGTTCCCGTCCGGCTGAACCTCCGCGCACCGCTCTCGTCCCTGCTCACGGGACTCACGGGGCTCCCCGTGCCCAGGCTGCCGCGGCGGATCTCCGAGAACGAGTGCATGCGCGCGGCGGTGCCGCCCGTCGCGGCCATGAAGCCCGGCGGCAGGTCGGTGTCGAGCAGCTTGAGGGAGGCGGAGCGGAGGCGGCTGGTCGCGGTGGTGGCGAGCGAGGCGGTGCTGGAGCGGGCGGCGGAGCCGTAGCGGGCGGGGAAGCTGGGGCGTGAGGTCGGCGATGTTGGAGAGTCGGTGTCATTGTCGTCGACGTCCTGGGGTTGGGGGAAGGACGGCATGGTGGGGGATCCTCCGGGGGATGATGTTGGTAGGGGAATGAGAAGGGAGGAGGAGGACAAGAAAGAGGCGAATGGTTGGCTTGGCCTATATCAACACACATGTGAGCCGCGCCTGGGGTAGATTGTTGCCCTGGGTTGAAACATGGAAAGGCGCACCTGGGTGGCTGGGCCGTGGTCCGGGGACGAATCAGCGGGGGAGGAAGCTGCTTGACTGCGCCACGGAGGGACGTGTGCGCGCGTGTGTGACGGGGATTCGAGCCGTCCTTTTCTTGCTGGCAGATGGCTATCGCACAGGTGGCGGTCGTCTGCAGGGCCAAGGTGCGAAAACAGGGACGAGAGCCATGTTAAGTATGAGCCTGCCGCGCCCGGCCAAGACGGGTACCGGACGACGTTAGTGGGTGATGTGTAGCTGATGTCCTATTTGTCGTATTCGGTTTTTCTGCCAGCTGAGAGAGCAGGGCAGCGACAGGTGGACCAGGGTGGATAAACGGTCCAGGCCGCGCGGAGCTACAGAAGAAAGATCAACGGCAGGGTCTTGCGGGGCGCGTAGCGTGGTCCGATCGCTCTTTCGCGAGTCAGATGCGCGCCGCAACTTCTGTCAATTTTCGTGTGTCGTACTCCGTATTCGCACTCTTTTCCGCGGATACCAGTCAACCACCCTCTCTCTCTCCCCCCCCTCACAACACACACCGAGAACGGTTAACTCGGACCGCCATTCCTTCACGCCATGAGCAACGCCACCGCAGGCGAACCCGCCCTCTCGGCGCTAGCTACACATATCCAGGCCTCGCTGCCCCGCCGCCCGCCGCCCGCGCCGCAGACGACCGCCCACCACGCGCTCGCGCTGCAGGTCCAGCACAACCTGCAGCACCAACACCAATGGACCTCGCTGCAGCTACACACACACTCGCCCCTCCCACCGCACGCCCCGCTGCCGCGCCCGCTCCTCTCCGGCATGCCGCCGCGCCGTCTCTACATCCACCCGGACGAGCAGGTCGAGATACTGAAGGAGGAGGGGCGGCGGAAAAAGGCCGGCGAGCCGGTGGAGGAGCCGGGCGCCGAGCGCGAGTGGGTGCTGCCGACGCACCTGCGCGAGAAGTGGTCGTTGAGGCGGATGGGGGAGGTGTTTGATGCGGCGGGGGGAGTCCCGCCGGCGCCGGAGGGGGCTGCGGAGGAGCGGGTGAATCGGTGGAGGACGACGAAGAGGGTTATGCTGGGCATTGTGGAGGATGACAGTACAGTGGTGTACTACCTGGTGCACGATGGGCTGGTCAAGCCGAGGCAGAATTGAGTGGGCTGGTTGGATGGCGCTACGAACGAATGGGCACCACAGCAATGTGCAGGCAGTATACTGTGGCCGATCGCATGATTGGTTGTAGTAGTGGTGGGCTTACTGGTTGCTTACTCGCTGAGAACTACCACGACTCACGCAGAACCGGGCGGGGCCAGCACAGGACGAAGGACGGTCATACTGCAAAGGATCGAAGGAGGGATAGAATCGTAAGCCCGGTCCCGCAACATGCTGAGGACTTGCTTGCTTTTTGATGACTGCTATATGTACTCTGACGTGCGAAGGCGCGTTGGCTGCATGCATAGAGCCGGAAAAAAGTATACTCAGGAAGAAGAAAAACACAAAAACGACTGCTCTATGGGCTCCTTCCGAAACACGTCATGGAACCGACGCAGGGCGTTTTCGGCGCATGCCCGAGCTTGAAGTAGCCCGGCTGCAGCTCCTGGAATACCCGCTCCGGATCGTATCTCTCCGCAACAGCCATTAGACGCGCCTTGTTCTCCTTGCCGTAGCCGGCGATCGGATCCTGGTACTGGCTGGCGTAGTTCATGTACACATATTCGTGGTACAGTCCCATACTCTTGGCCTTCTCGTTTACCTTTTCGATGATTTTGGCGCAGGCGGATAGGATGGCATCATCGTCCTCCTCGTCCTTCCACATGGTGTTGAGATTTAATAGCAAAAGCGGCTCGTCTTCATTCTCCAACCCAAGCGCGTTTCCGGCTCTTTCTCTCATGCGCGCGATCATCGGCGTTGTGATGAACTGCAGCGTGGCTGCGGGTAAGAGGCCGGTACAGTTGCGAATAGGGTCAATCTCTGCAATATAAGTATCCACAACGAACGAGATAAGATCCGCGTCATTCTTGTACGTTGCGGTCCAGTATGTTTCTCGCAGGCCGTTGGGATTTGAGTCGTTGAACAACTTCGTCAGATTCGATAGCGACCGAACCATTGTGGTGTCCGTCACCACCCCTGGCAAGGCTGTCGAGGTGAAATTCTCGAAGATGGGTGGATCGCATACAGGATCGGCATACTGCATGTCGATCTGCGCAAGATAGCATCCGTCAGAATAGGCGAAGCTCAGGATCATGGCTGCCTTCGGGTCCTGTGGAGCGTTGGAACCGAAGTTCGTGAAGGCGTTGATGATGCTGTCCTTCTGGTCCAGTCGATGAAGGCGGCCACCGCCCCACATAAGATGCTGCGGGAAGGTTGATAAATTGAAGCGAGTGATGACGCCGAAATTATTACCACCACCCCTGAGCGCCCAAAAGAGATCAGGCTCAAGTCCATGGCCGACATTGATAATGGAACCGTTGGCAGTGACCACCTAATCAAACAAGTGTCAGTATGGAAAGGCTTGAGATGTTGGCAGAAGCTTCGCAAAACGCTTAAGTTCACAACAGGGGAATGCTGATAAGGTTATTTTGCAATTCCAATGGCGTTTCCGAGCATGGGTGGCATGCATGGCGTATGGCGTAAATGAGCGGAAAGTGTCTTGTCAAACCAATTTATCTGGGGGATGGCACAGATATATGATATGCAGCTGTGGGATCTGACACTCGCAGAATACGAGGCCATGTGCGACGCCGGGAACAGGGAAAGAAAATGATGACCACATACCTCGAACTCAACAACGTTGTCGCAGGCCCAGCCGTAAAGTCCGGAGAAGAACGAGATGCCACCTTGACGAAGATCAGTCGATGCGAACGGTCCGGAAAAAGAAAATCCAAAACTTACCACCCAGGGTCAAGCCGCCAACGCCAATGGCAGAAACACGGCCTCCGACAACGGCAAGGCCTTCGGGTTCGAGTGCGGTATAGACGTCGAACCACTTGGCACCGGGGCCGACTGATGCTTGATCTCGGTCTGGCGAAAGAACGACTTGATTCATCAACTTGGTGTCGATTGTGATGCCTCCAGGGATGTTGGAGGCGCCAGCAAAAGCAGCGTGTCCGCCGCTCTTGACGGCGAAAGGACATTGCAGCAGACGAGACAGCTGAACGGCCACGGAAACTTCATTGGCCGAGGTGGGCTGAAAGATACAAGACGGACGGACACGAGCCTGCTGGACGGACCAGAACTCGTCCTCGAAGCAGTCGTAGCCTTGGCTGCCCTGGTGGGCGCATCTGTCTCCATAGCGGAGAGAGAGGGCAAAGCACTGGCAAGGCGATTGGTAGTCAGCAAATAGGCGGAGGCGGGCGGCAGAGTCAAGACATACAGCAAACGAACAAGCATAGCCATTTGTCGAGCCGGCGTCAAGGGCCGCAACAAGCTGGGCTTCTGGAAGCTGGTCAAGCGGAGCGCCCAATAGCGAGGCCAGCGCCTCCCGGACATGGCTGTCAGACGGAGCGGCGCGGGCGAGGACTGCGGCAATTAGGAGCGCCAAAAGCATCAGAGATGGCATGATGAAGCAGGGGAGCACCACAGCGAGTGCGACGGAGCGAGGGAGCGCGATAAATTTGCAGAAAGGGCATATTGGAGAGCAGCGACATGCCGGGCTCTTGATAACGGCTCTGCGGATTTCAGAGGGAAATTGCACGAAGGCGCATACCCACCGGCCCGCCAGAGTCGAACGGGCAGGTCAACAAAGGCTATGTGGCGGTTGTGCAAGGAGAGTGGGCAAACTGTGCCAGGATGAGGACTGGTAGCATGGATGGGCGAGTGGAGCGGCCCGGCAGTGGCGCGCCGCGGCTCAAGCCCACTCCCCGCCCTTCGCACTTCAACTCTCATCCACACCCGCGCAGCCATCACCACCAGCTCAGCCATGCGCTCGCTTTCGCACACGCCATCGCCACGTCGGTCTCGGACACTCGGGCTGCCGGTCGCTCGGCCGCCGACATCACCAGACGCACTGCATTCCTAGCCCGCGCCGTCACACGGACCAGTGGTTCAGTGGTAGGAATGCAAGGTCTGTACGCTCTTCAGCCAGCCTGGCTCGCGTGTCTTGGTGCTCCCTTGCGCTCCGCGGCCGATTCCTGGACATGGCCCGCAGGACGACTGCTCGCTTCGGGCGCCCGCCCTGCAACTTGTACCACCGCCTCTTCCTCGTTTGCTGGTCGTTGCGTCCTTGAGTAACCACGCTATGCGCGCCACCCAGCGAGGGAGTCGCTGTCCTTGCCGCCCGCTGCTGCGAGTCCTGCCATTGTCACGTCTTCTGTGCTTTCGAAAAGGCGCACAGAGGCGTCCTCGCAGCTCAGAATGCAGGCCCCGCTGCAATCCCGGAGCAGTGCCATGATGCCACGCCGCTGCCCTTTGACTTGGCACCGTCCATATAGACACCACCACCCAGGATCGGCCCGCTGGGCGCCGGCCGCTTGCTCCCAGGTTCTGCCGGCGCGATCGACGCCGCGTGGGCTTCAGTCAATGCCTAGAGCATTCCAACTAGCTAACCATTGTCACTCAACACCACAAGCTTTCCCCTCGTCACTTCGCTCCCGCCCGGCACCATGTCGAGCTCGGCGAGCAAAATCTACTTCACCGAGCGCGTCTTGAACAACACTGCCTACGCTCTCATTGTCATCACTTCAGCCACCGTCATCGCCCGTTTCTCCATCCGGGTATGCAAGCGCAAGCCCTTCCAGGTCGAGGATGTCCTCGTCGGCTTGGCTTACGCCTGCTTCCTGGCCCTCACTATCAGCTATCTCATTGTAACCCCGCCCTTGTATCGTCTCGCCAACGTGCAAACACACCCCTATCCAGAAATGATGGACGATGCGCTCCTCGTCATCAAAATCTTCTTCTACAGCACAATGCTCCTTTGGGCCACGCTCTGGGCAGTCAAATTCTCACTGCTGGCCCTCTACCGCCGCCTGATGACCGGACTTCGCGCCTACATCTTTCTCTGGTGGATCCTGGTCATATTCTGTGCACTGGTGAGAGCCTGTCACCTGTCACAACCGCAATTAGACTTGACTGATGATCTCCGCCAGACGTTCATTGGATCAATCATATCCAGCCTCATGTCGTGTAGCAGCTTTCACAATTGGTTCACTCCCGGTTCGCTCAACCCCTTCCCACTGTGACTACTCATCTCCTGACTCAAATCCAGGCCAATGTGGTACTCCTCGCGACATCAAAGCCCAGCTCACGAGTTTGTACTACTCTTTCGCCGTTGACGTCCTCACCGATTTGCTAAGTAAGCTTTATGCCAATTCACTTCACTTCACTTCGCTTCAATTTCCTGTGCCTGACTCTCACTTACAATCATCACAGTCATGGCGCTCCCCCTACGCCTCATCTGGAACCTCCAGATGCCGCGCGCCGAGAAGATCGGCATCGGCGCGCTCTTCTGCTCCGGCTTCGTCTGCATCGTCATCGCCGTCCTGCGCGTCGTCCAGATCGGCGTCAAGTCGCGCAACTCGACCCCGTCCAGCACGTGGCTCGCCCTGTGGGCCGAAGTCGAGGCCGCCATCGCCGTCGTGATCGGCTGCTGCCCGGCGTTCGCGGCCTTCTGGCGCACCAAGCGCAGCGAGAGCAAGGGATACGGCAAGGCCAAGGAGGTGCGCAGCGCGGAAAGCGGCAGGAGCGGTGGCGGTGGTGGTGGCGCGCAGGGCGCCGTCGAGGAGGTGGAGATGCAGGCTGGTGTGGCTGTCGCGTGCACGGGCGGAAGAGGCGGCGGTGGCGGTGGTGGGAGGGGGAGGGGCAGGAGCGCGGCGGACGATGGGAAGTACTGGGCGGACGGAAATAGCAGCCAGGAGGAGCTGGCGAAGGCGGGAGCGCAGGGGATCTACGTTACGAGGAGCATCCGAGTGAGTTTTTTTTTTTTTTTTTGGTGATTGAAGGGGATGAATCACTCTAACCAGTTTCACAGCAGGATTCGGAGGATAGTGGTGAGAGGAGGCCGATTTGCTGAGAGATACCCCCATCTTGCGCGCGCTCGTTCGTCTTGCCTTTTTCTCTTTCGATGCGACGGAGTTTTGGGAGCTTGAGGTGTGACATGATGCTATTTCGGTCTCGCCGTGGATGCAGGCGATATGGGGGGAATTGGTATTCCGGTTTTCCCTCTGGTAAACTTGGGGATCTATGGGTTTCCGGTCAGGGGTGACACGGAGGAATGAATCTCTGATCGTGACGGCGATATGGGAACGGACACGAAGTGGTTAATCCTGCTTTTTGCTGCATGGCCTCCAGGGTCGCCTGAAAGAAACCAGAAACATACGATTCGGGCCACGTGCGTGCTTTCATGGTGTGATTGAATTGTGTGTCGTGGGGTTAAAAAGTGTTTGTTTGCTTGTGGATTTTTTGTTCGAGTACGCACACGTCGTGTTGGTCGGTGCTCTGGCTTTTGTGCACCAATTACCCGACAGCCTGACAATGTCAACACTGCGGCGGTTCCCTGCATCCGTCGAGGTGTGATCCCGGTTTTTCTGATGTGACATCCGTGCTTGTGCGCCCCCCTCCCCCAATGCCATGGGTGTCAAGGTGCATCATGATTGCTTGTTATCAAGGGGAATCCGTACGGCTGTTTGATGAAGATGCGGAGCTGCGGATGATGATGCGAGCTTATTAGAGGATGAAGATGATGGGGTACGGGGTGGAGATATGGAGGAAAGAAGAAGGGAAGACAGAAAGCGGCAGTCGGTTCATAGTGTCTAGCTTGGACGTCACTCGCCGGAAGACTCTACCATTTGTAGGGACGTTGAGACTGCGGGCAGCGGAGTCGAGGACGGGTGGTATTTGAACGGTGGACTTCTTGTGGAATATGGAAGCGGCGGGTGACATGTGGTTGGGGGGGGGGTTGGACACGTGCGTTTGGTGCCGTGGTCGCAGTCGCACGGCATGGTACAAATGTATCAGCGTGGTTGTTTGGACGTTTATCTATGTTTCCCGACGACTCTTTTCTTCTGCAGCAAAAGAGGACGAATTAGGATGCACTTGTTGCGCCCGGTGTTACCACAAATACTCTTCCGGAGTATGGAGATATGGAGATATACGTCTGGTGCTGGACTTCTGTGTACCGTAAGTACCCGTTGCGGTTCATTAAATATGCTTTCTGATGAGGGATACCTTTGTGACTGCTTGTTAAGGACATGCAATTGAAGCCCTCGGAGAGGGGGAAAAGGTGACCCACTGTTTAGATATACACTGGAAGAGCGGTATCAAAAAAGCGCAAATAGTCAACCACAATGTGACTCCATTTTATTACCTTTCTGCTCGTCTAAATTATCGAGCCTTTTCTTGATACAATGGTGGTAAGTTAATGGAAACGCTGTATTTAAAGACTCCAGCTTCCGGTCCTTCAGAACAACTCGTCAGTCTTGAGGCCAGCAGGTAACTTCGAGTTCAACTGCGATCTTGTCATATGACTTCTTTGACCGCACATGCACCCACTTAAGTACTGTCTTCAGGTGCACTTAAGTGGGTCTTTGCTTCCAACAGTCGGGGATTAATCACAACGGAAGTGTCTGGTTCACTTCTCCGTACGGAACTTTGTGCGGACGACAAGGTTACTTTGCCCAAGGTAGTTAGGTAGTAAACACTGCGATGGTGGGTTGCTTTTGCTCAAGTGTATGCCCCGGACTGATGCGGTGTGCGCATTTACTGTTGGAGTCCTCAACTGCTTGGCTGCTGCACGCCATCAAAAATGCTTGGTGATGGTGAGAATCTTTGAGATAAGAGGTGGAAGGACAGTGGCGGGCAAGCATCCAGATGAATTCTGGTGGAATTGTGCGTCTTGCAGTCGTGCGTTCCAAGCGGCCGGGCAACAGTTTTGAGAGGTATATCAACCTCACTCCAACCTCAGAGAGACAGTGAGCGAAAATGGGAGTTTCTCAAATCTTTCCTGTATGACAAACACATGTGCAAAGATGAGGCCGGCACTCGGACGCTGTATTTAAAGTTCAAAAAGTGAGAAGAAAGATGCACATAGATCTTAAAGGCCTGCAGGTGACTGTGGTTCGCACGTGTAGACCATTTAAAAGCTCAACTGTACTTACGGGGAGTTGAATCATTCATCCGGACGTAAATGCCATCATCACCTACCCACAGGTTCAAGGATATGATGAACGCTCTAATGCCATACAGATAGAAACGCGGTATCTAAGCCCCCCCCCGGAGGGCTTCCGAAGTAATTTGCCGGCCTACTCACCAGCAGACGACCCCCAGCTCCCACGTGCATCTATCCTTGTTCCCGCACGTCAATCTCCGGGCAGCGCGAGTGGCATGATGGTCGCTTCTACGCCCACAAATTGCCTGGATACTCAATCTTTCTTTCTACAGCTGACAGTGCAGGGGCGGGCAGATTTCCCCTGGTATTCTCGACTTCGTACGATCGCACAAACGCTACGTTGGCTTCCGGCTTTCTTCTTCGTGACTTCGATATGTTAGGTGGATTTGCATATGATTGGGCTTGTGCGTGTTGACACTGGTGAGTGCCAGCAGGAGCCTCCCAATGGTGACCGGAAGCATCATACCCATTTGTTGGCATTGTGCAGTGATGCAAAAAGGCGATTGCCATTGAGAGAAGAAAGACGAGAAAAGGGTGCAGTCTCGGATAAAAGAAACGCTGGGAAAAAAAGCTTTTGTGTAATCTGTCATGTACTCCGCCGGCGGAGACAGTCTTGGCTGTCTTTTTGCTTTAGAAGGTCAGTAATATTGTCGTTGTCGAGAGCGTCGAACTTAGCAGCGGCATATAATGAAACAGCTGTATTTATATCTACCAGGCCCAGGAATCAGGGCACCTCCTGACCTCAGGCCTGTCAGATGATTTCATCTCAGCACGTGCAACTCGCATGCGGGTGGAAAAGTTTCAGTTCATGATCTTTATTGTCGTAGTCTACGCAGTAGATCTATAAACAGAAAGGAGTAAGGAAATAGGTATCATCCAATCATATGCGCATAACCCTACACTCCCACTCCATCTCTTCATAACCAATTCCAAGCATTAACAGTAACATATCGCATCCGAGGTATATCCATCTTTCCCTTTCCCTTACTCAACCCGCGAAACAGCAATACTCTCACCCTCAGTCTTCTCCAGCCTGGTCGCCTGCAGCTTATCGGCATCGTAGTGCACATTCTCGACAACACCGCCCAGAGCGCCGCCCATGGCCTGGCTCTCGACGACGTCAACGTTCTTGGGCCGCATGACGACCATGCCGTGGCGGAGCCAGTGGAAGGTGACGTAGCCAAGCACGTAGACGAAGCCGACGAGCGGGACGACGTACGAGATGCGGGTGCCGGCCGAGTCGGCAATGGCGCCCTGGATCGGGGGGAAGATGGCACCGCCGGAAACACCCATGACGAGGATACCGGCACCGCGGCGGGTGTGGCGGCCGAGGTTGGCGGTACCCAGGGTGAAGATGGTGGGGTACATGGGGGCCTCGAAGAAGAAGATGACGATGAGGATGGCGACGGCGGCGGTGCCGTGGCCGGCACAGACGTAGGCGTTGAGGGCGATGGCGATGCAGGTGTACACGACCATGATGAAGTCGGACGCGAAGATGGTGGCCAGGCCCGTCGCGATGAAGCGGCCGACGGTGAAGGTGATGAGCGCGTACGACAGCATGTTGGAGGCCTGCGCGGAGGTGAAGGTGGCGTTCTCGGTGGCGTAGTTGATGAAGAAGGAGGCGATGGTAACCTGGGCGCCGACGTAGCAGAACTGCGCGATGAAGGCGAAGATCATGTTGTACTGCTTGTACAGCGGGCCGGCGCCGATTTCCTGGCCGAACTCGTCCTGGGCGAGGTTCTCAGTCACTTTGCCAGTGAGCATCTCTTCGCTGACTTCGGGCAGCTTTGAGACGGCGAAGAGGACACCAACGGCGACACCAGCGCAAGCAACCGCAAGGTAGACGAACTGGACGTTGGTCAGGTTGTGGGCGTTGGATCCGCTGAAGAAGAACTTGGAGGCGATGAGCGGCCCGATGAAGGAGGCAACACCGTTCCAGGACTGGCAGAACTGCAGACGAGCGGAAGCGCTGGCAGGGTTGCCGATGACGACGGCGTACGAGTTGGCAGCCGTCTCGAGAGTTGCAAGACCGCAGGCAATGACGAGAGTGCAGGCGCAGAAGCCACCGAAGGAGGCCTTCTCGTTACCGGGAGAGGAGAAATGCGCAGTAGGCCAGAACATGACGGCACCAAGGGAGTAGAGCGTGAGACCCATGAGGATGGTGATCTTGTAACCCTTGCGCTTCATGACTTCGGCGGCAATGGGAGAGAAAAGGAGGTAACCACCACCGAAGTAGACGACCTGGAGACCAGTAGACTGAAGCTTGGTGACACCAAGGACCGTCTGGAAGTGCTTGTTGAGGACATCGAGAAGACCGTAGGAGAAACCCCCTGGTAGTTGTTAGTATGTTGTGTTCAGGATGGTTGATGGCGGCCATCACTTACAGAGGAAGAAGAGGGAGATGACAAGGGAAAGAGGATAGATGAGCTTGCGACCCGTGAGGTAACCGCCCTCAACGGTCTGCGTAGAGATGGGCAATCCGCCAGCCATTTTGATCGAGATCTGAAGAGAGGACTGGTGAAGAGTATCTGCTCTGGATGGACTTTGGGGCTCCTTCCAAATTCCAGGTAAGAGGGGGAAGGCGAGCTGACTCGATGCTGGAGAGCATGACAGCTGCGGGGAATGTGAAACTTATATACATCTGGGCTGGGGAAGTTAAGATGGGCAAGTGTATAGGGGGCACGAGCCACATCACGGAGAAGACGCCCATGGGTAAGGCCTACAGGCAGGCGGACGTGAATCTGGAGGAGTCTGGGTTGGGGGCGCGTCGGCTGGGCCCGTACTAGAGCAGTAGCGGCCGACTTACCAGCCGCGCTACTTTAGCAACTGTGGAGTCGTCATAGCGCGCGGAGGTAGCTAGCGGTGGCCAACCAGAGCCCAGCTGGAGCTGGCCGAGTCCAGAACCATGGTCCTGATGGCTGACATGCGGCACATGGCACGAGAGCCTCTCCTCTGTACTACAACGCCTGCCGGCTCTCAGACACACTGCTGCACCATGCGTTCGTGCACTCGACCGCCGACAGACGCTACTGGGTATCACGATCCAGTCGCTAGTCAGAGCTTTGCGGGCCTTTTCTGTAGGAGCTGAGAGCCGCGACTCACAAGCTTATCGTCAAGCCCTCTTGTTGAAACGCCACCACGTTCTTGTCTGTCTGTACCGACAACGAGTCAAGGCGCACTTCAGCCCTCGACACCAACAATAGCATGGTAAGATGCTGTGATAACCGCGCATCGAAAAAAGTAGTGTGGCTGCGGCAGCCATATGCAAGCTGCAGAATCACTATCTCGCAACTCTGCGCAGCAAGGGCTGTCATGATCCGCGGAGGTCAGCGATCAGAGAGGCGACACAGCGGCAGCACCCGTCAGGATGGACGCTAGAAGGGGTTTGCATTGATTTTGGCCATGGAGGTGCGGCAGTATGGGCGCTGAGGAGTGGCTCGACGTCGCTCCAGGCGTCTTGGTTGGAGCCAAGCGCGTGTTGTCGGCGAAAATGACGGAGGTTCTTCGCAGAAACAAAATCTATGGTGTTGGTCAAGTCGTCGGTGTGGCGTCCTCCCCAGCATACGCCACTGGCGGTTGGGTGAGGTAATTGGTAACGAGGACAAGCCAAGAAGCGGGATGGAGCAGAGTTTGCAGCTCTGGTTTTTCTAGCGCCCGCGCTAGAAGCCGCATCGAAGGCCCCGTGGTACAGTATCTTCGGAGTCGCATGGGGTCAGCTGCGGGAAGTGAAGAGAAGCTGGAAGAGGAAAGCTGCGCTGAGCAAGGGATCGTTTGAGGGCCAACAGCTTCGACTCAGACCAACTTCTCCTGTTTGTCGTTGGTATACGCGTTGCTGAGTCGCGCTATTGCTAGGGCCTTGCGGCATACGATCCCAAGTCGGCACTCTCCAGCCGGGTCGAGGCGTTCGGCGGCCGCGAAGCCGCCGTGAGTGAGATACCGGCCCGTCTGACGGCCGCTTGGTAATTACCGACTGCTAAGAGCCGCCCGAACTCGCCGAGTGGGACGACTTGTCCGAATCAAGCGTCCTGTCACACGGCGGCGTGCTGTTTCCAGCCACCAGAATGCTGTTGAGACGCCAGACTACGTGCTGAACCATGGAGAATGCCGAAGTCTCCTGGCCCTATGCCTTCATCGCTCTTCGGGTTGCCCTTTCTTGGGCACCCATCTGTGACGCTAGAACCTTAATTTTCTTTTTCTTTTGCTGTTCCCCATAAGGCAACCGGAGATGGCGACTGTTGAGGGAAAAGGTGGTGTGCTTGGACCAGCATCGTGCTCATGCACCATCCCACCTCCGCGATTCGAGGCACTCTTCCCCAGCCGCACTCGTTCCACTTTTCCTGTCAACTCCGCAATCGGTGGGTCATCCCGTCCCCGCGTCGATTATTGAGGGGCATTCAAATGCACTTCTCGCTTTCGTGGAGGATGGTCAGGGTCTGGAGTCTGCTCCATCTCTTTGCGCATGCCTCTTGTCCTTGACGATTCCGCGGACCTCACTATCCAGCTCTTTCTACGACCTTGCACGCCTGCAATATTGACAAGAATCATGCTGACCCGCATCTTCTTTGTCTCTGTACGGCAGACACAGTGTTCCAGCTCTTTGCCAGTCTCTGTTCACTGGACCTCTCACACAAAGTCATTTCCAGGTCCTTCATGAACGTACCAGCTTTCGAAGACACAAAGCCTTGGAAGTGCCTTGTTGATTCGAACTAACGAAGGCAAAGCTCGTAAAATGAGAGGTCGTGCCTGGAGCGTTGCTCAAACACGCGCCGAACGTTGACACGTATTTGACAGACAACGGACGCCGAGCGCAACGCCCAGCGAGTTCACCAGCTGATCATCATGACATCCAAGAGACCTTTGCGCAGTTGATTGACGTGTACTGCATGTAAAGCGACATAAGCCGTTGAATCCACAAGTCCGCCCACGAGTCCCCAGGAGCGATGGGCGTCATTAAATGCTATGAGGGCAGCCCTCGTCAGCATATTGCAGAAAGGTACAACAAACGGGCTGGTCGTTCTGAGACAAGGACTGTGGGGGCTACAGAGGGTGGCAGCTCGACCAAACAGACTGCGCATTTTCCAAGATGGGCTCGAAACTCGCATCGGTTAGCCAAACACAACATGGAGTCTTGGCCGACAAGCATGAGTGCTGGAAACATGTTGCTCCCGCCACCAGTCGAGGAGTTGAACATCGTTCCTGCTGTCCGTACGATGCAGAGCTTAAGAAAGCAGGAGCGTTACGAGGAAGCTGACAGCTTCGCCGAAGCCATCACGGTCCGGCTTCTCAACCAGCGAGTCCCGGTCATTCTTGAGGAGGCTGAGGCCGTATGGAATGGCTTCCCTAAGATGTCCAGGTAAGTGTCCAGGCTGATCGTACACCTCTCTTGGTCACGAATTCGCGGTGAACTCTTTGACCTGGAAAGGATCCAGCAATTTGTCCAAAAGAATCGAGTATTGCGGGACAACTTGAGTTTGTGCTGTAAGGAATTAATGGAGCTGGGCAGCGACCTTGCGAGAATGGCGGAAGAGATATGGATGGCCAACGAAGGCATTTCGGAACGCAGCAGACACAGAGCCGGTAAAAGATTTGGGATTTCGTGGGGGATCACTGGGCGCTACGAGGTTCCTGAAACTTTCCGAGGGTTTACAATGTGGCAGCCGACCGGGCGACAACGCAGCGTGCGCCTCACGAATGTGCCTAAAGAAGGAGTTCCGCGTGAGATGGTCAAGCATGCGCCCAGCAAGGATGAAGATGGCATGCGAAGGAGAGACAGCATCGACACAGATGACGCCAAGACTGTAACGATGCCATAGTCATGTTGAATCACTGATAGAACTGTATCAGGTCAGCAGATAGCAAGGCATGGACAGACAGATCTGCATACCTTCTCATGCATCTTGGTACATTTGAGAATCAGGTTAATGAGAGACAAGGGGCCAGTTTCAGGTGTATCGCAACAGGCCAAGAGACGTATGGTGGATTGAAGCAACTGTGCGGATGTAGAGGCACTTACTCTCCTCAAACAAAGAACTTTGAACGGCTCTATCTGCTGATCGCGTCAAGGTGCACATGTTGCATCAATTGGTGAATAATGGGATCGTAGGTTCATCGTGTTTTTGAAGCGACCGGAGAGGGTGCAAGATGGCATGACGCAGGTATGGAACATGGTGGTCTCTCGAGGCAGAAAGTGATATGCAAGGACCTTCAGTCGGATAGAAGGGTAGTCGGAAGTGATGAAACAAGAGAAGCAAAGGAGACTCCAGAGACCTGCCTTGCGCGATGTGCGAAAAAGGAAGCCGCGGGTTGCCGAAAAACTCGGATTGCATTCCTTGCAGCTGAGTCGCGTGCGGATGCGGCGCGCAGGAATAGGGCAAGCCGCATGATCTCGCCCCTCTATCTTTCCGAGAAACAGGCAGAATCAAGGCGCATATAGGGACTTCAGGCTAGTAAGGCTGGCTGTCATAGGCGTCAGACGAGAGCACGTGCCATCCGTCGGACTCTTCTCGGACTAGCTCGAAAGCGCGTCTGATCAACGTCATGGCGGTGGCATTGGCGCAGAGCAGGCAGGCGGGCAGCCTGGACACACCTTTCTCTATCCAGCCCTCACCATGACAACAACTCCATACACCACCCTCCATGTCCTCCAGCCTAGACCTCTCGCCGGCCCAGGCCCACGCTCTCTTCGACGTCCTAACCCACCATGAGGTCTACAGTGAAATCGAAAATTTCAAGTGGCCCACCGCCATCCACCAATACGGCCACCCCTTCAAGAAGGATCACGCACAGCCTTGCACCTCGCCCGTCCTGCAGACCCTTCTCAACAAGTTTGCCCTCGCCCTGCCCGGTCTCTCCAGCGTAGATGAGGCTTTCTGGAAGGAGCGCATCCAGACCATCGTCGAGAAACTCGGTGCCGCCGAGCTTTCCGAGAGCTACGATAAGGGCGCTGTCGGTCTGCGGAAGACCCTGGCAACCGCCATCTCGGCTCTGATTGAGTATCCCGCCAAGGGCGCCTTTGGAGGCTTTCCTATGAAAGATGTCGACCCCGGTCGCAAGTATGACACCTCCAAGCCTGACGATGTCATGCAGGCCTGGGACGACTTTCTGCAGCAGCTGGTCTACGGCGGTATGATTGATGAGCTATTCACCACATGCGCCGAGACTGTCAACCTGGAAGACCACTCTCCACTGGTCCAGGCTGCTCATGAGTTCATCCTTGTAAAGTATGTTTTTTGTTGTTAACTTTGCTTTGTTTTTTCCCAAGCGGCCTGAGGCTTACATAATTGCAGCCTTGCTTCTCTTATGCACCATATCCTGGTCGTGTCGCCAGACGGCCAAGCCCTTCTGCGTATTCTTGCCAATGTCCACAAGCTAGTTCCGTACAGCATCATTCGGCAGACCCTGCGCGTTGGCAATGCCGCCACCATGATCAACGGAATGGTCAGGCTGGTCCTTGCCAAATTCAGCGTTGGCACCCTCACCAACTGGGTTGGTATCAGCAAAAACGCTGACGAGGGCATGAACTTGCTCCAGTCGTACGATTTCCCCTACCCTTGCTGCTGATGGCCTATCGCTGAATACCTGTGCAGAATCATTTCCACTGTACTTGCGTGGGATTCTTCTGAACTACAAAAGCAAGTCGCCAAGATCGAAAAGATGAAAGAAAAGGAGAGGCTGAGCGACAAACACCTCGAAGCCATCAAGTCTCATCTCCAGCTTACTCGAGAAGAGCGAGAGAAACGGAGGGCCATAAGCAGTATGGGACCTAACCTTTGGCTCATTCTTTTTCAGTCACTAACACGACTCACAGAGGAAGCACCAAAGTCAATCGTGGCGGTTATCTTTGAGGAAGGTTCATTATCTACCGATCTACCCGAGTCGCAGCAACTCCAGGCACAGGAGTACTTCAAGGCTCAATTGGCGATTCGCGACCGTGACCAACTCTCTCAAGTTCTCTGCCGCCAACAACCTGATCATCTCACCGAAGCCATCCGGGATCTTGTGAATGCTTACGATCCAATCATTCGAGCCCTGCACAATGCAGTTGACCTGAGCACAGGTCTCACCGACTTGGAGAATTTCTTGAACGATTTGATCAAGGTTGCGAAGCTCCCATCACCGTCAAAGAGCAAGGATAAGGACAAACCTCTACCGACGGTCGAGGACTTTGTCCAATTGTTGAAGAAGCATCAAGGTTCCTGTCATCGCTTCCTTCATCAAATTGCCAAGAATGGACCGGAAGTCACCGAATGGTTCCGTCAGTATGCCTTGAAATTCATCTCCGAATTCCAAAGAGCCTCTAACTCACCCGATGGAGCCGGTGCTATGAATTCCACTTTGAACTCTCTCTTTGGAAAACTGGACTCAGAAGAGCGTGAATCAATCGCCAAGGCTTTGGATGCCCACTCCGATTATCTCATACACCTGCACAAGTCATCGGCAGCCCGCATGAAGTCAATTCTTTCTCGTTCCGCCAGAACCGAATTTGGACCAGGCATGTATATTGCCAAGTGGATTGATTTGATGGGATCCACTCCAATTACTCCAGCAACTACTAATGGACCTCTCCGCTACGGGAAGAGCAAGGACGTCCAAGAAGCAGCTCAGATCGACGTTGATGGTGAGAAGAAGGGCGGGATTGCGCTAGAAAAGGAAGCAACAGGAGACCAGAAAATACCCGAAGCCCCGAATGTAGAGGATATTCTTAGACTTCTCGGACCTGGGTACAGAGAAGCGCTTTCCGGGGGAATATCATAGAACTGAAAGCGCTTTCGATCACGGCCGACAGGTATGTCACGACCTGATCTCATAGCCCTGAGTTCCTGTACATAATCTCTATTTCTTCTTCGAAGAGCTTGAACGTCTCTCTTCTGGCCACAGCCCCTTTCCCGAGTCTCGCAAAGGGCTTGTCCCGCGGCGCGACGAATGCCAGCTGCTTCCGCAACCGCGTCTGCTCGACCATGTTCCGGTTTTCGCGTTCGACCGCCGGCCACAGCCGCTCCAGCAAAGCCCCCCGCTCCGCGTCGCTCGAGGGCGTCTCGGCCGCCTCGACCAGCACGAACGGCACCACCCGCCCCTCGCCTCCCACCAGCGCCGCCCTCACCCCGTCCGCCCCGCACAGCCGCTCCTCCACCCTCCCCGCGTACATCTTCACCTCCCCCGTCAGCACCACCAGGTCGTCCGTCCGGCCCCGATACCTCCACAGCCCGGGATCCGTCGGGTGCCGCGCCCACAGGTCCTTCGTCCGGAACTCGCGCACGCCGGGCCCCGCGCGGTCGAAGAAGACGGTCCACGCTTCGCTCGACGGCGTGCGGTCGAAGACGAGCTCGTGGAGGGTTTCGTCGTCGTGTCCGTCGTCGCGGCCGCGGTGCGCAGCGTCCATGCGCGCGCCCATCGCCGCGTGGAACGCGACGTACGGCCAGTCGGCGGGGTTGGCCGGCCGCAACGTCAGCCAGTGCATGCTCTCGGTGCAGCCGATGGCCGGGTCGAAGGTGCCGAGCGCGGCCAGCGCGGCGCCTGCCGCCGGGGCGACGGGGGCGCCGGCAGCGGAGACGGAGCGGAGGCGGGCGAGGAGCGGCAGGGCGCGGGCGCGGTGCTGCTGGACGAGGTCGGCGAGGAGGGCGGGCGGGAAGGTTGCGGCGTGCGGGCGGGCGTGGTGGAGGACGAGGAGGGCGGTCTGGGGGGTGTTGGGGCCGTGAGGGGTCGGGGGCCCGAGGACGACGGTTGTGTTGCGCAGGAGGGGGTTGAGGAGGGCGTGCTTCATGCCGGCGATCTGTGGGGGTTGGGTCAGTTTTTCTTTGTGGTGGTGGTGAGGCGAGGGGGCTGGATGCAGACGCACGTGGTAGATGGGCAGCGCGATGTAGCATCGCCATCCGGCTTCCACCTCGCCCTGGAGTTGTCGCGGTCGGCTCTGCGCGCTCAGCAAATCGACTTTGGCGAGCACTTTGACCAGCATGCCGTGCGTGTATGGCACGAGTTTTGGGGGCCCCGTCGAGCCGGACGTGTGGAAGACGCACGCGTCGTCGTGCTCCGCTTCGGCGAAGGTTTTGGCGTAGGCGTACGGCTCTACATCCTGCTCGTCGTCGAACAGCAGCTCCTCTTGCGAAGGGACATTGGTCACTACCTGGATGCTCGGCAGGGCTGCCCGGATCTGTGACACGTGCGGGTCCGGCAGCACGGCATCGGCGTGGATCACGGTGCTGGTGGAGGAGGAAGCGAGCAGGTGGACGTGGGCGGCCGGCGAGGCCAGGTGCGACGGGATCAGCAGGCGGCGCGACGTCTTGATCGCGGCGAGGACGTGGATGGGGTAGCGCAGGTCGCGCGGGCCGAGGTAGGCGAATGTTGGGCGGGTGGTTGTGGTTGTTGGTGGTGGTGGGAGGGTGGCGTCCAGCCAGCGCGCGGCGCGGTCGACGGCGCGGAGGAGCTGGGTGTAGGTCACGTCGCGGTAGCCCGCGCTGAGGTCGGAGGGCGAGACGGGGATGGAGGCGTAGATGCGGGAGGGCGTCTGGGCGGCGGCGTGGTGGAGGATGTGCGGGAGGAGGCGGCGGTCTGGTTGGTGTGTTGTCGCGGTGGACGCCATGATTGTTGGGGGCGGATGGGCAGGTTTTGATTCTGATTCCTCGGATTTGTTATCGATGGCTTGCTGACTGGCTGAGGCGCGGAGCTCTTCGTTTCAATTGTGTGGCGGTTGTGGTGATGTTTGGGCGTTTTGTTGGCCGCGTATCATAGGATTGTCGCAGGCGTTCGGCACCATTTTCTTATAGTCTCTTCGTCGAGACCTACAGCTGTTCCGCGGGGTGATGAGGGCTGCTGGAATAGCGCTCTTCTCAGCATGACTGCTCTGCATCTCGTGTGGGTTCGTTCAGAAGCTGTTCAAAGGGCCGGAACAGCTAGTACTCGGGGCACCCACCCCATATCATATTTTTATTTTTAAATCGCCCCGCTAGCGCCAGGAAAGCGAATGCTAGAACGATCTTAGGGAGGACGGCAGACTGGATAAGGTAATAATCGCCCCCCAAGGATCTTTCGTTTGCAGTATCGGATTGACACACACGCTCTCTTTCTTGCTCTCGTCAGCGCTAAGTAGATATTGTATCACCCTTCTCCTGTCAGACCTTTGTCGATCCCAGCAGGCGAGCATAACGAACGTGGTTCAATGGCAGAGGAAAGGTTTCTCCCAGCAGATACGTCTCTATCGCTTACCGGTTAAAGCCGAATGAGGGGCGTTCCGTAGATCCTCCCGGTAAAGAAAGCGTGTGGCCGTTAGCTTTCACGCCATAACGCTTATTCTTCCCACCTCCCTCATCCAGCAGCAGCAGCAGCGCGCAGCCGGTAATCAGTGCGTCTATTGTTAGTGTGGGCGGGCGAGCGCCACGAAGCTTTTCTCCTGTGATGATAGCAAGCACGGGTCACCAGATATATGGCCGGCTGTCGAGTCAGTTCCAGCGTCGGTAGATGCCAGCCTCACATGTAAGGAAACGGTATAGCCTGATCTGCAGATGCGAGCGAAAAGGGAGAAGGGGTGCAGCAGCGAATTGCAGCGCGCTTTTCATGCACGAAATCCTACCTGCGGTACCAAGGGGCATCGCTGTGCACTCCGGGCCGGCCTCCATCAACAGTATCAAGAATCAAGATTGGTCCCTCGGCATGTGATGCGTGACGGTACACGTTTCGGGTGTCGACGGATGGCAGCCCGATCGCCGGTCTACTCATATCACAAGGCGTGAGTTTGGGTTAATTAAGTTTTTGAAGATTTGGCAGCTTCTTGGTTTTTTATGGTGGGGTTGGCGCTGGCTGGGATCGCTGGTGCAAACCAACACCCTTCGCTCTGCTGACACTGGTCGGAGTAGGGCCCGGTCCGCGCGCGCGCGCTTGGAGAGCTAAGCTTATATCACTCGTCTTGCAGAATGGTTGAGGCGTTAGTGCTCTCGGAGTCGAGCGGTCTTACTGGTTTTGGTGGGCTGTGATGGGAGGGGCGCTTGCTAAGTTGTGCGGAGGTGGATGGGGCATGGCGAAAGGGAAGGTGTTGGCGCGAATGACCGATGCGAAAGTTTCTGACCCGCCGAGTCGGGTTTTAGGTGTTTTTGTGGTCTTGTGCGATTCGTGGCTGCCAGAGTTTCGACAGTCGGCGCGAGGAGCCGGTCCGACCGGGGGGCTGAGATTTGGGATATATGGTGGTACCGCCCCCGAGGTTGGAATGGAGGCGATTGTCTAGCACAACACACAGCACCGCTCGATTCATCAAAGAGAGGGAGAAAGATACCTCTCTCGTTCGATCAAGTCTTTGATCAAAGAGAGGAGGAAGCTCCGGACAACGCTCGACAACAACCCCACCCGGAGAGGTTCTCGTGGTCGGACAGAGCGGATGCAAAGGGAGAGCTGAACACAAGTCATCTTACTGAAACACCAATATCAACCGGTATGCTACCCACGACTCCGCACCGTCCTACCACCAGAATTCTGATAACCCGAAAGCAAGACGATCCAACTGACATCTCAACCCCGCTCAGCAATACGAAAATGACGGAACTCAAGAAGATGGCAAGCATGCCAAGCTTGCGCTCCGCCTCCTCGCTCAAGCGACGACTCAGCATCAACGTGAACGTGCGGCAATGGCCGTCCAAGGCCAAAGACTGGTTCATGGAGGGATATCGCTCGTCCTCAGATTTCGACAAGAGACTGGGGTCAATGGTGCGCACGCCTCTCTCCCCATTCCCTGCCCAACTTCTTGTATATCCGTAGAATAACGTGGCCCATCCGACGCCAAAGGCTGACGCTCGGTTTACGGTGCAAAAGGAATGGGTCGGGTATACTGGCATCTACCCATGGATCTGACTGGCCACGTCGAGCAGAATGTTTTTGTTCCGTTCTGACCGTGCTTTTCCTCCTCTTCACCATCATAACGGCCGTCGTCGCACTCTTCCAAAAACAACAACAGCATCGACCTCCACCTCCGCGGCAACACAACACAACACAACCAGATTGCCACCCACTCAGAGCTTCGCCGCAGCTCCACCGTCTCTTCCCTTTTCCTTACCGTCACCACCAAAAGTAGGCAGGCCCACCTCGGTCGTGCACAAAATAAACGTATCCTCCAAGCTCCCCACCCTGTGCCTGCGATTCACCGCCTGATAGTCCTCGCCCGCCAGCATGTCCGCAAAGTGCCAGATGCTCGGATAATGCGCCAGCGCGACCTCGTCCCAGACCCTCTTCCCGTCCCGCCCCTCCCCAACCCCCCTGCCTCCGCCATCCCCCACCACCGTCCCCACCACCTTCGCCACGCCGCCCCTCCTGCTCCCCACGCCCGCCGCAAACGCGGCCCCGTACGCGAGGTACTCGTCTTTCCGGCCCGCCCGGAACGCCAGCAGATTGAGCATCGACACCGCCCTGCCCCCGCCCGTCTCCCCGTCGCCGAACTCGCGCATCCAGTCGAGCAGCTCGCCGCTCAGCTCGAGGCTCTGCGCGCTCGTGGCGGTGGGTGCGGAGCCGTCCAGCGCGCGCGTCAGCGGCGGGCCCGCGTCGCGCAGGAGCCGTGCGTTCTTGGCCGCGTAGTCGGCGAGCAGGGCGCGCGGCATGCCGAAGGTGAGGGTCCAGCGCGCGGAGATGCGGGCTGAGAGGGCCGGCGGGAGGGACGTGTCGGGCGTGGGCAGGATGAGGAGGAGGTCCCAGGTGCGGGACAGGAGCGGGTCGGCGGAGAGCCGGGTCGGCGTGATGATCCAGCGGACGACACGGGCGGTGGTGAGGGGCGGGGCGGGGAGGGCGGCGGCGGAGAGCGAGGCGAGGAAGTCGGGGAGGGGCGTGTTGAGGGAGAGGAGGTGGAGGGTGCAGAGCGGCATTTTGTCTGTCTTTTCTTCTTCTTGATTCTTTGGTAGGGTGGAAGCGGTGGTGAAATGCCCGAGTGAGGTTTCAGAAATTGGAGTGAGTCGTGGGCGCCATGGGCGGGGGGTGTGTTTTGTTCTATGACGACGATGGAGTGTGGAGATGCGACGCGGGGGAGGGGCTTGCGGCGACAAACCGAGGTATGACTAAATAGGAAATGAACTGGGGTTCTGGACGCGCAAAACGCACTGGTTCCCGTCTGTGCTCTATGCATATTGTGCTTAAAGATGTTAGAGTAGCTCAAAGCCTCGGCAGCAAAATCAGTCGCTCGAGATCCTACTTTTGGGTGCTGCGCGTCGCACCTACCTATTGAGTCTACGAGATTCCATGCTTACATTTTGCACTGGTGTTTCTCATTTCTCAAGAATTCGATCATCCCGCAAACTGTACGCACCTTGAACGGGTGTCTTTGTTGAGATCTGTTCGTTTCACTAAAAATGTTCATTCTTGTGAGCTGTTTCCTTGGTATTTTAGTGTAGTGCTCGCTTTCTGTGGTAATTCCTCTTCGGGTTCCTTTTTAGGCTCCATCCCGGAGTCTTGCTCAAGGCGTGCCTGGGTATAAGTGTAGCATCGGGAGGACAGGTTCTCCACTGTGCTCAGGCCATACCTATTTGGTAAAGCCTGGGGCAAAAGCCAATATTGCCTAGCTGGTCTAGACGTGTCGGTTTCGAGCAGACTCCTTGTTCTTGAAGACTCGAGTGATGGATAATGGCGGCATTTAGGGGATGAGCAATCTTCAGTCGGCGAATGAGGGGAGCTGGCAGAGGGGGCTGGCAGGGTTTTCTGCAACGGTATGACCCAAGGCAGCCAAGGCCACCATGATGCTTAAAATAGGCCCAAATAGGGATGACCAGGAAGCTTGAGCTACATTGGACCGAGATGGAGAGACAGCGGGGAGACAGCGGGAGGAGAAAACGGCAAAAGAAAAGCAGATGTCTGGAAGCGGTCGGCGATGCTCATGTTCATGAGTGAGTGATTCTCTGCGTGGCCGGGCAGAACGGGAGAGCTGCTGGGCGCTGCGGGCGCAACTCGTCCAGTGCGGGAGCAGCCGAGTGCCGAACAGACGACCCCCGGCCGTTTTTGGCCGGACACGCGTCGCCGCCGTCGTAACGCCCCGTATCCACGCAACCTGCACTGCCCTACCTATACCCGCCAGAGAAAGCTTCGCCATGTCGTCCAATCCCACGCCCGCCGAGCCACGCTCTCCTCGCCTGTTGTCGCGTGTTGAGTATGCGGCCTGAGGCGCATACTCCTGCCTGACCCGTGCGGCCCTCGTCATTCTTATTTTGGCCGGCAGATCTTCCTGCCTCCCGCTCGAATCCTCTCGCTGTGGCTCAGTCGCTGCTGAGCCCTATCGATGCCGTACTACGGAATTCGCCCGGGCTCCGCTGCCTTCCTGTCCACTCACCATGCCCTTTTATGTTTCATGCAAACGCGTCAGGCTCCATCATCCATGCCGTCTGTGGTAAGACGCAAGGAACAAAGCTGGCCAATATGCCCCGTGCCGGCCCCAGAACTAAGGCTGAGCTGCTGCTGAGCGACTGACCCCAGTCTATGGCGTGAACTTTCACAGCCCCCCAGCTTCCGGCCGTCTGGCTTTCCTGGCCCCGCTATATAGAACCTTGTTCTCCCTGCTGTCTCCTGGAATCTTCCTGTATCAACTGACTGTCATCTCTCTAATCCTATAACCACCTTCCACTCGCTACCTGTCGCTGTAAGTTCTTCATCCTAGCTGACTTACCATACCATTCTTACCCTTTCTCTATCAGGCCTATCCGACTTCGCTCGCTTTGATCTCAGACTTTTCACATCTGCCAAAATGTCCACTACCATTGCCGACGCCGCTACGATTGCCTCGGAGGCGACTTCTGCCGCGGCCACTTCCGCAGCAGCCGAGACGACCACTGCCGCAGCAACCACTGCTGCAACGTCATCGGCAGAGACGTCTTCTGCAACCTCTACCTCTGCGACCACCAGTGCTTCATCCGCCTCCTCCACCTCGGCTTCCTCTAGCTCCGCCTCTTCCAGCATCGCCTCAACACTGAGCACCATCACCAGCTCTACTTCCGTCAGCACCACAGCCTCTACCACCACTTCAAGCTCTACCGGCACCCTCACGCCCTGCGCAACGAACTGCACCGTCTTCACTTCGACCACTGCTTCCTCCCTTTTCGGCGCCGGTTGGCTCCTCCTCTTTGCTGTTGGCGGCTTCATCAACATCATCGCCTATTGCATTATGAAGAGGCACGACGAGGCAAAGCACAAGAGACAGCTCGCCAGCGCCAAAGCTCAGGGCATCCTCCCGACCTCAGAACAATGAGCACTTTTTCCTTCGTGCTTCAGGAACACTAGATGACGGCATTTCAGGCGTCCAGGGCGGCCGGCATATGTTTCCGGCCAGGCGTTTCAGGGGCTCGCAATCAGGCATCATCAGGACAATTCTTATGGGGGAACTTGCGAGCAGTAAGGCCGACCAAAAAGAATAAGCGGGCCTGGAACATGGGTAGGGCGCCGCGTGTAAAACCTGCGAGACCCGGCCTTCCGGGATCCGGGATCAACCGCAACAAGATGGGGGCCGTGCATGTATTTTTTATTTCCCTTCTTTGCAACGAAAATACCCATCTGAACTCGTTTCAAATTTTTCTCCTTTTTTTCGATCTACTCAGTAATTGCCCTCTTGAATGTTCGTGTTTCACGGTCCTTACAGGCGCGGACGCTTTTCCGCCATGTCGTCTCATCACAGTCAGATCAGGTTTTCCTTCGGCTTCCATGACGCTTCCCGACCCAATCGGGAACTGTGCAGCCCCGACGGAATATCGCCACCTGTCCGCCCATGACCGCCTCGAATCATTCGACGTCGCCGGACGCGTCTGGATTGCTGCTATTAATATCTCAGTCACGATATTCCGTATGCTACCTTTCTGCACACCCCGGATGGCAGAGCCGCATCCGCCGCGTCTCACAACATCGGTGGATACGGGGGTGGTGCTGCAGTCGACCCTTGACATCGAATACGACGGTCTCATAGACGATCAGAGAGAAACTACCACCATGTGGAGTGGAAGCATTCGTCCGAACGCAAGTGTCATGGTCCAAGCTGTGCACCTGCGTCCGGACGAATGCTTCCACTCCTCACGAGCTTATGTTGAAAGCCGTTGCCGCCAACCGTCAGCTGCAACCTTCCCCTGTAAGCAGACCCCTGCATATGCGTCACTGATCCTAGCTGACAGTTGGCGGGCTTGCATACGTTGGCTTGAAATGTGCGAACCTCTACGGATCAAATTCCGGAAATCTCCAACTCGCAGGAATGCCCGGTGGCCATGAGCTCCTAGTGCGACAACATAGGTTGCAGGCCTCACATAAATACGAACGGCCTTACTTTCTCGGCGTCCACAAAGTCTGCAGACACTCCCCAGTAGTCTTTTCCTCCACATCGTCCATCGGCGCTTTTTCTCTAAGCTCCGGGACGGCATGATGACTTGCAAATGGCATTGTCATTACAACTCGAAGATAGCTCTTCTACATTGGATGTCAATGCTGTGGGGCATCAAAATGGTTGGATCCCTTCGCCTACCTCCGCGAAGATGGCTTTCATGAAGAGCAGGGAATCAGGCAGTCTCGTAACGGGATTGAACAAAAAAGATGGCAGCAAACGGTCGGACTTTCTGCTCTCAACGCGGCTTCTACTCAGAGCAAAGAGCTTGACGATCGAGCAACAGTCTTAAGCTTCTCTTCATTTAGCGCATCAAGGTCACGCACCACGAAGGTGCCCCTTGTGCGTATCACCGGCCATCCCCCGACGACGCACGCGGTCGCCTCCATGAGATCACGCCGCTGCAGGTATTCCGCTTGCCTCCCACGCGCACATTCAGGCCCGCTCGGATGCCTGGCGACCTCGACCTGTTTCAATGCAGCCACTCCGCATGTGGAGTGCCCGGGACCTGAGAGACAGGGTGACCAGCTCGTGTCTGTCCGATTGCAAAAGCCCCTGCTTCTCAAATGAAGGAGGATGACGCACTAGGCTGTTTTTCTGCCTCGCTGTGTGCTCAAGTGTCAATAAGGAAAGGGAAGCATCTCGCTCATGTGCCTTGGGGCGCTCAGCAGCGTCCCATCGCAACGCCGATCCACATCCAAACTCGCCATAGTTGACGCGCTGCATCTGACAACGATGCGGAAGCATAGGCAGGCTCAACTTGGAGCGGACCTCGCAAAACAGAGCAACGCAGTAGGCACCTTGCTCCTCCAACGAGGACCAAGTACCAGCCTTTTGTGGATCTCTATCCGACACACTCCTCCCTGTCATCCTCATTCTGGATGCTCTAGCGGACTCCGCACACCATTCGCTTTTAAAAGAGTGTCCTTCTTCCGCGCGGTAACCGGGAAGCTACGGATTCCGGCACGTCACGTTCCCGCCACCTGCTCGAGAGCCCCGTGCATGCCATGCGGATGGCGCCGGAAACGCGGCGATCATCCGTGCTGGCGTTCGAATGGCACGAGGCGCAGCGACGGCCGTCCGCACGGACTCTCGTGCTGGCGGCTACGGCTGCGGAGGGTCTGTGCCGGTGACGTGGTGGCTGGGTGCGCGCGCATGAGGGCGTCAAAACTCCGAAGGGGAGGAGGGAGGGGGGGGTTTGCTCTTTTTAAAAAGAGGGTGTGGAGGTGCGGGTTTTGGGAGAGCAGACACGCATTGGCTTACCGTGGAAGACCAACCAGCGCTGTTCGCTTGTTTTCATGGGATCCAACGCCAGTCACTTCCTTGCGGCGGTGTGTTGTCCTGCATGCGCTCTTTTGGCCAGCGGCACTCCGACGCAAAGATTCATCGGCCCCCAGAGCTGTGAGATACGGTCAATTTGCTTTGTCCCGGAGCAGCACCATCTTGTGTCTCTGATGATTCTCGTCAGCGCGCCTGGAGCTAAGTACAATGAGGAGCGAGCGAACAAGTACGAAAAGTCCGCGAGGTCTTTCCATTTTTCACGATTTGGCAGTAACGCTTCCGGTGCCGTGTCGAAGAGAGTGAGAGCTCTGTCTAAGACGATTTTCAAGAAAAGTCGAGAAGAACATACGCGCTGGTCACGTCGGATTCTGAGGCCTGGAAGGCACCCGGACAGTTCGTGGACCGTGCAGGGATTTGCAGAAGAAGCTCTACATTTTACAGAAAAAATTAGGTTCGGATGCATTTCAAAAAGCTGTTCACTTATCGTACAGGAATTCATCGCAATAGGAGCGCCACCCTCGACCGCAGTCTCGAGAGGCGACGATCTTTGAAAGACAAAGTACTCGATTTTCACTTTTTTTTTTTTTTTTACTTCTGCGTGGTATCCGCGTCAGGTCTCTATAACGTTTGAATGTGGCTTTGGGATGACGTTTGTGATGACACGCCATCATACAGCGATAGAACTTTTTGTTGACGGACACATTGTGCTCTTTCTTTGATATTGGTACGACCATTTCGGCCCATACGTCAGGACAAGAATGAACTTTCCCGAGAACACGGGGAAAGTTAAAGCTTGAGATAATAGCAGAAGGTATGTCTGCTTTTTCATTTTCAAGAATGTTGTCTTCTGCTGGCTGTCGATGTTACAGGATTCGGTAAGCGCATCCATTGGGTCAGGCCCACACTGCACAAGCGGGCATGCACCTTATCTCATGCAACTCTAACCCTTTCAACTCGAAACGTCGGCTGCCATGACCCACCACAGAAACCAGAAACATTCGGCCATCAACGTCCACTTCACACGCCACGCAGGAACAACGCCTGGATGGTCAGCACTGCTTCCCAGGTATTTGCTGTCGACAGCGAGGGCCCGGACCGAGCACGTATCCCACCTTCGAGCATCACAGGAGAACTTAGGATCATGACGTTCAGCCAAGCATTTCCCGTTCCTGCAGGAGATGTTCATGATCCTTGACACCGCCCACAAGTCTCCTGATCTGAGACTCGTATCGCACCGCCAACGCTGCATGCAAAGTTTCCAGAGCGCCCACTACCGCAAACTGCAGCTTCCGAATACATACAAGCGAGAAGACAGACGGTCGCATAAGGGTGTGGTCGAAGTATGGCGGAGTTCGCAACGGGGCCGCCGTCGTATTCTGGTGGAGCAATTTACGCGGAGGAGGCCTTGGAGAAAACACGATACGGAAGCATCAGAGCAACAACGGCCATTGGTGGGACAACGCCCCCGGTGGGCGGCCGCGGTGAATGACCCCGGTGGGGGCATGGTCCCTGTGGGGTAACAAGAAACGATGATCCCCATTCGGGCGGGAGTGATCTGGACCAGGCGCCCGAACAGGCAGGCCGACGACGGCTCGCAACCACCGGCGATCCGCAGGCCACCTCAGGTCCAATTTCAGGTACCCTTTCCATGACGATTGCGTGCGGGGTACGCCTTCTATTTAACGTCCACCTCGTCTGTCACCACCATGGCCTGCAGTGAGCATTCACCATGGTGTTCTGTGATCGACTGCTGGCCTTGGCCGTCGTGCTCCCTCTCGCCGCCGCTCAGACCACCATCTCCACCGACAACTTTCACGCTGTCCTCGCCGCCGACTCGCAGGTCCTGCGATCCCTCAGGCCAGCTTCCCAGAGCAGCTTCGACTTTTCGCCCGCCGACGTTTTTGACTCCAGAAACGGAAATGGAAACTACCACACCGGCGATCTGACCTTCCGCTACCGCTCTGGAACCACAGGGACCTGGCAGAACGGCAACAGTGCAGCCGAAAGAGCCCCAGTCTCGAGCACCCCGGCCAATGGAGCTCTCGCATCCGCGAATCTGGGAGCAACCCTGCCAGACTCGAGTGCCACCTTGGACGTGACCCGGAGATGGATTGACGTTGACGGCGACCTTGGACTCGAATTCACCTTGACCAATGTCGCTGACGGGACCGTCGAAGTCGGCAGCCTTGGCTTCCCCATCGAATTCAACAACATCTTCACCGGACGCACAGCCGTGGAGACACGCGACAACTGCGTGCTGCTGGACCCCTATATTGGACTCCATGCCGGCTACGTCCAGGCCACCCGTCTGACCGGAACCGGCCCCAACCTCGTCATCACCCCGCTGACCGACGCCACCAAATTCGAGGCCTGGAGGTTCCTCCCCGAACAAAGCGTCGATCCGCTCTACTACCAGTCCCAAACCTACGAGGGCAACTACGAATGGCAAGTCTACACCAAAGCCTGGGCCGAAAACGAGTGGCAAGGCGTCGACCCGTGGAACGAGCCCACCTCCTCCATCCTCGAGCCCGGCGCCAACATCACCGTCGGCCTGCGCTTCTCGCTCGCCGCCACCATCCCGGCCATCGAAGAAGCCGTACAATCCACCAACAACCCCGTCGCCGTCGGCATCCCCGGCTACATCCTCCCCGCCGACATCATCGGCCGCCTCTTCCTGCACACCAACGCCTCCGTCTCCTCCATCACCGCCTCCCCCGCCGGCGCCCTCACCCTCAGCACCCCGACCCCCTTCGCCGGCGGCGTCGAGTACGCCGTCACCCCGTCCGCCAGCGCCTGGGGCCGCGCGCGCCTCGCCGTCCAATACGCCGGCGGCAAGAACCAGACCGTCCACTACCGCATCACCAAGCCCGCCCCGGAAGCCATATCCGACCTCGGCGCCTTCCTCACGACGGAGCAGTGGTTCGCCGACGACGCCGACCCCTTCGGCCGCGCGCACTCGGTCATCACGTACGACCGCGCCGCCGGCGCGCCCGTCGCGCAGGACAACCGCGCGTGGATCGCCGGGCTCTCGGACGAGGGCGGCGCAGGGTCGTTCGTCGCGGCCGCGCTGAAGCAGGCCGCGCAGCCGGCCGCCGCCGAGGTGGCCAAGCTCGAGACGTTCGTCGCGGACGTCGTGTGGGGCGCGCTGCAGATCGCGGAGGGGGCCGACGCGCACGCCGTCCGCAAGAGCCTGTTCTACTACGAGCCCGCGCTGCTGCCGAACTACACGTACGACCCGCAGATCGCGTGGGACACGTGGTCCGCGTGGGACAGGGAGGCGGCGTACGCGACGGACCGCGGGTACAACTACGTGCACGTGACGGCGTTGTACTGGGGACTGTATCGCGCGGGGCGGGCGGTGCCGGCGGTGCTGGCCAAGGAGACGGCGGAGACGTACTTGAAGCGGGCGTGCGAGACGGTGTTGTTCATGATGAGCACGGACGCGAGCGGGAGTCATCGCGTCGGGTACTGGGACGTCGGGCAGATGGGCGAGACGGTGTACGGGCGCGTGTTGGAGGACCTGAAGGCGGAGGGGCTGGCGGAGGAGGCGGCGAAGCTGGAGGCGGCGATGAAGGTCCGGGCGGAGCATTGGGCGACGCAGGAGGATCCGTTCGGGTCGGAGATGGCGTGGGACTCGACGGGGCAGGAGGGCGTGTATTACTGGACCAAGTGAGTCGACGGCCCCTGGTTGGTGGGGAAAAGAGAGGGATGGGTCCGAATGCTGACCTGCGGCCCAGATACTTCAACGACACGGCGTCGGCCGACAAGACCATCAGCTCCATCATCGCCTACATGCCGACCGTCGCGCACTGGGGCTGGAACGGCAACGCCCGCCGCTACTGGGACTTCATCTACGGCGGCAAGCTGCAGCGCCTCGAGCGCCAGATCCACCACTACGGCAGCGGCCTCAACGCGCTGCCGCTCCTCGCCGCCTACCGCAGCGACCCCGACGCCGCGGACCTCCACCTCCTCCGCGTCGGCCACGCCGGCAACACCGCCCCGCTGTCGAACATCGACGAGCAGGGCTTCGCCGCGGCGGCGTTCCACTCGTGGCCCGACACCCTCGCCTGGGACGCGTATTCCGGTGACTACGGACCGAATTTCCTGGGGCACGTGCTGGGCAGTGCGGCGTATCTTGTGAAGAGCGAGGCGTACGGGTGGGTGGCGTTTGGGGGGAATTTGGTTGAGGGTGCAGAGGGGGGCGTGACGGTGGAGCCGAGGGATGCGGCGAGGAGGAGCGTGTACGTGGCGCCGCTGGGGGTATTGGTGAGCGTGGATGCGGGGGCGGTTGAGAGCTTCACGTACGCGGAGGAGGGGAAGAAGCTCACCGTTCGGGTGAAGAGCAGCAGTGGGTTTGGCGACGAAGCGGCCAGTGCGGTCGTAACGGTTGAGCAGACGGCGGAGGTGGAGGGAGTGGGCGCGGCCAGCGTTACGACGACGGGGTTGGAGAGGAAGAGGGGTGGGTGGGTGGTGGATTTGAGTGGGGGAGAGGCGAAGGAGGTTGAGTTGGCGGCGGCTTGAAGGGAGTGTGTGATGTAGCTGTTGTACTGTTAATCTTTGAGCAAAAATGTGAGTGATGTTGACGTCCAAATCTGGGCTTTGTGTGGACTGTCTTGACTTCATGGAAGGTCTCCATCAGGAACTGGCGCTTTGTACATTTGGCGACAACTCACCAAAACCAGTGCGTGTAACTGTACTAAGACTGCAAAAAGAAGTGCTTGTACTAACAACTTTGATGTATCCACACATATAAACAATGGGGGGGCCATCCGGGGTTTAGGGCGTTGGCGGAGGAGGAGGAGGAGGAGGAGGAGGAGGAGGTTGTGCCGGGTGGGGTTGAGGGAGCTGCTGAGGATGTGGTGGTTGTGTTGGCGGGTGGGGTGGAGGAGAGCCGTGTTCACGGCAATGGCTAATTCTTCGCTCGGTTTAAGAATCGAACTCCAGCTGACAGCGTGATGTGCAGCGGATCTCCATTGCTATCGCGGATCCATACCTACCAAGCAGATCGTTTGTTCGCACTCTCTTTCGCGGACGTAGGATACTTCGCCCCGGGAGTAGAGTTGAATGAGAAAACTGTCTGAGCACTCAACAATGCAACTGAGGCTGCTTTTGGCTACACGATGTACGGATATTGGTTATTCAACAATGAAGACCGCACAGCTTCCGTCATGGATGCTCATATTGAGGCCGGCCACGCGGTCTTGCTCTGCATCCAAGGTTACAAGATATCACAGCTAGACTCTATGTACACTCTGGCATACACATACAACGCGACGTACTTCAAGGAGGACTTTGCACGCATTGATGCATACGAAAGGAGACTTTTGGAGGACAAGATTGCGCCGATTGGTGGCGAGTACGTCATCAGAGTGACGCAAGAACAATGGAAATCCATCATTACGTCTCAAGGAGGACTTCATGGGCCATTGAAATGGTACAAGGCTAATATGAGAGGTAATCTCTCCTCGACCCTTTTTTTCTACATGACCACGCCAAAAAATCGACCCCAAGCTACGGCGCCGGGAGAGGGCCCCAGGGACTCTCCTAGGCCCAGCGAGACTCAAAACACTACTCAGAGTAGCTGCAGCCGCGTCGTGGTTGATGTAGAGGCCGCAGGAAGGGGCGAACAGCCCCCTCCAGTAACCGCCTCTACCCAACCATAGCGTACCCCTAATAAACCGCAGGGCATCCAGTACAGCGTAGAATACGTTGAAAGAGCCTCAAAGACAGCAGATACCCTCCTCTAAGCCCTACATGCATCCGCTGGCCTCCCTTTAGTCCTCTCCAGCCAGGTAAAAAATTTTCTCGATATTGCTAAGATAATCTTCTAGGATTATATCTCTATATACTAGGAGGTAAATACTAAGGAACCCGGCCTTAAGGATATCCTTTAGGAAGTATAGTAAGTCTAGAAGATAGTTAGCCGACTCTAGACTACCCCTACGTCCGTAGTGCCTAGCTAGGCTAATATTATAGCCCGAGTAGTCCTAAAGCCTCCTACCCCCCCGGCTACTACTAAGCTTACCCTATACTTCCTAGATAAGACTAATAGATAGAAGGTCGCTAACCTCTCTAATAAGGCTATTATTAAGAAGATTTAGGTAGAAAAAAGCCTAGCGTATAAAAAGATACTAGCTACTAAGAAGCTTCCTAGTAGAAACGTTAAGATCTTTATATCTAATACTTAGACTAGAGTAGCCCTCCTCTAGAACTAGAAATAGACTATAGAACTAGGTAGAGAAGTCCGCTCTAACTAGTAGCTCTACTTAGTACTAGTCTATAACGTCCCCCTTAAAGATATTAATATTAAGAATTCCTAGACCGCCTAAACTCTTTAGAATTAGAATCTATCTCTATATCTAGGGCTACGTATTAGTAAGCTAGCCTAGCTAAAGAGAAAGCTTCTAGAGGGAAAAACTTACTTAACGATTATTCTTAGTACTATAGACTCTAAGGTAGCTAACTAGATTATTACTAAAGGACTTATTAGTAACTATACGCTCTATATAGTAGAATACTATAGTATTATTACGGTTAGAACCCTAAGAGTACCTTAAATAGATTCTATAGCGAGACCTTAGATTAAGAGAATTCTAAAGCTTAATAAAGCTTAATAAGAAAACTCTATAACTTACTACTAGTAAAAGGGACTCTAAAGAGATATATAAGTAGCGCTATTTTATTTAAATCTTTCTTTCTTTTCTCTTTAGCTATTATAAACGTAGAGCGGGGTAGTATACTAGTAGGGTATACTTCTACGGTAACCTAGTCTTTCTAGAGTAGTATAGATTCTAAGTTTAAATTTTAGACCGCTTATCTACTCGTAATATATACGTTCTACGTTAAAAGTATACGTACCCGCGTTCTCTCTAGCGGTAATAAGAGGGAAAATCTATAGATAGTTAAGGTAGGCTATAAGTAGTATATACGTCCTACTATAAAAGTATACGTACCCGCGTTCTCTCTAGCGGTAATAAGAGGAAGAAGGACTAGCTAGGCGCTTCTAAAAATAAATTTTAAGAGCGCTTTACTAGCGCTTATAAATAAGTAAGCCGGAACTTCTTACGGCTTAGTCTTAAGATTTATAGTTATCTCTCTCTATAGTTTCTCCCTCTTAGCTACTCTTTCTACTTTAGATACCGCTACCGGTATATAGAAAAACTATACTAAATAAAGTATCTACGGATACTACTATTATAGATAGATAAATTTATTTCTTTCCGATATAGCTTTCTTACGGGTCTATACGGGGCTAGCTATCTATAGTTATTTTACTCGAGAGGGAAAACCTTATCGCCTAGTAAAAACCCCTCCTTTCTATCTAGGCCTATTTATCCCTACTAGTTCTATTTTTCCTTCTTACCGGTAGCGGCGACTATAGTAGCCCTATATTCGCCTACTAGCTTTACCCCTTTAGTTCTTATTCTCGTAGTTATCCGGGTCCTAGTATTTCTAGTAGTCCTCCTAGTTCCTCTTTCTAGTTATCCTTCTAGATTAGTTCCCTAGTAAGACTAAACTAACTAAGTAGTTCTAGGCGTAGGAACTAGCCTATTACTACTTTAATCCCCTTCTTTATTAAGAGAAGGAAGTAGTAGTCCGTAGTTTCTACTCTTTAGAGTATCTATACCCTACTCTATTAGAAGTAGGGGTAGAAGAGGAGGATATACTTTAGGGTTTATCTATACTAGCCGTATAGATAGATAGGACTAGAGTACCCTAGTACCTTACGCCTTAAGAGGAAGTTCTTTAGTCTAATATTATTAGGGCTCAACCTTAGGATGATCGCTGAAAGGTATATTGCGCTATGTACGTTAAGCTAGACTTAAGGAGAAAGAAGAGAAGACGTAGAAGAAAGGAAAGAGTTATATACAAGGGAGGCTTGGCGTCACGTGACCCGCCGATGATCCTCTGAGGCTTGATCCTGAGGCTTCAGACTCTAACATCACTCCCCCCCTCCTCTTCCCGGTTCGAGAGGTTGCGGGTTCGAATCCGGGTGGGGACTGTTGCTTTTTTTTTTTTTTTTTTTTTTGACCTTTCTCTGTTTTTGACCCTTCCTGCCCTGCTTGCCTTGCTTGCCTTGCTTGCCTTGCTTGCCCTGCTTGCCCTGCTTGCCCTGCTTGCCCTGCTTGCCCTGCTTGTTTGTTGGTCGCGTTTTGGTGGGTGTGGGTATATGGGTTGAAAAAGCGAACCCTGAATCATCAAACGGCTACATGGCGTAGTTGGAAACTTGGCTGACCGACAGCAGGTGCGGTGATACGTGCCTTGGGGTGGCGACATCCCTCAGTTGACTGGCTCCTATGAGCTTGTCGACTGGCTGTCGAATTGAGGGCCTGCCTGTTGGCAGGAAGAGGGTTGTCCGGCACGGGACTAGGTCCTGTGGTCTGTAATGCCCACACTAGGTGACCGCTTGTGCCTCGCTCGCCCTCGGGGCGGGTGGTGCAGTGCTCATCTGGTGTGTGCAGGCTCGGCTCCGGCCGGGCCAAACCGCTTGACTTTTTGTCCACTGGTAGTCTACGCTTGGTTCCCTCCTAGTCCTATTCTAGTTCCCTTAGAGCTCTTGTCGGTCCTTCTGTTTTAGGTACGTGTCCAGCGCTGCTGTGTCCTGTAGTGCTGATGCCGGTTCCCATGTTGGCCTTGCATACCCTTCCCATTTGACTTGGTACTGGAGTTGGCGCCTCCTTTGCCCTGGTTTTCTTGCCATTCGTTCACTTAAGACTGCCTCCACTCTCCATTCGTCTTGACTATCTACTTGAACTGGTGGAGGTTGGTAGTCGTCTTGTTCTTGGCTTGGTAAGGGGTCTGTTCCTGCTGGCCGGAGTAGGTCTACATTAAAGACGTTGTGTACCGCTCCGGGGATATCCAATTTGTAGCTATGGGATCCAACTACCTCGATAATAGTAAACTTAGCTGCCTTATCATCGAGCTTCTTGCTTGGCCTATCCGTCCTTAGGTTCTTTAGGTGTAGCCAGACCTTATCACCTACCTTGTACGCAGGGGATGGGTTTCTTCGCCGGTTTGCTTGCCGTTCCTGTTCTTGTTGGGTATCTGCCATAGCCATCTGTGCCCAGTCCGTTACCTCTTTGATCTTTGCCACGATTACTTCTGCCCTTGCCACTGGAGAGTCCCTCTGGAGGTCGCCGGGCTGGAGGTCTTCGGATAACTCTAGAGGCTCGAGGTGATATCCGTGGGAGAGAAAGAACGGGCTTGCCTGTGTTGTAGCCGAGGTCCTCCCATTAAGAGCTAGCTGGACTATCGGTAGCTGGTCCGCCCAGTCTTGTTGGTAGTGGTCCACGAATAGTGCTAGCTTCCTTTCCACTTCAGTGTTCATCCTCTCCGTTGATCCGTCCGTTTGAGGGTGGTAGGCCGTTGAGATGCGCCTCTTAATCTTAAGCAGTTGACAGATACGTTACCAGAGAAGGCTAACGAACTGCGTTCCCCTATCAGATACAATTGCCGTTGGGATTCCGTGGTTCCGGTAGAAGCATGTAATAAAGAGCCTTGCAATGGTTTCCGTCTCAGTATTCGGGCAGGCCTCAAGGGTCACTCCTTTCCCTAGCCTATCGGTGATTACCATAAGCATCTCGCACCCGTTGCTTAATGGTAGGGGCCCAATAAAGTCAATAGAGATCTCTCTCCATTGACGACTTGGTACTGGTAACGGTTTGAGTAACCCTTGCTTCCGATCCCTCCAGACCTTAGTCCTTCCACAGACGTCACAGTTCCTACAAAACCTCCGGATATCGTTAACGAATCCTGGCCAGAAGAAGTGCCTTGCCACGAGGGAGGTAGTTTGAACGCGTCCGGGGTGTGCCGAGAGGGGAGAGTCATGCATCTCTTGGATAATCCTTGTTCGTAGTGGCTCGGAGTCCGGTACCCATTTCCTTTCCCTAAAGAGGAGGTTTCCTTGATAGTCTAGTGAACACTCCGCGATCGAGATCTTGAACTTAGTTGCAAACTCCGGTGGGAAGGTCCCTTCTCCTCGTTGTACTGCTTCCCGGAGTTGCTTTAGTACTTGGTCTTGTTGGAGTGCCTCTTGCCATTGTTCCTCAAGGGGAGGTGGTTCTTGTCCGAGTTGTCCTGGTCGTGCCTGTCGAGGTTCGACTGCCATGGCTTCTTCTGATAATAGCAGGTCTCCGTTATCCCAGTTTCCTTGCTCTTCTGGGTCTTCCGGTGAGCCTGTGTTCAGCACGAGTCCTTGGGCCGTTGTTTGGAGCAGTTGAGCCGTCCTTTGTTCGAGCCTTTCGTCCATATCCGTGGTTGGTAGGTCCTGGTCCCTTCTTGTCAATGCGTCCGCCAATCCGTTAGTCTTTCCTGGCGTATATTCAATAATAAAGGAGAAGCGGCTAAGCTCTCTCCACCATCGAATCTGCCTCTTAGAGAGTCTCCTCGCAGTAGTAAAGTACTCTAAGTTCTTATGATCAGTAAGGATCTTAAACTGGTGTAGCCCCTTTAGTTCAGCATCCCACTGGCGTAAGCACTTGACTACTGCGAGTAGTTCCTTATCGTAGATTGGGTAGTTGCATTCCGCGGGTAGGTTCTTTTTCGAGAAGAACGCTACGGGCCGTAGAAAACCATCGTCATCGAACTGTTGGAGCACCCCTCTAGTACAGTATCCTGAGGAGTCCGTGGCGAGAATTATCTCCCGTTCCGGGTCGAATTGCATAAGGACCGGTGCCGTGATAAAAGCCTTTTTCAATTTCCTAAACGCGAGCTCGGTTTCCTGGTTCCATTGGAAGGGCACGTTCTTCCTCGTAAGTGATACTAGAGGGGCTACTAGGTTAGAAAAGCCCTTAATAAAACGCCGATAGAAGTTCGCAAAACCGAGGAAACTGAGTACGCCCTTTGCCGTGGTAGGAGCTTTCCATTCTTGAATTGCTTTGATCTTTTCCGGGTCCATATAGATACCTTTACCTGCTTCGATAATATACCCAAGATACTTAGTCGACTGGACTTCGAATTCGCATTTCTTTAGGTCGAGTTGTAGACCTGCAGCATCCAATTTCTCTAAGACCTTATCGACCTTTTCCCGGTGCTCCCGGCGGGATCCGTCCGTGAAGATTAGGATGTCATCTACGTACGCGGAGACAAAATCGTCAAGGAAGTCCTTTAGGGTCCAATTAATATACCGTTGGAAGGTACTCGGGGCATTTGCTAGTCCAAAAGGTGTCACTAGCCATTCGAAGAGTCCAAATCGGGTCCGGAATGCTGTCAACCACTCGCTTCCCTCCGCGATTCGTATCCGATGGAAGGTAGCAGTTACATCCAGTTTCGTAAACCATCTTGCTTTGCTAATCCGATTGAGGGTCTCCTAGATCAGTAGTAGGGGATAGCGGTCCTTTCTCGTAATTCGATTAAGAGCCCGGTAGTCACAGCAGAAGCGTAGGCCTCCGCCTGGTTTCTTGACAAATAGTACGGGAGCAGCAGCCGGGGAATTGCTTACCCGGATAAACCCCTTATCGAGTAGTTCGTTAAGAGTCTTCCTAAGTACTAGAAGCTCGTCACGGGACATATTGTATAGGGGTCCCCATGGGGCGTCCGGTGTTTTGCCGTTGCTATCCTTTTCCAATTCGATTTGGTGGTCAATTCCAGGCCGGTGCGGTGGGAGTTTGTCTGCCTCCTTCTTGTCAAATAGGCGTATCCATCGAGGGTCCACCCAGCTAGGTAGCCGGGCCTGAGTATCCGTGGGGGTTTTCTCTTGAAGAGCCTTATTAATATCCGCTAGGCTCGCTGTAAAGACTTGGTACCCTTTCTTTTCTCGGTTCCTTAAGAGGTAACTGAAGGCAGAGGCTCCGATGAGCTTGCCCTGAGGGCTAGGAAGATCCATTGCTTGTTTTACCACTAGCCCTGTGTCCTTAAAGGTAATAGTCCGTTCACTTTGATCGAGTACCGCTTTTTCCTGTACCATCCATGGGCTTCCCAACATTAGGTCGCAACCGGAAAGCCTAGGCACGATGTAGAAGAACATGCGCTTCTGGCAGTGGCCTCCAATGTCTACCTCAGCCCAGGCAACCTCGTCTATTTTCCATCCTGTAGGTGTAAGTCCGTTCAGTGTCCTTGGGGAGATCTTTATACGCGGGAGGTTGCAGCGTTTAGCAAAACCGTGGCTCATAACAGCGTAGAATTCACAACCAGTATCGGCGAGAGCTTTACCGAAAGACTCTTTATTGATCATAACTGGGGTAAGGAGTGAATCTTGTTCTAGCTTACGTTGCTGCTTGCGCCATTCGTTCCGCACTTCCTGCTTTTCCTCCACTGTGGGCTCCTGCCTGCGATTTTCGACAGGAGCTTTTAGTTTTCCGACTGCTGGGAGGAGGACTCGTCCTCCAAGTCTTCTAGTTCCGGTCCCACGTGTTCCTCCTGTTGGGTAGGCTTTGCGAGCCTTGCTGGCCTCCTTGGTGGCAGCCATGGGCACTGGGCAACCCTATGCATAGAGTCGCCACAGCGTAGGCAACGACCCTCATCCTTGCGTCTTTGCATCTCTTGCTCGTCTACCCACTTGACACGACGTCCTTGGGCGGCCCTTGCAGGCCCTGTAGGTTCCCATTCCATTTTATCTTGCTGGGGCGTGGTCGGCTTTGGCTTGGACCCTGGCTGCCTGCCAGTAGACCCTGCCGAGCCAACTTTATTCTGACCACGCCACCAGTCTTGTTGCCAGCCCTGCTGGGGCTTCTTGCCCGTATTGCGTAGGTTGAACGCTTCTAGTTGGTCACTAACACGTTTTAACTCCGTGCAGTAGTCCTCGAAAGACTGGCTAGTATTCCTAAGGCCGATCATACTTCGCTGGAGCTCCTGGCTAAGCCCTGCTTCTAGGTAGGCCTTAAGGATCTCGTCCGGCCAGTTAGTGCCTCCCGCCTCTAGTACGAGTTTACGGAATTCGGTGAAGTACTCCATGAAAGGCTTGTTAGTTTGGCGTAGCTTATGCAGCTTACGTTGGGCCTTCTCTTGCACGTGGGGGTCGCCAAATGATAGGCGTAGCTGATCCAGTAGGCACTGAGCAGTCATGCTAGTCGTGTTGGTGCTGGCTTGTACCCAGGGCTGTAGCTGACGAGCTGCTTCGCCCCTAAGCCGATTGTGAAGCATAAAAAACTTCGTAGCTTCAGTGCAACTCGTGTAGTCCACGACGAGTTTGGCTTGGGCCTGGGCAATCCAAGGCTCGAGTTCTTCTCTATTACCCGAAAACTCGGCGAGAGGGCCGAGGTTCTTCGTGGGGCCTGTCTTGGTGGGGTGGCTGGTGGGTCCTGACTCAGGGGCAGGGGGGTCCGAGGCAATTCCGGCTACCCTAGCCTCCTTTTCTCCGGCCTCCCCTGAGGATTGTGTGGAAGGGGTTTAGGCGCCTCCCACCTTCAAGAGTTCCTCCTTCTCCTCCTTAAGCTGCATAACCTCTTGGGTAAGAGTATCCATTCGTGCCATCATTTGTAGCAGTAACCGCTTCGTTTCTTGGTTCTCTTGAGCCTGTAGCTCTTGTCCATGCTCTTGAGGACTCATATCGAGTGATTCCGGTGATTCCGGTGATTCCAGTGATTCCAGTGATTCCAGTGATTCCAGTGATTCCAGTGCGCAACTGTGCCAGTGATCCGATGTCCAGTAAGTCCAATATGGGAAGTCTAGCTAATGTCAGGGCTCAACCTCAGGATGATCGCTGAAAGGTATATTGCGCTATGTACGTTAAGCTAGACTTAAGGAGAAAGAAGAGAAGACGTAGAAGAAAGGAAAGAGTTATATACAAGGGAGGCTTGGCGTCACGTGACCCGCCGATGATCCTCTGAGGCTTGATCCTGAGGCTTCAGACTCTAATAAATATACTCTATACGTAGTAGGGTAGCGAGTATACTTTATAGCTTAAATAGTTCGCTATAGATTTATCTAATTTTTAGGTTCTACTATATACTTTAGGCTACTAGCTTATCTTATCTTCCCTAGCTAGTAGACTTTATCTATCTCTCCTTCTACTTATTTCTATATACTATACGTAGCTTCGTTCGCTCTAGAAGACTCTAGTAGATAGAGGAGTAGTAGTTAAGAAGTAAGTTTGCCTTTTTTCTAAGTAGGGTTCTTTTAGTAGGGCTAGTAGCGCCTCTAGTACTTAGAGTAGCCTAAGCTATCTATTTAATACTCTAGTAAGTTTCCTCTACTACTATCGCGACTAGGCTATCTCTAGCTCTAATAGCCTAGGCTAGTACTAGTTCGTCTAGATATAGTAAGAGTAGGGGAATCCCTATCTTATACTCTAAGGTTTATATACTAGTTAACTTATACGCTCCTAAGATAGTACGTAGGCACTAGTTTTAGATCTTCTTTAGTAGCTAGATAGTTATTTTTCTCTACCCTAGGATTTCCTCTAGGGTATACTATACCCTATAGCCGTAGGTAAGGACTAGCCTTACTACGGCCGTATAGATATAACGGGCTTTAGTAAATAAGGCTCCCTAGGTAGACGCCGCGAGTCTAGAGAGAGATATATACTATTTAATTGCCTTAGCTCCTATTTTCCTAATATAGAGTCTCTATCTAAGCTTATTATCTACGTAGACTCCTAGAATCTTAATTATAGGCTCTAGGTATTTAGTAAATCTAGGGATATAGATTCCTACTACTATATTAAATCTCCTTAGTTTCCTTATAAAATAAATAAGGTAATACTTATCGGGCGAGAAAGCTAACCCGTAGGTAGCTACCTAGTACTCGTAAATTTAATATACTCCCTCTAGTATCCTATAGTTCTATTCTATAGATCTACTAAAGATTAGAATATTAGTATTATTAACGAATTTAAGGAGAAAGATATTACCCCTGCGTAGCTATATAAGTAGGTTAGAAGTAAAGAATAGGTAGAGTATCGGCGATAGTAAGGATCCCTAGGGAATCCCGGTTAAGGTCTAGATTAGTAGACTAGTAAAGTCTTCGAAGGATAGCTAAGTAGTACGGTCCTATAGAAAGGATCGGGTAAATCTTTCTACCTATTCTAGGAGTTTTACTATCCTTATATTATAGAGAAGCCTTCTATAAGATACGTAGTTATATACTTCTAAGATATCTAGGCTAAGGACTAAAGCTACTAGCCCTAGGTCTTATACCTAGATAGTATAGATCTATTCTATAAGAGGCCGCCCTCTACAGGCTTAAATCTCTATCCGGAAACCCCGGACAAGCGTGCCAAATAAGAGCCCTACGCGCGGCCAGAACGCTAAGAGAAAGGGATAATATAACTACCTTAGAATGGGTTCCCGGCTACCGGAATATAGTAGGAAACGAAGAGGCTGATTCCCTAGCAAAGTACGCGGCAAAATGCCCTCCAAAAACTAAAGAATCTAGCCTAGCTTTCTACCGAATACTAGTAAAGCAAGAACTAGATAAGGAGTGGCTCTTTAAAGCGGAAAAGCTTAAGAAACTAGCCCGAGAATCCTCCTATTTAAAAACGTTTAGTTGGAAAATAAGGAAAAAGCTAAATCTCCCTCCTACGGAGCGGGAAATAGTCTCCGCCTTTTACTAACTAAAAGTAGGACACGGCTACTTTAAGTCCTACCTATATAGGTTCTCCTACGCGGAAACGGACCTATATACGTGCGGAACGGCTAAACAAACCCCTAGACACCTTATACTAGGATGTTCTCTTTATAAAGCCCCCCGGCTTAAAATAAAAGAACGCCTAGAGACACTACGCCCTAGCCTTAATTCGGTTTTAAATACCCGAGAAGGTATTCTAGCTATGCTAGAATATCTAAAAGAAACGAGGATCGCTACGCGGAAATGGCGCCTTAACGAACTATCCGAGGGGATTTAAAATACCTACTTATCCGCTTACGCTCCTTACCTACTACTTCTTTAAACCCTCTTACTTTCCTTAGTATTAGTTATCTCGAAAGCCTAGATCTAACCGTTCCTTTTCTCTAACGTGCCTTTATCTTTCTCGAAACTACGCACCCCCTAGGAAGCTCCTTTAAATAGGGCCGTCTAGATAGTTTTTAACTTAGAGTAGACGTAAAATAAATTAATTAATTAATTAATCTATTCTATAAGTAGGTTAAGAGCTACTACTACTAACCTATTTCTTCTAGCTTCTATCTATATATTAGGAAGTAGGCTATATACTTTAGTAGCCTAGGAGATTCTATCTATTATAATCCTCTTAAGTAGCTTTCCTAGCGTATTAAGTAAAGTAATCGGCCTAAATAACTTAGCTTTAGTATAGTCGTCCCTCTATAGTTTTCTAAGGACTACGGTAATAGAGCTTTTAAACTACCTAGAATAGTATTTAAGTGCGAGGTATTCCTAGAAGAGCCTAGTAAGGGGTCTCCTTAGTATCTTAGCGTATTACTTTAGGAACCTATTAGTAATCTTATCTAGGCCTAGTGCCTTATCTAGGGGAAGCTTTTTAATAGTATAGAGGACCTACTCTTTAGTAAGGTCTTAGGGAATCTCTACTAGTACTAGGTATATATACCTATCTAAATCTAAGAGGTCGGTAGCTCTAGAAGGTAGGAAGAACTAGTTAGTAAGGATTTCTACCTTAGACTAGTTATCGTAATATAGTTATTTATCTACTCTCTAGAGGGGTAGTAACTAAGATAGAGCTAGAGGTTCTAGTACTCTTATTCTTATCTACTTTAAGAGCTTTTAGAGTATAGATAGGTCCGAAGTAATCTTAGCTACTATTCTGCGCTATACTTTTATTCTATCTCTTCTAATCTATCTCTTCTTACTATTAGTAATAGTTTAGTATATTACTTAGTCCTCCTCCCTCTCTATAGCCGTCTACTTTCTTCTAGCTACTCTAGCCTAATATACTAGGTCCGAATACTTCTTTATCTATTATATAGAGGCCTAGGGCGAGGGTCTCGCTACTAGAATAGTCTTCTAGATTATTTTTTAGATAGCCTCCTAGAGTAGTATAGTAAAGTAATCTAGGTCTACTTTAGTATTAAGAGAGGCTACTTTAAGGTATTCGAGCTTTAATTAGAGTATATTATTAGTTCTCTTCTAGTCTACTTTCTTCTACTAGGGCCTTAGGGGGCGTAGTTCTACGGAGGTAGAAGAAAAATTAAGTATAGTAAGGATAGGTAGGTAGTTAGAGGATAATTCGAGCTTCTAGCTAACTCTATAGCTAAGAATTCTCTCCTTTAGCTACCGTAATATAAAAATAAGATCTAAAGTACTCTCGCTACTACTATCTCGTCTAGTAATAGTACTTCTTAAAAGGGCTAGGTTAAAATTAGCTACGGTAGCTATTTTAATTAGATTATTCGCTAGGGTATAGTATATTAGGAAGGTTATACCTTTCTAGATAGGATAGTAGAGGTTAAAGTCTCCTAGGAGAATATACTCTCCTAGTTTTCTAAGAACTTCCGATAGAAGAGATAGGGTTTCTAGCGCTATACTAGTATAAGAGGCTAGCGGGGGATTATAGTAGTTATAGATATAGATTATATATATTCTAGTAATAAGGGATAGTATAATAAGATCTAGTAAATAGACTATTACTTACTAGAAGTCGGGGCTAATAGCCTTACTTATAAAGAAGTAGGTTCTTACTACTTTCTTCTAGGGAAAAACTATATAGTAGGTAGGATATCTTACTATTATTTTAACCCTCGGGTTCCTCTAAGGTTTCTAGATAGCTAGAATATAGTAGATCTTTAGGTTTACTTCCTTAAAGAGCGGGAGTATTATCCTATTCTTACTCTTATAGACGTTATACTATATAATAGAGAGAGAGCCTATATTTAATATTAACTTCCTTCTATCTCTAGGTCCGGCTACGAGGGGGCTAGTAGTATAGTGTAATGAACGGACCTTGGAGGGCGGAGAGACGAGATAACGAAGCCGGTAAAGGTAGTAGGGGTAAAGCAATGCCGAAGTATAAGGGTGTAGTTTAAAGGGCGAGGGTATGAGGTGCGAAAGACGAGGGACGAGGGACGAGGGACGAGGGAGGCAAGCAAGGTCCAATTCAAGGCGTACCAAGTTATACGCGAGAAATACTTATTGCTAGACTAAAGAACTAACTACAAAGCAGAGGGGCGAGCTTTATATACATAAAGAACGAACTAAAATACTAGCTTCCTGATTTATAAGCAGGTAAGTCTAGATCTGGATTTTAAATTAACGAAGGTAAACGAGAGGTAAGGGGTCTAAGCAAGCCACGTTTATGACAGTAGGCTCTCCTCCCTAGGGGTGAGTTCCTACGAGCCTTTAGCTTAAGGGTCGAGGTTTCGAAGGGTAACGTTCATAGAACGTATTAAGGGCCTCAAGGTCTTTAACAAGGTCGTAAGGTTCCCAGGTTGGTGTCGAGTAACCAGTCCATTTCACGAGGTATTTTAGTTGTCTCCGGGTTGCTTTAACGTCTAGAATCTCTTCTACCCTGTACTCTTCTTCGCCGTTAACGATAACGGGCGGGGGCGGAGGTTGGACTTGATTAGGCAAGGGGTCAGAGGCTGCGGGTTCGAGTAAAGAGACGTGGAATATAGGGTGGACTTTCATCGTCCTTGGTAGTTCTAGGCGATAGGCATGGGTCGAGATCTTCTCTAGGATGGGAAAGGGGCCAAGGCGTTTAAAGTCAAGTTTATCCGAAGGCCTTGTTGTCGAGATATGCCTTCTTAGGAGCCAAACAAGGTCACCAGGCTTAAAGACGGGTGGCGAAATACGGTCTTTATTGGCCTGTTCTGCGTAGGCGTCTTGTGCGAATCGAATTTCTTGGCGAAGGTAGTTTTCGAGGTTTTCGAGGTTCTCTTGGAAGAGGCGTAGGGGTTCGAGGGGGGCTAAGATCGAGTCTTTTTGTAGAATCTTATAACGAGGGTGGAAGCCGTAGTTTGCGAAGAAAGGTGTAACCTTAGTCGTGGTCGAGATCGTATTATTATAAGCGAATTCAGTAAGGGAGAGAAAGTCGTTCTAATCGTCTTGTTGATACGAAACGTAGGCACGCAGGTATTGTTCGAGAATAGCGTTAATACGCTCTGTCTGGCCGTCGGTTTACGGGTGGAAAGCCGTACTAAAGTTAGTCTTAATAGATAGGGATCTACTAAGAGTTCTAGTAAATTCAGAGGTAAAAATCGAGCCGCGGTCAGATACGAAGTCGTCGGGTAAGCTATGTAGTCGAAAAACGTAGTCTCGATAAAGCTTAGCAAGCTCTATCGAATCGAGGGTTGTTTGGCAAGGGATAAAGTGAGCTATTTTAGTTAGTCGATCTACGACTACTAGTATAGCATCGAACGAGTTGGACGTTGGAAGTCCCGTAATTAAATTAAGAGAAACGGATTGCTAGCGGCGTTGTGGCACTTCAAGGGGTTTTAAATATCTATAGGGGGCATGTCGAGCGGGTTTGATTCTTTGGCAGGTCTCATAGTTTCGTATAAAACGAGCTACTGTCTGGCGTAGACCTGGCCACTAGAAATTACGAGTAACGAGTTTAAATGTTGCTGCTTGGCCTGGGTGTCCAGTAGCCGGATGCGAGTGTCGAGAGCTAATAATTCTTTGGCGGAGGCTTAGATCTTTAGAAATATAGATAAGTCTATTAACTAGTAATAGACCATCGTTATCCTTAGAACATGCGCCTAAATCTACCTTAGGATGTCGAAGTGCGTGGGTATCGAGTGAAGTAAGGATCTCTTGTCCAAGAGTATCCTCATCGAGTGCTAAGCGAATATTACTAGCCAGAGACGGTTCTAGCCTAGCGATTAAATGTCGAGTAGAAATAAGGGTCGAAATTTCGAATTTTTTAGAGGTAAGGATCGTAGTAGGGGGTAGGCGCCCCTCTCGAGCAGGGAGGTCTCCTGACCGTCTTGTTAACGCATCCGCGCGTTGATTCTTAGTTCCTGGGCGGTAGACGATCTTAAAGTCGAGTTCTGAGAGTTTAATTGCCCAGCGTGCTTGCCGACGGTTTAGAATTTGCTTAGAGGCAAAGCTAGTCAAATTCGAGTAATCTGTAAGAACTAGGAGTGGCGAGGAGAGGTTAATAACGAGGGAACGGTATTCCTTTAGGGCTTCCACAATAGCTAAGAGTTCCTTATCTCTAATACCATAGTTCTGCTCTGCGGGGGTTATTTTCCGAGAGTAGTAGGCGATGGGATGTAGGATTCTTCTGCCATCCTCGTAGGTTACCCATTGGGACAAAATTGCGGAGATAACAAAGTCGGATGAGTCGGTTTCAAGGATAGTTTCGAGTTGGGGGTTGAAGTGTCGGAGGATTGGGTAAGAGCAGAAGGCTTCCTTAAGATAAGTAAATGCCTTATCCTGTTCTTTTCCCCAAGTAAAACGAATATTCTTAGCTAGGAGCCTAAAGAGGGCTCTAGCTTTTCGAGAGTATCCTTTAATAAATCGTCGGTAAAAGTTTGCAAAGCCAAGGAACGATTGAAGATCTTTAACTGAGCGGGGAATCTCCCAGTCTTTTACGGCGGCTACCTTAGCTGGGTCTATAGAGATACCGTCTAGGGAGATAACGAAGCCAAGGAACGTAGTCGAAGTCGTATAGAAGTTATATTTTTCGCCTTTAACGTATAAGCCTGCTTCACGAAGCTTTTCGAGGACTAATCGGACGTGTTCGTAGTGCTCCTCCTCAGTTTCCGAGTAGATAAGGATATTATCCAGATAGACGACGCACCAGCGGTCAAGATATTTACGTAGCGTATCGTTAACGAATTGTTGGCAGGTAGCAGGCGCATTCGTAAGGCCAAAGGGCATAATAAGGTATTCGTATAGGCCATAGCGAGTCCTAAAGGCGGTCAAGTGTTCGGAGCCTTCCTTAATCCGGATAAGGTTATAAGTACCGCGAAGGTCGAGTCGAGTAAAAATACGAGAGCCCTGAAGTTAACGGAGAGTCTCGTTGACTAAGGGGAGTGGATAACGGTTCTTTTTCGTAATACCATTTAGTTCGCGATAATCCACGCAAAAACGAAGGCCGCCACCTAGCTTCTTGACAAAGAGAACAGGGGACGCAGAGGATAAGGATGAGGGCCGAATAAAACCTTTCTTAAGGTTTTCATCAAGGTATTCACGTAGAGCCTTAAGCTCTAAATCGGACATTGAGTAGAGAGGACCGAATGGGGGTTTCTTGCCCTCTTCTAATGAAATCTCATGATTAATATATCGATGTGGGGGAAGCCTATCGGCCTCTTTCTTCGTAAAGAAGGGAAGAAGATAGTGGAATCGAGCGGGGATTCGTGAGCGGAGGGTTTCGAGTTCTTGTTCCGGGGTTTGTTGTTCCGTTTTCTTAAGGTTATCAAGGTGTTCTTGGATCTCCTTAATTGATACGGCGTATATCCTAGTCTTATCTCGTTGGACGTAACGAGTAAGGGCGGCGTAGGATACAGTAGCGCAAGAGATCGAAGGCGAATTAGGAGGCGAGGGGGAAAGCGTAGTTGTGGGTTGGCGAGTAGGTAAGTAATTTGCTTGGCAAAAAGGGGAGGCGAAGGTAATCGTGTTTTTTGACCATAGGACGTGTGGATCATGTCGTTCTAGCCAGGGTTTTCCTAGGATAATTGAGTATTGACCGAGCTTAGTTACTTGGAAGGTAACGAGTTCTTGATGCTGATTAATATCAAGTTGAAGGTCGGCCTCGTGGGTAATCCGTCCGGCGATGGATCCGTCCGCGAGTTCGAGGGATTCAGCTTGGGGTTTTTGGCGTGTAGGGATCGAATGGGATGTAATAAAGGCATCATCTACAAAAAGGGACGAGGCACCAGAGTCTAACATAGCCGAAGTTTCGATTTTGTTATTGACTACTGATTTAAGGATAAGGAGCGGACGTTTCCCAAGATCTATAGCACGGGGCTGTAGGGTACGGGGTTCTAAAGATGAAAACGAGAGTGTTTCAAGATTTGAAGACGCGAGGGAAGCAAGAATAGAAAACTGATTCGAAGTGGAGATCGGACAAGGGCTAGGTAGGTGCCGGGGGCTACCTAGCCTTCTACGTTTTTTGACACGTAGAGGACTGACGCTGTAGGAGGTGTTATCGGTTGATTTAGGGTAGTTGGTAACGTAGGTGTATGCGAAGTCGTGTTGAGTTTAAGCCCCTTAGCTTTAGCTTTAGGGCACTCTTTAACCTAATGGTTAGGGTCACTATAGTAGGCGCAGAGGTTGTTGGCTTTCCGGTAAGCCTTTCGAGCGGTGGCATCTAGTTCTATAGGTTTACCTTAAGGAATCGAGGTTGGCGTGGGAGACGAAGGTTGGGGAGCAGTTGGTGTAAAGAGAGGAGTCGAGGTAGGGATACGAGTTACGGGCATCTTTTTCTCAATTGTTCGAGCATAGAGTTGGTTGTCCAACGCAATGCAGGTTTCAGCGAATTTTCCGAATTCTATTGGCATAGAACGTCCAACAAGAAGGTTCTTAAGATTCTCCTTAAGGCCAAGGCGGAAGTAGTGGATCTTAACTGCGTTTTCTTTCCAACCGAGGGTCGTGATAAGCGAGAGGAACCGTGAGTAGTAAGCCGAGTAGGACTTGTCTTGTTTGAGTGCGAGGAGGGATCGTTCGGCCGTTGCGTAAGCGTTAGGATCGTCGAATACGGCCTTAAGAGCTTGGTAGAAGGACTCATAGTTGTCGAATTCTATAGAGCCGTTCGAAGCAGAGACGTAAGGGGCAAACCAGGTGTAAGCCGCATCGCGAAGATATGAACTAGCGTAGGTAATCTTAGCTATATCCGTTGTAAAGGCAGATGGGTCCGAGGTAAATTTGAGTTGAAGTTGCGTGGCGAAGTTCTGGAACCGAGTGCGTTCTCCTTTAAAGGGTTCTGGATCCGATACCTTAGGGATGCGGGGACGAGGGGTAGGAGTTTCTAAAGAAGATACTGTAGACGTAGTAGCCGGAGTGTTGGCAGGGAGGTTCGGGGCTAGTAGTTGGAGTCGGGCGAAGGCTTCATCTTGGCCGAAACCGTAGTAGTGAAAGATGCAAGCAACTTGGGCGTTCGTAGCATTCTCAGGGATAACTGGTGAATCGATATCGGATCTTAGGCAGGATTGTCTTCCTCTAGCGTACGCCTGGCTAAGGGTAACGCGTAGGGAAACCGGGATATCTTCAGGGAAGGTAGGACGAGCATTAACAGGGACAGGGACTTGATCGAGGATTTGGAAAAGCGTCTCCCAAGGGTCGGGAGGCGGGTCGTTTCCCATTTCGAAGGCTATAGTCTTGGGCTTGGACGAGAGCTTTAGGCCTACTAGATAAGAGTCTAGCAAAATGTAATGAACGGACCTTGGAGGGCGGAGAGACGAGATAACGAAGCCGGTAAAGGCAGTAGGGGTAAAGCAATGCCGAAGTATAAGGGTGTAGTTCAAAGGGCGAGGGTATGAGGTGCGAAAGACGAGGGACGAGGGACGAGGGACGAGGGAGGCAAGCAAGGTCCAATTCAAGGCGTACCAAGTTATACGCGAGGAATACTCATTGCTAGACTAAAGAACTAACTACAAAGCAGAGGGGCGAGCTTTATATACATAAAGAACGAACTAAAATACTAGCTTCCTGATTTATAAGCAGGTAAGTCTAGATCTAGATTTTAAATCAACGAAGGTAAACGAGAGGTAAGGGGTCTAAGCAAGCCACGTTTATGATATATAGGCTATAAGGAGGAAGTTCCCGCGGGCTCCTCTAAGGCGTATTATAAGCTATTAAGTCCGGTAAACCTTATTTAGTTAGAAGGTAGAAGGCGGCTTAAGTCTCTTAGCCTGCCTAATCCCCTCTTAACCGGCTTCTTCTTCCTAATTCTCTTTCTTAGTCTAACGGTTAACTAATTAGTTTAAGGCTATATTTTAGTTATTAGAGGTCCTTCCCGGTATCTTTCTAGTACTACTAGGCGGGCCTAGGCGGCCTTAGTATAGTAGGCTCTACGTACCGGGCAGGAGTTACTCTAGGCTATATACCTTTAAGAGTAGTTTACGTACTATATACTTTCCTTAGGATAGTCCCTAGTATTATATACCTTACTATACTATCCGTACTTTTCCTTCTTTTTATAATAGTTAGTAATATAACCGTAGGCCTAGCACTTAAAATACTAGGTTACTATAAAGGCTACGTTATAGTACTACGCTATATAGATAGTAAAGTTAATAATAAGCCCCTTATTAATAATCTAGTTAGCGGTTTCGGGGTTTATAGTACTAAGGATAATAGCCGAGTAAGTTTTCCCCTCTAGGAGCTTCCTCTTTAGCTAGGCTAGCTTACTAATACGTAGTTCTAGGTATAGAGATAGGTTCTACTCCTAGATAGTTTAGATAGCTTAGGAGTCTATAGTATCGATTTCTTCTCGAGAGACGTTATATACTAGTACTAAGTATAGCTACTAGTTAGGCCTAACTTCTTTTTCTAGTTCTATAGTCTATTTCTAGTCCTAGAGAAGAGCTATTCTAGTTACTTTATCCGGTATAAAGATCCTAACGTCTCTACTAGGGAGCTTCTTAGTAGTAAGTACTTTCTTACACGCCTAGCTTTTTTCTACTTAGATCTTTCTAATAATTACCTTATTTAAGAGCTTAGCTATTTCTTATCTATTTACTATCTCTAGAAAGTAGAGGGTAAGTTTAGTAGTAGCTAGGGGGGTAGAAGGCTTCGGGGCTACTTAGGCTATAATTTATACCTAGCTACGAGTATTAGGTATAGATATAGAGATAGCCTAGATACGGTTAACTATCTTTTAGACCTATTAGACCTCTTTAAGGATATTCTTAAGGCCTAGCTTCTTAGTAGCTATCTTTTAGTAGATAGTAATATAATTCTAGAAGATTATCTTAGTAATATCGAGAAAATTTTTTACCTAGCTAGATAGAACTAAAGGGAGGCTAGCGGATATTTATAGGGCTTAGAGGAGGGTATCTACTATTTTTAAGGCTCTCTTAACGTATTCTACGCTGTACTAAGTACTCTACGGTTTCTTAAGGGTATATTAGGGCTAAGTAGAGGTAGTTACTAGGGGAGGCTATTCGCCTCTTTCTATATTTTCTATATTAACTACTTCGTAGCTATAGTTGTCTTAAGTACTATTTTAGGACTCGCGAAGCCTAGAAGAGTTCCTAGAGCCCTCTCCCGGCGCCGTAGCTTAGGATCGATTTTTTAGTATAGTTATATTTTTTTTAAATAGATTTATTATAAACGTGGCTTATGTAGACCCCTTACTTATTTACCTTCGTTAATTTAAAATCTAGATCTAGACTTACCTGCTTATAAATTAGGAAGCTAGTATTTTAGTTCGTTCTTTATATATATAAAGCTCGCCCCTCTGCTTTGTAGTTAGTTCTTTAGTCTAGTAATGAGTATTCCTCGCGTATAACTTAGTACGCCTTGAATTGGACCTTGCTTGCCTCCCTCGTCCCTCGTCCCTCGCCCCTCGTCCCTCGCCCCTCGTCTCTCGCACCTCGTACCCTCGCCCTTTGAACTACACCCTTATACTTCGGTATTGTTTTACCCCTACTACCTTTACCGGCTTCGTTACCTCGTCTCTCCGCCCCCCCTCCAAGGTCCGTTTATTACATTTTGCTAGACTCTCTCTAGTAGGCCTAAAGCTCTCGCCGAAGCCCTAGACTGTAATCCCCAAAATGGTTGATGGAACTATACCTCCTGATCCTTGGGATACGCTCTTCTAAGTTCTTAATCAAGTCCCTGCTCCTGTCAACGCTCGTCCTACCTTCCCTGAAGATATCCCGGTTTCTCTACGCGTTACCCTTAGCTAGGCATACGCTAGAGGAAGATAATCTTGCCTAAGATCCGATATCGATTCACCAGCTATCCCTGAGAATGCTACGAACGCCTAAGTTGCTTGCATCTTTTACTACTACGGTTTTGGCCAAGATAAAGCCTTCGCCCGACTCCAACCACTAGCCCCGAACCTCCCTACCAACACGCCGGCTACTACGTCCACGGTATCTTCTTTAGAAACCCTACGTCCCCGCATCCCTAAGGTATCGGATCTAGAACCCTTTAAAGGAGAACGCACTCGATTCTAGAACTTCGCTACGCAACTTCAACTCAAATTTGCCTCGGACCCATCTGCTTTTACAACGGATATAGCTAAGATTACCTACGCTGGGTCATATCTTCGCGATGCGGCTTACACTTGGTTTGCCCCTTACGTCTCTGCTTCGAACGGTTCCGTAGACTTCGACAATTATGAGGTCTTCTACCAAGCTCTCAAGGCCGCATTTAATGATCCTGATGCTTACGCAACGGCTGAACGATCCCTCCTCGCGCTTAAACAAGACAAGTCCTGCTCGGCTTACTACTCACGGTTTCTCTCGCTTATTACGACTCTTGGTTGGAAGGAAAACGCAGTGAAGATTCACTACTTCCGCCTTGGCCTTAAGGAGAACCTTAAGGATCTTCTTGTTGGACGTTCTATGCCACTGGAATTCGAAAAGTTCGCTGAAACCTGCATTGCGTTGGATAACCAACTCTATGCTCGAACAATTGAGAAAAAGACACCCGTAACTCGTACCCCTACCTCGACTCCTCTCTCTACACCAGCTACCCCTCGATCCTCGTCTCCCGCGCCAACCTCGATCCCCCAAAGTGAACCTATGGAACTGGATGCCTCTGCTCGAAAAGCGTACCGAAGAGCTAATAATCTCTGCGCTTACTGTGGTGATCCGAACCACTGGGTACGTGAGTGCCCTAAGGCAAAGGGTCCAAAGGGTTTAAAGGGTCCAAACCTTAATTCGACCACAACTGCACCCTCTCCGCCCACCTCGCTACTAGTAACAAGTCCACTCGTCTCTAAAACCTCGACTTCTACAACTCCTCCTACGGCTTTAGTCCTCTACGTGTTAAAAAACGTAGAAGGCTAGGTAGTACCCGGCACCTGCCTAGCCCCCCGCTACTTTCTACTTTAAATTAATTCTCTATTCTTGCTTCTTTATCTTCGAACCTCGGAACACTCTTATTTTCACCCCCCGAACCTCGTACCTCGAAACTACGCGCTATTAATCTCGGAAAACGCCCACTCCTTATTCTTAAGTCAGTAGTTAATAATACAATCGAAACCTCGTCTATGCTAGACTCTAGTGCTTCGTCCTTGTTTATAGATGATGCTTTTGTTAAGGAACACTCGCTCCCTACTCGTCAAAAAACACAACCTAAATCCCTCGAGCTGGCTGATGGATCTATAGCTGGGTGGATTACTTATGAAGCCGACCTTTAACTCGATATTGATTAACACTAAGAACTCCTTACCTTTCAGGTAACTAAGCTTGGTCAATATCCTATTATTCTTAAAAAACCTTGGCTAGAAAGATACGATCCACAGATTCTCTGGTCAAGGAATACTATTACCTTCGCTTCTCCTTTCTGCCAAGTAAATTGCTTACCTACTCGACAACCTACGATTACGCCTCCTAATCCGCCTTCGATCTCTTACGCTACGGTATCCTACGCCGCCCTTACCCGCTATGTCTAACGAGATAAGACTAGGATCTATGCCGTATTAATTAAGGAAATCCAAGAACACCTTGAAAGCCTTAAAAAAACGGAACAACAAACCCCGGAATAAGAACTCGAAACCCTCCGCTCACGAATCCCGGCTCGATTTCACTATCTTCTTCCTTTCTTTACTAAGAAAGAGGCCGATAAGCTTCCCCCACATCGATATATTGATTATGAAATTTCGCTAGAAGAGGGCAAGAAACCCCTATTCGGTCCTCTCTACTCAATGTCCGATTTAGAGCTTAAGGCTCTACGCGAATATCTTGATGAGAACCTTAAGAAAGGTTTTATTCGGCCCTTATCCTCATCCTCTGCGTCCCCTGTTCTCTTTGTTAAGAAACTAGGTGGCGGCCTTCGTTTTTGTGTGGATTATCGCGAACTAAACGGTATTACGAAAAAGAACCGTTATCTACTCCCCTTGATTAACGAGACTCTCCGTCAACTTTAAGGCTCTCGTATTTTTACTCGACTCGACCTTCGCGGTGCTTATAACCTTATCCGGATCAAGGAAGGCTCCGAATATTTAACCGCCTTTAGGACTCGCTATGGCCTATACGAGTACCTTGTTATGCCCTTTGGCCTTACGAATGCGCCTGCTACCTGCCAACAATTCGTTAACGATATACTACGTGAATATCTCGACCGCTGGTGCGTCGTCTACTTAGATAATATCCTTATCTACTCGGAAACAGAAGAGGAGCACCACGAACACGTCTAATTAGTTCTCGAAAAACTTCGTGAAGCAGGCCTGTACGTAAAAGGCGAAAAATGCGACTTCTATACGACTTCGACCACGTTCCTTGGCTTCGTTATCTCCCTAGACGGTATCTTTATGGACCCGGCTAAGGTAGCCGCCGTAAGAGACTGGGAGGCTCCTCGCTTAGTTAAAGATCTTTAATCGTTCCTTGGCTTTGCAAACTTTTACCGAAGATTTATTGAAGGATACTCTCGAAAAGCTAGAGCTCTCTTTAGGCTCCTAGCTAAGAATATTCGTTTTACTTGGGAAAAAGAATAGGATAAGGCATTTACTTATCTTAAGGAAGCCTTCTGCTCTTACCTAATTCTCCGACACTTCGACCCCCAACTCGAAACTATCCTTAAAACCGACTTATCCGACTTTGTTATCTCCGTAATTTTATCCCAATAGGTAACCTACGATGATGGCAGAAGAATCCTATATCCTATCGCCTACTACTTTCGGAAAATGACCTCCGTAGAGTAGAACTACGGTATCGGGGATAAGGAACTCTTAGCTATCGTGGAAGCCCTAAAGGAATACCGTTCCCTCGTTATTAACCTCTCCTCGCCACTCCTCGTTCTTATAGATTACTCGAATTTAACTAGCTTTGCCTCTAAGTAAATCTTAAACCGTCGGCAAGCACGCTGGGTAATTAAACTCTTAGAACTCGACTTTAAGATCGTCTACCGCCCAGGAACTAAGAATTAACGCGCGGATGCGTTAACAAGACGGTTAGGAGACCTCCCTGCTCGAGAGGGGCGCCTGCCCCCTACTACGATCCTTACCTCTAAAAAATTCGAAATTTCGACCCTTATTTCTACTCGCTATTTGATCGCTAGGCTAGAACCGTCTCTAGCTAGTGAAATTCGCTTAGCACTCGATGAGGATACTCTTGGACAAGAGATCCTTACCGCACTCGATACCCACGCACTTCGATATTCTAAGGTGGATTTAGGCGCATGTTCTAAGGATAACGATGGTCTCTTACTAGTTAATAGACTTATCTATATTCCTAAAGATCTAAGCCTCCGCTAAAGGATTATTAGCTCTCGACACTCGCACCCGGCTGCTGGACACCCAGGCCAAGCAGCAACATTTGAACTCGTTACTCGTAATTTCTAGTAGCCAGGTCTACGCTAGACAGTAGCTCGTTTTATACGAAACTGTGAGACCTGCCAAAGAATTAAACCCGCTCGACATACCCCCTATGGATATTTGAAACCCCTTGAAGTGCCATAACGCCGCTAGCAATCCGTTTCTCTCGATTTAATTACGGGACTTCTAACGTCTAACTCGTTCGATACTATATTAGTAGTCGTAGATCGACTAACTAAAATAGCTCACTTTATTCCTTGCTAAATAACCCTCGATTCGATAGAGCTTGCTAAGCTTTATCGAGACTACGTTTTTCGACTACATGGCTTACCCGACGACTTCGTATCTAACCGCGGCTCGATTTTTACCTCTGAATTTACTAGAGCTCTTAGTAGATCCCTATCTATTAAGACCAACTTTAGTACGGCTTTCTACCCGCAAACCGACGGCCAGACAGAGCGCATTAACGCTATTCTCGAGCAATACCTTCGTGCCTACGTTTCGTACTAACAAGACGATTAGAACGACTTTCTCTCCCTTGCTGAATTCGCTTATAATAATACAATCTCGACCACGACTAAGGTTACCCCCTTCTTTGCAAACTACGGCTTCTACCCTCGTTATAAGATTCTACGGAAAGACCCGATCTTAGCCCCACTCGAACCCCTACGTCTCTTCTAAGAGAACCTCGAAAACCTCGAAAACCACCTTCGCTAAGAAATTCGATTCGCACAAGATGCCTACGCAGAACAAGCTAATAAAGACCGTATCTCGCCACCCGTCTTTAAGCCTGGTGACCTCGTTTGGCTCCTAAGACGGCATATCTCGACAACAAGACCTTCGGATAAACTCGACTTCAAACGCCTTGGCCCCTTTCCTATACTAGGAAAGATCTCGACTTATGCCTATCGCCTAGAACTACTAAGGACGATGAAAGTCCACCCCGTATTCCACGTCTCTTTACTCGAACCCGCGGCCTCTGACCCCTTGCCTAATTAAGTCTAACCTCCGCCCCCGCCCGTTATCGTTGACGGCGAAGAAGAGTACCGGGTAGAAGAGATTCTAGACGTTAAAGCAACCCGGAGACAACCGAAATACCTCGTAAAATAGACTGGTTACTCGATACTAACCTGGGAACCTTACGACCTTGTTAAAGACCTTAAGGCCCTTAATACGTTCTATGAACGTTACCCTTTAAAACCTCGACCCTTAGGCTAAAGGCTCGTAGGAACTTACCTCTAGGGAGGAGAGCCTACTATTATAAACGTGGCTTATGTAGACTCCTTACTTATTTACCTTCGTTAATTTAAAATCTAGATCTAGACTTACCTGCTTACAAATTAGGAAGCTAGTATTTTAGTTCGTTCTTTATGTATATAAAGCTCGCCCCTCTGCTTTGTAGTTAGTTCTTTAGTCTAGCAATGAGTATTCCTCGCGTATAACTTGGTACGCCTTAAATTGGACCTTGCTTGCCTCCCTCGTCCCTCGTCCCTCGCCCCTCGTCCCTCGCCCCTCGTCTCTCGCACCTCGTACCCTCGCCCTTTGAACTACACCCTTATACTTCGGCATTGTTTTACCCCTACTGCCTTTACCGGCTTCGTTACCTCGTCTCTCCGCCCCCCCTCTAAGGTCCGTTTATTATAAGATTATATACTACTATTATAGATAGGAAAGGTTTTTATCTAGGCTATTCTAAGAAAGTAGCTACGGTTTTTTTCTTCTATATACCCTTATAGATAGCTATAGCTATATAGATCCTTCGAGGAGCTAAATTAGCTTAAATTAAATTTATCTATCTATCTATATATCTACTAAGTAGCTTACTAGCCGGTAGACGCGGTAGACCGAGTTTCTTTTAGTATTTAATTTTACTATTACGTACCGTCTCGGTAAGTAAAGCGAGAAACCCGACTCTCTTACTCGTCGCTCTTAAGACCTTCTATAAGAAGTAGAGAATCTACGAAGATAGTACCGGTTCTAGTAGATACTTAAAGACTTAAATATCGAGAAAGATATAAAGATCGCCGTAAATTCCGTCTTCTTCGCGGATAATAAGCTCTCTAAAGAGGCCCTAGTAGAGTCCGAATAAGACTAAATCGAGAAAATCCTCGAAATAGATTACGAGAGTAACGAATATATCTAGGATCTTATAGCCGTAGTAGATAAAGAACTTCGACGCGTATCTACGTATCTTCTTAAATACGGCTATAAACTAAATATAATAGACCTTAGAGTATCTAACTACCGACTATACTATAAGAACCGTCTTATAGTATCTAATAATAAGAAAACCCGCCTATAAATTCTATAGAGCTTCTACGATACGTAGCTAGTAGGCTACTCTAGATCTAGAGTAATATACTACTAACTTAAGCTTTACTACTAGTAGCCTAATATACGTAATAATATAGCGGTTTACTATAAGAACTACTATTACTACCGTAGATATAAGCTCTATTTAGAATAGAAATAAGGGCTTCTCTAACTTCTACTAATCTCTTAATAAAAGTAGCTCGATATTATAATCGACTTCGTAAAAAAACTTATACTATACTTCTACTAGAATTAAATATTCTAATACTATCTAATTATTACGGACCGCCTTACTAAGCGAAGAATCTACGAGCCGCTTATATTCTTAATTTTAAAAGAAGTTATTAACGCTCTCTAGCGCCGGACGTTTAGTATCTACGGGTTCTCTCTTAGTATTCTCTCCGATAGAAGTAGTATAATAAACTTCTAGCTATATCGTAGGATTATAGAAAGATACTAAGTTAAAATTAAGATATTAACTGCGTACTACTTAGAAATAGACGAATAAAGTAAAAGTAGCGTTAAAGTCTTTAAGTAGTATCTCCGTAAGTTCGTTAACTACGTCTAAGATAACTAGGTTAACTTCCTACTAGATACTAAATTTATAGTAAATACGTATATTAACGCGTTAACCGGCGTCTTACTATTTTTCGCTAATAACGGCTTTTATCTACGTACTAGCCTCGAATCTAAAAGCTAAGAAGATTCTTAACTAGCTAAAGTTACTAGAGTAGACCGCCTACTAAAACGCTATAATATAATAAGAAAGTATTTATAAGAATAGCTCTATTAAATCTAGAAGAAATAGAAACGCTACGCTAATAAGCTTAGGTAACTCTATCTAGCCTTTAAGCTCGGTAATAAAGTCTTCGTTAATACTAGATACTTTAATCTAAACCGGGAAACGAAGTTCCTCGACCTAAAAAGTATAGATTCGTACGAGATTATCCGGGTTATCGATAATAAAGTCTATAAAATAGCGCTTCTAGAGTATATATAGAATAAGAACTTATTTAACGTTTTCTACCCTTAGAAACTATATCTCGCTTCGAATAATTTTTATCTAAGCTAAGTTTAAGAACCCGGCTCTACTATTATAATTTAGAATAATAACGACGAAGTACCGTATAAGAAATAGAAAGTTCTAGAGATTATTAGTTACGGTAGATCGGCTAAAAATAGATTATACCGGGCTACCTATACGCTAGAATAGAACGACTAGAACGCCGTACTACCGCTCTAGCCCTAGACTAACTTTAAGAACGTACTAAATAAGATTAGGAAGTACTACGCCTAGTACCTAGAAGTAGGACCTCCGTCTAGATTTTTTCTCCTATAGCTCGGAGAACCTCGCTCGGCGGAGGGGGGGGTAGTATTAGGCCTCTAAGGTATAGATAGAGAATCGGACCGCCGGGTAGCTACCTAGCGGCTCCGCAGGTTAGGTAGAAAACCGGAATAATATTATTCCTTCGGCTTAGTTATAGAGTACTAAGGTAGCTAGGTATATCTATCTATCTACCTCTTCTTTACTTCTCTTCTTTTTCTCTTTATACTTAGATTTCTTCTTAATAGTAATACTATCCTTTTAGTTTAAGCTTTCTTATACTATCGAGTACTAGAAGGTATAATGTTACGGCCCAGGAAGTGGAGCAAGCGGGTGCAGCAGAAACTCATGAGCGGGATCGGATTATTACGTGCCGAACCCCGAAACACGCTTGACCTATTTGGGCGGCCAGCAAGCCCGACCCCCAGAAGCAGATCACCCTTGGCCATTGGCCACCCCACTGTCCATACAACACCATAGTCTGGCCAACCACCGCCAATCTATAGTATATAGACCACATTCGTTTACAGTAGATAGGACCTTCGTGGTCAATTCCAATCATTGCTTAACCACCATCTTGTTTACCTTCCCTGCTGGCTACGGCTGCTATCCCCTTGCACAAGTGACATCCCGATAGCGGTAGCAAAACCCCCAGACGCTGCGCACCTTCCCGACGCCTAAGCCCCTCGGACTCCCTTGTTCCCAAGGCCCAGCGTAACATATAATACTTTCTTATAGGAAGATCTTATTACTTAAGAAAGCTCTCTATAGGCTTAAAGAGTCGCTAGCGTTATAGTAAAAGTACTTTTAAGCCACGCTTAAAGACCTAGGACTAGAGCTATACTAGATACGCTATATCTCTACACGAACGAATACCTCTTCGTATTCTTCTTTATAGACGATATTATTATAGCCTTTCCTAAGAAGAATAAGCTATTCGCGTACGTATTCGAATAAGATCTCTTTTAGCGCTACGAGATACGTAAGATAGAAGAAGTTTAGTAGTTCTTAGCTTTGCGACTCAGGTCCGTAATTAAAGTAAGTAACTGCTATAGCTATTATAGGAGTTATACCTTACCAGCCTTAGGGCTAAATATAACGTTAAAGAATTATCGGTTGCCACGCCTCTTCCGATAGAGGACCTACCTACCCTAAATAACGAGGCTTATACAATACCTTAAGACATCTACACGTTCTAGAGCAAGATAGGATCTGCCTAGTTCGCTACTATTAGCACGAGACCTAATATAGGCCACGCCTACTCAGCCCTCTCTGCGTATTTAACGAACCCTTCTAAGCGATACCTCTATCTTGCACAGCGCCTCCTAGAATATCTCGTAAATACGAAGGACCTCGTAATTATATATAACGGTAACGTAGTAGATAATTAACGCATCTTCGTGCCTAGTAGTAATATATCCTTCGCAAATAATACGGCTACACGCCGTAGTTACTAAGGATTACTCATAATGCTGTTCGACGGACCCGTGGACTGGAAAGCCTCTAAGCAACCAATAGTGACGACCTTAATGTAACGAGCGGGCCTCTACCTCTAAGGATCCAAACACCAAAGAGGGTGGAAACCTGTCGAAGGGTTTTCCTTGAGTGGGTACAAGAAGAGGTACGTGAGGAACGAGTAGACGACTGAAGACTGAGCACTGCGTGCGAAGGCCTTGTTACTAACAATTGGTGCTGAATTGTTATTGAAGTTGACCACGAAGGTCAAAGCTATCTAAGGAGTGTGGTTTATATACACGTAGGAGATTGTCTACAATCTATGTGTTGCCCTATGTCGCCGGGGCTACACTGGGCGACAGTTGCTCTATGTCGCCCGGGCTTTAGAGGGCGACATGTGGGTCCTGGTGGGGGCTCACGTGCGGGGTCACGTGGCGCCTTTCCCCTTCCTTGGTGGGGTTCTCTCTGCGGGCTCCCCCATCTTCTCTTTCTATGTTCCTGTGGAGGCTGCGCCGTAACACTTAATAACGTAAGCAGAGCTCCTCGCTCTATCAGAGACTGCTAAGTAGGCATACTAGTAGAAACGCTTCTTTAGAGGCATCCAATTTAAGCTAGGTCACCTCGTTTAGATCGAGTGTAATAACACGTAGACGCTCCGCCTTATAGAAGAGAACGTCGGAAAGCTTATTACGAAGCTTCGTCATGTTAATATCTATTACTACTAGCTTAGGCAAGAGACTCAAGCAGGCAACGTTTACTTTAAATGGACACTAACAGCTCAAATGATTGCAGACGGACTCACAAAGCCGTTATCAAAGCAAAAGCACGCCTACTTTGTGCAAGGTTTAGGCCTCTCATCACTACAACAGTGATTATAAGCGTATACGCCGCTTAAATTAGATTATCACCATTTTATCTATATATTTCGGTAATTACGTTCCTTTTACACTGTTAAAGGTCAACACCAAGCAGATTATCGCGCACTGCCCGATCGGATACTACGCGAAGGGGGTGTGTTGGAAATCACGTGTTTTGCATATTGCTTTTGCAACACCAGATAGCTTAGTTACTCACTTACGTATATAAGGAGGGTGGGCCACCTACGCCCTTCCTCCTCATGCTAATCATCAATGGATCATCGTTGTTTCATCAACAATCTAACAAAATCAGTGATCTGTGCAAAAGAAAGCCCCAGCCCAAATCAACACTCACCATAAAAGAAAGTTGAAGCCGCGGATCACTTGGCTCTCCGAAGCAGCCACAACAAGATGCACCTCCTCGGCAACGTAAGTCGCGAACCTCTTCTCCCCTCGAACCACCCCGCATAGGTGACTGACGTCTCCCTCGCAACAGAAGCTCGGCCTCAAGGCCGCTCTGCTGCTCCTCATGGCCGCCAAAACCGCAACCGCCTCGCCCGTGCCGGCCACGCACACGGCAACCATAATCGAGACCGTGTACATGACCATTCCGGAGAGCACGCCGCACGCCATCACCAGCAGCTTTTCAGTCAGGCACGGACCACCCAGAACGGCTCAGCTCCTCAACTTGCCAAGCCCCACAATGATCATCATCGACGGACTCAGGAGGCTGGGTGGCAATCCTATAGCCCCGCCGTGAAGGTGGATTTATGGAACCAGGGGCTCGTGGTACACAGCGGTGGTTGCGTTGATGGTCAATGATTTTCGACTTTCAGCGTATTTCCAACTCATAGGGAGGCAGCGTACGATTTCCACGCTTCTTGATTTCTTCAAAGATCGTCTTTGTTGGTAAATAATTATAGAATGGAGAGTTCGTGAGAGAATAGACAGAGAAGGAGATGACAAGACCAAAACTTCAAAGATTCCAGTGCCCAATAGAACACTCGCCTGACCCAAAATGAAACCCCCAACCCCCCATTTTCACTTTCTCACCGCGTGCCCCCATTCGCCGCCGCAGCACTCCCATTCCCGACAACCCCACCATTAGCAGCAGCACCGCCCTCCCCCTCATCGAACAGCACCTTCAACCCGACCGGGAAGCTCTCCCACTCCCCACCATCCTCCGCCAAAAACACCGGGAAAGCCCCGTTGAACATCTTCCTCTTCATGACGCCCTGCGCGCCGGGCGCCCTCCGCAACCCGGCGCCGCACTCGCGCGCGAAGACGCGCAGCATCGCCGCCGCCGCCGCCGTGACGACCGGGCGCCCCAGGCAGGCGTGCGTGCCCCAGCCGTGGTGGATGTAGGCGGAGGCCGGGCGGTCGAGGTCGACGGCGAGGGGGTCGGGGAAGACGGCGGCGTCGAGCGAGGCGCTGACGAAGGAGAGGAAGAGGGTGGAGTTGGCCGGGACGGGGGCGGTGCGCGGGCCGTCGGTGATGGTCGTCGCGGCGGGCGCGACGCGGAGGATGCCCGAGGCGGCGGGGAAGAGGCGGAAGCTGGGGGTTGTTTTCGTTAGCTGCGAGGCGGGTGGAGGAAGGGGTGGGGAGGGGAGCGGGAGTAGGTACCCTTCCAGCGCGTATTTCTTGAGCTTCTCGAAGGCGGCGGGCGAGTCGGAGTGGGCGAGCGAGACGATGTCGGGCCAGTGGCGGGCGTATTTGTCGGACAGGTAGACGTCGATGAGTTGGGCCCACTTGGATGGCTGTCAGCATGGTTCTGGCCCAGGGGAGGGGGTTAGTTGGCGCCTACCGCTTGTGCTTGTGTTGCAGCTGCCGCCGCTTGGGTGGGGATGAGCTCCCACACCACATCCTCCACGGACTTGCCGCTCTCGAGCAACCTTGACACCAGCTCCTTGCCGAATCCGGGCATGGAGGGTTCGTTGTTTGGGCTCAGGAAATCCTTGAGCAGTTGGAGCAGGCCCGGTGCTCTTCCAGCGCTCTCGACCGCCTTTCGGACTGCGCCGGCCAGTTCCTGCGTCTCGCGGTAGGCGACTACACGGTGCTTGTACGATTTGGCGGTGTCGAGGTCCAGGAAGACGTATTCGAAGAGGTGCGCGAGGACGTCGTACATCTCTTTGGGGGTGTAGCTGTTACCGTTGCTGCCGGGGGATCCATTGAGAGGGATGTCGAAGTATTTGGCTGTGAAAATGGCATGTGCAAGGTTGCCGATGCTGGAAGTGGTCAGTTTGGGGGAAAGGATGGGTTCTCGGAGAAAGTGCATACTCTTTGACGATGTCTATTTGGTAAGAGTTCTCCAGCTTCTTCTTATTCTTGCGGATCAGGTCTTCGGTGACTGTCTCGTAGAACGTGCGAACCTGCTCCAGAGTGTCTTCCGGCCGGTACATTGCTTCCTGTACCTCATTCCGCTGCTCGGTGTTGGAAGGCTTGTCTCCAGAGAGCATGTAGTCATGTCCCGTTAGCTGGTACGTATGTTCACCCCCTGAATCGGATGTTAGTCTAAATTCGCATCTAATTTCAGACACCGGCACTCTTACAAGGAACCTTGAAGCGTTGCTGATCGTGAAGCACGTCAACAACTCCCTTCCAGGTGGTGACCGGAATCGGCGGCCCGACGAACATCGGTGGATCATAGCTGAGCTCAATGTTGTGGGGCGGGTGGTCCGCAAAGATCTCCCGCGTCCTTTCCGGCGTGCTGAATGGGTACAAAGCATAAATGCTGTTGGCACGGTACCAGCCAGGGAAGGCACGCATGAGAAGTTTGTATATGACGCCGCCTCCCGCAACGTCATAGTCGGATGACACCTCCTTGAAGCTGCGTTGAGAGTCCGGTCAGATATCTGCGGAAACAGTTGGGCGAATACAGAACTTACCCAAAACTGGTCAGACTCTGCGGTCCGTACTCAACAGAGTAAAAGCGGTCACCCCGCACAAGGGCAACCGCATCGGACAGGATAGTCTCCGATATGGTGAAGCCTGGACACAGACCCGATCCCGGGGAGAATGGCTTCTTGGCTTCTTCCGCCATCAGCCCGGGATACAGCTCCACATTGTCTGGATGACCATACAAAGCCTCCACTACGCTCCATATTAGCTACTGCGCATCCCGAAACAAAGCGAGCCGACACTTACGAGCTTCCGCAATCCCCGGTTGAGTGTTCATTTCCTTGAAAGTCGAAAAGGGCTTCAGCTTGAAGAATGAACGGAACTCGTTCAGGCTGGCAAGGCCCCACTCGCGGCCCTGCTGGATTCCGAGGATCTCAATCGCCCTCAGCGCGGGCGGGACGTTACGAGCTCGGCTCCAAAGGCGCCTGCAGTTGTGTCGGTGCCGATTTTGAGCAGCTCAACGAGGTCAACATCCGGGAAGCTGCCGTCTTCCTTTCGCTGCAGGTCTCCGAAGGTCCATTGGCCTGGATCTCGGGGGACAGAGGACTCGAACCATGCCCGCAAGGTGGTGAGGAACTCCTCAGTTGAGAGAGCGCCTGTTTTAATGTAAGTGAAGTGTTTCATACAAGTCTTATGAGGAGCAAGAGCAGTCCCGCTTATACACGATGCTGCTATTGGAGGAATCTTGCCGGTACTTACTGATGTCGACATCCTTTCCGTAGATTTTCCCCATGAACTCATTGATCCAAGCTTCATCACGATTGCTCGTGGCGCAGTGCCACCTGTAAATAAAGTTGAACTCAGCGCTGACCTGGTTGCCAACACCCTTGGGTGTGCCCTCAGAGTCAAAGACATTGCTGAAAGCCTCTCTCGGGTCAAGCCTCCAGTCCGAGTCAGTCGGGTTGTCATTGAGGTTGAGGATGGTACGGAGGTAGTCTCCAAGGATGATGTTCACGTATAGGCCGCAAGTAATACTAAACCGAAACATGTAAGCATGGAGGAAAGATGCACCAGACATGTGGTCATGTGTCTTACAGTCTTCCACTTTGGAACAAGTCATTGTCACGCTTCCGCTGTGCCTCTTCATAGCCAGGTGACTCCGGCTCCATTCCGGCAGGCAGACTGAAGCGACCGTTTTCATTGATAGTGGCCAGCTCCTGAACGATGTAGTTGTGGAACCTGTTGAAGGCAATCATGAGAGCGCAAACTCCCGGAGGCTGAGCAAGCAACCGATACTCGGTGAATGTGTCCTTCTTCAGAAGACCATCTTGAAAAGGCCTGACGGTATTCTGCTGCGCTTGGTTGTGGCCGTATAATGGGCCAAGGTCCAGGTAGGAAGAACTCTTCAGCTTCGTGTTGTCCTCATCGCTTGTGCGGAAGATGTCGTGGATGATGATTGTGGCGAAGTAGAAGAGATGACTGGACACCTTGGTCGGATGCTCTCTTGCAAGTCCATCTCTCTTTAAAAGAGCTGAGATGTGTTAGCGGGGTTGTGAGCTTAGGGTGTGGGGGCCGAACAATCAAAGATGAGTCCTGGGTCTGGCAAAGTGGTGGACCGCAAATGAGTGCCAACCACACTGCGAGCATAGTGGCTTCCTGCAGCACCGAGCTGCGGATACATGATGTTCTGTGTTACAGTAAGCGTTGATGCACGTACGCAAGGGACTGAAACATCTCCCACGTTGTTTGATCCATCAGCCGCCCTGTACTTGAATGATTCACCCAAGTACGAGATTGGCGGGTGCTCCAACCCATTCCACAGTGTCTTGATGAAAGAGCCGCTCAGGTCTTCACGCAGGCCGGAGCCATTAGGAAGTGATGCTGCCAACTGAATGATCCCCTCATACTATGCATCATTAGTGGAAGGGAGGCTTGAAGAGGTACCCATCATGTTACTTACGAGGTATTTGCGATCGTCAATGATACCATTAGCTAATACCGTCTCACCAAAGTTGCGAACAAGGCTGAGGTTTGAGGAAATGCGTCCGCTCTGGCTGCGCAGGTCTTCGGAAGCTTTTCCCACCAGGTTCATGAGGTTCGACACCTCACTGGAGCTTCCTTTTTCCACGTCTCCGGAAGCCATATTGATAGAATTGGGTTAGTCGAAGGATGAAATAGCTTCAGGGACCAGGTAGGCAAAGCCATAGTGAAAGGAGTGGGGTCTTATATACTGGATCAAAGGCAGATTCACATGCTAGAACAATCATGACAGCTTGCACAGCCTCTGGGCAGGCATTGCAGCAAGACATTGAATCTCTCGGTGGGCAATCACCCTGAAGCCTGGAATACGGGCTATGGAGATGAATCTGCAATGGTGCTGATGGGCTGGGGCTGATTTTGATCCCATTGCCCTGTTCGTGTGGTACAAGCAGCCGCAAGAGGCAATTGGGTGCTCATCAGGCCTATCAGACAGGTGATTATTTAATCTGCTTGCGGTTACCGGCATCCAGGGCAAAGAGAGGCGTTTGTGGTAGGCATCCATAGGTATCATCGCTCAGCATAGATCAGTTTAGGTATATCTGATCAATATTGATGCCTGAACCGTTACACACCCCCTTTATAATAGCTTGTTGAATAGCTATTATAATAAAAAGAAATGCTAGATAGGATAAACAACGGTAAACTAAGTGTACTAAGTCCTAGAACGCCGAATAAGGAAGGTTTATTTTGAGATTTAAGGCCTATTCCTAGCCTATAACGGGCTTAATATCCGTTAGGTTAAGTTATTTTACGAATTATCTAAATCGCTAGGGCGATAGTTGCTTTGTAAGGCCGTCCGTAATTATTTCGGCTAATAGAGACTAGGTAAGGGAAATCCGGTTCTTGCGGACCTCCTGGCGTAACTAATAGTAATAAATATCGACATATCGTAGCTTAGTATTAAGCTAAGGTGTAGGTTCTTCGAGTAGTCGAATCGTTTGGCGGTTATCGCACTGAACATTAATAGAATAACCTGGGTTAAAGTCGAGTTCCTAGAAGAGACGTTCCTACTAAATTATTTCTTTAGCCGTAGTTAATAGGGCTAGAAGTTCGGCTTTAGTGCTTAACGTAGTAACCGTCCGCTACTTATTTACTACCTAGTCGATAGGGCTACTAAATAGTAAAAATATTAAGCCTTAGTAGCTTTTCCGGGTCGTAGGGTTATTCCCGAATAAGGCGTTACTGCAGGCAAGAAAAACCTACTTTAGGGGATTTTCCCAAAGTTCTAAGAAGGAGATTATAAGGGTCTTTGTATCTAAAAGGTACTCGATTACCCTATTAGCGTAGGTAAGGTAAAGAGGAGAAGGATTTTTTAAGAAATTCGAATAGCCTAGATAAGGCCTAAGCAATATCCGGCCTAGAGGTAACTGCGGCGAAATTAATCGATCCGATACGCTATTAATAAGCGTATATTTCTTGCTCTAAGGCTTAGGTTGTAGCCGAAATAAGGTCGTCTTAGGGTAATAGAGTTAAATAAGGTTTTGGCTATAAGTTAAACTTAACTCTAAGCTTACTAATATAGAAATCCTAGTATAGATAGAGCTCTCGTTTAGCTCTATCTCTTATAATCCTAATATTTAGAAACTAAGTAAGTTCCCCTAGTAACCGTATTTAATATATAGATACTAATTAGCTTATAAAGTAATTAGCGGATTTCTTATCCTCTAGACGATAGAGTAAGTAGATATCGTCTACGTAGAAGAATAAGATAAGTCCTTTTCCTTTAAAAAGGTAATTAACTCCTAGAATAGATTATAAGCTAAAAGATTTAAGCGTAGTTAAGAAGTAATTATACTAAAGAGCTAGAGATTAACGGAGTCTACAATCACTGGACAAAAGTCTACGCGAGTCGCGTACCAAGGCGATCACCCCAATGAAAACCAAAGTCGCCTTTTCTTAATGCACGCTTCCTAAAGCTCGTAGTAAGCTACTACTAAGTCAGAATTGACTAGGGAGATCGATTTTCGCCTTGGTTTTATACTAGTACTTCGTATGCCAGCCCTCTGCCTGGATAACTGCCTCACACCTCCGCTTTATACTACCTAGTACATTATTAAATAATAACTATAGTAATGCCTTCCACGCCTCTTGTAATGCCTACCCAAGCTTCTCTCTAATATAATCTATATTTCCACGTAGTTCACTAAGCTCTAGATAGAGCCTTAAGACCATAGCCTTAAGGTGAAACCAGAGGTGTTCGATAGGATTTAGATCTGGACTATATGGTGGCCAGTCTATCATATTAACACGCTTTTGGGTGAACCAATCGCGTACTTTAATAGCTGTATAGATAGGCGCATTATCCTGCATGAATAGCATGCCTCTGCGCCAAACCTTTGGTATATTTTGCTCTAGTACTTCAAAATAGGAGTCGGCTGAGTAGCCACCCCTCTTGGATAACGGATCACGTATCATTACGTGTAAGGGTGACCTCCCACGCTTGCCAGAGAAGCCTGCCCATACCATAATAGATATATCCTTACCCTTTTTATATGGCTGGATCATACCTGGGTCCCACTTCTGGCATGGTGTGCGAAAAACCCACTCCCTCTCTTCGCCCTTGCCACGCTCTGCAGAGTACTCATCTAACCAGATAACCTTAGCCCATTGCGCTTCAGTCCAGTCCACATGCTCAAGCGCCCAGGCAAGCCTGATTGCTACGTGCTCCTCACGTAGCTCTGGGCGGCCTGCAGCGCGCCATTTCTTGATATTATAGGTGTCCAGGAACCGTGAGAGGGTACGGGCACAGCAGGTTACGCCTGTGGCTTCTCTGACCTCCTAATAGGTGAACTTTGGATTATTCCGTACGATGCGTAAGATATGCCTTTGGTCTTGATCTGAGAGGACCTTTGGCCTGCCGGAACGTAGTTGTGAGCGTCCTTCGTTGCGTAATGGCGCGCGGGAGAGGGTGGTGCGAATTGACGATTCAGGCGTGTGTAGCTGCTTTGAAATCCAGGTGGTTCTGTGACCCATTGCACGCGCGGCAGCCAGCATTCCACGTTGGTATGGAGAGAACTCATGATTCTTATTATGCTCGCCAAAGAGCTCTTGTAAAGGAGTGCGTTGTGGAGGCATAAGGTGGTATGCAAGGAGGAGAGGTGTGACGCGTGTTGCGCGTTTTGACGCGTCTCGCTTAATTTCGCGCAGACTTTTGTCCTAGTACTGTATATAGTACCTATAGTAGCCGAATAACGTACTAACTTTTAGAGCCTAGGAACTAAGCTTCGGGGAGGTTATATCTATCTAGGATTTAGTAGAAAATTTCCTCGTCTATAGAACTATTAATAAAGGTATTAACGGTATTAAGTTATAGGGTTTCTAGGTCGAATACTACCGTAATAGCTATTAGGCTTCTAAAAGACTTACCGGCTAGGGTAGCCGTAAACGTATCCCGTTCTATAAACTAAAGATTACCCCGTACGTAGAGTCTAGCCTTAAATTTAAGTAGATATTCTTCGGTATCGAATTTATAGGTAAATATCTAGATTAAAGGAATAATCTATTTATTTTAGGCTATAGCCACGCTTCGTAGCTAAATCTTCTAGATATTCTTACTCGTTAGAATATTAATCTCTAGGATAATAGCTTATAAAAAGGCGTTCTTATACGAATAGTTAAAAAGTTCCCGAAAGTTCTATAGTAGAGGTAGTAATTAATCTTAGTAAATTTTAGCCTCTAATAACGGCTATTTATTAGTTATACTAGCTAAGAATATAGCGTAGTATTCTAAGAGGTCTTAGACTACCTATATAGCGGCTATATATACCTATTTTCTAGTTAACCTTTTTACCCTCTTAGGTAATATAGCGTCTAAGCTAATATTATTTAAAATTTAGTCTTCTTAGAGTACTCTATTACTTAGGTTAGCGCCTAGTAGAGAAGGAACGTCGTATTAAGTAGGTAGAAGTCTATTTAGACGTCTTAGTAGATCTAGAGGATCTAATAGCTTAGGGAAGCCTAGCCGAGTAGCTAGCTCTTATTACGGAGCTAGAGTTTCTTTTAGAGTTATTAACGCTAGTAGTAAAGTAGGCCCTATAGTATTCTTTTCTTATAGAGTAATTATAAAGAATTTAAGCTCTAAAGCTTCTAATTTTAGTAGGTCTTCTAGTTATAGAAGACGTAGTAGGATTAAGGTAGCTAAAAATTCTTCTTATTCTTCCCCTAAGATTTATAATAAATCTAGATCTTCTAGCGTATAGAACTCGTTTTCGTTAAAGATAATATCTCTTATTCTAATAACCTTACGTAGGCTTAGTATCTAAATACGATAGATATTCGTAGAATTATATCTAACGAGATATCTAATATAGGCTCGTTCGGTAAGTTTATATATACGGGGAATTAGGTGCCGTAGGAGATACGCTTTATAGCCGTATACCCGTAGGTAAGACGCCTTAGGCTTATTACCTATAATAACTTTAAAAGAAGTTTTCTAGTCTAAACGTTCTTAAGAAGTACGATTAAGAATATAGCCCGCGGCTTTAATAACTTCTAGCTAGAGAGATTAGAGTAGCTTAGAGCCGATTCTTATTACTCTAGCCTTAACTTAAAGAATTTCTTTAAATTATTCTAAATAACCGTTTTATACTAGCGTATATAGGGCTAAAATTTCGAGCGTAATTCTTCTAGATCTTAGTTCTTTCTAAAATTAAGTACTAAGAGTTCTTTCTCCGTTAGTTCTAAAGAAGACTACGGTACTTTTATATCGCTTAGATATTAGATTTAGAGTAAATTTAATAATACTAGGTATATCTAATTTATTCGGGTACGTAAAAGTAAATTAAAAGCTAGTACTATAGTAAGCGAGGTAGGTTACCTAGCGATTCTAATTATAGGCCTACCTAGCTTCTATTAAATTATATATAATTCTCTAGAAAGGTTTAGTATCTAGTTCCTCCTAATTAGGGCTTTTCGAGATAATTCTATAAGCCTTTAATAGGGTATAGATCTCGTATTCTTAGATAACTAGAGCTAGGTCCGATTAAGAAATAAGTTTAGCTCTATCGAGAGCCTTAGAGATTTAGTTAATTACCTTAGGTCTAGTATAGATAAGAATCTAATATTATTAAGCCGGAGAGACTCGTTTAATAGCTAGTTAAGATTAAGTACTAGTATACGCTTAAGATATCTCTATAGTATTATCTTAAAGTAAGAATTAGCTCTTATTCGGCGTAATAAAGTAAAGGTTTTAATTATCTCGTACTAGGCGTATTCGCTAAGTATTTTAGTATACTCTCTTAGCTAATAATAGCTTAAGAGATACGAGATTAGTAAGAAAGATCGGAATATAGACCGTATTTAGAAGAGTTATAATATATTAGGCTTCTTAAGCGCTACTATTCTAGATAACTAAATAAATACTTAATAGTAACTAGAGGCCCTAGCTTTACTAAGAATAACTCGGTTAGATACTAGGATACGGGCCTAGCGCTAAGCGACTAAGTATATTTACTCTTCGCTCTCTCTTTCTAGACTCTCTTTTCTTTCTTCTTATATATAGATTTTTAGTTAAAAGTAATACTATTATTTCGGCTTTACTACCTTATATAATCTATATACTACTAATAAGGAACCTAAACTCGATAACCCGATACCCGTACTATTAACTAGAACCTAAACTCGATAATCTATAACTAGAACCCGATAATACTAATAATCTATAACTAAAACTTAATAATACTAATACTCTACGATAAGTAACCTAGAAATATTAAAACCTATACTATTAGAGAAATAATAGTATAATTATAGAAAATCTATCTTCTTTAATAAGATATAAAGATTCTCGTTAACCCCGTATTAATCTCTTTAGAGTTTTTACCCGTAATACGAGTTAAACTACTCTAAAAAACTAGAATAATTAGCGAAGATTATAGCGTAATAAAGCCTATTCTCCGTAAGCTATAGTCGTAGCCGTACTAGTAGTATCGCTAGTACTACCTCTATTTATCTAAGCGATAATAAAAAAGAATTATTTAGTAATATAGTTAGAGGATCTAGCTAGAATCTTAACGAGTTTATAAGTAGTACTATTCTATTTTAGGGCTTTTCTAATACCTTAGACTAGTAAAGTTAAGCTACCGGTTCTATCTTACGTCGTACTACCTTACGTAGAAATCTAGAACCTAAAGAACTTATATATTTATTAGCTACGGATCTTAATCTTACTATTAACCCCGAAATACTAAGTAACTACGGACTCGACTCTATTCGCTAGCCTAACGAATATATCTTTTATAACTAGTATACTATAGTAATAGTAAACTAGCGTACTAAGTTCTACTACGTTCTCTAAGTTACTTAAATAGTATAAGATAGTAAAGCCGAAATAATAGTATTACTTTTAACTAAAAATCTATATATAAGAAGAAAGAAAAGAGAGTCTAGAAAGAGAGGGCGAAGAATAAATATATCTAGTCGCTTAGCGCTAGGCCCGTATTCTAGTATCTAACTAAGTTATTCTTAGTAAAGCTAGAGCCTCTAGTTACTATTAAGTATCTATTTAGTTATCTAGAGTAGTAGCGCTTAAGAAGCCTAATAAATAGCTACTAGTAAAAAGTATATAGCCTACGTCTCTCTTTAGAATAAGTATAAAAAACTTAAATAGACTTATAAGAAAATAATTACTAGATCTAATAAAGTTATTAAGAAAAGTAACGATAAGATTAGCCGACTTATCTAAGAAAATAATCTTTTAACTAAGAATATTACTAACTATTACGAAGGTACTCTTTCTAGTACTAATATTCGTAGTCTTAACTAGAAACGTTAACTAAGAGAGAAAACTATTACCTTATAGTAAACTCTTCTTTATTAGAGCTTACGTAAGATACTTATAGAAGATATTAATAAGCTTATCTCTACTAATATCTATACTTTCGTTAACTTTAAGAATAATATAATCTTTAAGCTTAAAGTTGAAGAGAACTTCTTCTAAGAAAATTAAAAGCTAATAATTCGCTATATCTACTCTCGCTTTACTAATTTAATTACTACTATAATACGCCCGTATATTAGTAGCTACTAGATAGCCCTAGATTTCTTAGAAAAACTAGAAAAGATATATAGAATAGATATTATAAAAAAAAAAGCTACTAATAATCTTATTCTTATTAGATAAAGCGAGAAAGAGACGGTAGACTTCTACTACGCCCGCCTATATATACTCTAGTCTCTTACTAATTCTACTAAAGAAGAGAAAATTAATAAGATATAGAATAGTATTTCTATTAGCTTAGCCCTCTTAGTAGCTACTTTTACTTTTATCTCTCTTAAATAGCTACTCGAAACTCTCTATAAAGCCGAATATCGTCGTTAAGAGATTAAGTCTATAAATATCCGTTCTAATAAAAGAATAAATAATAGTAATAATTCTAAAAGGAATCGTACTAAGCCTATCTATAACTAAAAACCTACTTAAGATAATCTTAGCCGCTAGAATAAAACTAGAAGCGGTAATATAAACTAAGATAGCTAATAGAGCCGTATATCTACTACTACTAAACTAAGAGACTAAGTTAGACTATAGTATAAGCCTAAGCTAAAACCCTTAAAGCTATTAGACGAGAAACGTCTCGTAATAATAAGGTAGAGACGCTACCGTAGCTATAGAGGCTTAGGCTACTTTATATCTAATACCTACTATTCTAATAATAACCGCGCTAAGTTCGCGTATATCTAGAGTATTAAGAAACTTAACTCTAATAGCGAGTCGGAAAACTTCTAGTTCTAGAAGTAAGTCGCTTTCTAAAACTATAAGAGTAGAAGAAGCTAGACGAGTAGCTAGCTAGTCGTAGTTAGAAAGAGATAAAGATATTAAACTTCGTAGTAGATAATCGCGCGTATAAAATTAAGAGAACTTATTTTATTATATATACTATAGTAGCTAGTAGTAATATACGTTCTCTTATCGATAATAGAAGCTAAGCTAAGCTTATTAATACCTTCTTTATTCGCGCGTATAAGATAATAAAGATCTCTCTTATTAAACGGATTACTATAACTTTAAAAGACGGAATATTCTTTTAATATATTATCTATATCTTCCTAGTCGATATTAATATTAGTTCTTATAAGAAATAACTTCTCTACTATATTACTAATCTAAAAGACTATCTACTAATTCTTAGAGACGGATAGTTACGTACTTATAACCCGTATATCGACTAAGATAAGCGGTTAGTTAAGTTTTATAAGCCTTAGTACTTTAAGACTAGCTATCTTACTATAAAACCTTATACTAAATATACTATTAGATGCCGACCTAAATAAAAGATAAAGAAATCTTAACTAGATATTTAACTATATTCTATATTTCTACTTTTTTATCTAGTATTACTTCCTAGATATAAAGGATACTACTATATACCCGCGGAACCTACTATAAATACTAGCGTAGCTATAACTAAAGAAGATAATTTCTAGAAGTTTATAGATAGAAAGAAGATATATAGGAGAGAAGAACGTCTTACCTAGTATTAGGCCCCTTAAGCGCTACTACCTTAGGTAACTAAATAGATACTTAATAGTAACTAGAGGCCCTAGCTTTACTAAGAATAACTTAGTTAGGTACTAGAGTACGGGCCTAGCGCTAAGCGACTAGGTATATTTACCCTTCGCCCTCTCTTTCTAGACTCTCTTTTCTTTCTTCTTATATATAGATTTTTAGTTAAAAGTAATATTATTATTTCGGCTTTACTACCTTATATAATCTATATACTACTAATAAGGAACCTAAACTCGATAACCCGATACCCGTACTATTAACTAGAATCTAAACTCGATAACCTATAACTAGAACCCGATAATACTAATAACCTATAACTAGAACTTAATAATACCGATACTCTACGATAAGTAACCTAGAAATATTAAAACCTATACTATTAGAGAAATAATAGTATAATTATAGGAAATCTATCTTCTTTAATAAGATACGAAGATCCTCGTTAATCCCGTACTAATCTCTTTAGAGTTTCACCCGAAACACGAGTTAAACTACTCTAAAAACTAGAATAATTAGCGAAGATTATAGCGTAATAAAGCCTATTCCCTATAAGCTATACCCGTAGCCGTACTAGTAGTATCGCTAGTACTACTTCTATTTATCTAAGCGATAATAAAAAAGGATTATTTAGTAATATAGTTAGGGGACCTAGCTAGAACCTTAACGAGTTTATAAATAGTACTATCCTATTTTAGAGCTTTTCTAATACCTTAGACTAGTAAAGTTAAGCTACCGGTCTTATTTTACGTCGTACTACCTTACGTAGAAACCTAGAACCCGAAGAACTTATATATTTATTAGCTACGGATCTTAACCTTACTATTAACCCCGGAATACTAAGTAACTATAGACTCGACTCTATTCGCTAGCCTAACGAATATACCTTCTATAACTAGTATACTATAGTAATAGTAAACTAGCGTACTAAGTTCTACTACGTTCTCTAAGTTACTTAAATAGCTACTAGTAAAGAGTATATAGCCTACGTCTCTCTTTAGAATAAGTATAAGAGACTTAAATAGACCTATAAGAAGATAATCGCTAGATCTAATAGAGTTATTAAGGAAAGTAACGATAAGATTAGCCGGCTTATCTAAGAAAATAACCTTCTAACTAAGAATATCGCTAACTATTACGAAGGTACTCTTTCTAGTACTAATATTCGTAGCCTTAACTAGGAACGTTAACTAAGAAAGAAAACTATTACCTTATAGCGAACCCTTTCTTATTAGGGCTTACGTAAGATACTTATAGAAGATATTAATAAGCTTATCTCTACTAATATCTATACTTTCGTTAACTTTAAGAATAATATAATCTTTAAGCTTAAAGTCGAAGAGGACTTCTTTAAAGAAAATTAGAAGCTAATAATTCGCTATATCTACTCTCGCCTTACTAATTTAATTACTACTATAATACGCCCGTATATTAGTAGCTACTAGATAGCCCTAGATTTCTTAGAAAAGCTAGGAAAGATATATAGAATAGATATCGTAAAGAAAAAAGCTACTAATAACCTTATTTTTACTAGATAAAGCGAGAAAGAGACGGTAGACTCCTACTACGCCCGCCTATATATACTCTAGTCTCTTACTAATCTAACTAAAGAAGAGAAGATCGATAAGATATAAGATAGTATTTCTATTAGCTTAGCCCTCTTAGTAGCTACTCTTACTTTTATCTCTCTCGAATAGCTACTTAAAACTCTTCGTAAGGCCGAATATCGTCGTTAAGAGATTAAGTCTATAAATATCCGTTCTAATAAAAGGATAAATAATAGTAATAATTCTAAAAGAAATCGTACTAAGCCTACTTATAACTAAAAACCTACTTAAGGTAACCTTAGCCGCTAGAGTAAGACTAGAAGTAGTAATATAGACTAAGATAGCTAATAGAGCCGTATATCTACTACTACTAAACTAAGAGACTAGGTTAGACTATAGTATAAGCCTAAGCTAAAACCCTTAAAGCTATTAGATAAAAAACGTCTCGTAATAACGAGGTAGAGACGCTATCGTAGCTATAGAGGCTTAGGCTACTTTATATCTAATACCTACTATTTTAATAATAACCGCGCTAGATTCGCGTATATCTAAAGTATTAAGGAACTTAACTCTAATAGCGAGTTGGAAAACTCCTAGTTCTAAGAGTAAGTCGCCTTCTAGAACTATAAGAGTAGAAGAAGCTAGATAAGTAGCTAGCTAGTCGTAGTTAGAAAGAGATAAAGGTATTAAACTTCGTAGTAGATAATCGCGCGTATAAAATTAAGAGAACTTATCTTATTATATATACTATAGTAGCTAGTAGTAATATACGTTCTTTTATCGATAATAGAAGCTAAGCTAAGCTTATTAATACCTTCTTTATTCGCGCGTATAAGATAATAAAGATCTCTCTTATTAAACGGATTACTATAACTTTAGGAGACGGAATATTCTTCTAATATATTATCTATATCTTTCTAGTCGATATTAATATTAGTTCTTATAAGAAATAACTTCTCTACTATATTACTAACCTAGAAGACTATCTACTAATTCTTAGAGACGGATAGTTACGTACTTATAACCCGTATATCGACTAGGATAAGCGGTTAGTTAAGTTTTATAAGCCTTAGTGCTTTAAGGCTGGCTATCTTACTATAAAACCTTATACTAAATACGCTATTAGGTGCCGACCTAAATAGAAGATAGAGAAATCCTAACTAGATATTTAACTATATTCTATATCTATACTCTTCTACTTAGTATTACTTCCTAGATATAAAGAATACTACTATACGCCTACGGAACCTACTATAAATACTAGCGTAGCTATAACTAGAGAAGACGACTTTTAGAAGTTTATAAATAGAAAGAAAATATATAGACGAGAAGAACGTCTTGCCCGGCTACCGAAGAAATACTACTAGATTAAAGAACTCTAGGATAAGATAGAAGCGGATATACTCCCTCCTTACTAGAAAGAAGACTATAAAATTAAGCTTAAACCTAACTATAAATCTCCTTATATAAAAAGCTACCGTCTAATATCTTAATAAGAAAACGAAGCGGTTAAGAAATATATTAACAAATATCTTAGAAAAGGGTTTATTCGCCCTAGCTCTTCGGACTATACCGTACCTCTACTTATTATTAGAAAGCTAAGAGGAGGACTTAGGGTCTATATTAACTATAGAGTTCTAAACGCTATTACTAAGAAGAACCGATATCTAATCCTATATATTAATAAAACCCTTACCTAGCTTAGTAAGGCTAAGATCTTTATAAAACTCGACGTTATCTATATCTTTAACCGGATCCGAATTAAGGAAGGCTATAAGTACCTTACCGCTTTTAACACTCGCTTTAGTTAGTACGAATACCTAGTTATACCCTTTAGGCTCTATAATACGCTAGACACCTTTTAGAGCTATATTAATAATTCTATACTCGAATACCTAGATAAGTTTTACATAGCGTACCTAGATAACATCCTTATCTATAGTAAAAAGAAGGATAAACACGCTAAAAATATTAATAAAGTCCTCTAACGACTAAAGGACCGTAGTCTCTAACTCGACCTTAATAAATACGAATTTAATATTAGATTAGTTAAGTACCTCGGCCTTATTATTAGTATAAACGGAATTAAAATAGACCTAGAAAAAGTCTCTACTATTATTAACTAGGAGGCACCGACGTTAGTTAAGGGTATATAAGCCTTTCTTAGCTTTATAAACTTCTACCGCCGCTTTATTAAGAACTTCTCCTATATAGTACGCCCCCTTACTAAGATAATAAAAGAAGAATAATTTATAACTAGAAATGGAAAACGTAAGATAAAATACTAGGAGTTTATATAGGACAATAAGAAACAAGCCGCCTTTAACTAACTACAAGCTATATTTACCTCCGCACCTATTCTTATATATTTCGACCCTAAAAAGGAAATATAGGTTAAAACGGATGCTTTAGACTTTATTAGTATAGGTATTCTATCGTAGATATACGACGGAGTACTTAAACTAGTTATATACTTTTCTAAGAAAATATCCTTAACTAAATATAACTATATAATCTACGATAAAGAGCTACTTACTATTATTCGCTCCTTTAAGACTTAGGAACTAGAACTTATAAGTACTTCTATAGATAAGCCTATTAAGGTACTTATAGATTATAAGAATCTAGAGTATTTTATAATAACTAAGTAGCTAACTAGCCGCTAAGCCCGCTAGGCTAAATTTCTATCCGTCTTTAACTTTATTATCTTCTACCGGCTAGATAAATAAGAAGAGAAGCTAGACTCGCTTATAAGGAGAACGTAGGACTTACCGTAAGGAATTAACGACCTAAGGAAGCAATACCGGTTCTAATAACTACTTCGGGACTTAAATCTAGAACCTAATATAAAGATCGCCGTTAATTCTATTCTCTTTACTACTAATAATCTAGAGGAGGAGAAGTTAGACTCTTAAGAGCCGGAAGATAACTAGACCTAGAAAACCTAGGAAGCCTAGGAAACCTAGAAAGCTAGATAAAAAGATCTCGATATACTTATTAGCGAAGCCTACGAGGAGAATAGAGTAATCTAGAACCTCTATAGAAGTATTAATATAGAAGATAGACGTATACTAAGCTACTTAATTAGAAAGGGCTATAAGAAAAATATTTAGGACTTCTTAGTAAAAGATAGTTAGATATAGCTAAAAGACGCGCTTATTATTCTAGACTACTAACTACTACGCCTACGCCTCCTATAGAATTACTACGAAAAACTACTTATAGAATACCTAGAACCTAAAGCTATATATAGAGAGCTTATAGAAAACTACTAGTAGGCTAGATAAAGAGAAGACGTTACTCGTTTCTATAAGAACTATTACTACTACCGCCGCTATAAGCTATACTCGAAGTAAAAGTAAAGACTACTTAAACCGCTATCTATTTCCTAATAGAAGTAGCTCTATATAATTCTAGACTTTATAGAAAAACTACCGCTATATACTAGAAAGAATTAGGAATACCGATACTATCTAGTTATTATAGACCGTTTAACTAAAGAAAAGATCTACGAGCTAATAATAATACTAGATACTAAAGAAACCGTAGAGACTCTAAACCGCCGCCTCTTTTATATACGAGATTTTCTAATAAATATTATCTCTAACCGAGGTAGCGCTATAGACTCCTATATCTATAGAAGAACTATAGAACGATATAACGTAAAGGTTAAAATATTAACTACCTTTTACCTCTAGACTAACGGCTAGAGCGAGAGCTCTATTAAAGGTCTTAAAAAGTACCTCCGGATATATATTAACTACGCGCAAGATAACTAGGTCGACTTTCTACCTAAAGCTAAATTTATAGCTAATATATATATTAGCGTATTAACTAGTATATCGCTATTCTTCGCCGATAATAGATTCTATCTACGTACTAGCTTAGAGCCTATAAAAATCTACTAAGATACTAGAAAAGTAGAAGTAATTAAAATAGACTAGTTAGTTAAAAGGTTAAATGCTATAAGAAGCTTCCTCTAAGAATAACTAGCCTAGATATAAGAAGAATAAGCCCGCTACGTAGATAAATTCCGCTAGCTATATTCTACTTTCTATATAGGCGATAAAGTATTTATTAACGCCCGAGACTTTAACCTAGAACGGAATAGTAAGTCTCTCTTACTAAAGAATCTTAGTCCGTAGAAAATTACTAGGTTAATTAACGGTAAAGTATACGAAGTTACTATACCTTCTTATATATAAGAGAAAGAAATCTTTCCTATATTCCACCCCTAGAAGCTATACCTTACCCTAGATAACCTATACCCGGATTAGGTCTAAGAGCCTAGCCTAGTATATATAATCTTTAATAAGGACGAGAATAAAACTTATAAGGAGTAGGAAGTACTAGAGGTAGTAGACTACCGAAACTTAAGGTATAAAGTATAGTATAAGGTTATCTTTATAGGCAACTAGGACGAGTAGAACTCTAATTCCCTATAGTAATACTAGGGTAACTATAAGAATACTCCTAATAAAATCCGTAAGTACTACGTATACTATAAGGACGCGCCCGAGCTACCCGAATTTTTTAAGAAGCTTAGTGGACCTCGCTTAGAGAAGGGGGGGGTAGTGTTAGGCCCCTTAAGCGCTACTACCCTAGGCAACTAGGTAGATACTTAATAGTAACTAGAGGCCCTAGCTTTACTAAGGATAACTCGGTCGGGTACTAGGGCACGGGCCCAGCGCTAAGCGACTAGGTATATTTACCCTTCGCCCTCTCTTTCTAGACTCTCTTTCCTTTCTCCTTGTATATAGATTTTTAGTTGAAAGTAATACCATTATTTCGGCTTTGCTGCCTTATATTTCTTGAGCATCCTTTTTAGGCTTCTAGCTAGAAGGCCTAATCTTTGGGTTAAAATACCTATAGTCTGCAAAGTATTTCTTCCTCCCGCATAGGCATTAAGGTAGTAGTTTTCGCTAGTTTCCTGCCTGATCTTTTCCGCTAAGTGTAGTAGTAAAGGCTGCGTGACTTCCCTTGATTAGCTGAGAATCAACGAGCTTATTTAGGCGTACGTGTTGCCGAAATTTCTCCGTAATTATATAGAAATCTGGTTCTGTGTTGTCGTTAAGCATAGATAGCTCCTAAAAGTTGGCGAAATAAGAGAAAATAGGCTTAATAGCTAAGAGAAAGTCTCGTACGGGCTTAGACCCTTAAACCTCCGCGAGATTCTAAGCCTTAGCTCTAGAATAGAGCCGTTCCTATTATTAAATCTAAGACTCGATTTCCTGGGTTTTCGGAGTAACCCGAAGGTTCTAATATTATTATTTAAGCTCTAGGGTTCTAGTAGCGTCCGTTGGTACTAGACGTTGCCTAAGTGCCTGAAGAAGGTCCTATAGGTGCGAAGGCTTGTCCGTAATATACGTAAGAAGGTTGACTAAGATTGACTCCTAAATATAGGTAGTTAGGTCTATAATTGCTTTCTGATAGGTATTATAGTTAGAAAGATCGTTACGGTACTTAGCGTTATAGGCGGCAAAGACGTCCTTATCCGTAGTAAGATTACCGTTATCGTTAACTTAAAAGGTAGGTGCGGTTAGCTTAACCGGTTGTACTAGTTTAGGTTAAGTATCTAGGTTAATAAGGTCCCAGATCTCTAGGGACTCGGCGCGGGACTTGACTAGGTATAGCCAATTATCCCAGTCTGAAGGCTTAGCTAAAATGGCCCTAGTTGTTAAGGAACTTATCGTAGAAGGTCGAGATAATATTATTGTTGAGGCTAGGAATAAGGTTCTAGCCGTACTAAGAGGGTCTAATAGATAAAGGTAAAAGAGGCTACACTAGGTGTAGAATAAGTGCACGCAAAAGAGTGCGTGATCCGGGCTTATAACTGTTGCAGTTCCCTCGGGAACTTGCTGAATGCGCAGCATATCCTTACGTGCCTAGGGAGAGAAAACGAAGATGTAGAAGACTCTGATTTCTGAAGGTAGTAACTACGGTGGCTTAAATACATAACTGTTGGGTACAAATTGGGTAGAGTTAAGGTAGTGATTGGGTAGATATTGGGTAGTAATCGGGTAGAAATATCGTGCTCAGAGCACGTTGGGTAGTAGTTAGGTATCATCGCTCAGCACAGATCAGTTTGGGTATATCTGATCAATATTGATGCCTGAACCGTTACAGTTTCCGTTCTATCGGCCTTTGTGGGTGAACGAACATTTGGAGCCAATGCATCAAGTCAAAAGTCTCGCCGGAGGCCGCAAACTCCTTCATTCGAGAGAAGAAGAGCTCGATCACGGACTCAATGTACTTCTCCGATTTCGCGATGAATGTTGTCGAGTAGAGGTGGTTCACGATCTTCTTTCTCTGTGCGTGATACTTCGGATCCATCATCGTCAAATGGTCTGGGATTCTCGCTAATTTGGATGTGTAAGTATCAAGCTCTTCTCGGCAGTCCTTGAAACAGTTGACTCACCAAAACTCGGCCGCTGGAGTCTGAAGAAGTCAGTCTTCTACGTGTTAGTAATGCATAAACTTCAATGAACTTTGTTTGGCCACCCGCCTTGCGGAAGACATCTCGGACGTTGTAAATAACTTTCAATGCAGCTGGATCTGAGATGGAGAGTTCGTTTGGTCCGATTCGAATTATTGACCCTTGAACCTATCAGCTCCAATCGGCGGCCAGCGGCTGTTTGCACCGAAAATTACCATATTTGCGATGCAGCTCGTATTCAGCCGACTCCATGCGACGTCCAATGAGGACATGGTAAACTTGCCACAAGTTTGTGAATGACGCCAGAAAGGGACCGGGATACTTTGACAAGGGATGAAGGAAACGATAGTAAAATATGCAAGATAAAAGACAGATGATAATCGCCTGAAAGAGCATTTTGGAAAGTGATCAGAGTTTGATGGAAGTATAATGAGGATAGAGTTGTAGGAACCTTGACTGCAGTCGAAGCATATTTATAGGGAGCAGTAGTTGTGGAATTCGGTAGTTACACGCGGAGTACTTTGGACGTAGACGCGCGCAATCGATCACCATCGTAAATGGTTGTGTGGAGGCCTTGACGATCTCGGGACAAACCCACTCTCGGGGCAAATCCACACGGAGGCTCAGACCCCCCCCCCCCAAATGGCCGGAAGAATCCCACAACATCAACAGGAGCCTACATTTTCAGGTGGACCCTGCACGCTTTGGAAGACAGCCAGAACTCGATGTTCCGGAGCACGTACAAAGTCACGGTCTATTCAATCTCGCCGTCGGACTCGGACCTCAGCGCTACCGAGACGAATGACAAATGGAAAGGCAGGAGAACCAAAGAAGTGGTATAAGTAGCTCGCTGCAGCGATGTAGAACGCAATCAGATCATATAAAAACCTCATTTACTTTACGACTGACACTCGCATCCTACATCATGGAATTGCAGCCGTTGACCGAGACGGTTCATCGTACGAGATATACCGCGATTGATCCATCAAACCCGGCCAATTCTGCAGCAGGGAAAGTTGTCGCAATCAGTGGCGGTGCAAGCGGCATTGGCCTTGCTATTGCACATGGATTTTGCATAGCCGGAGCGTCTGTCGTTATTTTATTTGCGCGGCGCCAGGCTGCGTTAGATGAAGCGTCGGAAAAGCTACGCAAAGAGCATGGAACTGAGGTGTGGACATACAGTCTGGATATCCGAGATGGCACGGCGACCACCTCGACGTTCGCGGCCATCCGCAAGAGACTGGATGCAGACGGTCAGACAGACGACATGGATATACTGGTAACCTGCGCTGCGGTACTGGACCAAGGAGAGAACGCTGTAGATTTCGACACGGAGACCATCAAAAACAGCTTCGAAACGAACGTCTTTGGCAATCTCAACCTCGTGCGCGCCTTTCTCGAGCCGGAGACGGCGTCCATCCCGAAGGCTCTTGTTCATGGCATCGAGCTTGGAAGCCGGAAAAACATCGAGGGCGCCCAAGTGCCCGGCCGAAAGAAGGTCATCCTGGATGTTTCAACCGCCGCGGTCCACATGAAGGTCCCTGGATCCTCTCTGTACAGCACGTCCAAGCTCGGCTTCACGCACATGATGCGGCATCTGCAACTGGAGGTGGACCGACTCCCCGGACGCCCGATCCGTATCACCAGCTTCCACCCAGGCGCGATCTTGTCGCCGGGAACAAGAGGGATGGGCTGGAGCGAGGACTCGTATCCATGGGACGACGAAAGCTTGCCCCAGGGATTCGCGGTCTGGCTCGCAAGCCCGGCCGCCGACTTCTTGAGAGGCAGGTTTGGGTGGTCATGCTGGGATGTGGAGCAGTTGGTTGCGATGAGGGGAAGATTCGAGCAGGACGCCGACTTTTGCACGTCTACATTGAAGCTGTGAAACACTCCAGTTCCCGGCTTTAGCAAGGACGAGAGCGCTCGAGGGCGGTCTGAGAGATGGACTGAAGACTTACGACGCGGGGAGAAACACCATTTCATGGGCGGATGTGGCTGAATTCGTCCGCCGTTCACAGTGACTGGAGGACTCCGGGTAGGTCAGGGGCAGGCTTGGCTCTGATCGACAGTGTATGTACCATGTACTACAACGGATGCCAATTTCTCCAATGCATCTCAAATGGGATCTTCACGAACTTAGGGTTCCGCAGGGCTTGCACAGGACGGGCTGGGGGCACCGTGCGCTTGGCGCTGATTGGTTGGGGGCACGTAGAAGCGTCGTCAACAGCTGCTCGGCGCGTCATCAAAGCAGTGGTTAAATGGCGGCCAGCGCGACCCACGATCTTCGACGCCCGACGCCGACCCGGAGGTGTTGCCAAGAGAGCTGCTGATGATACCGGTAGCGCACTTGCCTCCTTTCCTGCAACACGTTGAAGCTGCCATCCTCAACTCCACCGCTGTCGCCTCCCCATGGCGCCCTCCCGATCCGACGACAGGCCCGTCCTGCTGCTCACCGCGTCGCCGTTTGTCGGCCATGTCACGCCCATGCGCACCATCGCCGCCAGCCTCGTGCACGCCGGCTACCCCGTCTACCTGCTCACCGGCGCCAATTTCGAGGAGAGCGTGAAGGCGGCGGGCGCGACCTTCCTGCCGCTGCCGCCGGCCGCCGACGTCGACGACGCGCAGCTGGACGCGCAGCGGCTGGGCATCCAATGGAAGCCGGACGTGCTGGACCAGATGGCCGAGTACTTTGAGAAATGCACCATCGGCGCGCACATGGACCCGCAAATCGACGCGCTGCAGGCCGCCATCGCCCAGGTCCGCGCCGCCCACCCCGCCCGCCCGCTCATCGCCCTGAACGACGTCTGGTTCTTCGGCTCGGTGGCCGTCATGGCAGGCGCCCCGGGTGCCCGGCCCGACGCGTGGATCGGCATCGGTGTCGTCCCCATCGGCCTCTCCAGCAAGGACTGCGCGCCCTGGGGCCCCGGAGAGCTGCCTGACCCTTCGCCGCAAGGCCACGCGCGCGACGAGGCCATTCTGGAGCGCTCGCGCGCTGCCTTCGCCGGCGCCCAGACGCGCTACGAGCAGATCCTCACCCGCCGCGGCGCCAGGCGCGTGTCCTGGTTCTGGGACGAGGCCTACCTGCTGCCCGAACGCTTCATCCAGCTGTCGCTGCCGAGCCTGGAGTGGCCGCGAACCGACGCGCCCGACACCATCCGCTTCTCCGGCGGCCTGCCCAGGACGGCGGAAAAGACTGCTGAAAACACGACGCCCGCGGCGGCCGACCGGCCCTCGTGGTGGGCCGACCTCGCGCGCCACCGCCAGAACCGCGGCCGCGTCGTCGCCGTCAGCCAGGGCACGCTCGACGTCGATCTGCAGCAGCTGGTGCTCCCGACCATCGAGGCGCTGGCCGACGACGTGGACGTGCTCCTCGTGGTCGCGCTGGGGAAGAAGGACAGGACGCTCCCGCCGGGCACGCGCATCCCGCACAACGTCCGCGTCGAGGGCTGGATCCCGTACGACGCGCTGCTGCCCGAGGTCGATGCTTTCATCACGAATGGAGGGTACGGGAGTCTCCAGCACGCCGTCACGCACGGCGTGCCCCTCGTCATTGCGGGCGGCAGCATGGACAAGGCAGAGGTCGCTGCTAGAGCCGAGTGGGCGGGCTTGGGCGTGAACCTCAGGACCGCCACTCCTGGCCCAGACCTGATCAAGGATGCCGTGGACGAGGTCTTGGAGGATGAAAACTACACCAAAATTGCGAAGCAGCTCCAGCAAGACAGCGAGAGCGCAGATCCCCTGGCTGTCATTGTCGAGACGATAGAAAAGTTGGCGTAACATCAGAACCGGGCATTTCTAGAGCCTTGGCCAGTCATTATCTGGTACTTTGTACTTTAAGCGATATACTCTGCGGATTTCTCAATTCGAAATGTTCTTATTGGGTCGGAGAGAAAGGAGAACTGCGAAAGGACGCTGATGAGGAATCGTCTCCGAGCATCCGCGACTGCTGCAGCGGATCCGAAGATTGCGGGACGATGCCGGTCCTCAAGTCCTGAGGACTGACGTCAAAGGACGGCCTTGTCGGAATATGAAAAAGTGCGAGTAGTCCGTTACCGTGCGGAAGCTTCGTCTACTCAGATGCTTATTTAAACCGGATCTGCTCTTGACCAATGCCCGAGTGCAAGTGTTCCATATCTCGATGATCTCGACCATGCCGCTCGAAGCTTTAGCAGAAACCGTCACCGCCCACTCCAAAGAGCTGGACGAGCGCGGTGTGGTCGATCCCGCATCCCCAGTGGGATTCCGCAACCTCTCACCAGACGACCTCGCATGCCGCTCTCGTCTCCTCACCGCCATCGAGGAGCTGCGCCGACTAGCGCTCGGGCCGGCAGAGACTCTGCACGAACTGATGGGCATCGCTGTACGTCCTCCGCGCACCTCCTCCACCAAGCTAACCCCACCCAGACCTGCGACATCGCCTGCCTCGAGGCCCTCGCCCGCTACGACATCCCCTCCCACGTGCTCCTGGGCGGCACGATCCCAATCCACTCCCGCGCCTCGCACGTCCCGCACCTCGCCGAAGCCACGCTCGCGCGCCTGCTCCGCAACTGCATCGTCATCGGCGCCTTCGCCGAGCCCGCGACGGTGGTGGACGTGGGCGGCGGGCGGGGCCAGGCGAGCATGTGCGTCGCGGACGGGACGACGGAGCGCGTGCGGTTCGTGGTGCAGGACCTGCCGGCGACGGCGGCGCTGGGCAGGCAGATGCTGCCGGAGCGGTACGCGGGGCGGCTCGAGTTCGTGGCGCATGACTTCTTCGAGGAGCAGCCGGCGCGGGAGGGGGCAGGACGGTGTTCTTGTTGCGGAGGATCCTGCATGGCTGGCCGGATGAGCATTGCCTGCGGATCCTGCGGAATATCGTCCCGGCGCTCGGTGAGGGTGACATGGTTGTCGTGTGCGAGTATCTGATGCCGGAGAGGGCCGAGGCGGGATATGAACAAAGCGCTGCCAGGTATGTGCCTTTTTATCGGCCTGCGAACGGCGCGCTGGAGGGAAGATGCCGATTTTGCAGATTTTCCGACATTCTCATGCTTCAGAACCATAACGCCGGCGAAAGAACAGAGAGTGAGTGGAGAGAGCTGTTTGTACAGGCTGACTCTAGGTTTGTTGTCGAGTTTGAGCATTGGAAGAGCACTCTCGATGGGCTCGTCAAGGCCACGTGGAAGCCATAGCATCTGGCGTATTGGCTCCTATTTTGAGATTGAGATGATGTTGTACCGTCTCTAACTTTCAACTCAGCGCTTTGCAGGCCAAGCGCTGTTATGCTTGCTGCTTGGTTGCATCAAACTCAGCAGTCCCAATGCCTTCAACATGTAAACGTATGCCACGTTGGTTTCGACCGTGGAATTGTGGACTGTACAGCAGCCGTTCTCCAGTCCTCGCCTCGTGCAACAGAGAAAGCCCTTGGAAGATTTGTTCAAAGCTAGCTGCCGAGAGCCGCTAAAATACGATCTACAAAATACATCAGCTAATGCGGAAACGGAAGTACAGCTCCGGCTATAAGATTGTCCAGGATGGCTGCGTCTTGCTGTATCTCGCGTGCAAAGAGGCAAGAAAGGTATACACACGTGATCGCTCCCACTGTACCCCGCCCACCCCACCACCTCTGCAGGTGTATACGTTGCAAGGACCACTCTTGTCCGCCATCCACACCACCGCCGTCAACAATGCCACTCTTGGGCATCTCCGGGGCCAGCCTCGAATACACCACCACCGGCTCCGGCCCGCACATCATCCTCGTGCCTGGAGCTCCGGGCAGCCAGAGCGTGTTCCGCTTCCTCGTCCCGCTGCTCGCGCGCACCCGCACCGTGACGACGTACTCGCGCCGCGGGCTCTCGGGCAGCCAGCTGCGCGGCGCGCAGGACTACCCGCGGCGCCTCGATGCCGACGCGGACGACCTAGCGGCGCTAGTGCGGCACGTCGCGGACGGCAACGCCTACGTCTTCGGGTCCAGCAGCGGCGCCATCGTCGCGCTGCGCTTCCTGGAACGCCATCCTGACTTGCCCCTGAAGACGTGCGTCGCCCACGAGCCCCCGAGCATCATGGTGCTGCCGGCCGAGGTGCTGCCCGAGAGGGAGGGGATGCATCGCGCGCTGTACGCGCTGTATCGCGAGAAGGGCGCGCCGCATGCGCTCGAGACGTTTGCGTCGTTTTTCGACGACGAGAAGTACCGGGCGGGGATGGGCTTGCTGATGGATCCGGCGGCGAGCGCGGATATGCGGGCGGATGTGACGTACTGGCTGGAGCGGGAGTGTCCGTATGTTTTTGAGAAGGTCGATCTGGAGGCGCTGGGGAAGGCGGGAGATAGGCTGGTGCTCTCGGTGGGGGAGAGGAGTAAAGATGGGGTCATGGGCCAGCCGACGTTCGCGTTGATGGAGCGGCTGGGGATGAGTGAGGAGAGGTTGCTTGTTGTGCCGGGAGGGCATATCAGTTATATTACCGATGCTGAAGAGCTCGCCGCAACGCTTTCCCGTTTGTGAATGGATGGAATCCAAAAGCAGATGGCCATTGGTTTAGAACGAATCGAATGTCTAAGCGTGTACATCATCGTGTATCGTGGCAGGGATTCTTCAATCGTCAACCAGGTAGCTACATGCTGCTTCAATGACATCCATCAGAGATCCTCCAATTTCAAGAATACAGACGTCCCTCGATGGGAATATCAACTCGCTCATTCGAAAAGGCACAATGTCCCACCTTCACTCCATCATCCCTCTCTTCCTCCACCTCAGGAATAACCCCCCACATGACAGGCAGAAGCGCCGACGTTCCCTTCGGCACATGGCAAGCCGCCGCAATAGCCACACTGCAACTCCCCGCCATCGGCATGCCGGGCCTAAGCCTACGCGCGCCCAGCACGCCCACGAAGCCCACCAGCACGAGCGCGTGCCACGACGGTGACGACGATGCCGAGCGGCGAGTAGCCGCACGTCACGGCGCCGCTGCCCCAGCCGACGTCCTGAGGCACGCCGGTCGGATCCACGCCGTCGACCTTTTGCGACGAAGATGCTCTGCGAGACGAGCCAGTGCAGGCCCGCCGCGACACAGCCAGCAGCGGCAACGCACAGCCGGTACGGCAGCTGCAGGAAGTACGTGGAGCGCTGGGCGCCGCGCGGGTGCGAGACGCGCAGCGCGCGGCGGGCGTGCGCGTGGCGGCGACCATTCGGCGGCGAGGGAGAGGTCTGGTGACGAGGCCGTTGAGGAGGACGTAGAGGAGCGAGAGGAGCAGCTGCGGCAGGTTGGCGATCAGGACGGTCGCGACGATTGGCGCCGTCGCCGGTCTGCGGGAGGGCCCCAGCCGCGGATCAGCGTGAAGGGGCTCGCTTTGCCTAGGGCCGAGGGCTACGAGGGACTTTGCGTCTCCGCGGTCGTATTGCGTCTTGAGGATGCGGATGGCGTAGCCGAGAAGGCCGAGGATGGTGATCAGCGCGATCGAGGTCCTGATCGTGTTAGTCCGTGCTTGATCTTGTTCTGATGGGTGAGGCTTACAGGATCATGGCGGTGGCCCAGCGGGCTTTGCTCGCGGCGCTGCCTCGCCTTTTCTTTTCCATCTTGTAGGGTTTGGGCTCGACGGGGCCGTATGCGAACTGGACGTTTTTCGAAGATTGTTTGGAGGCATCTGCCCTTGTGAGAAGGCACATGCCCTTGGTGGTGATATCAGGCTGGCGAATGAAGGATTCCGCCGCATCGCCCACGGTGACGATGGGCCTGTCTCTGATTTTCCAGATAACCAGGGTGATGACTACGACTTTCTGTTTGCCTGTTAGCTGGGTATTCCTCCAGGAAACAGAGAGCATACCACGGCATTGAACACGATGACTACGATAAGAAGATTGATCGCCACATTCAGTCTGCACTGATCTTCCACCACCTCGCTGATGCAGTATTCAACATCATATCCATTGACACTCCACCGTGAAGAGTCGTCCCTGACACTCTGCCACGCTCCGTCACTGCAAATTGCTCCGGGTATGTTGTATTCAGGGTACGAGTCGTCCTGGGAGCATATCCAGCTGAACCAGACGTACCTGTACCCCGAAACCACAGGAGCCAGTGAGTTCGAGTAGCTGTCGATGGCGTACAAGGATGAATTTTCGCTGCAGGAAACTAATCCCATTGTCGGGGTACGGATCGGGTCCCCGAGGAGTTGGCGCAGCTCTGATAGAATGTCTCCATAGAGGAGTTCACTTCTATGTTGTACGGAACGGTGCGTATCTCAGGATTGTCTCGCGGTGAGTTTGAGACAACCAGTACAAGGTTGCGTCGACTGGGAAGAATAGCCTGGGCATAGGCTCGGATGCAGTCCGAATTGTTCAACCGCTCAAAGTAGGACCCGTTATTTGAAACTCCGAGATTTCCTGCATCAGATTGGATGGCGGCCGGCTTGGTTTGGTAGTCCAAAGTCATCTCCCAAGTCTTGTTTGTGCCGTCAGGAAGGTGAAAGGTGAAATTGGCTCGGGCTTTTCCGTCGATATCGTACGAGTCGATGACGTCCGAAGGTGGATCTGGGAATACATCCAGCTCAAATGGGGCTCCCGAAGGAAACTCACTAGAAGCGTAGTAAATGTCGTAGCCGTTGTTATTGAGAGATACGAAGAATGTGGAGTTGTATCTGGACAAGAGTCAGCTTCGTTGAGCTTGTCAAAGGAGCAGGTGGGAGGTACAGAAGATGCAGAGGGATAGAAGAAAGGCCAAGCAACATCCAATACACCAAGTTTCCTTGCTTGATGAAGCGCAAATTCCTGAGGCTGGGCACGCCGATGTCGAGCCAAGTACCTTTCTGGTGAGCTCTATCGACGTCTTCTCGAGTGGGAGCCGAAAGACACTGCATACAGTAATTGCTAGCGCCGAGTAATAGAGTGCTAACAACGTTGATTACCAAGTGAATTGCAAGCCCTATGTGTTCAATATCATCGCAAGTCCCCTTGCGGATGACGGAAATAGCTGAAGCATGGCCGTTTTCTCGACGAGCGATGGCAGCAGCAATGACTGTCACTATTATATTTCCCACCAGAGTACACAAGGACAAGGCTGCCCCTACTGTAGCTCCAAAACGCCATCCTTCTGGAAGCCGGTGACGTAGTGATCTCCACGGCTTTGTCAGGAATGTACTGTCCCTCGGCGTATCGGATTCCAAATCTGATCTTAGTAGGGTGCTCGTCGGTCTTTCCGGGGACGTTTCGTCGGCGTTTGTTGATTTCGAACGATTTCGCGATACGGGAGGGGAGTAGCGGTTGTCCAACCCATCGGAAGATCCCGCCGAGCTGGCTCGCGGCTGTTGCGCGCCAAACCCACTTTCGAGCGGCGCAAGCTCATACCTTGAAGTGAAGAAAAGATCAGGAGGGTAAGACTGGATAGAAGTGTCAGGGCCCTTACCCCGATTTGTTTTGGCTCATGCCGTCAAAGACAGACGGCGACTGTGTACCGCAGCGGGAGCTGAAAAATGTGTCGATGACTTCATGTGGTAAACTGCTGGAAGGGAATTGTCAAAACCCAAGAGTAGGCTACAGCCAAATTAAAGTCTCCCCGGGATCGACGTGTCAGGTTTATTGCCAGGGAAAAAGACATGGGGGCCACTTCCCAACCGTGGGGGCCAATCCGTCACTGCCACATGATAGGCCGGCTCTATTGCAGGCCCCTGTCGTTGGACTCGCTTAATTGATCTTGCATGAGAAAGAAGGCTAGGCTGTGGACTAATTCTATTTTTGCTGCAGAACGATCCTCCTGGCGCTACGTCTGCCGTGCTTTTCCACGCAGCGATCAACGCACGGATGATAATTCTGCGCTAACGCTCCAAGAACTTTCAACGAGATGCCAATCGAGCCACTCAACACCAGTCCATCATCTCATTAATCAATTCGAAGATCCGTTTGTTCCATTACGAGTC